>CM065592.1:293493323-294200448 GCA_033119425.1 Bufotes viridis
TCAATGAAGAAGGTGGCCAGGAGTACAAGACAACATGGTTTAAGGCAGTTATTAATAAGGACTACTCTGCACAAGGGAGGGTCAGGTCTTGTGGGATCCATGCCTGGTTCATTTTTATAAACGTCAGCTTGTCCACGTTGGCTGCGGACAGGCGGCTGCGTTTGTCAGTAATGGCGCCCCTGCCGTGCTGAATACACGTTCAGATAAAGCGCTGGCCGCCGGGCAGGCCAGCACCTCAAGGCATAACATGCTAATTCTGGCCACGTGGACAATTTGGAAACCCAGAAGTTGAATGGGGCCGAACCATCCGTCAGTACGTGGAGTTGTGTGCAGATGTACTGTTCAACCATGTTAGTGAAATGTTGCCTCCTGCTAACACGTTCCGTATCAGGTGATGGGGCAGTTAGCTGTGGCGTGGAGACAAAACTTTTCCACATTTCTGCCATGCTAACCCTGCCCTCAGAGGAGCTGGCCGTGACACTGCTGCGTGGGCGACCTCTAGCTCCTCCTCTGCCTTGGCCTTGGCCTTCCACCTGTTCCCCTGTGACAGTTGGGAATGCTCTCAGGAGCGCGTCTGCCAGTGTGCGCTTGTACTCGCGCATCTTCTATCACGCTCAGTGCAGGAAGTAAAGTGGGCACATTGTCTTTGTACCGTGGATCCAGCAGGGTGGCCACCCAGTAGTCAGCACACGTTAAAATGTGGGCAACTCTGCTGTCGTTGCGCAGGCACTGCAGCATGTAATCGCTCATGTGTGCCAGGCTCCCCAGAGGTAAGGACAAGCTGTCCTCTGTGGGAGGCGTATCGTCATCATCCTCTGTATCCCCCAGCCACGCACCAGGGATGTGCCTGCGCTGTGCTGGGTGCCACCCCGCTGTGAACCTGCTTCATCCTCATCCTCCTCCACCTCCTCCTCATCCTCCTCGTCCTCCAGTAGTGGTCCCTGGCTGGCCACATTTGTACCTGCCCTCTGCTGTTGCAAAAAACCTCCCTCTGAGCCACTTCTAACAGACTGGCCTGAAAGTGCTAAAAACGACCCGTCATCCTCCTCCTCCTCCTCCTGGCCCTGGCCCACCTCCTCTTCCATCATCGCCCTAAGCGTTTTCTCTAGGAGACATAGAATTGGTATCGTCACGCTGATAACAGTGGCATCGCCACTGGCCATGTTGGTGGCGTACTCTAAACAGCGCAACAGGGCACACAGGTCTCGCATGGAGGCCCAATCATTGGTGGTGAAGTGGTGCTGTTCCGCAGTGCGACTGACTCGTGCGTGCTGCAGCTGAAACTCCACTATGGCCTGCTGCTGCTCGCACAGTCTCTCCAGCATGTGCAAGGTGGAGTTCCACCGGGTGGGCACGTCGCATATTAGGCGGTGGCGGGAAGGCCGAAGTTCCGCTGTAGCGCTGACAGGCGAGCAGCGGCAGGATGTGAGCGCCGGAGCGCGCACAGGCGGCCCGCACTTTATGCAGCAGCTCTGACATGTCTGGGTAGTTGTGAATAAACTTTTGCACCACCAAATTCAGCACATGCGCCAGGCAAGGGATGTGCGTCAAACCGGCTAGTCCCAGAGCTGCCACGAGATTTCGCCCATTATCGCACACCACCAGGCCGGGCTTGAGGCCCACCGGCAGCAACCACTGGTCGGTCTGTTGTTCAATACCCCGCCACAACTCCTGCGCGGTGTGGGGCCTGTCCCCCAAACATATGAGTTTCAGAATGGCCTGCTGACGTTTACCCGGGCTGTGCTGAAGTTGGTGGTGAAGGTGTGTGGCTGACTGGATGAGCTGGTGGAAGCAGAGGAGGAGGAGGAGGAAGCCGAGTAGGAGGAGGAGGCTACAGGAGGCAAAGAATGATGCCCTGTGATCCTTGGCGGCGGAAGGGCGTGCGCCAAGGAACTCTCCGCCTGGGGCCCAGCCGCCACTACATTTGCAGTGTGCAGTTAGGGAGATATAGCGTCCCTGGCCGTGCTTACTGGTCCACGTATCTGTGGTTAGGTGGACCTTGCCACAAATGGCGTTGCGCAGTGCACACTTGATTTTATCGGACACTTGCATGTGCAGGAAGGCACGGCTGTCTTGGAGAAGTAGTGGCGGCTGGGAACCACATACTGGGGACAGCCATGGCCATCAGCTGTTTGAAGCTGTCTGTGTCCACCAGCCGGAATGACAGCATTTCAAAGGCCAGTAGTTTAGAAATGCTGGCATTCAGGCCAAGAGCTCGAGGGTGACTAGGTGGGAATTTGCGCTTCCTCTCAAGGTTTGAGAGATGGAGAGCTGAGCGCTGCTGTGTGAAATAGTGGAGCGCTAGGTGACGGTGGCGGTGGTGGTGGTGGTGTCGGTGGCACATCCTCTGTTTGCTGCTCGGCAGGTGGCAACATTCCTCTCGAGGCGGAAGCCGAGGCAGCAGCGGTAGAGGGAGCAGGGGAGCCTGAGCGGGTTCCTTGTTTTTAAGGTGTGTACTCCACTGCAGTTCATGCTTTGCATGTAGATGCCTGATCATGCAGGTGGTGCTCAGGTTAAGAACGTTAATGCCTCGCCTCAGGGTCTGATGGCACAGCGTGCAAACCACTCTGGTCTTGTCCTCAGCACATTGTTTGAAGAAGTGCCATGCCAGGGAACTCCTTGAAGATGCCTTTGGGGTGCTGGGTCCCTGTTGGCGCTGGCCAATAGCAGGCGAACTCTCTGGACGGCGGCTGTTCTGCTTTGCCCCCTGCTCCCTCTTTGGCTTCGCTGTTGTCTCGGTCTCACCACTGCCTCTTCCTCTGAACTATTTAAGTCAGCGGCACGACCTTCAGTCCATGTGGGGTCTAAGACCTCATCGTCCTCTGCATCGTCTTCCACCCAGTCTTCCTCCCTGACCTCCTCCTGTTCAGTCTGCACACTGCAATAAGGCGCGGCAGTGGGCACCTGTGTTTCGTCATCATCAGACACTCGGTCACTCTGCTGTGGTGGTATTCCCATGTCCTCATCATCTGGATACATAAGTGGTTGTGCGTCAGTGCATGGAATGTCTTCCACCGCTGGGAAGGGATAGGTGGACGCCCCTGGAAAACCGTGGGAGCAGAGTCTTCAAACAGAAGAAGAGACTGCTGCATAACTTGAGGCTCAGCCAGTTTCCCTGATATGCATGGGGGTGATGTGACAGACTGATGGGCTTGGTTTTCAGGTGCCACCTGTGCGCTTTCCGCAGAAGACTGGGCGGAAGACAATGTGGTGAACGTGCTGGAAGCACTGTCGGCCACCCAATCGACTAATGCCTGTACCTGCTCAGGCCTTACCATCCTCATAACGGCATTGGGCCCCACCAAATATCGCTGTAAATTCTGCCGGCTACTTGAGGGAGTTGTTTCACTACTTTGTGCGCCTGAGGCCGAGCGGCCACGTCCTCTGCCAGCAACAGAGGCTCCACGGACACCACCACGACCGCGTCCTCGTCCCTTAATAGAATGTTTCCTCATTGTTGCGATTCAACTCGCACCACAATAAAATATATTATTTTTAGCCCCAAAATTCCCACACTGGAAGATATAATTCCTTTTTCGGTATTAATTACAAGAACACTGCTGCTAATTGGACACCAGATTTTTATAATGCTAGTTTTGGTACATAGATTCCCACACGGGAAATATAATTCCTTTTAGAGGAGTGAAAACGTGAGGCCTAGTTTTTCTGGTCTAACAAACACCAGATTGATTAAATTGGCCTTTTTTCACCAAAATTACAACACTGGACAATAATGCCTTTTGGCGGTATTAATTACAAGAACACTGCTGCTAATTGGACACCAGATTTTTATAATGCTAGTTTTGGTACATAGATTCCCACACGGGGAAATATAATTCCTTTTAGAGGAGTGAAAACGTGAGGCCTAGTTTTCTGGTCTAACAAACACCAGATTGATTAAATTGGCCTTTTTTCACCAAAATTACAACACTGGACAATAATGCCTTTTAGCGGTATTAATTACAAGAACACTGCTGCTAATTGGACACCAGATTTTTATAATGCTAGTTTTGGTACATAGATTCCCACACGGGAAATATAATTCCTTTTAGAGGAGTGAAAACGTGAGGCCTAGTTTTTCTGGTCTAACAAACACCAGATTGATTAAATTGGCCTTTTTTCACCAAAATTACAACACTGGACAATAATGCCTTTTGGCGGTATTAATTACAAGAACACTGCTGCTAATTGGACACCAGATTTTTATAATGCTAGTTTTGGTACATAGATTCCCACACGGGAAATATAATTCCTTTTAGAGGAGTGAAAACGTGAGGCCTAGTTTTCTGGTCTAACAAACACCAGATTGATTAAATTGGCCTTTTTTTCACCAAAATTACAACACTGGACGATATAATGCCTTTTGGCGGTATTAATTACAAGAGGACTGCTGGTATTTCAGAACACCGGAATTGTTAAAATGCTAGTTTTGCTAGATAAATTTCCCACACTGGGAGAAATATTGCCTAAGCCTTTTTACAGTATTAATTACAACAGGAGTGCTTCTTCTGGTCTAACACCAGAATAATTTTATTATTACGGTGAAAGCTTTTTCTAATTTATATTTCTGGCACATAAAAAAAATAATATTTCTGGCTGACAGTATTGGACAAAGTAGTGGCACTGGCTAGCCTAGCTGGAACAGCACATTCATGGGATTTGCTATCCAAGTGGGTTACTTTCAGTTTCACCACTGATATATTAAATATCTTTGCAGTTAGTATGGGTGACACAAGCACAGCCAAACCCCTGATGTAGTATATCTATGAAAAAATCGACTATTACATTAGATTAATGGGCGTTGTGGCAGCTTTTGCTGTAGCACCACAAGTCCCAAAATGGCCGCCGCCTATCAGCCCAGTAACATGTGCCCAGAAAACAGTCTGCCCAGCCAGAAAAAAATTGACTTTGACTGAGCAGCTGAATCGCTGTTGTTCTGATTCACAGGTGTAGATTTTTAACTTCTTTGGAGCTTTGGTTTACACTCTGTGGCAGCAAGTGCTGGCGCACCACAAGTCCCAAAATGGCCACCGCCGGTCAGCCCAGTTACATGTGCCAGTAAAAATCGCTCTGGCCAGTCTCAACAAAATAGTGACTTTCAGTGAACAGCTCAGCTGAGTTGTTCTGATGCACAGGTGTAGAAAGGTAGATCATTCAATCACTTCTTTATCCCTGCCTATCTCGCCCTCACAGAAGCTGCATCCTCTCCCTACACTAGTCAGAGCAGTGTGACGTGCGGCGCTACGTGACTCCAGCTTAAATAGAGGCTGGGTCACATGCTGCACTTGGCCAATCACAGCCATGCCATTAGTAGGCATGGCTGTGATGAGCTCTTAGAGCAGAAGTAAAACGCTAGCTGATTGGCTGCTGTGCAGCCCTTCAGAAAGCGGGAAGTAATCGGCGAACACGGACCCGAACCCGAACTTTTTGAAAATGTCCGGGTTCGGGTCCGTGTCACTGGACACTCCAAAATTCGATGCGGACCCGAGCGATTTTTGAACTGTTCGCTCAACACTACTCTTCAGATGAATACCCCTTATTTGACATTTGGACAACTAAATTTAGGGGGTATTCCCCGAGACTACCCAAGAAAAATAGCAAGACTGTCTTACAAATGGGAGGCTAGCGAAGTACAGTAAGCTGCTGCGATTGATAAAAAAGATCAAAACTGATATTTTTTATCGCCGCAGCGCTTGTGAAGTGATTGTGCAGTGATAAAAAAAAAAAATGTTGTCACTGCGGCGGGGCGGGAGTGGGTGAACGCACGTGTGGGGCGACCGATCAGGCCTGATCAGGCAAACACTGCATTTTGGGTGGGGGGCGAACTACGGTGACACTAATACTAGTATAGATCTGACTGTGATCAGTTCTGATCACTTACAGATACTATAAAAGTACAAATGCTGATTAGCGCTATGCTAATCAGCGAATCCGTGACTGCGGTGTGGTGGACTGGGCGCTAACGGAAGCTAACTACCTACCAAAGGGGCCTAAACTAACCTAAACCTAGCAGTCAATACTGGTGAAAAAAAAAGTGACAGTTTACACTGATCACTTTTTTTCCTTTCACTAGTGATTGACAGGTGATTGATATGGGGTGATCAAGGGGTTAATTGGGGTGATGGGGGGTGATCTGGGGCTAAATATGTGGTGATTGGTGTACTCACTGTGACATGTGCTCTGTGCTGGGTCCAACCAATGAAAAGGACCCAGCACAGAGCACAAAGCTTCATTAATGCATTATATTTATAAATATTCGCCAATATTTCCAATCAGGAACATATCGGACCCTTTAGGCACCACTACACGGTATCTCAGCATGACATGGGGTCCTACCACTAGACTACCTATGGTGTGTGAACAAGGTCTGAACAGGTATTAAGCAGCCTACAGCCCCATCCCACTCACCTGCACTGCAGGACCAACAATGCAATGGGGAACACATGAGGCCGCAAGCTACACCTACAACAGACCATGTGACACCGGCTTCAGGTGCAACAGAATGTTTACCAGCCATATGCAATGGCACATTCAATACATATAAAACAAGAATCACAAAAATAAACGTGGCCTAAATGGGTGGGACTGCTCCAGACCCCAAAACACTGTGGCGTGTTTCCAGCTGGGGCAGTTCCTCGCATGTGGTTCGCAGTGAGCTAGCTATCCTCAGCAAAAATTGCAAACAATGGAGGATACCGGCGCTGAACCACAAGCACCACACAAACATCCTACACAAAATAAAACATGTGCGGATGAAAATATATAAACACATAACTCACAGAAAAAGATGCACCACATGGATAAGCAACTGACAACACTGGCTAATCCCTCACTCTGGTGTTAAAAGCTGAGAGATTCGCCAATATTTCCAATCAGGAACATATCGGAGCCCCTTTAGGCACCACTACACGGTATCTCAGCATGACATGGGGTCCTACCACTAGACTACCTATGGTGTGTGAACAAGGTCTGAACAGGTATTAAGCAGCCTACAGCCCCATCCCACTCACCTGCACTGCAGGACCAACAATGCAATGGGGAACAAATGAGGCCGCAAGCTACACCTACAACAGACCATGTGACACCGACTTCCAGGTGCAACAGAATGTTTACCAGCCATATGCAATGGCACATTCAATACATATAAAACAAGAATCACAAAAATAAACGTGGCCTAAATGGGTGGTGAGATACCGTGTAGTGGTGCCTAAAGGGGCTCCGATATGTTCCTGATTGGAAATATTGGCGAATCTCTCAGCTTTTAACACCAGAGTGAGGGATTAGCCAGTGTTGTCAGTTGCTTATCCATGTGGTGCATCTTTTTTCTGTGAGTTATGTGTTTATATATTTTCATCCGCACATGTTTTATTTTGTGTAGGATGTTTGTGTGGTGCTTGTGGTTCGCGCTGGTATCCTCCATTGTATGCAATTTTTGCTGGGGATAGCCGTTCAGCTGCGAACCACATGCGGAGGAACTGCCCCCAGTTGGAAACACGCCACAGTGTTTTGGGGTCTGGAGCAGTCCCACCCATTTAGGCCACGTTTATTTTTGTGATTCTTGTTTTATATGTATTGAATGTGCCATTGCATATGGCTGGTAAACATTCTGTTGCACCTGGAAGCCGGTGTCACATGGTCTGTTGTAGGTGTAGCTTGCGGCCTCATGTGTTCCCCATTGCATTGTTGGTCCTGCAGTGCAGGTGAGTGGGATGGGGCTGTAGGCTGCTTAATACCTGTTCAGACCTTGTTCACACACCATAGGTAGTCTAGTGGTAGGACCCCATGTCATGCTGAGATACCGTGTAGTGGTGCCTAAAGGGGCTCCGATATGTTCCTGATTGGAAATATTGGCGAATCTCTCAGCTTTTAACACCAGAGTGAGGGATTAGCCAGTGTTGTCAGTTGCTTATCCATGTGGTGCATCTTTTTTCTGTGAGTTATGTGTTTATATATTTCCATCCGCACATGTTTTATTTTGTGTAGGATGTTTGTGTGGTGCTTGTGGTTCGCGCCGGTATCCTCCATTGTATGCAATTTTTGCTGGGGATAGCCGTTCGCTGCGAACCACATGCGGAGGAACTGCCCCCCCAGTTGGAAACACGCCACAGTGTTTTGGGGTCTGGAGCAGTCCCACCCATTTAGGCCACGTTTATTTTTGTGATTCTTGTTTTATATGTATTGAATGTGCCATTGCATATGGCTGGTAAACATTCTGTTGCACCTGGAAGCCGGTGTCACATGGTCTGTTGTAGGTGTAGCTTGCGGCCTCATGTGTTCCCCATTGCATTGTTGGTCCTGCAGTGCAGGTGAGTGGGATGGGGCTGTAGGCTGCTTAATACCTGTTCAGACCTTGTTCACACACCATAGGTAGTCTAGTGGTAGGACCCCATGTCATGCTGAGATACCGTGTAGTGGTGCCTAAAGGGGCTCCGATATGTTCCTGATTGGAAATATTGGCGAATCTCTCAGCTTTTAACACCAGAGTGAGGGATTAGCCAGTGTTGTCAGTTGCTTATCCATGTGGTGCATCTTTTTCTGTGAGTTATGTGTTTATATATTTCCATCCGCACATGTTTTATTTTGTGTAGGATGTTTGTGTGGTGCTTGTGGTTCGCGCCGGTATCCTCCATTGTATGCAATTTTGCTGGGGATAGCCGTTCGCTGCGAACCACATGCGGAGGAACTGCCCCCCCAGTTGGAAACACGCCACAGTGTTTTGGGGTCTGGAGCAGTCCCACCCATTTAGGCCACGTTTATTTTTGTGATTCATATTTATAAATATAATGCATTATATGGCTTGTGATTCGTTTTTTTTAAAAGACACCAGCCTGCCAGCGCCGATCATTGGCTGGCAGGCTGGTGACGAACTTCTTCTGAGCCTGCCCTGCTATTCTGTGCGAACTGTTCAGGCGCACAGATCACGAAATCTCCAGAGCAGGTTAAGAGAGACCATGCATCTTACGGACATGAAACTTACATCATCTTGTTACTCAGAATTTTCTGTATACTAAATACAGCCTGCCCCAGCAGGCGGACTCTCAAGCCCCGCCTTGATCCTGGGACCCTTATAACAGGGACCTAGAATCTGCTAAAGGAGTTCTCCAATTGTAACAACACCTGAAGAGGGCCACAGCCAGAGAACCCTTGGGCTGTAGGCATATTGGGAATATTTTATGCAAACCAAGACATCCTGAATTATTGGACTATTATACCTGGACAAAGGCTTCTTGGACTTTATCCCTGCAAACGGACTCTTTCACCAAAGGACATATTTCCTGCGGAAAATAAGTATCCGCCTTCTGTTTTCTCCATTTTTGTTTATTGGACTATACTTTCCTTAATTATTGTTTTAATAATTACTGTACATATTGATAATTTGTATTGTATATATATAATAAATGACCTCCAAGTCATTTATCTAGCCATATGCATGTTTTCAAATACTGCAAAAACTTACCCTAGCCCCTCTGAAGAGAAAGCTACTCGGTTCTGTTATCCAGATCATGGGTTCCTTGCTCCCATAAATCGCAAGATGGTGGCTCTAAGCTACCCTGTGTGTGGTTCCGGTCCTGTTGCTCACACGCGTACTTGTGGCCGATCTGCGGTCCAATCCCCGCGGTTTCAGTCCATCGACTTTACGGACTCAAGTTAAACTTCGGTGTGCTGAAAGCGGCTGGGAGGCCTGTTTTGCGGATCGACCAATAGGGGCGCTGTCTCGGCGCATTGCTCACATAGCATAGCTATGTGAACCATGCGACGCAGGGACCTGGTGACGTCATCGAGGAGCGTCCCGGCCGCCGCACGGAAGGTAAGTAGCTTCTCCCCCAGCTCCACGCTGCTTTTCCATGGCAGCCGGGACTTTAGTAGCGTCCTGGCTGCCATGGTTACCATTCTTAAAAGCTAAACGTCGGATATGGTGATGCCCCGAAACAACGTTTCACTTAAAGTCGGATCTGGATTAATGTTTTTCAATGGGCATTAATTCCGGATCTGTCCTTGCGGCATGTCTTCAGGATTTTTGGCCGGACGAAAATTTTGCTACGGCCAAAAAACGTGTCAGTACTGAACTGAAGACATCCTGATGCATCCTGAACAGATTTCTCTCCATTCAGAATGCATTGGGATAATCCTGATCAGTATCTTTCCATCCTAGAGCCCCGAGGACGGAACTCTAGGACGGAAAGGTAAAACGCAGTTGTGAAAGGGGCCTAAGCTGGCTTATATACTGGATCACAGTTGTCATCTGTCTTGGGATGCGGATGGACATATTTTGAGACATGCTGTGCTGGATCTTGTTCATCTAGGTCTGGCCCAAGTACATGACTGTGTTTCTTGTATTTGGGAAACTCCACAGCTTATAGGAACTCTGCTTTTGCCACTGCGGCTGCCGCTATTTTCTCTGCTGCGAGTTTTTCCAGTGATGCTTGCTAGTGATGAGCGGGAGGTGCCATATTCGATTTCGCGATATTTCGCGAATATTCGATTGAATATTCGTCATATATTCGTCGAAATCGAATATTCGTCATGATTTTATATATTGCGAATTTTACGCGAATATATATTCGCGTCGCGAATGAAACTTAGATCTGAGTTCCTAATGGTTAACTTGTATTGCTAGAATTGACAAAGATAACGAATATCTCACGAATATAGCACTATATTCTCAATCTTCGTTATATTCTAGCAATACAACCATTAGGAACTCAGATCTAAGTTTCATTACAATGCGATTAATACAGGTTATATTAATCGCATTGCGAATGAAACTTAGAGCTGGGTTCCTATTCTCAATCTTCTTTTATTCTAGCAATACAACCATTAGGAACCCAGCTCTAAGTTTCATTCGCAATGCGATTAATATAACCTGTATTAATCGCATTGCGATTACAACTTAGATCTGAGTTCCTAATGGTTGTATTGCTAGAATACAACGAAGATTGAGAATATAGTGCTATATTCGTGAATTCGAGATATTCTCAATCTTCGTTCTATTCTAGCAATACATCCATTAGGAACTTAGCTCTAAGATCAATTCGCAATGCGATTATATGTTCGCCTCGCGAATGAAACTTAGAGCTGACCGAGTTCCTAATGGTTGTATTGCTGGAATATAACGAAGATTGAGAATATAGTGCTATATTCGTGAATTCGAGATATTCTCAATCTTTGTTCTATTCTAGCAATACATCCATTAGGAACTTAGCTCTAAGATCATTGCAATGCGATTATATGTTAGCCTCGCGAATGAAACTTAGAGCTGACCGAGTTCCTAATGGTTGTATTGCTGGAATATAACGAAGATTGAGAATATAGTGCTATATTCGTGAATTCGAGATATTCTCAATCTTCGTTCTATTCCAGCAATACAACCATTAGGAACTCAGCTCTAAGTTTTATTCGCGAGGCGAACATATACTCGCATTGCGACTGATCTTAGAGCTAAGTTCCTAATGGATGTATATTGCTAGAATAGAACGAAGATTGAGAATATCTCGAATTCATGAATATAGCACTATATTCTCAATCTTCGTTATATTCAGCAATACAACCATTAGGAACTCGGTCAGCTCTAAGTTTCATTCGCGAGGCGAACATATAATCGCATTGCGAATTGATCTTAGAGCTAAGTTCCTAATGGTTGTATTGCTAGAATAGAATGAATATCGCAATGCGAATAATTCAGGTTATATTAATCGCATTGCGATTACAACTTAGTCAAATTTGTGAGATCGTGATTCTCACATCCGACAGTACACTTTAGCATGGAGGCGTTCCCATGCACATGGGAAGTCAGCAGAAGCGGCAACGGGCAATGACTGAAGCGGGCAGGGAGCAAGGAATCCTCCGGACAGGTAAGAACAGCTTTTGGGAAGTGGGAACTGGGAAGACAACCAGAGAGCAACAAGAATTAACAACTAAAAAAAAAAAAAAAAAAACAATATTCGAAATTGCGAATATATAGCGATATATTCGCAATATTCGCGAATTATCGAAGTTGCGATATTCGCGATAAAAATTCGAAATTCGAATATTCGCGCTCAACACTAATGCTTGCAGGCAGGCTGTCTCTTCTTCCAGTGCCGCTTGCCGGCGTCCTCTCTATTCTTCCTTTAATGCTTGCAGGCATGCTCTCTCTTTTTCCCTTCGCGCTCTCTTATTCTTTAGTTGCAGCTCTTGTGCAGCAAAATAAAACCTTACTTTTGCCGCCTTAGCTTCTGCATGGGCTATAGCAGCCTTTTCTATTATTGAGGATTTGCTAGAGCAGCTTGCTCGTGACCTTGTCCAGTATGATGATGCCTGGCTAGTGGACATTGTGTGCCTGTTTGTTGGCTGCTTAATGTCTCTATGCGGACTCAGTCTATGTAGAAACGGACTTCAGTATGGTCTGGATCGTGCCGCACTTGCTGGGACTGCACTCTCACTTCTTGTGACCTAGCTAAACAGCACTGCATAACATACCGTCCCTGAAACAAAGGTAGATGTCACTCACCAGATACACTTGCACAAAGATGGTGGGGTTTAAGAAAGAGATATGCAGGAGACAGCTCTGCTGATGTCCTGTAATATGGAGACTGAAGACTGGGCTTCTTTTTCCCAGAATGCATTACACTCCCACAATGCTTTGCACCTCCCACAAATACAATAATCTTTATTAACAAGAAACACAAGTGCAATACATTTTTACCACCGCTAGATGTTGATGTTACCTAACTAATAACTACAGAATATAGCAGACGTGATCTGTAATGATACTGATATGAATCTCAGTCCTGGGACAAAACAATATCCGTTAATCCCTAATTGTATAATTGGGGTTTAATTGTTGCCTGATACTACAAGTTTTGGGTGTGTTTCTTTTTTTTCTATAGAAGTAGAACCATTCATCCTTGATTCTGGGATGAAATTGCAGCCTGATACTACATATTTTAGGGTGCTCAAATTCTATTACACGTAGATATATCAATGAATCCCAAATTGTAGAGTTGGTGTGAAATTGTAGCCTGACACTACTGCTCAATAACTCTTACAGTTAAAGTACAGTATGTCCGACAGACAGGTGACAGATCTTTCTAAGGGAACGGACAGTGGCCAAAATGTTTCTGGAGCTGGCAGAAGTAGCAGCAGAAGGGGGGTGTTAGCAGCAGTCACAGTGACAGGCTCGAGCAGCAAGTGTCATACAGCGGTTGTGATTTGACCAGTAACCCAGCTTGAATGGTTGACTCTACCTCATCTCAAGTGACATGAGACATCCACAGTTAGGAGTCGGTAGATTTCTCTGACACCATGCTTAGTTGGCGTGGCACGGGAACAAACTCTTTTCAGTGATGACGAGCTTCTAGAGGACAGTCAGCAGCTACTCTCCTACCAAGATGTGTAGGAGAGATCCGCTGTTTCCTCTAGTAGGCGGGCAAGTAGCGATAATGAGTCACATGGGAGCTGATGTTGCGAACAGTCGGGCACATATCCCTGAGACTGGTGAGGGTGACATCAGCGACGTACAGACAGTAGCGGATGTTAATGTAGCCGATCTCACGGGGGAACCAGGTGAAGAGGGTGGCAGTTTGTGCGTGTGGCAGTGGTAGCATGGCCGTGAGTCAGCAGGGTGGCAGCAGTGTGAGGTCTGGAGCCAAACCAGACCTCTGCTATGCAGGAGCCTACCTTTCCAAAATGAAATAGCGGTGCACGGGTTTGTGGATGCAGCAGCAGCAGACAGTCAGCACAGAGTGGTGGGGGTAAAATTCCCTACTTGGCAGTGTTTTAATTTTTTTCACGCAACTGCTGCATCACCCAGTGACCCGTTCTCCAGCAGTCAAGGATCCACCAAGGGAGTTGTGTTTCGTTTCCATCATCTACTCGTCCATGAATCTCCTGCTCCTCATCACTCATTTCTTCAGCAATCGGTCACTGAGGTGATTGCAAATAGACAACAGTATCTGTGCATAGAGATGAGTGAACACCTGGATGTTCGGGTTCGAGAAGTTCGGCCGAACTTCCCGAAAATGTTCGTGTTCGGGATCCGAACTCGACCCGAACTTTATCCCGAACCCGAACCCCATTGAAGTCAATGGGGACCCGAACTTTTAGGCACTAAAAAGGCTGTAAAATAGTACAGGAACGGGCTAGAGGGCTGCCAAAGGCAGCAACATGTAGGTAAATCCCCTGCAAACAAATGTGGATAGGGAAATTAATTAAAATAAAATAAATAAAATTTAACCAATATCAATTGGTGAGAGGTCCCACTGCAAGGAATCATGCGTCCTATCACTCAACACTGGAGAAGGCCACTTTCAGTTATTTCAGCCCCAGCACCCAGACAGAGGAGAGAGGTCCCACAGCAAGGAATCATGCGTCATATCAACCACCACCGGAGAAGGCCACTCTCAGTTATTTCGGCCCAGCACCCAGACAGAGGAGAGAGGTCCCACTGCAAGGAATCATGCGTCATATCACTCAACACTGGAGAAGGCCACTTTCAGTTATTTCGGCCCCAGCACCGAGACAGAGGAGAGAGGTCCCACAGCAAGGAATCATGCGTCATATCAACCACCACCGGAGAAGGCCACTCTCAGTTATTTCGGCTCAGCACCCAGGCAGAGGAGAGAGGTCCCACTGCAAGGAATAAGGCGTCATATCACCCACCACTGGAGAAGGCCACTTTCAGTTATTTAGGACCAGCACCCAGACAAAGGAGAGAGGTGCCACTGCAAGGAATAAGGCGTCATATCAACCACCACCGGAGAAGGCCACTCTCAGTTATTTCGGCCGAGCACCCAGACAGAGGAGAGAGGTCCCACAGCAAGGAATAAGGCGTCATATCAACCACCACCGGAGAAGGCCACTCTCAGTTATTTCGGCCGAGCACCCAGACAGAAGAGAGAGGTCTCACAGCAAGGAATCATGCGTCATATCACCCGCCACTGGAGAAGGCCATTTTCAGTTATTTAGGCCCAGCACCCAGACAGAGGAGAGAGGTCCCACTGCAAGGAATAAGGCGTCATATCATCCACCACTGGAGAAGGCCACTTTCAGTTATTTCGGCCAGCACCCAGACTGAGGAGAGAGGTCCCACTGCAAGGAATCATGCGTCATATCACCCACCACTGGAGAAGGCCATTTTAAGTTATTTAGGCCCCAGCACCCAGTCAGAGGAGAGAGGTCCCATAGCAAAGAATCATGCGTCATATCAACCACCACCGGAGAAGGCCACTCTCAGTTATTTCGGCCCAGCACCCAGACAGAGGAGAGAGGACCCACAGCAAAGAATCATGCGTCATATCAACCACCACCGGAGAAGGCCACTCTCAGTTATTTAGGCCCAGCACCCAGAGAGAGGAGAGAGGTCCCACAGCAAGGAATCATGCGTCATATCAACCACCACCGGAGAAGGCCACTCTCAGTTATTTCGGCCCAGCACCCAGACAGAGTAGAGAGGTCCCACAGCAAGGAATCATGCGTCATATCAACCACCACCGGAGAAGGCCACTTTCAGTTATTTCGGCCCAGCACCCAGACAGAGGAGAGAGGTCCCACAGCAAGGAATCATGCGTCATATCAACCACCACCGGAGAAGGCCACTCTCAGTTATTTCGGCCCAGCACCCAGACAGAGGAGAGAGATCCCACAGCAAGGAATCATGCGTCATATCAACCACCACCGGATAAGGCCACTCTCAGTTATTTCGGCCCAGCACCCAGACAGAGGAGAGAGGTCCCACCGCAAACAATCATGCGTCATTTCAACCACCACCGGAGAAGGCCACTCTCAGTTATTTCGGCCCCACCACCCAGACAGAGGAGAGGTTCATTCAACTTTGTGTTGCACCGCAAGATCATGGTAAAGTTAAAAAAATGAGGATTCAATAAAGAAGTGCCCCGGAGTACAAGAATACATGGTTGAGGGGGAGGCAGTTATAAATGTCTATTCTGCACAAGGGAGGGACAGGTCCTGTGGGATCCATGCCTGGTTCATTTTTATGAACGTCAGCTTGTCCACATTGGCCGCCGGGCAGGCCAGCACCTCCAAGGCATAAAATGCTAACTCTGGCCACGTGGACAATTTGGAGACCCAGAAGTTGAATGGGGCCGAACCATCAGTCAGTACGTGGAGGGGTGTGCAGACGTACTGTTCAACCATGTTAGTGAAATGCTGCCTCCTGCTAACACGTTCCGTATCAGGTGGTGATGCAGTTAGCTGTGGCGTGGAGACAAAACTTTTCCACATTTCTGCCATGCTAACCCTGCCCTCAGAGGAGCTGGCCGTGACACAGCTGCGTTGGCGACCTCTTGCTCCTCCTCTGCCTTCGCCTTGGGCTTCCACCTGTTCCCCTGTGACATTTGGGAATGCTCTCAGGAGCGCCTCTACCAGCGTGCGCTTGTACTCGCGCATCTTCCTATCACGCTCCAGTGCAGGAAGTAAGGTGGGCACATTGTCTTTGTACCGGGGATCCAGCAGGGTGGCAACCGAGTAGTCCGCACATGTTAAAATGTGGTCAACTCTGCTGTCGTTGCGCAGGCACTGCAGCATGTAGTCGCTCATGTGTGCCAGGCTCCCCAGAGGTAAGGACAAGCTGTCCTCTGTGGGAGGCGTATCGTCATCGTCCTCCGTATCCCCCCAGCCACGCACCAGTGATGGGCCTGAGCTGTGTCGGGTGCCACCCCGCTGTGAACCTGTTTCATCCTCATCCTCCTCCACCTCCTCCTCATCCTCCTCGTCCTCCAGTAGTGGGCCCTGGCTGTCTTGGAGAAGTAGTGGCGGCTGGGATCAACATACAGTGGGACAGCCATGGACATCAGCTGTTTGAAGCTGTCTGTGTCCACCAGCCTGAATGACAGCATTTCAAAGGCCAGTAGTTTAGAAATGCTGGCATTCAGGCCCAGGGCTCGAGGGTGGCTAGGTGGGAATTTACGCTTTCTCTCCAAGGTTTGTGAGATGGAGAGCTGAACGCTGCCGTGTGACATGGTGGAGATGCTTGGTGACGCAGGTGGTGTTGTCGGTGGCACATCCTCTGTTTGGTGGGCGGCAGGTGCCAACATTCCTCCCGAGGCGGAGGAAGAGGCCGAGGCAGCAGCAGAAGAGGGAGCAGGGGGAGCCAGAGTGAGTTCCTTGCTTTTAAGGTGTTTACTCCACTGTAGTTCATGCTTTGCATGTAGATGCCTGGTCATGCAGGTTGTGCTAAGGTTCAGATTGTTAATGCCTCGCTTCAGGATCTGATGGCACAGCGTGCAAACCACTCAGGTCTTGTCGTCAGCACATTGTTTAAACAAGTGCCATGCCAGGGAACTCCTTGAAGCTGCCTTTGGGGTGCTCGGTCCCTGGTGGCGGTGGCCAGTAGCAGACGAACTCTCTTGGCGGCGGCTGGTCTGCTTTTGCCCCCTGCTCCCTCTTTGCTACACTGTTGGCTCAGTCTCACCACTGCCTCTTCCTCTGAACTATGAAAGTCAGTGGCACGACCTTCATTCCATGTGGGATCTAGGACCTCATCGTCCCCTGCATCGTCTTCCACACAGTCTTCCTCCCTGACCTCCTGTTCGGTCTGCACACTGCAGAACGACGCAGCAGTTGGCACCTGTGTTTCGTTATCATCAGAGACGTGCGGACTCCGATGAGGTGGTATTCCCATGTCCTCATCATCAGGAAACATCAGTGGTTGTGCATCAGTGCATTCTATGTCTTCCACCACTGGGGAAGGGCTAGGTGGATTTCCTTGGGAAACCCTGCCAGCAAAGTCTTCAAACAGCATAAGAGACTGCTGCATAACTTAAGGCTCTGACAGTTTTCCTGATATGCATGGGGGTGATGTGACAGACTGATGGGTTTGGTTTTCAGGTGCCACCTGTGCACTTTCTGCAGAAGACTGGGTGGGAGATAATGTTGTGAACATGCTGGATCCACTGTCGGCCACCCAATTGACTAGCGCCTGCACCTGCTCAGGCCTTACCATCCTTAGAACGGCATTGGGCCCCACCAAATATCGCTGTAAATTCTGGCGGGTACTGGAACCTGAGGTAGTTGGTTCACTAAGACGTGTGGCTGTGGCAGGATGGCCACGTCCTCTCCCAGCACCAGAGGGTACACTAACACCATTACGACCGCGTCCGCGTCCCTTACTAGATGTTTTCCTCATTGTTACCGTTCACCAAGCACCACAATATGGAAAAAAATATTTGGCCCAATGTATTGATTTCAAATTCAGGCCTTTTTTTTACAGGCACCTAACACTATCTGCCTATATATTTATCTAGCGTATTACACTAATCCAGGCACAGCAGTAACCACTGATTTAGGGGAATATATCGTTTAGGGCTAGTATTTAGGCCCTGGATGAAAGGTATCCTTTTATGGACAGATTTACAATTGGCCTGCAACAGCTGGACCACAAGATTCAGGGTATTGCTATTTTGGCAAATTAATTTCACCCCAGAACAAAATATTTGTTTTGGTGGACACTATGAAACCTGGCCTGCAACAGCTGGGACACCAGATTCAGGGTATTGCTATTTTGGCAAGTGAATTACACCCCAGAACAAAATATATGTTTTGGCGGACACTATTATATTTTGCCAGCCACAGCTGAAACCACTGATTTATGGTATTGCTATTTTGGCAATTGAATTTCACCCCAGAACAAAATATATGTTTTGGCGGACACTATTATATTTTACCAGCCACAGCTGAAACCACTGATTTATGGTATTGCTATTTTGGCAATTGAATTTCACCCCAGAACAAAATATATGTTTTGGCGAACACTATGAAACCTGGCCTGCAACAGCTAAAACCACTGATTTATGGTATTGCTATTTTGGCAAATTAATTTCACCCCAGAACAAAATATATGTTTTGGCGGACACTATGAAACCTTGTCTGCAACAGCTGGGACACCAGATTCAGGGTATTGCTATTTTGGCAGGTGAATTACACCCCAGAACAAAATATATGTTTTGGCGGACACTATTATATTTTTCCAGCCACAGCTGAAACCACTAATTTATGGTATTGCTATTTTGGCAATTGAATTTCACCCCAGAACAAAATATATGTTTTGGCGGACACAATTATATTTTGCCAGCCACAGCTGAAACCACTGATTTATGGTATTGCTATTTTGGCAATTGAATTTCACCCCAGAACAAAATATATGTTTTGGCTGACACTATGAAACCTGGCCTGCAACAGCTGGGACACCAGATTCAGGGAATTGCTATTTTGGCAAATTAATTTCACCCCAGAACAAAATATATGTTTTGGCGGACACTATGAAACGTGGCCTGCAACAGCTGGGACACCAGATTCAGGGTATTGCTATTTTGTCAAATTAATTTCACCCCAGAACAAAATACTGTATATGTTTTGGAGGACACTATGAAACGTTGCCTGCAACAGCTGGGACACCAGATTCAGGGTATTGCTATTTTGGCAAATTAATTTCACCCCAGAACAAAATATATGTTTTGGCGGACACTATAAAACGTGGTCTGCAACAGCTGGGACACCAGATTCACGGTATTGCTATTTTGGCAAATTAATTTCACCCCAGAACAAAATATATGTTTTGGTGGACACGATGAAACCTGGCCTGCAACAGCTGGGACACCAGATTAAGGGTATTGCTATTTTGGCAAGTGAATTACACCCCAGAACAAAATATATGTTTTGGCGGACACTATTATATTTTGCCAGCCACAGCTGATACCACTGATTTATGGTATTGCTATTTTGGCAATTGAATTTCACCCCAGAACAAAATATATGTTTTGGCGGACACTGTTATATTTTGCCAGCCACAGCTGAATCCACTGATTTATGGTATTGCTATTTTGGCAATTGAATTTCACCCCAGAACAAAATATATGTTTTGGCGGACACTATTATATTTTGCCAGCCACAGCTGAAACCACTGATTTATGGTATTGCTAATTTGGCAATTGAATTTCACCACAGAAAATAATCTATCCTTTGCCAGACAGCAGACAGTATTTTACTTGTCTAGCCAAAGCTGGAACACCAGATTTAGGGGATTGGTATTTGGGCAATTGTATTTAACCCCTTAATAAAATATAGAAATTGCTATCCTGAGTTTCTAGGGGTGACAATTAGCACATCCAAGCCACTGATGTAGGATATATAAAAAAAAAACAAGTATTGATGGATTGATGGACTTGGTGGCAGCTTGTTCTGGTGCACCACAAGTCACAAAATGGCCGCCGATCAACCCAGAAAATAAGTGACAGAAAAACTCTCTGTGCAGCCTAAAAACCAGTGAGCAAGTAACTAGCAGAAGTTCAATCATTCACAGCTGTAGATCGAGCCGTTCATTAGGTGCTGTTGCTGACTTTACCCTGCCTAATCTCGCCCTGACAGAAGCTGCGTCCTCTCCCTACACTAATCAGAGCAGTGTGACAAGCGGCGCTACGTGACTCCAGCTTAAATAGAGGCTGGGTCACATGCTGCACTTGGCCAATCACAGCCATGCCATTAGTAGGCATGGCTGCGATGGGCTCTTAGGGCAAGAAGTAAAACGCTAGCTGATTGGCTGCTGTGCAGACCTTCAGAAAGCGGGAAGTAATCGACGAACAACGAACCCGAACCCAAACTTTTTTGAAAATGTCCGGGTTCGGGTCCGTGTCCCGGACACTCCAAAATTCGGTACGAACCCGAACGATGCTCGAACTGTTCGCTCAACACTATCTGTGCACTCATCCAAGCGCGCTGAAGCTGGTAACACTGACATGGAAAAGGATCTAGGAATTTTAATAAACAGCAAATTAAGCTGCCAAAACCAGTGTCAGGCAGCTACTGCCAAGGCCAATAAGATAACGGGTTGCATCAAAAGGGGCATAGACGCCCGTGATGAGAACATAGTCCTACCACCTTACAAATCACTAGTCAGACCACACATGGAGTACAGTGTACAGTTCTGGGCTCCTGTGAACAAGACAGACATAGCAGAGCTGGAGAGGGTTCAGAGGAGGGCAACTAAAGTAATAACTGGAATGAGGGATCTACAGTACCCTGAAAGGTTATCAAAATTAGGGTTATTCACTTTAGAAAAAAGACGACTGAGGGGAGATCTAATAACTATGTATAAATATATCAGGGGTCAGTACAGAGATCTGTCCCATCATCTATTTATCCCCAGGACTGTGACTGTGACGAGGGGACATCCTCTGCGTCTGGAGGAAAGAAGGTTTGTACACAAACATAGAAAAGGATTCTTCACTGTAAGAGCAGTGAGACTATGGAACTCTCTGCCTGAGGAGGTGGTGATGGTGAGTATAATAAATGAATTCAAGTGGGGACTGGATTTATTTCTGGAGTGTAATAATATTACAGGCTATAGCTACTAGAGAGGGGTTGTTGATCCAGGGAGTTATTCTAATTGCCTGATTGGAGTCGGGAAGGAATTTTTTTCCCCTTAAGTGGGGAAAATTGGCTTCTGCCTCACAGGGGCTTTTTGCCTTCCTCTGGATCAACTTGAAAGAAACAGGCCGAACTGGATGGACAAATGTCTTTTTTCGGTCTTATATACTATGTTACTATGTTAACTGACGAGGGTGTAAAAGGACTGCGCTTCTTCTTGACGCTAACATCGACCTGTACGGCTGAGTTCATACTTGAGTTATTTGGTCAGTTTTGAGCCCTTGACTGCCAAATAAGTGACGTGTGCAGTGATTCTAAGAGCGACGCCTGTCATCTGAATGTCATACTGACTCACAGTATTATTACACTACCATAGAAGACTCCATATGCGTGTTACTGCTAGGCACAGTGTTCTACACCACTATAAAGACTCTCTGTAGCTAGGAAATAGCCGTTTTTTAACCTGATTCACCGCAAATAAATTCAGATTAAACAAAAAAAAATAGCTAAAAGTTCGGCGAACCGGCCGAATTGAATTTTTGAAAAATTTGCTCATCTCTAGTTCCAAGCTATCATTACTTCCCAAAAAAGGCTGTTCAATCCCTGCACACGTATGTTGAACAGAAGGTGTGCCACTCCTTGAGCCTGTCGGTGTCTACAAAAGATTGCGGGAGTGTCTACGTGTGGAGCTGTAACTACAGACAAGGACAATATATGTCCTTTATGGACCACTGGGTAAATGTGGTTCCTGCCCAGCTACACCAGCAACTTGGCCAGGTGACGGCACTGCCCTCTCCGCGTTATCAAGCTGTGAGTCCTGCTCCAATGTCCTCCTCTGCCTCCTCATCATTCACCTTGTCCTCATCGCCCATCCTCACGAAGGTCTGAGCAGGGGGCCCTCTGTGCTCACATTCCACTGCCATGGCTGCTGAAGGAGGATGGGGAGGCAGGAGAAGCAACTTAAGTCTGGAGTCTCTAATGAGCAGTTTTCTTCACCATCCTAGTGAAAAAAACACCCACTAAAAGCAGCAGCAAGACATGGAGCAGATCCTGAACCAGGAAGTGGTAGCATATTTGGACTGCACCCTGCTACCCGACATCCAAGATCCCCTGGATTACTGAGCAGCCAAACCAAATTTGTGGCCACAACTGTTTGCCCTGGACAAACTTTCCTGCCTAACTAGTAGTGTGGCATCACCGTGGGTGTTTAGTGCAGCAGGGGGCATAGATACCTCAAGGAGAACTCGCCTTTCCACCCAAAATGTGGGGAGACTGACCTTTTGTGAAGATGTATCAGGCGTGGATCATCCAGGATTTCCACACGCCACTGCCTGATGCATCACACTAGATCATTCTGGGTGCCACACCCAAACTTTGTGAAAAGAGACCCGTTTCTTCTGGCCACTAGAGATGGCCCGAACTATTCGCCGGCGAACAGTTCCCGGCGAACATAGCTTGTTCGCGTTCGCCTCTGCCGGGCGAACATATGCGATGTTCGGTCCGCCCCCTATACATCATCATTGAGCAAACTTTGACCCTGTACCTCACAGTCAGCAGACACATTCCAGCTAATCAGCAGCATACCCTCCCTCCCAGACCCTCCCACCTCCTGCACAGCATCCATTTTAGATTCATTCTGAAGCTGCAGTCTTAGTGAGAGGAAGGAGAGTGTAGTTGCTGCTGATTTAATTGGGAAATCGATAGCTAGGCTAGTGAATTCAGTGTCCACTCCAGTCCTGAAAGACTCATCTGATCTCTGCTGTAAGGACAGCGTCCTGACAGCACCCCAAAAAGCCCTTTTTAGGGCTGCAACATTAGTCTGCTTTTTTTTCCCTTTATATGCATATTGCAGTTGCATGGCCTGCCTGTGTGTGAGGAGCTGCAGGCCCACAGACTGTAGTGTGCCCACTGCCAGTGCCCACCCCTGTCATCACATGTGGCACAGGACTTTGCATCAAAAAAAGGCATTTAATTTTTGCACTTTAATCTAAGTTTAGTTGCCTGCCAGTGTGTGTCAGGCTGACTTCCAGTGACTGTAGTGTGCCCACTGCCAGTGCCCACCCCTGTCATCCCATGTGGTACAGGACTTTGCATCAAAAAAAGGCATTTAATTTTTACACTTTAATCTAAGTTTAGTTGCCTGCCAGTGTGTGTCAGGCTGACTTCCAGTGACTGTAGTGTGCCCACTGCCAGTGCCCACCACTCATACCGGCTGGCACAGGACTTTGCATAAAAAAAGCCATTTCATTTTTACACTTTAGTGTAATTTCAGCTGCTTGCCTGCTGCTAGTGTGTGTCAGGCCGATTTCCACTGACTGTAGTGTGCCCACTGCCAGTGCCCACCCCTGTCATCCCGTGTGGCACAGGACTTTGCATCAAAAAAAGGCATTTAATTTTTACACTTTAATCTAAGGTTAGTTGCCTGCCAGTGTGTGTCAGGATGACTTCCAGTGACTGTAGTGTGCCCACTGCCAGTGCCCACCACTCATACCGGCTGGCACAGGACTTTGCATAAAAAAAGCCATTTCATTTTTACACTTTAGTGTAATTTCAGCTGCTTGCCTGCTGCTAGTGTGTGTCAGGCCGACTTCCACTGACTGTAGTGTGCCCACTGCCAGTGCCCACCCCTGTCATCCTGTGTGGCACAGGACTTTGCATCAAAAAAAGGCATTTAATTTTTACACTTTAATCTAAGGTTAGTTGCCTGCCAGTGTGTGTCAGGCTGACTTCCAGTGACTGTAGTGTGCCCACTGCCAGTGCCTACCACTCATACCGGCTGGCAGAGGACTTTGCATCAAAATAGGCATTTAATTTTTACACTTTAATCTAAGGTTAGTTGCCTGCCAGTGTGTGTCAGGCTGACTTCCAGTGTCTGTAGTGTGCCCACTGCCAGTGCCTACCACTCATTCCGGCTGGCACAGGACTTTGCATAAAAAAAGGCATTTAATTTTTACACATTAGTCTAATTTCAGTTGCTTGCCTGCTGCCAGTGCGTGTCAGGCCCACTTCCACTGACTGTAGTGTGCCCACTGCCAGTGCCAACCACTGATACCGGGTGGCACAGTAGCTTGCCGATAAATAAGGCATTTCATTTTTACACATTAGTCTAATTTCAGTTGCTTGCCTCCTGCCAGTGTGTGTCAGGCCCATCTCCACAGACTGTAGTGTGCCCACTGCCAGTGCCAAACACTGATACCGGGTGGCACAGTAGCTTGACGATAAATAAGGCATTTCATTTTTACACATTAGTCTAATTTCATTTGCTTGCCTGCTGCCAGTGTGTGTCAGGCACACTTCCACAGACTGTAGTGTGCCCACTGCCAGTGCCCACCACTGATACAGGGTGGCACAGTACCACTTATCGAAAAAAAAATGACAGGCAGAGGCAGGCCACCCCGCAGGGGCCTCGTGGTCGTGGTGCTGTGATTTCCACTGTCCCTGGAATAATGCCTAGTGTTCAGAGGCCATGTACCCTGAACCCGAAAAATTCTGAGGACGTAGTTGACTGGCTTAGACAGGACACCCAATCTTCAACAGCTTCCGCTAAGAACCTTGACGCACCATCTTCCTCCAGCTCAGCTTTGGTCACCTGCTCTCAAGTTACCACGCACCCGCCCGCCACTGATAGGAATAGTACTAGTTAAGACACCACTCATATAGGGTGTCACAGCACATTGCTCTGTGCATGCGCAGTGCCCCAATTTGGGAGTATGAGGACCGACCAAGCTGCTTTTTCCATCTCCCGGTTCCTGAAATCAATTCAGTTTGGTGTATGAGAGTTTGGTCTGTCATTGTGAAGGCAGTCGAAGGTACCAGGCCTAAATTTTTTTTCACAAAAGGCAATCCCTGATATGGGATGTAACAGGGATTAAACTGATGAGAATAGTACTACAGAAAATACCACTCATATAGGGTGTGACAGTAAATTGCACGGCGCAGACGCAGTGACCGTGGATTAAAACAGAGTGGAGGGAGCCAGCGTTTTTTTAACCATCTCCCTGTTCGAAAAATCTATTCAATAAATGGCCCCCAGATTGGGGACGTTAGAGGGATTAAACTGATGAGAATAGTACTACAGAAAATACCACTCATATCGGGTGTGACAGTAAATTGCATGGCGCAGACGCAGTGACCGTGGATAAAAACAAAGGGGAGGGAGCCAGCGTTTTTTTAACCATCTCCCCGTTCGAAATTACCTTTCGGGGACCCTTGGTGTTGTACGTGGCTGGGTGGAGGAAGAAACCTTCAATGACATCACCGGGACGTGGCTAGCTTGGCATCCAACCTTGTGCAAATGGGGAGTTTGCGGTTGTGCAAATGGACTGTTTGCGGTGCATTAAAAGAGGAGTTTGGTATGTCAATGTCTGAGAATCGGGCGTAACCCTTACACTACCTGATCGATACAACATCATACCTGATCGTATACACACACTGGATGTTTTAATGCATGTTATTCCAAACAATTTAGGAATGTTACGTGATTTATGCCCTTTATGGATTAAAACCCGACTCTGCGTCCACTACGTAATTTTCCATGGGAGTTTTGCCATGGATCCCCCTCCGGCATGCCACAGTCCAGGTGTTAGTCCCCTTGAAACAACTTTTCCATCACTATTGTGGCCAGAAAGAGTCCCTTTGGTTTTTAAAATTCGCCTGTCTATTGAAGTCTATGGCGGTTCGCCCGGTTCGCCTGTTCGCGAACATTTGCGGAAGTTCGCGTTCGCTGTTCGCGAACTGAAAATTTTATGTTCGCGACATCACTACTGGCCACATGGTTCATCCACTGTTCTTATGCTACCACCCACCTGATGCCAAACACCTGCTGCCATGTTCTCCTACTGCCAGCCACCATCTTGTGCTTTTACTGCCACTGCTGTTTCCCCCCACCTTGTGACTTGGCCACTGTGTTGACTCCTCATGCGGTTGCCAAGTGACCACTCTGTGACTGGGCCACTCTGTAGACTCCTCATGCGGTTGCAACCTCACCACTCTCTGACTGGGCCACTGTGTTGACCTCTCATGCGGTTGCCACCCTCACCACTCTATGACTGACCGCTATGTTGACTCCTCATGCAGTTGCCACCCTCCCCATAATTTAACTCGGCCACTGTGTTCACTCCTCATGCGGTTGCAACCCTTCCTACTCTGTGACTGGACCACTATGTTGACTCCTCATACTATTGCCATCTCACCACTCTGTGACTAGGCCATTGTGTTGACTCCTCATGCAATTGCCACCCTCCCCATAATGTAACTGGGCCACTGTGTTGACTCCTTATGTGGTTGCCACCCTCCCCACTCTATGTCCCTGTTTGGCATGTTTGGCCTTGTTGACATCACTATTTATTTTACCCTTTTTCAGATTTGTCAGGACGTAAAAATTTGAAAAACAACGGATCCCATCTTTGGAGCATGCGTAAGGCCTGTATCACACGGTTCCTATTTTGCATCAGGATATGCTTATGATTTGGGAGCTAAAAGCAGGAGTGGGTACAAAATACAGAAGACATGCAAACTTTCCAATCACGTGTCATCTCTGTTTGGATCCACTCCTGTATTTTTTTTGGCATTAGCAATACTGATGGATTACTAATGAAATGCTGACAGTGTGAAAGCAGATGCTCAAAAGATAGGATCCATGTTTTGGGGATTGTTCTTATGACAGATCAGAAGAAGGGCAAAATAAACGGTGACAACAACACAAATTTACTGCTGACACCCTCTCCACTCTGTCATGAGGCCACTACTTGTATCAGAATGTAACAGAACAGGTTCTGTAGAAATCTATGTGGAATCAGCTGACGACGGTGTAAAAGGAATGCATTCTTTTATTCTATAGTACAATCTTGGGCCACTACACGATTCTTTATACCTGATGCTAACATTGACCTATAAGGATAAGTTCACACTTGAGTCATTTGGTCAGTTTGCACCCCGTAACTGACTAAATAAGTGAATTATGAAGCGATTCTAAGAGTGACGCCTGTCAACTGCCTGTCATACAGGCTCAAAGTAACTGTTACACTACCACAGCGGACTTACTATGCATGTTTCTACGATGCACTGTGTTCTACTGCAATATATAGGCTCTTTGCAGCCGGGAAATAGCTGTTTTTTTAACACGATTTGTCACAAATAAATTCGGATCTAATTGAATCTTTTTGAAAAATTCAGAAAACTGTCCGAATCGAATTTTTGAAAAGTCCGCTTAACAATATTAAAAGTTTAAATCATCCTCTTTTCCCAATTTTACATATAAAACATATAAGCAATTAAAAAAATAGCACATCCAAAAATGTCTGAACTATTAAAATATTTTTAAAAATCTCCTATGCGACAAACACTGTAATAGAAACAAAATGGAAAACACACGATTCATTGTTTTTAGTCACCATTTCCCCCCAAAAATAGAATAACAGTGATCAAAAATTCATACATACCAAATAACTGGTACTGATAAAAGCTATAGTTCGTCCTGCAAAAAAACAAGCCCTCAAACAGCTCTGTGGACAGAAATATAGAAAAGTTATGACTGTCAGAATAAGGTGATGAGAAGAAAAGTTAGATTTTTTTTTTCAAATGTTTCTATTATTTTTAAAGTAGTAAAACAAAAAAAACTATACATGTTTGGTACAGACATATTCATATAGAGCCGCAGAAAAATGACCTCATGACATTTTTAGCGCACGTGCCGTGATGTCAAAACTCCCAGAAACCTTGGAACCAGAATTGTGTTTTGTTTTTGTTTTTTCAATTTAACCCCACAAAGATTTTTTTCCCTATTTTCCAATAAGTTATGGTAAATTAAATGGTGCCCTTAAGAAATGTAACTTATCCCGCAAAATCATAAGCCCTGATATGGCTATATAAACAGAAAATGTAAAAATGGGACTTGTACTTAAGGGGTTAAAGGGAATCTATCACCAACAACCTTCTTATCAAACTGTTTGCATAGACACATAGCTGTGGTTCACCTAAATAAAATGCAGTTTTTCTTTTGTTGATCCGAAACTCTATTCCCAAGTTATGATACTTTTTCTTCATATGCAAATTAGATCTCTGGAGCAATGAGGGCATTACCGTTATTCATGTTGCACACAAGCGCCACTCCTTTCTATGGCCAGCCCATCCCTGGTTGCTTTGATTGAAACACAGGCAGGCAGTGGCAAAGCTTTTAGGGAGGGGCTGGCCACAAAAAGAAGCATAGCTTGGGTACAACAGGGGCAATGGTGACACCCTGATTGCATCAACAGCCAAATTTGTATATTAAGAAAGGTGTCATAACCCAGGAACGGAGCCTCAAATGAACAAAAGTACTGTTTTAATCAGTTGAACCACAACTATGTGTCTATTCAAACAGTTTAATAAGGAGGTTGCTGGTGACTGATTCCCTTTTAAATCTGGAAAACATAGGAGACCACATATATTACACAGGAAAAAAAGAGAAAAATACATTATACTTTCTAGTACTTTTTAGCTATGACACTTTGCTATAACACTTTGCCTAAGATTACTGTAATAATGCAGTGGGTGCGAAAGAAAGAAAATTGCTCAAAATCCTATTCACTTTGAACCTTGAAAAACTGAACACACTGATATCCGGTTAGGTGATGTGATAGACTGTGTAGTACTGTAAAAAAAAAAGCGGTTTCCCTGCTTTAAAGGAGTTGATCACACATATGCTGTTCCAAAAGAGGGACTGCCATACCCATACCACTAATTTCAAGGCATACATTATTTAAATTAGAGACTAAAAATAATTAACTTACATAGGATGAAAAAGATATAGGTCAATCAAGTTCAATTTATACTCCTATTATGTTCATCTAAAGGCAGGCAAAAACCACTATGAAGGATAAGAAGAAGATTCTAGACCTATCAAGTCAAAGGTATGGACCGCGGATGGCACACTTAACACAACCGGTTGATTCAGCAGTTACAGTTTATTTGTAGACAACGCGTTTCGGGGTGCTGTGGACTCCTTTATCAAGTCTGTAGACGAGCAGCGTGCGAGCCGCGGTTGGATTCAGCACGTGGAAGACGCTGTCTTGCACGTGCTGAATCCAGCCACGGCTCTCGCGCTGCTCTTCTACAGACCATACGTTTGACTTGATAGATCCAGCGTCTTCTTCTTATACTTCAACTGTTTTACCCAAGTGGAGGAGTTGCATCCGGCCAAGGGTATCGGGCGAATCAAGGCTGCACCAACTGTTAACTTTTTCTACCTGGCTTTCATTGTGGTTGAGCCCAAATAGGGGCAACTTCAATAGGTGAGCAAACCACATCTTACCTAGTTCCTCAAGTTACCAAACATACTTACCCTATGAGCGCCTCTCTTTTTTTCTCTCTATCTTTGTGGCCACTATTTGCTGAAAAACCACTACGAGGGAGAGCTACTGTAATTTCCAAATACTAAGGGAAAATTGCTTTGCAACTCAAAATTTAGAAATGGATGAGATCTCGCTAGTGTAGTACCCCAGAGGGGCACTACCATTCTTACACCTAGCTACTGTCTCTAATGGCTAGCCGAGAATGTAATCTCTGTATTTCATTCCAGGTCCTCTGATACTGCGCCTTTATGATATTATGCAACTGTTATTACATATAATGTGCCTGGCAGTGTATCTGGCATAGAGAGTACCTTTTAGATAGAATGAAAATTACCATTCCATTCTCCCTCTTTTCGGCAGAGGTGGGCTAGTCCTACATCCTACAAAGGGAGGGGTTAGAGGACGATATAGTTGAGTCAAGAGTGGAGAAGTTGAGAAGTAGAGATGAGAGTTGGAGCAAGAGAGTGAAGTGGCATGGTGTGGTGACTGAGCGTTTCTCATCACTGCTGCAGGAGCTTTGGAAAAATAGCTCAGAGAGCAGCCAATTCCTGATATATAAAAGGACTTAGTACCCCTGAGAGGGAAAATGGAGCCAAAGGCCCCTACTCAGCAAAACGGGTCACAGAATACCTTCAGCAACTGAAGTTGATAGGAACCGGACTAAAGCCAGAGACTAGCACAGCAACAGATAGATAAAGCAAAGTATTCAGGTTTACCTGCAAATTTACTCTTAGTCTGCTGGAGCCAAGAAAAAGATCAAGTATAGTTTAGATGACAAACGTTTTATTGCAAGTTTATTCAAGTGTAAACCATTAAACTTCACCAAGTCTGGACTCTGCTTATTCCACTAACTACAAATCCCTTGTTACTGCGGAGCCTAACCCCGGAAAGCAACAGTATTCAGGTAAGAGCACCATGACACAAACTATTAGGGCCATAACCTAATAGTTGGCATTCCTAAACATTGGGACCCGATCGGCCCTGGGCGGGCAGCCCACCGCAAATGGCATTGCAAACAGGATATATACTTCAGTGCCTTACTATTGAAGGCCCAGATCTGTAAACCCCCCTCCAAGTGACTTTGATGCATCTATTTCCTCCTGAAGAGTGTGAATCTGCATCAGTTGCAGCACTGACAAAATGGGGGTTAATCAGCCATTAAAAATGCATGCACACCCCAAAATGATATCAATGAAAACTACAGATCGCCTTGCAAAAAATGAACCCTCACACAGTTCCATACACATAAAAGTAAAAAAAAGTGAAGGGGGTGAGTATATGTTGATGCAAAGAAAAAATTAGTTTTTTCGAAAGTTTTTTTTTCCCAGTATTAGAATGCAAAATTCTATATATGTGGTATCATTGTAAGAACTTATGCACTAGAACATGTGCCCCTGTCCACGCTGTGGACCACAATTAGAGGTCTGCAACGCACAGGCACCAGCCGCATGACTGCTGTTTCAATTGAATGGGTCCACAATCCACAAGATTCAGTCAGCATCTCAAAAAAATAGAACATAGAACAATAGAACATAGTTTTTCTTGCAGATTGAGGACCCATTAAGTTAATGTGCCCTGCAGTACAGGCATGGGATGCACATGTTCGTGTGCATAAGCCCTAATTCTATTGACCTGGAGAATAAAAATAATAGGTCAGTTTTACCACATAGGAAACGCTGTAAAAACAAAACCCATTTTCAACTGTGGCAGAAACACATAGTCTCATACGGCTATGTGAATGAAAAAATAACAAAATATATGGCTTTCGGAAGGTTGGGAGTAAAAAAGGAAAATGAAAAAATGGAAAATTGTCTGGTCATTAAGTGGTTAAAAGCCTGTGCTCTTATAAGTAGTGATGTTGCGAACATAAAATTTTCCGTTTGCGAACAGCGAACGCGAACTTTCGCGAACGGGCGAATCGGGCGAACCGCCATAGACTTCAATTGGCAGGCGAATTTTAAAACCCACAGGGACTCTTTCTGGCCACAATAGTGATGGGAAAGTTGTTTTAAAGGGGTCTAACACCTGGACTGTGGCATGCTGGAGGGGGATCTATGGCAAAACTCCCATGGAAAATTACGTAGTGGAAGCAGAGTCGGGTTTTAATCCATAAAGGGCATAAATCAACTAACATTCCTAAATTGTTTGGAATAACGTGCTTTAAAACATCCAGTGTGTGTATACGATCAGGTATGATGTTGTATTGATCAGGTAGTGGAAGGGTTACGCCCGCTTCACAGACATTGACAGACCAAACTCCCCTTTTAATGCACCGCAAACAGTTCATTTGCACAACCGCAAACTCCCCATTTGCACAAGGTTGGATACCAAGCTAGCCATGTCCCGGTGATGTCATTGAAGGTTTCTTCCTACACCCAGCCACGTACAACACCAAGGGTCCCCAAAAGGTGAATTGAATTGATTTTTTGAACGGGGAGATGGTTAAAAAATAAAGCTGGCTCCCTCCCCTTTGTCTTTATCCACGGTCACTTTGTCTGCGCCGTGCAATTTACTGTCACACCCGATATGAGTGGTATTTTCTGTAGTACTATTCTCATCAGTTTAATCCCTTTAACGTCCCCAATCTGGGGGCCATTTATTGAATAGATTTTTCGAACGGGGAGATGGTTAAAAAAACGCTGGCTCCCTCCACTCTGTTTTAATCCACGGTCACTGCGTCTGCGCCGTGCAATTTACTGTCACACCCGATATGAGTGGTATTTTCTGTAGTACTATTCTCATCAGTTTAATCCCTCTAACGTCCCGACTCCCCAATCTGGGGGCCATTTATTAAATAGATTTTTCGAACGGGGAGATGGTTAAAAAACGTTGGCTCCCTCCACTCTGTTTTAAACCACGGTGACTGCGTCTGCGCCGTGCAATTTACTGTCACACCCGATATGAGTGGTACTTTCTGTAGTACTATTCTCATCAGTTTAATCCCTCTAACGTCCCCAATCTGGGGGCCATTTATTGAATAGATTTTTCGAACGGGGAGATGGTTAAAAAAACGCTGGCTCCCTCCACTCTGTTTTAAACCACGGTCACTGCGTCTGCGCCGTGCAATTTACTGTCACACCCGATATGAGTGGTATTTTCTGTAGTACTATTCTCATCAGTTAAATCCTCTAACGTCCCCAATCTGGGGGCCATTTATTGAATAGATTTTTCGAACGGGAGATGGTTAAAAACGCTGGCTCCCTCCACTCTGTTTTAATCCACGGTCACTGCGTCTGCGCCGTGCAATTTACTGTCACACCCGATATGAGTGGTATTTTCTGTAGTACTATTCTCATCAGTTTAATCCTCTAACGTCCCCAATCTGGGGCCATTTATTGAATAGATTTTTCGAACGGAGAGATGGTTAAAAACGCTGGCTCCCTCCACTCTGTTTTAAACCACGGTCACTGCGTCTGCGCCGTGCAATTTACTGTCACACCCGATATGAGTGGTATTTTCTGTAGTACTATTCTCATCAGTTTAATCCCTCTAACATCCCCAATCTGGGGGCCATTTATTGAATAGATTTTTCGAACGGGGAGATGGTTAAAAAAAGCGCTGGCTCCTTCCACTCTGTTTTAATCCACGGTCACTGCGTCTGCGCCGTGCAATTTACTGTCACACCCGATATGAGTGGTATTTTCTGTAGTACTATTCTCATCAGTTTAATCCCTGTTACGTCCCATATCAGGGATTGCCTTTTGTGAAAAAAAATTTAGGCCGGGTACCTTCGACTGCCTTCACAGTGACAGACCAAACTCTCATACACTAAACTGAATTGATTTCAGGAACCGGGAGATGGAAAAAGCAGCTTGGTCGGTCCTCTTACTCCCAAATTGGGGCACTGCGCGTGCACAGAGCAATGTGCTGTGCACCCTATATGAGTGGTGTCTTAACTAGTTCTATTCCTATCAGTTTAATCCCTGTTACGGACCCTATCCGGTCGAATTGATTAACCATTGTCGAATTAGCGAACCAATACAACATCATGAAATAATTTAGTTCTGAGCTCTGTACTTGCTTTGTATTGGAATTGATAGGGATTTTTTTAATTGCCTGCATCATTTCTAATAAACTATTAAGAGACTTTATTATGATTTTTTATTTTATGTATTAAAAACCCATACAACATATAAAAAAAAGGTAAATTAATGTTTTTTCTATGAAATATTATCCAGCCGTCCGATCGCTTTTGGTCTGACCATAATGAAGCAACAGCCTTATCATCTGGGGTGTGGCAACATTGCCAACACACTTATAGAGGTGATGATTGCTTCATTGTGATACGCAAGCCCCTTCACCACAACAACGTAACGATCACGAAGGGGAATTGACACTTGTTTGTGCCTTTTTTTTTGGTTTGTTTTTGCAGCCACAGTGCTGCACCATAGGACAGAAAAATTAGGCATGTACACATGCCTGAAAAATAATGGCATTGTTGCAGCCGCTATTGTAGCAGCGGCCGGAAAAAATGATGTTTTCCAGGCAGAAAATTGACTAAAACATTGCGGCTTGAACCCTAGTTGGTGGTGGAGAATTCACGAAAGTCATCCGGTATGCAGACATTAAATACAGCAGCGTGGGGACCATTTTGAGGCCAAGGCATGTCATCAGGCCTTTTGTTAGTCAAACGTATCCTCCACTGTCAGTCCCTTCGGGATCCATGCCTCATTCATCTTTATGAATGACCGAGGCGACTTCTCTTGTCAGTGACAATGCCTCCTGCTGCACTGAAGGTCCTTTCTGACAGGACACTTGAAGCAGGGCAGGCCAGAAGTTCTATTGCGAACTGGGATAGCTCAGGCCACAGGTCAAGCCTGCACACCCAGTAGTGAAGAGGTTCATTGCTCCTCAGAGTGTCGATATCTGCTGTTAAGGCGAAGTAGTCTGCTACCTGTCGGTCGAGTCGTTCTCTAAGGCTGGATCCCGAAGGGCTGTGGCGATGAGTAGGACTGAAAAAGCTCCGCATGTCCTCCATCAACAACACATCTGTAAATCGTCCAGTCCTTGCCGCCGTGGTAGGAGGAGGATTACACTCACCTCTTCCCCTGTTAGATTCCCGTTGTGCTGTGACATCCACCTTATAAGCTGTGTAAAGCATATTTTTTAGTTTGGTTTTGAACTGCTGCATCCTTTACGACTTTCGGTAATTTGGTAACATTTCTGCCACTTTCTGCTTATACCGGGGGTCTAGTAGCGTGGCCACCCAGTACAGATGGTTCTCCTTTATCCTTTTTATACGTGGGTCCCTCAACAGACATGACAGCATGAAAGACCCCATTTGAACAAGGTTGGATGCAGAGCTACTCATTTCCCGTACCTCGTCCTCACTGATGTCATTGACGGTCTGTTCTTCCCCCCAGCCACGTACAACACCATGGGTCCCAGATAGGTGACAACAACGAGCACCCTGGGGTGCCTGCTGTGGTTGGTCTTCCTCCTCCTCAAAGCCGCCACATTCTTCCTCTGACTCCTCTTCCTCATACTCCTCTTCCAGCGTTGCTGCAGGTCCGGCAAGCGATGATGACAAGGCTGTTTCTGGTGGTGATGGTGACCACAACTCTTCCTCTTCCTCTTCACGCTCATCTACAGCCTGATCCAGAACTCTTCGCAGGGCACGCTCCAGGAAGAAAACAAATGGGATGAGGTCGCTGATGGTGCCTTCGGTGCGACTGACTAGGTTTGTCACCTCCTCAAAAGGACGCATGAGCCTACCGGCATTGCGCATGAGTGTCCAGTAATGTGGCAAAAAGATTCCCAGCTCCGCAGAGGCTGTCCTAGCACCCCGGTCATACAAATACTCGTTGACGGATTTTTCTTGTTGGAGCAGGCGGTCGAACATTAGGAGTGTTGAATTCCAACGTGTCGGGTTGTCGCATATCAAGCGCCTCACTGGCATGTTGTTTCACCGCTGAATATCGGAAAAGTGCGCCATGGCCGTGTAGGAACGCCTGAAATGGCCACACACCTTCCTGGCCTGCTTGAGGACGTCCTGTAAGCCTGGGTACTTAGACACAAAACGTTGTACGATGAGATTCAACACATGTGCCATGCACGGCACATGTGACAACTTGCCCAAATTTAATGCCGCCAACAGATTGCTTCCATTGTCACACACCACTTTGCCGATCTCCAGTTGGTGCGGGGTCAGCCACTGATCCACCTGTGCCTTCAGGGCGGACAGGAGTGATGGTCCTGTGTGGCTCTCTGCTTTCAGGCAAGTCAACCCCAAGATGGCGTGACACTGTCGTATCCGGGATGTGGAATAGCCCCTGGGGAGCTGGGGGGAATCAGTTGATGTGCAGCCAGACGCCGCAGCAGAAGAGGACTCAGCCGAGGAGGATATCGAAGAGGATGGAGTAGGAGTAGAGGAGGTGGCAGTAGGTCTGCCTGCAAGTCGTGGTGGTGTCACCAACTCCGCTGCGGAGCCACGCATTCCATGCTTGTCAGCCGTCAGCAGGTTGACCCAATGCGCAGTATACGTGATATACCTGCCCTGACCGTGCTTTGCAGACCATGTATCAGTGGTCAGATGGACCCTTGCCCCAACACTGTATGCCAGAGATGCCATGACTTCCTTTTCAATGACATGGTAGAGGTTTGGGATTGCCTTTTGAAAAAAATTTCGTCCGGGTACCTTCCACTGTGGTGTCCCAATAGCGACAAATTTTTTGAAGGCCTCACACTCTACCAGCTGGTATGGTAAAAGCTGGAGGGCTAAGAGTTCCGTCAAGCCAGCTGTCAGTCGCCGGGCAAGGGGGTGACTTTGTGACATTGGCTTCTTATGCTCAAACATGTCCTTGACAGACACCTGACTGTGGGCAGATGAGCAGGAACTGCTGAAGGTGAAAGATGGAGTGGCGGGTGGTTGAGAGGGGGCAGGGAGGACAGCAGTGGTTGACGTGGCTGAAGATGCTGGACCAGGAGGAGCATGGTGGCTTTGAGTTTGTGTGCTGCTTGTACTCATGTGTTGATCCCATAGGCGTTTGTGATGTGAGATCATGTGCCTTCGCAAAGCAGTTGTACCAAGGTGGGTGTTGGACTTCCCACGACTCAGTTTCTTTTGGCACAGGTTGCAAATGGCATTGCTTTTATCAGAGGCAGACACACAAAAATGCCACACTGCTGAGCTTTGCAATGACGGCATTCTGGTGGTGGCAACAGCATGCGTTGACTGGCGTGCTGTCTGGCTGACCCCAGGTGCCGATACATGCTGTCTGACTGTGCCACTAACTCCTTGCGACGACCTCCCCCTGCTTCCAACTCGTCTCCTCATTCTCTCTGTCTCCCCTTCAGAACTTTCCCCCTCTTCTTCTCTTCGAGCAGGCACCCACGTGGCCTCCGTGGACACATCGTCATCATCAACTGCTTCACTTGTATCTGACACCTCAGCAAAGGAAGCAGCAGCGGGTACAACATCATCATCATCATCATCATCACACTGTACGTCCATGTGTGTAATCCTGCCTGACTGAGACATATCCCCGTAATCTACATCATCTGGCAATAATGGTTGCGCATCACTAATTGCATCCAACTGATGCATAAATAATTCCTCTGACGGATCAAGTGAAGCGGCTGTGGTGGTAGTGGTGGTGGTGGCGACGGGCGGGTGCGTGGCAACTTGAGAGCAGGTGACCGAAGCTGAGCTGGAGGAGGATGGTGCGTCAAGGTTCTTAGCGGAAGCTGTTGAAGATTGGGTGTCCTGTCTAAGCCAGTCAACTACGTCCTCAGAATTTTTTCGGGTTCAGGGTACGTGGCCTCTGAAAACTGGGCATTATTCCAGGGACAGTGGAAATCGCAGCACCACGACCACGACGGCCCCTGCGGGGTGGCCTGCCTCTGCCTGTCATTTTTTTTTTAGATAAGTGGTACTACGCGTGCTAGGTACTGTGCCACCCGGTATGAGTGGTTGGCACTGGCAGTGGGCACACTACAGTCTGTGGAAGTAGGCCTGACACACACTGGCAGCAGGCAAGCAACTGAAATTAGACTTCTGTCTAAAAATTAAATGCCTTATTTATCGGCAAGCTACTGTGCCACCCGGTATCAGTGGTTGGCACTGGCAGTGGGCACACTACAGTCAGTGGAAGTGGGCCTGATACACACTGGCAGCAGGCAAGCAACTGAATTTAGACTACTGTCTAAAAATTAAATGCCTTATTTATCGGCAAGCTACTGTGCCACCCGGTATCAGTGGTTGGCACTGGCAGTGGGCACACTACAGCCAGTGGAAGAGGGCCTGACACACACTGGCAGCAGGCAAGCAACTGAATTTAGACTACTGTCTAAAAATTAAATGCCTTATTTATCGGCGAAGCTACTGTGCCACCCGGTATCAGTGGTTGGCACTGGCAGTGGGCACACTACAGTCAGTGGAAGTGGGCCTGACACACACTGGCAGCAGGCAAGCAACTGAATTTAGACTACTGTCTAAAAATTAAATGCCTTATTTATCGGCGAAGCTACTGTGCCACCCGGTATCAGTGGTTGGCACTGGCAGTGGGCACACTACAGTCAGTGGAAGCGGGCCTGACACACACTGGCAGCAGGCAAGCAACTGAATTTAGACTACTGTCTAAAAATTAAATGCCTTATTTATCGACGAAGTTACTGTGCCACCCGGTATCAGTGGTTGGCACTGGCAGTGGGCACACTACAGTCAGTGGAAGAGGGCCTGACACACACTGGCAGCAGGCAAGCAACTGAATTTAGACTACTGTCTAAAAATTAAATGCCTTATTTATCGGCAAGCTACTGTGCCACCCGGTATCAGTGGTTGGCACTGGCAGTGGGCACACTACAGTCAGTGGAAGTGGGCCTGACACACACTGGCAGCAGGCAAGCAACTGAATTTAGACTACTGTCTAAAAATTAAATGCCTTATTTATCGGCAAGCTACTGTGCCACCCGGTATCAGTGGTTGGCACTGGCAGTGGGCACACTACAGTCAGTGGAAGAGGGCCTGACACACACTGGCAGCAGGCAAGCAACTGAAATTACACTAAAGTGTAAAAATTAAATGCCTGTTTTTGATGCAAAGTCCTGTGCCACATGGGATGACAGGGGTGGGCACTGGCAGTGGGCACACTACAGTCAGTTGAAGTCGGCCTGACATACACTAGCAGCAGGCAAGCAGCTGAAATTACGCTAAAGTGTAAAAATGTAATGCCTTTTTTATGCAAAGTCCTGTTCCAGCCGGTATGAGTGGTGGGCACTGGCAGTGGGCACACTACAGTCAGTGGAAGTCGGCCTGACACACACTGGCAGGCAACTAACCTTAGATTAAAGTGTAAAAATTAAGTGCCTTTTTTTTATGCAAAGTCCTGTGCCACACGGGATGACAGGGGTGGGCACTGGCAGTGGGCACACTACAGTCAGTTGAAGTCGGCCTGACACACACTAGCAGCAGGCAAGCAGCTGAAATTACACTAAAGTGTAAAAATTAAATGCCTTTTTATGCAAAGTCCTGTGCCAGCCGGTATGAGTGGTGGGCACTGGCAGTGGGCACACTACAGTCAGTGGAAGTCAGCCTGACACACACTGGCAGGCAACTAACCTTAGATTAAAGTGTAAAAATTAAATGCCTTTTTTTGATGCAAAGTCCTGTGCCACAGGGATGACAGGGGTGGGCACTGGCAGTGGGCACACACTACAGTCTGTGGGCCTGCAGCTCCTCACACACAGGCAGGCCAGGCAACTGCAATATGTATATAAAGGAAAAAAAATAGCAGACTAATGTTGCAGCCCTAAAAGGGCTTTTTGGGGTGCTGTCAGGACGCTGTCCTTACAGCAGAGATCAGATGAGTCTTTCAGGACTGGAGTGGACACTGAATTCACTAGCCTAGCTATCGATTTCCCAATTAAATCAGCAGCAACTACACTCTCCCCCCTCTCACTAAGACTGCAGCTTCAGAATGAATCTAAAATGGATGCTGTGCAGGAGGTGGGAGGGTCTGGGAGGGAGGGTATGCTGCTGATTGGCTGGAATGTGTCTGCTGACTGTGAGGTACAGGGTCAAAGTTTGCTCAATGATGATGTATAGGGGCGGACCGAACATCGCATGTGTTCGCCCGTTGAGGCGAACGCGAACAAGCTATGTTCGCCGGGAACTGTTCGCCGGCGGATAGTTCGGGCCATCTCTACTTATAAGCACTGAATCAGAAGCCGTGTAATATTTAGCTATTATCTACAAATGTGTTCTATATACAGCAACCAAAACGACCAAAATCAAATTTTTTTGAGATCACACATCATACCATGTATAAATTTAAAACCTAATAATTAAAACGCACATCCACTTTTATGCAACTTTTTAGCAAACAGTGATTATTAGCAAAATAAAATTAAACATAGTCCGCTAAAAGCTGTTTATGAGGAGTTTATATATATCACACAAGCCTACACTCAATGCTATACGTATTAAATAAATGGAAAAAATGCAGGAATGCACCAACCAATGTCTGCATTCAAGTATTGTGAATTATATAGTATATTATTTTCCATCCCCTTATAAAAACAAGAGCTAGGAACAGTACTACTAAAAGCTTTTAATTGTGGAATATTGGATAGGGGAGCGCAGGGAGATCACAGGGAGAGTTTTTACACACTGTAGTGAGAGCATAGGGAGACTGCAGGGACTGTAATCTGAAGGGATCCATAAGAGAAATCACAGAGAAAAAAAGTAAGATAAAAACATCCTGCACGATATGATAAATAAATATGCTGATGTCCATGGCTACATTTATCAAAAAAAATGCCCAATGGCACAGGTAGTTTTAGAGTAGGACCTGCCTGAATGAGACCACCTTGGCATGGGTAGACGGGCATAGATGTGTTTTGATCAAAATATATTGGCTGAGAGTCACGGATTTTATCATATCAGAGTCAGGGCTTAGTCCATATATAATGCTTGCATCTATTGTGTTAGTGTATTGTTATCTGTTTTCTGTTTGTTTGTTTGTTTGTTTGTTTGTTTTTTTCATAAAGGTAGCAGGTAGTATACACTTGAGGGAGTGGCATCTTCAAGTGTGAATACGCGTCTATTTTACCCTAGTAGTAGCATTCTTGTGCACTTTTGCCCCTCCTATCAAGTAGGCAGCCTTGATTAGGTGGTACATATAGTTGTGCGTGCTCCTCCTCTCATTGGTTGCTGGATGCACATAGAGGTGACTGGGAGCAGCACACTATATGTGCAGGGCCTCCTCTCCTGAACATAGATGCCCAATGGCATAGGTAGGTTTAGAGTAGAGGGGCAGGGTGGCAGCATGCGATTGAGACAGCAGGGTGCAAATGTGTCTATGAGCCAACAGGGTGTCAGCAGTGTGAGATCTGAAGCCAAACATGCCCAGGTTAGACCATCTGCATTGTAGACTCGGGAGCCTACAAACTAGCGGAGCAGGGCTTTATAAAGGCAGCGGCAGGCAGTCAGCACGTAGTGGTGGGGGTAACATGCCATACTCGCTGTTGTGGGAATTGTTCAGCAAGTCACTTGAGGACGTTAACCTGGCCATATGTAGGATCTGTGGGCAGAAGGTGAAGCGTGGCCAGGGTGCCAATGTTGGCAGCATGGTCCTATGTCAACGCATGGAGCGTCACCATAAAGTGGCCTGGAAAAACTGTGGAGCTAATGTAGTGGTATAGCCTGATGCAGCAACCGCTGCATCACCCAGTGGCCCTCATCCCTTCCCCAGGAGTCAAGGCTCCACCACCTCATCAGTAGCGAGCTGTGTTTCCTTCCCATCATCTACTGGTCCTGATGCTCCTCGTCCTACTCCTTCTCACGCATTTCGCTAGCAATCGATCATGGAGGCGATTGTAAAGAAACAAAACTGTTCCAATGGAGCAGAAGTTGAAGTTGCTGAAACCTCAGTCCCTCTCTTTAAATCTGGTTGACTGCATATTTCAGAGAAATTATGGCTTGTGCCGAGCCAAGGTGGAAAGTCCCAAGCCGTCACTACTTCTCTAAAAAACATGTTCCAGACCTGCATACATACATACAGCAGAAGGTGGGCCAGTCCTTGAGTATGCCCATGTCTGGTACAGTTCACATCAGCACTGATGTGTGGATCTGTAACTAGGATCATGGACAATATATGTCCTTTACGGCCCACTGGGTAAATGTGATTCTTGCCCAGGCACACCAGCAACTTGGCCAGGTGATGGCAATGCCACCTCTATGTTCTCTGTTGCTGGGATTCTGGCACCAATGTCCTCCTCTGCCTCCCCTTCCTCCACCTTGTCCTCAGCCTCCACTGTAGGCACAGTTCTGATTGGTCCTCCAGCATATAACCTATGCAGAGCAGGGCTGATGTCACGCTGTTCTTCACCTGGCCAGCCTGGGTGAACTGAGTCACACCAGGGAGCAACTATTCCGCATCAACTAATAAATAGAATCAGCCATTCTTACCATGCAAAACACTCCCTCCTTGAGCTGAAAAGTGAGAATTGTGTTCCCCAACATCGCCTCTTGTTATGTTTCACAGGGCTGGCACACGTTGGAACTCTACCCTCCACTTTTGGACTGACTATATGAGCAGAGGAAGGTCGTGAATGAGTTCTTGATGAAGCAGATGGACAGAAGTCAGCCGCCAGGACTATGGCATGAATGATGTAATTCCACTCTTTCATGTCCTGGAGCAGATACTGATAAATCTGCCTGGCCGGGGGACAGGAGACATAAAGCCTACATGTCGCAGCAACCTGAGCCCTGTAGTGCCTGAACTGCAGGAGAAGGAGGACATTAACTCCCAGGAATTGTAGATGGTTTATCTGCCCAAGCGACAGGATACTAATAGCAGGAGCAGGAGGAGAATGAGGAGCTGGAGGGCGAAGAGGAAGACCAGGCAGATGACCCCAACAGACTGTAGCAGTATGCAGTGGAGACAGAGGCAGGGAGTCCCTACTATTCCCTTGTGCAAATGGCTACATGCATGCTAAGTTGCTTAAATAGTGCCATCAGCCACATTATCACCATTTGGCAGAGGGATGACTACTGGCTCTCAACGACCCTCACTTCTGGGACAAAATGGGGGCCATTTTTCCTCCTTCTGAGAGGGATGATAAACTTAACTACTATCGAGACATAATATGTAGTTGATTGGTCTCCGCCTAAGTGAGCTATCGCCCATCCTCACGAAGGACAATCTGCACTCATGTTCCACTGCCATGACTGCTAGAGGAGGGGTGGGGGGCAGGAGTTTCTGATGAGCATGTTTCTTCACCTGCCTACTGAAGAAACTAGCCAGCAGCAGCAGGACATGGAGCAAAACCTGAAATAGCAAGTGGTGGCATACTTGGACTTCACCCTGTCACCCCAGTTCCAAGATCCGCTGGATTACTGGGCAGCCAAACTTGAATTGTGGCCACAGCTGGCTGAGTTTTATAAAGAAGAATCAGGACTGAATCTACCAGGATTTACACACACTGATGCCTAATGCATCAAACTAGATCATTCTGGCAGTAATGTTCTGACTGTAGTGTGCTACCACACCAGAAAATTGTGAAATATGGCCCATTATTTCTGGCCATGTGCTTAAGCTGCTATTCTGGTGCTGCCACTAGTGATAAGCGAGCACCAAAGTATTCAGGTGTTCGGGTACTCGGTCCGACCACATAGCGATATTCGTGCGCTCGGCCGAGCACCCGAGTATAATGGAAGTCAATGGGAGACAACCAGGCACCCCCTGCTTGGATGAGGGGAGGGTGCCTGGTCCATAGGAAAAGGTCAAACAGTGACAGAAACACCACCAAAATGGATCTGAAACAGCATGGGGACCATGTCTGGGTGCATCTTGGACTCCAATGTCGCAGCTGGGAACCATATTGTCTCAGCTGTCCGCCACTTTTACACAATGACAAAATCCCACCCAAAATCCCGCCCCCTAAAAGAGAAAATACATTTTTAGAGATAAAATTGTTAGGAAACATTCTTTCCTGGATATTCAATTGTATAAAAAGTGCAAATGCTGCCAAAAATTACAAGGAAGAAGCACTCCGATACAGCCTGTATATCACATAAAGGAGGACCTCATTCACATGGTGCTACAATTGTTCAGGTACACTACTACACTCATAAAGCCTATGCACTAAGTGAAAAGGCTGCCAAAAATTACAAGGAACCGGCACTCCAATACATCCTTTATTAGGGATAAAGGAGGGCTTCATACACACCTTTGAAAAATTATCATTGATGGCCTACTGGTGACCCTCAAAAACATTTGGAGCAAGGGAGTGCTGGTTACCTTCTAAAACATTATAGTTGAAGGTCTGAAGGTGAGCCGACCCAATAAAAAATTGTAGTGAGGGCCTAAAGGTGGGCGAACCCCACAAAACATTGTAGTGATGGCCTACAGGTGAGCAGAGGGTATAAAGCATTAATGGTGAGGGCCTGAAGCCTAGAGAACCCCATAAAACATTGCAGTGATGGCCTACAGGTGAGCCGACGGTATAACGCATTGGCGGTGAGGGCCTGAAGCCTAGAGAACCCCATAAAACATTGCAGTGGTAGGCTACAGGTTAGCAGACGGTATAAAGCATTGGAGGTGAGGGCCTGAAGCCTAGCGAACCCTATAAATCATTGCAGTGATGGCCTACAGGTGAGCAGACGGTATAAAGCATTGGAGGTTGAGGACCTGAAGCCTATCGAACCCCATCAAACATTGCAGTAATGGCCTACAGGGGAGCAGATGGTATAAAGCATTGGAGGTGAGGGCCTGAAGCCTACAGAACCCCATAAAACATTGCAGTAATGGCCTACAGGTGAGCAGACGGTATAAAGCATTGGAGGTGGGGGCCTGAAGCCTAGCAAACCCCATAAATCATTGCAGTGATGGCCTACAGGTAAGCAGGCGGTATAAAGCATTGGAGGTGAGGGCCTGAAGCCTAGAGAACCCCATAAATCATTGCAGTGATGGCCTACTGGTAAGCAGGCGGTATAAAGCATTGGAGGTGAGTAGTGATGAGCACGAATATTCGCAAAGCGAATATTTTTCTCGAATATCGCCATTTCGCGATTTCGCAAATATGTCGAATACTTGAGCCCATATTCGTAATTACGAATATTCGCTGATAAGAAACTGTCCACTGTTTTGTCCCCATAGTATATGCTAATCTAGAAAATATATGCGCTGCCTATCTCGTCTGCCATCCATGTTAAATGTGCAATTTCGTCGAATATATCGAATATAGCACTATATTCGACTATTTCGAATATACCGCCATATTCGCAATTTCCTCTCTTTGTATGTTCATAGTGCTAGAGCTGCCGCCACGTGCTGCGAAGCGATACCTGTGAAATCTCAACTAGCGATTAATCGCATATGCCAATTTCTGTCCCAATGTAATAAAAAAAAAAAACGTCCCTTCTCAAATAACAATCTAATCCATGGTTTTGGTTCTGCTGTCAGACTATAGACTGTAGTCGTAAAAAAAGGTTCTGCGAACGTACGTAACTAACATATTCGCACCAATCTAATCGGGGTTTGTCTTTCCTTCCATATACAGCGTTAACATGTTTTGCGAATATTTGTATTATTCACAGGATTTCATTCGCACCAACGACTCCTGCGCTCTCTTGGCCTTAAAAGTTGTAATGTAACCTGATCTTTGCAAATAGTCTAACAAGTCTAATTACAGCATTTCATACCTAATTCACCGTCTGGACCATGTGATATTAGAAGAAATAGAAGATTTGATGAATATCTTGAATATAATTACATATGCCATGTGCGCATATGCGCATTAATAGTCCATTCGAGGTGATTTCATTCTTAACCGTGCCTACTTTATCAAGATCAACCAATAAGAAGGCCTAGCAACAAACTTAGCAACCAATCATATTGAAGCCTACCCACTCACTATATAATGGCAGCCATTTTGTGGTGTTGTAGTTGTGGTATAGAGAGGAGCTGTGGTTGTTGGTTGTGGTGCAAAAAAGTGTTATATCCGAATTTTTCTTCACAAATTCATCTCCAAATAATTACTTTTAGCTAGTTAGTGTTAGTTAGGGTTTAGGGATTAGCTGTTAGGGACAAAATTTCAGTGTTTAGTTAGTTTAGTTTGGTGTCATTAGAGTTAGTTGGGACTGATAGGTTTAGAGCAGGGATTAGTGTAGGGCTTTAGTGTTAGGGAATACTGAATATAGAGGTAGAATATTAGTGTAGGTTAGTGTTAGGGCAGTCTAATAATAATCGTAGATAGTTAGCGTTAGGGTAGTCAGGGCAGCCCATTAGTGTTTGTTGTCTTAGTTTGTCTTGTCTCTTTCTGTAAGTTAGTGTGACACAATACACAATACAAAAAAGTTTCCTTACTGTTAAGTGTTATTGTTTTCTGGTTCTGTGCTGTCCGCGTCTTATTGTCTTCGTCCCTCAGTGCTTGTATTAAAAAAGTTAGTTTTTCCTGTCTTGTCTTTGTCTTATCGTCTGTGTTGTTCGGTGTTAGTGTAGTGTAGTACTTAATCCAAAAAAAAAAAAAAAAGATAATTTAGTGTTAACTGTCAGTTCCATCAGTGCTGTTCTGTCTGCGTCTGATTGTCTTTTTCCAGTAGTGCTTCCAGTGTAAAAAAAAAAAAAAAAAAAAACTTACCTGTTAGGTTAGTGTTTCCTGTATTGTCTTTGTCTTATTGTCTGTGTTGTTTTGTGTTAGTGAAGTGTAGTACTTCATCAAAAAATAAAAAATAAAAAATAAAAAAAAGTTGTGTATTACATTTGACTGTTGGTATCGTCTGTCTTGTTAGGGCCTGATTGTCCCAGTCTTTTTGATGTCCCAGTCTTTTAGTTTAGTTTTTATTTAGTGTAGGGCTTTTGGTCCCTTACTTTTATTTTTATTTTATTTCTTTGTTTTACATATTCCCACTCTCCTCTCCCACCCGAATAACGTTTGCCCCATCACCCAATTTTCTTTTTATTTTATTTAGGATTAATTCATCCATTATTTTTTGTGTCATACCGTATATATCGGTACAAACCGACAATTAATATGAGCAACACAGGTCGTCAAACCAGCCGTGGTAGGGGAAGTCGAGGAGTGGGTTCCGCCGCTAGACAGCAGCCAGCAGGGGGCCGCTCCTCCAGTCACGGACAGGTGGGTGCAGGTGGCAGGGGCGTCTGTCTGATCCATGACTTTTTTCAAATGGGCAGTCGTCGAAGGCCCATCACGTCACAGGACGCAGAGGCTGTGATGACCCTTGTGGCCGACTCCAGTGCCACAGAGTCCTCAGCCCCAGTCCCGAGTAGCAGCAGCAGATCGCCGTCTCCCAAATCAACCCCCACTCCCTCAGAATTTTCCCTGTCCATGTTCGACCATGGGGACAGTGAGCAGCAGGACATTCTGGGGGAGGCTTTGCTGGAGGAAGAGCTCCAATTCAGCCCAGCAGATGGGCAGGAGTTGTTGAAAGGGATGGGGGATAATGACGAGGAGGAGGTAGTGGTAACGCCATACCATACCCCCTCTAAATCCCTTCCAACTAGTGCAGGTGTTGTAGGCCAGACAACCCCTACATCTATCCAGACCCAGGCGTCATCAAGGGGTCTGCAGAGCCCAGGCATGGGCTCCATGCTGTCAGGTCCCCTCAGTCCCGCTGTTTTGGACTCCGGGTCTGATGTAGAACAGGAGGGTGCATGCGAACGGGTGCCACCTATTTTGGCAGGTCAGAGCAGCACTGAGGAAGGTAGGCAAACGGTGCGCACGGTCACCACCAGGGAGCCCAGTGGCAGGGGCTCTACTGGTGACAGCAGCAGGAGACGGCAGCAGCAGCCGACATCTTCACCTGTGCGCACCGATGCCCAACAGGCACAAGCTAGCACCAACCCATTGGACAGGAGGTTGGTGCGCAAGTCGCCTGTTTGGGCTTTCTTCACCCTGGCAACGGATGATGTTACAGTTGCCATTTGTAACCTCTGCCATGCCGGGGTGAGGAGAGGGAGGTCAGTTGCTCGTCTGGGTACCACAGCCCTCACCCAGCACATGCGACTGAACCACTGGCGGGAGTGGGATCAGATGAAGGGTGGTCGTAGCAGCAGCGCCACCAGCAGTGTGCAGGGGACTGCAGCTCCTGCCACTGTCCAGCTGCCATCACATTCTCTGGCAGCTGCAGAGTCCCACTCCCCACCTCCCCCCAGTAGAGGTACTGGTATCGGCAGCCATGCCTCTCCAGCAAGTGCACCCTCCTCCATTTCCTCCTCCTCTACAGTGTTCATTTTAGGACATGGTCAGATATCATAGTCAAGTATCAAAATAATGCCATTGTGACACCTGACCCTGACCCTCACACCTGACTCTGACACCTGACTCTGACACCTGACCCTGACACCTGACTCTGACACCTAACTCTGATACCTGACTCTGACACCTGACCCTGACAACTGACCCTGACAACTGAGTTTGAATAATGCTCTTCATAGGTCAGGGTCAAAGTGAGAATGAGTTATAGATATACTATGTATTTGTATGCAAAATTGCATAGATTAATAAAATGCCATGTTAACACCAACCAAACTTATAGCTTAGTGATAGTGTACTTGTCTTGAGTCCAGTGGGCCTGGGTTCAAGACCCCTTTCAGCCTTTAAAAAATTTAACATTTTATTAAGCCCTAGATATGAGGCAAATTCAAGTCATGTGTGATGCTGATGTCTGACTATTGACCTAAGTCAGGAGTCAGCCTCGCTCATCATCCTCCTTTTCCAGCACCAGGCCCAGGAAAAGGAGGATGATGAGGAGGATGATGACTATGAGGACATCCAGAAGTCTGGGCCTGGTCAGGAGGGAGAGCCGGTGATGGGGGCACCATTAGTCCGGGGGTGGGGCATCTCACAACGTGAGCAGCAGCAGCAGGAGGACCAGGAGGTCATGGGAAGGGGCAGTCATGAAGAGTCTCAGTGGGCTGAGCTCTTCCCCATGGCTGCCCATATGCTGAGATGCCTCAGGAGGGACCCCCGGATAAAGAGGATGAAGGAGAGGGACGACTTTTGTCTGGCCACCCTTGTAGACCTGCGTTGTAAGGGGAAACTGGAACAGTTCATCCCCGCCAGCCGGAGGCAGGCCCATATCGCCAAATTGCGGGACTGTCTCATCCACCGGCTGGAGGAGGAAAACCCTCGGCCTCCATCTCCAGCTTCCCCTGCCCACCTCACCCACCAGGCGGCTGGCACAAGCAGCACCAGCCGAGCAGGCGATCTTCTGGGTGAGATGAGGCTCTTCTACCAGTCTGCGCGACCCAGTACCGCAAGGAGCAGAAGCAGCATTAGTCACCACCAGCGGCTGGACCGCATGGTGGATGACTACATGGGGTCGGTCGGAGCTTCCCACAGCATGAGCACCGACGACCCCATGGAGTACTGGGTCGCCAGACTGGACACCTGCCGCGAGCTCGCGCAGTATGCACTAGAGCTACTTTCCTGCCCCCCCTCCAGTGTACTGTCTGAGCGGGCATTCAGCGCGGCAGGTGGGGTGGTCACGGACAAGAGGTCCCGTCTGTCCACTGACTCCGTGGACAGACTCACATTCATCGAGATGAATGAGTCCTGGATCGGCAGCGATTTTTATTTATTTATATATTTTTTTTTATTTTTTTATATGTGTGTATGTTTCTGTGCATACATGAATTTATTTATATGTATTAATATTTATTCTTATTAATGCAGTGTCACTATATATAAATTATACACCGTTGTTTTATATACATATGTTGTAGCCTCTTTTCTTTCTTTCTTTTCTTTCTTTCTTTCTTTCTTTCTTAGGGGCAACTTTCAATGAACTATTTAGATTTACTCACTTACAAACCTTAAGTAATCTAAGACCGTTCTTTAATAGAAAATTATGGTAAATTTAAAATCTGTCAATATCGGGGGGCGGAGCCTAGCCGGGGATGGAGTGAGACGCGCGCCTTCACAGCTTCTGCCTATCTCCTGTAATTTCTCCTGCCAGGCTGCTTAAAAAGCGCCTTTCATCGGGACTACGGCTGTGCCTTCACTTATAGGCCCTATACATACCAGGACCGCCGTCCAGCATGCCGAAGAAGGGGAAGACGCCAGTACCCTCAGGCCGGGAGGTACAGGAGTATCATGGCGCGGGGGAGGAAGAAGCCGGAAGTCGTCCAGCAGCCGCGCGCCACACTGCAGTGGAGAAGCTGCAGAGATATGCCCGTAAGGAGCGCTCAGGCTCACATGACAGGTGGGGAGACAAGGGGGCCGAAGATTCATAGGGGGAAAGATCTGAGCAATCCTCTGAGGAGGACATGAATGAGAAGGAGGGACAGACCGATGTGGGTCAACATGTTAATGGCGGCAAGGGTCGCAAGACAACTGGGGCAGAACAATCAGAGCCTACACTAAAAGATGTTATGGATTGACCCCGGACCTTTCAGGAGGGGGAAACATGGCAATTACTGCCATTAGTTAATTGTCCCCTGAGTGACCCCTGAGCTGGACGGGAGGGTGGCGGGAATTTTTTCCCGCCGTTTGAGAGGCCCGGGAGTGTAGAATGTCACCAAGCTTGGTGACAGGGTTTGGATTGGCTATAAAGAATAGCCTATAATGTCACTGGGGACTTGGCGGCAAGCTGATGTCCCCAGCGACAGTGTTTCTATTGGAGGGAGGGTGCGGCGTTTTGTAAATAAATGTCCAGGCTCCACGCGGCTGGGCTTGTTGGAGCTGGACATTTGAAGAAGATCAGATCAGGTATCGTCTCTTACCATGGATTCTCTGCTGAAGGAGCTTACGTCCCGTGCGACAGAAGACGGTGCCCCGGCTTGGCTGTGCGAGTGTCTGGAGAAGTTTCGGATGTCCCCTGTTCCTGAGACGATCGATATGGCGGTGGATGTCCCATCTTCTCATCGGGATCAAGCACCTGCGGAGGTTTTGATGACGGATGTGCAAACTGGAGAAGAGGAGTCGTCGCTGAGGGCATCTGTCAGTGTCGGAGGAGCGAGGTCCCTGCGGGAGAGAAGCCGGAGGAGGAAGAGGCCGTTTTCCCCGTCGTCTGAGCTTGCGCGGACGAAGTCTCGCGTGAGCGAGACTTCGGCCCGAGTTCCCGCGAGAGCTGGCCCGATTTCGTCACAAGGGATGCGACTTGCATCTGAAGATATCGCGAGATCCTCGGTGCTGATGGCCCCTGTTTCTGCCAGATCGGGTCTGGACGAAGGAAGAAGCTCCGGAGGGACTACAACGGCCTGCGCATCAACTCTGCTGCCTCCCGGTGGGTCTTCTGCCGTCGGGGAGTCCTGGCTCAGCAGTCAGTCGGCCACCGGACCCTCGCCTGGACCTGCACATCAGTCGGGTGAGTCGGCCACGGCCGGGCTGGGTTCTGTTATTTCAACTTTGGGCAGGATTCTTGCGTCTCTTGAAAGTATGGTTCCCCAGCGCCCCCCTGCCTCTGTGACAGTCCCTGCGGGTGGGGACGGAGTAGATGTCTCCTCGGCTTGGTTGTTGGACAGAGGGGGTGCTGGGGACGATGGCAGTGTCGTTGAGCCGTTAACTGCCCCTTTAAGGGACAGGTCTAAGGGCATTTCAGACAATTGTTTTAGAGAGGTTATGCCCTGTTCTATCTCTCCTTTGGGTTTTCATTTAGCAATGTCGGTTAAGGAGATAATTTGGGCAGGCGAGTTTGTGGATGTACTGTCCCTTCTTCCTTCAGCTAAAGAATTCAATTCAACAGCTGAGAGGAAGGAGGAGAAAACTGATGACAGACGTCGCCCTGTTCCTCGTTCTTTTCAGAACTGGCTCCAAGGATTTTGTGTTTTTGCAAGTGTGTTAGGTGAAAAACATCCTGGAAAATGCTCTGGCCTTTTTCAGCATGTAGACATTGTTTTAGAAGCATATAGAAGTTTTGGTGGGTTTGGTTGGTTTAATTATGATGAGGGTTTCAGGCAAAAGATGTCAGTTTATCCACAGTTACAGTGGGGATCGAAGGATGTGGGTCTGTGGCTGAATCTTTTGATTCCGCACAGACCTACATCCACAGGTGTTAAAGGTCTGAGTAATAATGTGTTTCTTAAAAAGGGCTTGTGCTTTGCATTTAACGAGGCTCAGTGTAAATGGCCTGCTACATGCAAGTACAAGCACGAATGTGCCTTTTGTGGAGCAGGACACCCTATGTCGAGGTGTTTTAAAAAGGCAAGCCTGCCGACTCAGCCCTCCACAAAAGAGTTTCTTTTTAAAAGCAGTGACTCCAGTAAGACTGGAGACAATGCGGCCGTGGTTAGACAGATACCCAAACCGGCAGATTGCTGATTTGTTGGTAGATGGGTTTTCAGTAGGTTTTATTCTTCCTACTTTCTCTAGGGATGGTTGTTCTCTTGTGCAGAATTTGAAATCAGTGCAGCAGTTTCCTGAGGTGGTTGAGAAGAAGTTATTGTCTGAGCTTTTTGAGGGCAGAATTGCTGGCCCCTTTGAGGCCCCCCCATTTGAGAACTTTAGATTATCTCCTTTGGGGGTGGTTCCAAAGAAGGATGGTAAGTCATTTAGAATTATTCATCACTTGTCCTTTCCTTTTGGGGCTTCGTTGAACGATGAAATTGATGCTTCTCTGTCTAAGGTTTGTTATACCAGTTTTGATGTGGCTTTAGATTTAGTTAAATCCTTTGGAAAGGGGGCGTTGTTGGCAAAGGCGGATGTCAAATCAGCTTTTAGGCTGCTGCCTATACATCCGTCTGCTTTTAATTCTTTGGGTTTTAGTTTTAATGGGAAGTTTTACTTTGATAAATGTCTTCCCATGGGTTGTTCAATTTCTTGTTTTTATTTTGAGGCGTTTGCGACATTCCTGGAATGGGTGGTGGCGGTGAGGTCCATGAAAGGTGGCTTAGTTCATTATCTTGATGATTTTCTGTTTGTAGGTCCACAGGATTCGACGGTTTGTTATGAGGTTTTGTCATGTTTTGGTTTAGTGTGTGAAGAGTTTGGGGTTCCTCTGGCGTCGGATAAGACAGTTTTACCGTGTTGCGTGATTGAGTTTTTAGGGATTGTTGTCGATATAGTTTTGGGGGAGATTAGGCTTCCTTCTCAGAAGATTGATAAGGCTGTATGGGCTATTAGTAGTTTTTTAGGTCGGAGATCGGTAACGGTTAAGGAGGTTCAATCTCTTTTGGGACTTTTGGCTTTCTTTGGGAGGGTTATGCCTATGGGTAGGGTTTTTTGTAGACAGTTGTCTTTGGGGATTTCAGGTGTGAAGAATCCGGCGTTTCACGTGAGTTTGACCAAGGACATGAAGGAGGATCTGAAGGTATGGCTTGAGTTTTTAAGAGTTTATATTGGTAGGTCTTTATGGTTAAGAGATTTTGAAGATTTTGAGCAGTTTGCTTTATTTATGGACGCGGCAGGGAGCAGTGGCTTTGGGGCCTTTTGGAACGGGCAGTGGTGTGCTGAGAGGTGGCACTCCGCTTGGGTTTGTAATGGCGTGGTTTCCAATATTTTACTCTTAGAGCTTTTTCCAGTGGTCGTTGCGGTAACGATCTGGGGCAGGGCATTTGCTAATAAGAAGGTGAGGTTGCATACGGACAACAAGGGAGTCTTGTTTGCGGTGAACTGTTTATCTGCTAAGAATGCTCTGGTGGTTAAATTATTAAGACATCTGGTGTTAGTATGTTTGAAGTTTAACATCTGGATTAAGGCTGTACATATTCCAGGTCTTAGTAATGAGGTAGCTGACTCTTTATCTCGCTTTCAGTTTCAGCGCTTCCGGTCCTTGGCACCTATGGTGGATCTCAGAGGAATTCCTTGCCCGGAACATTTGTGGGGCTTGATTTGGACCTAGTCATGGATTTGTTGAGCAGGTCGGTTGCCCCCAATACGTGGAAGGGTTATTTGTCGGCATGGAGGAGGTGGTCTGTTTTTATGGATAATTTGGTGGTGTCTCCGTTTCATGTTGATGAGTCATTAGCGTTAGCTTTTTTGTTAAGTTTATTTACAGAAGGGTTATCTCATGGTTCTGTTAGTAAGATTTTGGCGGGTATATCCTTTTTCCTTAAGTTGTTTGGTTGTCGTTCTTTATCAAATTTGTTTTTGATTCGCCAGGTTCTAAAGGGCTATGGACGTTTGGGTAGTTTACCGGATGGTAGGTGCCCCATTTCTCCGGAGGTTTTGAGGAAACTGTGTGGCATAGGGGCCACTTAATATGGTGGTTTTGGTGATCTCTGTAATGGAGACACCCCTTTGCTTGTTTTTCCTTCCTTTGAGGGATATCTGGCTTTCACTGTGTTGTAGACCCATAACTGGGGCTCCACAATCTTTTTGCATTTTATGTTTCCCAGGGAGCTTTGCACTTTGGATTGCTGTGTTTGAGACTCTTAAGTGAGGCTCCACGGTATTTTTGTAGCTGGTCTCCCTAAGATCAGCTATTGCTTTGTTTGAGTAGTCACCAAAGCATCGCTCCCGGTTAGCCAGAATCCTACTCCACACTGATGAGGGGCAACACCCCGAAACAGCTGTCTGTGGATGGATAACTTGCTTAGGTCTTCCCCGTCACATCCTTAAAGCTTGTAAAAGAGCGGGATCTTGACATAGGGGCCACTTAATATGGTGGTTTTGGTGATCTCTGTAATGGAGACACCCCTTTGCTTGTTTTTCCTTCCTTTGAGGGATATCTGGCTTTCACTGTGTTGTAGACCCATAACTGGGGCTCCACAATCTTTTTGCATTTTATGTTTCCCAGGGAGCTTTGCACTTTGGATTGCTGTGTTTGAGACTCTTAAGTGAGGCTCCACGGTATTTTTGTAGCTGGTCTCCCTAAGATCAGCTATTGCTTTGTTTGAATTTACAGTTTGGCAGCCTGAAAGAGGACTTGTCCGTTATAAGGCACGACCTGCGTAAAGTTGCAGAACGTACTACTGAAGTAGAGCGCAGAGTGTCAGAATTGGAAGATGATATGAAGCCCCTAAAGAAGGCCGCTAGAAATGCTGCTAAAAGTATCGATGTGCTTTTTGCTAAAACAGATGATTTAGAAAATCGGTCGCGCCGGAATAATATTCGTTTAGTGGGCATCCCTGAAAAATCAGAAGGGACAAATCCCACCGACTACATTGAAAAATGGCTGGCTGAAAAGTTTAAAGATAAAGGCCTCTCCCCGTTATATGCCATTGAACGTGCACATAGAGTTCCCACTAGGCCCCTGCCTCCGGGAAGGCCTCCCCGCCCGATAATCGTTAAAGTCCTCCATTACAAGGACAGGGATATCATACTTAAGCAAGCTAGAGATCACCCGGACCTCCTGGTCAATGGATCGAAAATTTCTCTTTTCCCGGATTATTCGGCGGAAGTACAAAGACGCAGAGCCCGCTTCCTAGATGTTAAGAAGAAGCTCCGTGGATTACAAATTCAGTATGCAATGATGTTTCCGGCGAGGCTTCGGATTGTGGCTTTAGGAGCAACGCATTTTTTTGATGATCCGGATGAGGCGGTACAATGGCTGGAGCTGCATGAAAGGCGGATTCGGGATCAGGATCAGAATACCTGAGCAGCTTCCTTGTTGTTTATGTGGACAGTGTACTACTTTGGGCACAGCTGTCTTATGTTCCTGCAGCCTTGGATTATGGACATGCGCTGCGGCAGGTGGCGTAGTTTGTCGCGCAGAAGAAAGTCGTGAGTAGTGGACACAGTTGTCCCCAGTTCTGTTCGAGTGATGCCTGTGTTGAACTGGACTGGAAAACAGAGCAGGCGTGGTTGGGCTATAAGTTCAATGGCCCTTAAATGGTTAATTGATATACTTGCAGTATGTTTAATATGTTGGTTGTTGGTTTCCGAAGAGACGGGAGGGGTGGGGGGGGGGTCATATTCCAGTGTCGGTTTGTCTTTTTGCCTTATGGGTCTCGGGGGATAGGGAGACTGTATGTACTTACCAATCCTATGTGTTCTTTGTTTATTATACAATATGTCACCGGTTAATGTACTCAGCTGGAATGTGCGGGGTATGTCGGAGGCGACTAAGAGGCACAGTATCTTTCAATATATATCCAGATATCAACCAGCGGTCTGCTGCCTCCAGGAGACGCATATGACTAAACAGAAACTGCACATGCTGCGGAAATCATGGGTAGGATATTCCGTGCATTCGGCCTTCTCCACATATTCTAGGGGAGTTAGCATTTTAATCCACAAAAATGTAAGATTTGAATGTTTTCGTGAATATACTGATAGTGAAGGTAGATTTATATGTCTGCACTGTAACTTAAATGGTGTTTCTCTGGTCTTGGCGACTATCTATATTCCGCCGCCGTACTCGGTGGTTCCTCTGAGATCTGTCCTGGAATTTATAGCGTTGTTTCCTGACCTACCGGCACTTATAGTGGGAGATTTTAATACGGTGATTAATGAAGCACTGGATAGGTGCAGAGTTGTGCCGGGGTGGGAGGGGACGCTGTAACCTCTTTCGGCAGGCTATTGGGTGAGGTCGGATTGTATGATGTATGGAGGGTGAAACATCCAGATGTCAGAAGATATTCCTGTTGTTCTTCCACCTATATGTCTCTATCTAGGATAGATATGGGACTGGTAAATGCCAAAATGCTATCATATGTTAATACAGTGGAATATATGCCGCGGTCGATTTCTGATCATTCTTTACTCCAAATGACGATAGTGGAGGATGGAGGGGTCAGATCGCGAGTAAATTGTTGGCGGCTTAATCCCTTTTGGCTCACCTTAATGGGAGACAAATTGGAGATAACTGCCCTGTTGCAGGACTACTTCAAACATAACGCCGGGACGGCGTCTATACATACAGTGTGGGAGGCCATGAAGGCTTATCTCAGGGGAGTATTTATAAAGTCTATTAGTAAGATCAAATCTAAATCTCAGGAACAGGATAAGCAAATGCATAAGAATATGAGATTGGCGGAGGAAACCTTTGTGTCTAACCCTTCTGTAGAGAATGGTTCGCAACTGAAAGCTAGACAAGTGGAATTTAGATGCTATATGCTCCAGCTGTCCGAGAGAAAAAGGATGTTTTACAGGCAGCAGTTTTTCGCTGAAGGGGAAAGGTCGGGCCATATGTTGTCCATGATAGCGCAGGCACAGAAGGGTTCCTCTTGTATTGCTGGCTTACTAGATGATAAGGGCATTTTGAGACAGGATACATGTTCAATCCTGCAGATCCTGGAACAGTTTTATGAAACTTTATATAAGTCCAAACTGTTATGCTCAGATTCCGAAATAGAGAGTTTTTTAGCAGAGGCGGCCCTGCCTAACTTGTCAAAAGAGGATTGTGAATCTTTGGAGGCCCCTATAGAACTAGAGGAATTACAGGATGCAGTGCGATCTATGGCTAATGATAAGGCACCGGGATTGGACGGTCTCCCTGTGGAGGTGTATAAGAATTTTGCGGACACCCTGCTGCCAGAACTACTTAAAGTGTTTAATCATTCCCTGGAGATAGGTGTATTGCCTGCTTCTATGCAAGAAGCTGTAATTGTTGTTTTGCCTAAACCAGGCAAAGACCCGAAACTGCCGGATTCTTATAGGCTTATATCCTTGTTATCAGTAGATGTTAAAATTCTAGCAAAGGTCTTGGCCAAGCGTTTATCCAAGGTGATACTGACTGTCATACACCCGGATCAAACTGGCTTCATGCCCCAAAAGTCGACAGCAATAAATATACGGAGGGTGTTTGCTAGTTTGCAGGTGCCATCGGATAATGTGGGTGACAGAGCAATCTTATCCCTGGACGCGGCCAAGGCCTTTGATAGCATTGAGTGGAAATTTTTGTGGAGTACGCTGGAACATATGGGTTTTGGGCAGAGATTCATTGCCTATAGGTTCTATATTCGGGCCCTAAAGCATGTATCAAGGCAAATGGTGGGGTGTCCGCGAAATTCCAGCTCCAGAGGGGCACTCGGCAGGGATGCCCGCTATCCCCACTCTTGTTTGCATTGGCGATAGAGCCGCTGGCAGCCACGATAAGGGGTGCTAGGGATATTCACGGTTTTAGGTATGGAAATATTCAGAACAAGGTGGCCTTATATGCCGATGACACACTGTTATTTCTGGGAGATACGGCGAACTCACTTATGGGCACTTATGTTGTCATATAATTATAATTCATGAATGTATCACATTTGATGTGCTTTGCAGATTGTCTGTACTTACTGTGTACGCTGAACACTGTTTGACCGCTGATGAAAATGTGCGGTTGATTTTGCTTTATAATAATAAAAAAGATCTGATTCAAAAAAAAATCTGTCAATATCAAATAGAATTCCTTATCTGAGTTTTAATATTGTTCGTTTTAATGCAACTACTCACCATAGGGAACAATACAAAGTGAACCCATGAATCAGCAAACCTCAACGTTAACGCAGCATTACTCTGCGTTTGTTGGTTTCCCCAGCACTGCAGCTCTGTTGTCCTCCATGTGTCTGTGCGGGGTCATGTGTAGCCCTGCTCGCAACAACCAAACACAATCGGGTATGCACACTCTCAGGGCTGAAGACACAGGCACAATCACATCCTCCTATGGTTGTCTGAGCACAGAAGGCAGTAGAGAAGTCGGTGGCTTTGTGCCGGGTGTGTCAGTGTCCCTGGTTCTGCTGAAGTCGGTGTTTCATCTCCAAGTGGCTCAAGACTGTCATGTTCCTTGTCCACTGGTGTGGACCTTAACGGCCGCCTAAGGTGCGCAGCATGTTTACGCTTTTGCTGTTCATGTGCCCAAGTAAGCATTCAACAGAGGTAATTAAAAACACAAGAGTGTTTTTTAGCCAAACAGCCAGGTTTTTAGCCAAACAGCCAGGTGTACACTTCTACAAATTCATAGAGGGGCAGACTTGCACAGTTTTCCATGTCAACTGTAGTGTTATCCAGTATTGTAAAAATTACACTTTGAATGTAATCCATCAAGCGGGCCTAAAACATTTAGTAATTTCAATTCTTACCCGAGAAATATTCATTTTTTTTTTTTTTTGGATGTTCACCATATATGAATACATTAAAACCATTAATTTTCAGTTAATTGCAGTAATCCAGGTCTATAATACTATTTCACAGTTTTTATTACCAGTCTTTCATCCTATTAAATACGATCGATGGCAAAAATCATCTACCGACTTGACATAGGCCTGGATTACTGTAATTACGAAAAAAAATGTTTTATTATGTTGGTTTATTTAACTTAATAAACACCCAAAATAAATATTAAAAAAGGAAAATAATCATACAATACACGTAAAACACATCCAAATGTTTCCTGAAAACAATAAATTATAAGGTGGTTTACTTTCAAACCGTTCTATTTTCTATACTGGATTACAGTTGAATGCCTTAACTGTGCTTGTCTGCCCCTTTATGGAAATGTAGGGGTGTGCCCTTGGCAGTGTGACCGACATGCTCTTCTGTTTTTAATTCTCGCTGTTGACTGATTATTCTGGCACATGGTTTACAATGCCTATACAAGGTTGCGAACTTGAAGTCAGTCGTCAAGGACCATAACTATAGATGTGTAACATGACAGAATTTTGACCCACGTTGAGATGAAACGACCACAGCAACAGACCCTTGGAGACTAATACATATGGCACATGGCAAACCACTTTTCTACTCCCTTCTGTGCTCTGACAATCTCTGGACGACGTGGTCGGGCCCATGTCCTCTGCCCTTAGAATGTACATTGCCGATCGTGTTTGGTTGGGTCGACCGGTGGTTCCCACGTCTCCTCACAGACAAATGGAGGACAATTGAACTGCCGCTTAACCTTTCCGGTTCTTTTGTTCTCTGTGTTTAGAGATTCCAATATCGCCGGGCAATGCTGCGTTAACGTATAGGTCTGTGGCACAGCTTTTTTTTTTTTTTCACTGAAGGACACAGTATTTGCTGTTCCTAGCTGGGTGTGCCTCAAAGACTCACGAATAGAGTTTTGCTAGTTAATACATTTTTTTTTTACTTTTATTCAGGATAATTAAATGTTTATGTATTACAAAAGACATAATGAGGTTATACTATTAATGCTGTCTTTACTTATGCTGGTCTTACTGCTGCTGCTACTGCCATCATGTACGATGGTTTCTGGGGGCTGTCCACTATGGTTCCTCATACTACTCCTCTTTATGAATCCTGCCACTACCATGTCTGATCATATTGAGTTATACAGACATAGGGCCAGATTTATCATTACACTTACATCTTACTCCACTTTTACATCTGCCCAAAGTCACTTTTAGTTAGTCAGATTAATTAATGGTCCTTTAATACTGTGATAAATGTGGTTTGACGGTAGCAGTTTATCCTTCAGTAAGCGGCTTTACAAAAGTCGCACGTCTTTACAAAAAAGTCGCATGTTCTATTAAAAAGTCGCATAAGATAAGCATGGTCCCCCCTGGAGTGAAATTGCGCATTTTTTTTTTGCGACTTTTTTGCGACTTTTTTGCGACTTTTTAAATGGTTGCAATAGTAAATCTGTCTAGAGATTCATTTACATGAGACAACACGCCCACTTTCACAAAACTGGAGAGCTTAGTGCAGAGCTTGAAAAAGTCGCAAAAAAATTCGCAATTTTACCGATTGCGCATTTTTTTGCGACTTTTTCACTCCATTAAAGTGACTTTAGCTAATGATAAATCTGGCCCTTAGTGTTCACTTTATCTATGCTGGTCTTACCGCTGCTGCTGCTGCTACCATCATGTACGATGTTTTTTGGGGGTTGTCCACTATATTTCCTCAAACTACTCCTCTTTATAAATCCTGCCACTACCATGTCTGATCATATTGATTTATACTGACTTAGTGTCCACATTACCTATGCTGGTATTACCGCTGCTGCTGCCATCATGTACGATGTTTTTTGGGGGCTGTCCAGTATAGTTCCTCATACTACTCCTCTTTACAAATTCTGCCACTACCATGTCTGATCATGTTGTTGAGTTATACAGACTTACTGTCCACATTACCTATGCTGGTCTTACTGCTGCTGCTGCTACCATCATGTACAATGTTTTTTGGGGGCTGTCCACTATAGTTCCTCATACTATTCCTCTTTATAAATCCTGCCGCTACCATGCCTGATCATATTGAGTTATACAGACTTACTGTCCACATTACCTATGCTGGTCTTATTGCTGCTGCTGCTACCATCATGTACAATGTTTTTTGGGGGCTGTCCACTATATCTCCTTATACTACTCCTCTTTATAAATCCTGTCACTACCATGTCTGATCATGTTGAGTTATACAGACTTACTGTCCACATTACCTATGCTGGTGTTGCTGCTGCTCCTGCTGTCTCCTGCTGTTGCCATCATGTACGATGAGTTTTTGGGGGCTGTCCACTATATATCCTCTGTGACACAGTGAGAGGTTTGGTGGTAAAAAAGCAGGTATTTTCCTCTCAGCCTGTGCTGTTGGGTTGATTGCAGCCAGGTGAGGGCAAATACTGGACCGGATTTTAGGTGCCGGTCCGGGTTTTTGGGTTAATACCTAGCTGCCTTTAAAAGACAGCTGGGTTTATGCAAAGCTCTCTCTGTGTTTGGGATCTGAGCCCTGTGCTGGGCTGAAAAGCTGAAGACCTGTGTGTCAGGAGAGCAGGCCATGTAAAGATGGTCAGTGGACTTTTTGTGTTGCCGAGCATTCAGCCAGGTGTGAACTGACACCTAGGATTTGAGGTGATTTAACCTGGAAACTGCTGGTGTTCCGTGGAGCTCTCAGGGCTGGAAGCAAGAGCTTGCAAAGAGGCGTGCAGTCTGCCTGGAAGCCTGAGGTTGGACTTTCCTGCGGCTGGGCTGACAGCCGGGTGTGAACACGCACCTAAACCACACAGGTGAATTTGATTCCGTCTTGGACTTTTGTTTTGCCTCAAGTTTTTGCTATGTGTGTGAAGTAACACTAAGTGACTGTTTTGAGTTTTGTTTGTGCCAGTGTGAAATAAAACACTGTTTGCTGCACTACCTGGACTCTCTTTGCCTCTGTACTGCACCCGCACCACTGTCTACCAGAGCAACTCCCCACATTTGGTGTCGGATGCGGGCAATTGCAGTGAGGCTGGCGGGAAGCCAAAACTTTTCGTAGCATTTTTTTTTTTTGGGCACTGTTGTATGTCCTGGATTAAGCCTGCCAAGCTGCAACCACCAACACAGGACAAGATGGAGGAGATGATAAAGCAGCTTGTCCAGGCCAACAGCAGGCCATCGCACAACAGCAAAAGAGACATGAAGAAGCCTTACTTGTCCAACAGCAGGCCATCGCACAACAGCAAAAAAGACATGAAGAGGCCGTCGCACAACTGCTAGAGGCTAATCAGCGACAGCAGGACACGAACCAGCGGCTGCTGCAACACGTAATGGTGCTAGAAAAGTCAGGGATGCCTCAGGGAGTGCACGATGCCCGGAAAGCAGTCCGCATGGCCGTTCCCAAGATGACACTGACAGATGATGTTGAAACCTACTTGGCGATGTTCGAAAAGGTGGCCGTGAGAGAGAGACTGCCCCGAGACCAGTGGGCAGAGGTCATCGCTCCGTTTCTGGCGTCAGGACCCCAACAGGTTTACTTTGATTTACCGGACGACCAAGCCGCAGACTACTCTGTGGTCAAGGGTGAGATCCTGGCGAGACTGGGGGTGAATGTGTTGGTCAGGGCCCAGCGGGTACATCAGTGGGAGTTTAACCCAGCTGAGCCAGCACGACCCCAGTATTACAATTTGCTAAAACTCTTACAAAAATGGCTACCGCCTGACGTACTTAGTCCCACTGCTATGCTGGACCGTATTGTAGCTGACAAATTCTGGAGGGCATTGCCACTACCCCTCCAGCGCTGGGTTGGCCAGACATCTCCTACTAGTGCCCTGGAGATGGTGGACCTGGTCGAACGTTATGGGGCTACTGAGGAACTTAAGGGGGAACTCTGGGGAAGGGAGTAATAAAACCCAGAAAATCCCCTCCCCAGACCCTGCGGCCTGAGCTGAGAAAGACCGCACGGGATGTGCCCTTTGGGGATCGGGACTCTATAATCTGCTGGCGGTGCCAGGAGCCTGGCCATGTACGGGCCAACTGTCCCCTCCTGGGTGAGCCCATGGATGTAAACTTTGGGTATCGACAGTCATTGTATGCCAGAAGGGTCGATGTGTCAGAGGTTATCCATGATGAACATTTGTGTCGGGTGGAGGTGGGAGACACTCCAGTGGCAGCTCTGCTGGATTCAGGGAGTCAGGTGACCCTGGTGAGGGCTTCCTGGTGCGACCCACAGAGTTTACAGGCCGGAGAGTCAGGGTTTTCAGCATTCATGGAGATTTAAAAGAATACCCCACTGCTCTGTTGTCTGTAAGCACGTGTGTCGGCAGGCAGGTCCATGAGGTGGCTGTAACCACGAGTATGCCCTATGATGTGATAATAGGAAGAGACTTTCCATTGTTCCCAGCCCTGTGGCCGGCCATTGTACATCCAGTTCCCAGACAGGTAGGAAAACTTCCAGTAGTGAGGCCTAGCCCAGGTGAGGTGTTAGAACCCCAGAAACCCAAGGCAGAGGGACCCACAGTAGGTCCGGTGGGTGAGGGGAAGACAGTCCCCCTAAATAGGATAGGTAGAAAACATAGGAAGGTGGCTCAGCAAGGCCAAAGCCGGACCTGCAATCGAGTGTCTGGGGTCCGTAGCCAAAGGGACCCGGTTTTGGTTGTTGGGCCACCTGTGGACAGTAAGGACAGCGCTAGGGGAAAGGGGACCTATAAAATAGCACAGAAAGTTGGAGACCCAAATTACAAGGTACACCAGCCAGGACTGCAAAAGCCGGAGCCGGTCTACCATGTAAATTTACGGAAACCTTGGAAGGTTAGAGAGACTTATATTGAGAACAACCCGCGGCCGGTTTATCTAGGGAAAGAGATTCCGGTCCCTCTGTCTGCTAACAGGGAAGCGGCTGACACAGATAAAATTACTGGCAGCCTTTCCACTGAACAGACTCAGAGAGCCAAGGAGTTTGTTAGTCGGAACACAGAGTTGTTCTGTGATTTCCCTGAATGCCCTTCCATAACTCACCGTGATATGTGATATTGTCACTGAGCCCCAGGCAAAAGTCTGGTTAAAGCCGTACCAGGTGCCCGTGGCTCGGCGACAAGCCATCTCTGAAAGAGGGATATGGGGTTGGCCGCAGCCTGTCACCACCTGGACAAAGAAGGAAAGTCCTGGGTCACCAGAGGGTTCGGGTGACTTCAGAACTTTAGATTTTCAGTGGAACACAGAGCAGGGCAGTTACAGGGAAATGCGAGTGCCCGGTTCTGGGTATACTGTCTGGCGTGTGTTCACCCCCTCAGGGTTGAACAAAGGAGGGGGGGGGGTATGTGACACAGTGAGAGGTTTGGTGGTAAAAAAGCAGGTATTTTCCTCTCAGCCTGTGCTGCTGGGTTGATTGCAGCCAGGTGAGGGCAAATACTGGACCGGATTTTAGGTGCGGGTTTTTGGGTTAATACCTAGCTGCCTTTAAAAGACAGCTGGGTTTATGCAAAGCTCTCTCTGTGTTTGGGATCTGAGCCCTGTGCTGGGCTGAAAAGCTGAAGACCTGTGTGTCAGGAGAGCAGGCCATGTAAAGACGGTCAGTGGACTTTTTGTGTTGCCGAGCATTCAGCCAGGTGTGAACTAACACCTAGGATTTGAGGTGATTTAACCTGGAAACTGCTGGTGTTCCGTGGAGCTCTCAGGGCTGGAAGCAAGAGCTTGCAAAGAGGCGTGCAGTCTGCCTGGAAGCCTGAGGTTGGACTTTCCTGCGGCTGGGCTGACAGCCGGGTGTGAACACGCACCTAAACCACACAGGTGAATTTGATTCCGTCTTGGACTTTTGTTTTGCCTCAAGTTTTTGCTATGTGTGTGAAGTAACACTAAGTGACTGTTTTGAGTTTTGTTTGTACAAGTGTGAAATAAAACACTGTTTGCTGCACTACCTGGACTCTCTTTGCCTCTATACTGCACCTGCACCACTGTCTACCAGAGCAACTCCCCACACCTCATATTACCACTCTTTATAAATCCTGCCACTATCATGTTTGATTATGTTGAGTTATACTTGCTTACTGTACACATTACCTATCCAGGTCTTACAGCAGCTTCTGCTGCTGCCATCATGTACGATTTTTTTGGGTGGCTGTCCACTATACTTCCTTATAATATTCTTATAAATACTGCCAATTTAATTTGTGATTATGATTTGTTATTCCTAATTACTGTCCACATTACCTATGCTGGTCTAACTGTTTATGTTGCTTACGTCTCCTACCACTACCACATTGTACGTTGCCTTTTGGGGTCTGTCCACTTGAATTCCGCAGACTACTACTCATTGTAAATCCAGCCCATACAGTGGCTCGACATGTCGACTTTTACTTTTCTCCTGTCCACCTAACTACAGTTTCCCTAAGGGACAAATAATGTTTCTTTAGATTTGTAAAAATGTTTTGGTAACTATTTTAATTTATTTGGAGTACGTGTTTTTTGTTTGGTTTAAACCTATTGTATTGTTTTCAAACGATGAAGATATAAAACTGTACTTTTTGAAGCAAAATAATTTATATGAGATAAATTATTGAAAATGAACACTTTACCATGTAAATAATTGCCATTGTTATATTGTTTTTATATTCTACATTGTTTTGTAATCATGGTATCTGAATCATTGTCAATGTGCAAATAATTATTTTAAAACATTTTTTTCCTTTTCTTCAACTAAAATTTATACTTTGTTTTAGTTTTTGTTGAAATTATTAAAATATATTTTTGTTAAATAATATAACCGCATCATACAGTAACATTATTTCTGTCTTATTCTTTGACACAATTTAGAAGTTGTCAAATCTGCAGCCAAAACAACATTCACTTACAGGAGGTTCCATTTTTGATCCAGATACAGAAGAATTTATGAAAACTGTAATTTTTTTTTAATCATTTGGAAAATATGATTTTGATTACTATGTAGTCTCAATAATAATTTGTCTAGTTTTTTTCAGATTATCATTGGTCATCAACTTTATTATTGTCATTTGTCAATAATTGTAATTCTATTCATATAATCGTGTAAATAACTATTACCTTAAGGTTTCATGCTTTTCTCTAATCTTCAATCACAATTTTTTTTATTTTTTTATATTTATATGCTTGCTTAATATCTATGATTTGAAAAAAAAAGTTTGGTATGAGGCTGTCCATTTGTGGAACATTGCCTGAGCAAGGTATGGACTGCATTTAGGCTTCCCACTCTCAGGCTGTAAATGGCAATTAACACTGTTCTGACCTAGCGGCAGTACATAGCGGACAGGCTCTTCTTAACCTATCTATGATGGTCAGACATACTCCCCATACACTACTGTTATATACTTTTGATTTTCCAAATAAACTAGGATTGTATAAAACATTTATGTGTTTACATTATTCATCAATGAAAATGGGCCATCTGAGGAGTGGTGTACCTGTCTAGAGGAGTGACGGGACGTCATGGGGTGTAAAACTGGTTCGCCTCCCCGTGGTGCACCCTGGGTAACGCCAAATGAACCAGCAAATGCTGTATGTCAAAGATTACTTCTTATCGCAAGGAAACTGGTTTGAATGTATATTGACATGTGTTCAGCAACGTTTTTAACTCCTGCAAACTGCGGCCCTCCAGCTGTAGCCAAAATAAAACTCCCATCATTCTATCTCTGGCTGAAGCAATAAGGTGTATTATACATATCGGCATGATGAGAGTTATTCTTTTACAACAGTTGGAGGACCGCTTTTTTGTAGTGCCTACCTAATAGAACCAATGTATTTGTGTGTGTTTCTGTCTCTGTGTGTTTCTGTCTTTGTGTGTTTCTGTCTGTGTTTGTTGTTTTTGGGCTGAGGGAGGTGGGGGGGAAGGGGAGTTGATTTTGACGTGTGTTCCTGTAGTATTTAGCTGTGGATATATAGTGTGGGTCTTTCGGGTCATGCAGATTAGATCAAGTCACATGTAGAATTTTTAAGCTACATATATTTCTCTAATCTATATACATGAGGCCCTTAATGTAGGACGCTGTTATGTAAGGATACCATGCAGGGATACATCACATTGTACTGACATGTTGGCATGCTGTAACGACTACCATAATTCCATATAAAAAAAAATATATACATTGGTATATTCCAGCGTGACTGAGTGACCTATGAATTAACTGTAAAAGTAACCATGCTTGCTATCAGAAAATGTGTTAAATTTTGATGGAATACTTTTTTCATGTGATTGGAAATTATGTATTCTGCGAATATTTAATAGTTAAATAAGCGCGCGCGAAAAAGTATTCCAACAAAACCCAGTTTTTTTTTAGCAAGGACATCTCTGACAATTTCGACACAGTAAAGTGGTAGAATTAATGTGCGAACAAATACCTACTTTGATCAGGATTTCCTCCTCTGCCGTGGTAAAGTTTCCAACCATGTTTGTAGCTGGATCCCTTCCAATCCACACGCCAGCGAAATTCTGCGATCCGCCTAGCTGCTGGAGCCACACCCTTCTGTGCGCACGTGCATGAGAACATGATGTCGCAGCAAGAAAAAAATTACGAATAACGAATATTTATTCTATGCGCTCGAATGGAATGCGAAGAATTATTCGCACAATATGAACATGAATACGAAATGACGAATATTGCGAAACCGCAAATATATGACGAATATGCGACAAAATATTCATCAAATATCGCGAATTCGAATATTGGGCCTTGCGCTCATCACTAGAGATGAGGGCCTGAAGCTGAGCGAACCCTACAAAAGATTATAGTGAGGGCATATATATTCTGTATGGAAGAGGAGGTGGAGGAGGAGGCGGATGAGAAAACAAGATTCAAACCATCCGTATACCCTTTTTTTGCGGTGAAAAGGGTAAAAAAAATCTGAATCTTGTGGATTGAGTACATTATAAAGCATACATTTAAATTGCGTTTTTGTTCCTCATTAGCTCAACTTTCCTCTGGGGGAGTGGAGAAGTCAGGGTCAATCCAGGCCTTGTTCATTTTTATCTGAGTCAACCTGTCAGCATTGTCAGTGGACAAGCGGATGCGCTTATCTGTTATAATGCCACCAACAGCACTAAATACATGCTTAGACAATGCGCTGGCAGCAGGGCAGGCCATCACCTCCAAGGCGTAGAGCGCAAGCTCGTGCCACGTGTCCAGCTTGGACACCCAGTAGTTGTAAGGCACTAAGGGGTCATTTAGGATGCTGAGATGGTCTGCAATGTATTCCTTTACCATCTTCCAAAACTTTTCCCTAATTGTGGCACTAGGCCGCGATTTAGGGTGAGGTTGCCTGAAAGTGTCCCATGCCTTTGAAAGTGTTGCCCTTCCTCTGTTGGAACTACTGTTTTGTTCCCCTTGTCTCCCTTCCTCGGTTGCCTAAGGAAGTATGGACTCTGGCAGCCGCATTGTCAGATGGCAAATTTTTTGAGCAATCTGTCAACAGTACCTTCTGGTATTGCACGGTTATACTCGTCCTCTCCACCACAGGAATGAGAGATGAGAAGTTCTCTTTGTAGCGGGGGGGGGGGGGGGCAATTCTGCATTTTGTTATTGGGCCCCATGATTGCTATGTACGCCCCTGCCTGTAAGGCTGAGTTCATAGAAACATAGAAACATAGAATGTGTCGGCAGATAAGAACCATTTGGCCCATCTAGTCTGCCCAATATGCTAAATACTATGGATAGCCCCAGGCCCTATCTTATATGAAGGATGGCCTTATGCCTATCCCATGCATGCTTAAACTCCTTCACTGTATTTGCAGCTACCACTTCTGCAGGAAGGCTATTCCATGCGTCCACTACTCTCTCAGTAAAGTAATTCTTCCTGATATTACTTTTAAACCTTTGCCCCTCTAATTTAAAACTATGTCCTCTTGTAGCAGTTTTTCTTCTTTTAAATATTCTCTCCTCTTTTACCGTGATGATTCCCTTTATGTATTTAAAAGTTTCTATCATATCCCTCTGTCTCTTCTTACTTCCAAGCTATACATGTTAAGGTCCTTTAACCTTTCCTGGTAAGTTTTGTCCTGCAATCCATGTACTAGTTTAGTAGCTCTTCTCTGAACTCTCTATAAAGTTTTAATATCCTTCTGCAGATATGGTCTCCAGTACTGCACACAATACTCCAAATGAGGTCTCACTAGTGCTCTGTAGAGCGGCACGAGCACCTCCTCTTTCTACTGTTAATGCCTCTCCCTATACACCCAAGCATTCTGCTGGCATTACCTGCTGCTCTATGACATTGTCTGCCCACCTTTAGGTCATCTGATATAATGACCCCTAAATCCCTTTCCTCAGATACTGAGGTTAGTACTGTATCACTGATTTTATATTCTGCTCTTGGGTTTTTACGCCCCAGGTGCATTATCTTGCACTTATTGACATTAAATTTTAGTTGCCAGATTTTTGACCATTCCTCTAGTTTTCCTAAATCCTTTTCCATTTGGTGTATCCCTCCAGGAACATCAACCCTGTTACAAATCTTTGTGTCATCAGCAAAAGACACACCTTACCATTGAGGCCTTCTGCAATTTCGCTGATAAAGATATTAAACAATATGGGTCCCAGAACAGATCCCTGAGGTACCCCACTGGTAACTAATACCATGGTCTGAATATACTCCATTGACTACAACCCTCTGTTTTCTGTCCTTCAGCCACTGCCTAATCCATTCAACAATATGTGAGCTCAAGCTCAAAGACTGCAGTTTATTGATAAGCCTTCTATGTGGGACAGTATCAAATGCCTTACTAAAGTCCAGATAAGCGATGTCTACTGCACCTCCGCCATCTATTATTTTAGTCACCCAATCAAAAAAGTCAATAAGATTAGTTTGACATGATCTCCCTGAGGTAAACCCATGCTGTTTTTTATCAATCAACCCATGGGTTTTTAGATGTTCCACAATCCTCTCCTTGAGTATGGTTTCCATTAATTTCCCCACTATTGATGTCAGGCTTACCGGCCTATAGTTGCCCGATTCCTCTCTACTACCTTTCTTGTGAATTGGCACAACGTTTGCTAATTTCCAATCTTCTGGGACGACACCTGTTACCAGTGATTGGCTAAATAAATCTGTTAATGGATTTGCTAGTACACCTCTAAGCTCTTTTAATAGCTTTGGGAGTATCCCATCAGGCCCCTGTGATTTATTTGTATTAATTTTGGACAGCCGACTTAGAACCTCTTCCTCTGTAAAGACACATGCATCAAAGGATTCATTAGTCTTCCTCCCTAACTAGGTCCTTCTCCTTCATTTTCCTTTGTAAAAACTGAACAGAAGTATTCATTGAGGCAGTCAGCTAGTTCTTTATCCTCTTTCATATACCTTCCTTCTTTTGTTTTTAATTTGGTAATTCCTTTTTTTAATTTCCTTTTTTCATTTATGTATCTGAAGAATGTCTTATCACCTTTTTTCACTGACTGAGCTAATTTCTCTTCTGCCTGAGCTTTTGAAGCTCTTATAACTTGCTTGGCTCTCTCTGCCTCATCTTATAGATTTCCGGTCATCCTCGTTTTGGGTGTTTTTATACTTGCTAAATGCCATCTTTTGTTTTTAATGACTTTGGCCACTTCTGCTGAGTACCACAGTGGTCTCTTCCTTTTTGCCTTTACTGACAAGCCTAATGCACTTTTCTGTTGCCTTCAGTAGTGCCAATTTTAAGTAGTCCCATTTCTCTTGGACTCCATTAAAATTGTTCCAGTCTGATAGGGACTCGTATACCACTGATCTCATTTTAGAAAAGTCTGTTTTCCGAAAATCTAAAACTTTTGTTTTTGTGTGGAGTGACTCAGTCACTGTACTTATAGTAAACCTCACTGACTGGTGATCACTGGATCCTAAGCTTTCCCTACAGTGATATCAGATACCAAATTGCCATTTGTGAACACCAAATCTAAAATGGCCTCCTTCCGGGTTGGCTCCTCAACTACTTGCTGTAGAGATAATCCCAGTAGGGAATTTAGAATGTCTGTACTCCTGGCAGAACTAGCTATTTTGGTTTTCCAGTTTATATCAGGAAGATTAAAGTCTCCCATAATGACAACTTCCCCTTTCAATGTCATTTTTGCCATTTCCTCAACTAGTAGATCATCCAATTCTTTGACTTGGCTTGGTGGTCTGTATATGACACCTACACGAGTTACCTTATGATTACCAAGCTGCAACGTAACCCAAACTGAGTCTAAATTGGTTTTGCTGGCTTCTATTAGATTAGATTTTATGCTATTTTTCACATATAGGGCCACTCCACCCCCTTTCTTGCCTTCTCTGTCTTTCCTATATAGAGAGAACCCAGGTATTGTTATGTCCCAGTCATTACTCTCATTGAACCATGTCTCAGTAACAGCCACTAAATCTATATTCTCAGATGCCATTACAGACTCAAGTTCGTTGATCTTATTCCCTAAACTGCGAGCATTTGTAGACAAGACTCTCAGCTTGTCATTTCTTATCCTATCAGCTCCTGGCATCTTCTGGCATTGTTTTTTCGGGGGGCAGCCGAACTGATGGATTGTCTCTTTTGTGCCCCCCTTTCCTAGTTTAAATGTTCCTTAGCAAAAACTTTGAACTGTTCATTGAGGACATTCGTTCCCTTGAGAGAATTATAAGTCACATTTCAGGTACTTGGTCAGTTAATTCCAAAAGTTACTGTGTGTTAAGTAAAAATCAGGGGCTATCATGAAAAGATTTGTTCTGTGTTTTTGACCCATAACTGACTAAATAAGTGAAGTGTCAACTGAGTCTAATAGTGACACACGGTAATTCTACAGGTAACAGAAGCGATTCAAAAGCATGTGTTTGTACTGCCACAACTTGGCTTAAAAGGACCGTTTTATTCACCACTACTTTATTGGCACTGCCTCCATGTCCTTCTTTTGTTCCAATGAAGATTCATTGGGACACAGGTTTTGCAGGGGTGCACAGTTTTTTTTTTCTTGTACTAAACTGCTATATGCTTTTCTTTTGGTTTAGCTAGGGGTTAGCAAGGACTGTTGGTGGCCTGCATGACGATGCACACGTCCATGCACTTTGAGACCTGCCTATCAGATAAACTAGTTATGCATGTTGCTGCAATGTACACCAAGATAAACTCTCCCTGCAGGCCCGGGATATACAGTGCCTTGCAAAGGTATTCAACTAAGCCCCCCTTGACTTTTTCGTATTTATTGCATTACAGCCTTAAGTTCAATGTTTTGTTAATCTGAATTGTATGTGATGGATCAGAACACAATAGCCTAAATTGGTGAAGTGAAATGAGAAAAATATATAAATAAAACTATTGTTTAGAAATAGAAAACAGAAAATTGGCATCTGCGTTTGTATTCACCCCCTCTGTTAGGAAGCCCATAAAAAAACTCTGGTGCAACCAATTACCTTCAGAAGTCACATAATTAGTGAAATGATGTCCACCTGTGTGCAATATGTTTCACATGATCTGTCATTACACATACACACCTTTTCTGAAAGGCCCCAGAGGCTGCAACACCTAAGCAAGAGGCATCACTAACTAAACACTGCCATGAAGACCAAGGAACTCTCCAAACAAGTAAAGGACAATGTTGTTGAGAATTATAAGTCAGGGTTAGATTATAAAAAATATCCAAACCTTTGATGATCCCCAGGAGCACCATCAAACCTATCATAACCAAATGGAAAGAACATGGCACAACAGCAAACCTGCCAAGAGACGGTCGCCCACAAAAATTCACTCAAGGAGGGCATTAATTAGAGAGGCAGCAGGGCAGCAGAGAGACCTAAGGTAACTCTGGAGGAGCTGCAGAATTCCACAGCAGAGACTGGAGTATCCGTACATAGGACGACAATAAGCATTACGCTCCATAGAGGTGGCTTTATGGCAGAGTGGCCAGAAGAAAGCCATAACTTTTAGCTAAAAACAAAAAGGCACGTTGTGAGTTTGCGAAAATCCATGCGGGGACTCCCAAAATGTATGGAGGAAGGTGCTCTGGTCTGATGAGACTAAAATTTAATTTTTCGGCCATCAAAGAAAACGCTATGTCTGGCGCAAACCCAACACATCACATCACCCAAAGAACACCATCCCCACAGTGAAACATGGTGGTGGCATCATGCTGTGGGGATGTTTTTCAGCAGCCGGGTCTAGGAAACTGGTCAGAGTTGAGGGAAAGATGGATGGTGCTAAATAAAGGGATATTCTAGAGCAAAACTTGTACCACTCTGTGCGTAATTTGAGGCTAGGACGGAGGTTCACCTTCCAGCAGGACAATGACTAGTGATGAGCGGGAGGTGCCATATTCGATTTCTCGATATTTCGCGAATATTCAATTGAATATTCGTCATATATTCGTCGAATTTATATGCGCACTGCGAATTAAACTTAGAGCTGAGTTATTAATGGTTGTATTGCTAGAATTGACAAAGATAACGAATATCACGAATATAGCACTATATTCTCAATCTTCATTATACTCTAGCAACAACCATTATGAACTCAGCTTAAAGTTGAATTCGCAATGCGTACATATACTCGCATTACGAATTCAACTTAGAGCTGGGTTCCTAATGATTGTATTGCTAGAATTGATGAAGATAACGAATATCACGAATATAGCACTATATTCTCAATCTTCGTTATACTCTAGCAACAACCATTAGGAACTCAGCTCAAAGTTGAATTCGCAATGCGAACATATACTCGCATTGCAAATTCATCTTAGAGCTGGGTTCCTAATGGTTGGCTTGCTAGAATATAACAAAGATTGAGAATATAGTGCTATATTCGTGAATTCGTGATATTCGTTATCTTTGTCAATTCTAGCAATATCAACCATTAGGAACTCAGCTCTAAGTTGAATTCGCAATGCGAGTATATGATTGCATCGCAAATTAAACTTGAGCTGAGTTCCTAATGGTTGTTGCTAGAATATAACGAATTCATGATATTCGTTATATTCTAGCAATACAACCATTAGGAACCCAGCTCTAAGTTGAATTTGCAATGTGAGTAATTCAGGTTTATTAATCGCATGATTGCAAGTTGCAACTTAGTCAAATTTGTGAGATCGTGATTCTCACATCCGACAGTACATTTTAGCATGGAGGCGTCCCCATGCAAACAGGAAGTCAGCAGAAGAGGCGACTGGCATTGACTGGAGCGGGCAGGGAGCCAGAAATTCTCCGGACAGGTAAGAACAGCTTTTGGGAAGTGGGAAGACAACCAGAGAGCAACAAGGATTAACAACTTAAAAAAACAACAACGAATATTCGAAATTGTGAATATACTGTATAGTGCTATATTCGAATATTCGCGCTCAACACTAACAATGACCCCAAACACACTGCTAAAGCAACACTTGAGTGGATTAAGGGGAAACGTGTAAATGTGTTGGAATGGTTTAGTCCAGTGGGGCTCAACCATTTTTCGTTTGAGGGCCGCACTAGACTTGGTATACATTTCGCGGTCCGGAACCAGGTAGCTTTGCCAGAAAGAAATGCATTAGTTGTGAGGGGGCACATGTGAGCATTACTACTGTGAAGGAACAAATATCCGGGCATTTTTTCTGTGAAGAGGGCACATATCTGGTCATTAATACAGCGAGAGGGCACGTGTGAGCATTACTGCTGTTAAGAGGACACATATCTGGCAATACTACTGTGAGGGGGCATGTGTGAGCATTACCACTGTGAAGAGGGCACATATCTGGCATAACTACTGTGAAGAGGGCACATATGGTTGGGCATCACTGGTTTAGTCAAAGCCCAGATCACAATCCAACAGAAAATCTGTGGTCAGACTTAAAGATTGCTGTTCACAAGTGCAAACCATCCAACTTGAAGGAGCTGGAGCAGTTTTGCAAGGAGGAATTGGCAAAAATCCCAGTGGTGAGATATGGCAAGCTCATAGAGACTTATCCAAAGCGACTTGGAGCTGTGATTGCAGCAAAAGGTGGCTCTACAAAGTATTGACTTTAGGAGGGTGAATAGTTATGCATAGAGTTGAGCGGACACCTGGATGTTCGGGTTTGAGAAGTTCGGCCGAACTTCACAAAAATGTTCGGGTTCAGGATCCGAACTTGACCCAAACTTGACCCCGAACCCCATTGAAGTCAATGGAGACCCGAACTTTTGGGCACTAAAATGGCTGTAAAAAAGCCCTGAAAAGTGCTAGAGGGCTGCTAAAGGCAGCAAAATGTAGGAAAATCCCCTGCAAACAAATGTGGATAAGGAAATGACTTAAAATAAAATAAAATAAACATTAACCAATACTAATTGGCAACTTGGAGGAGGAGGTGGAATAGGAGGTTGGGGTGGCGTCAGGTGGGAATGCTATGGTAGTTGAAGTTCTACTCACAGCCATAAAGGATTAATGTCTGTCTGCAGCGCCACAGGCCTCATTCACAACTTCAGGCACAAGGCAACCATACATGGGAGTTGGAGAAATTCTGATCGCAGCCTAAAAGGATTCATGTCTGCCAGCAGTGCCACAGACCACATTCACAGATTAAGGCCCAAGGAAACCATACATGGGAGTTGGAGAAGTTCTCATCACAGCCAAAAAGGATCCAAGTCTGCAAGCAGTGGCACAGGCCTCATGCACAGACTAGCACCCACAAATAGGAGAGTTCAAATCATGCCAAAACAGTATTGATTTCACCCAGCAGTGCAACAGGCATCAATCACTCATTCAAGCCCATGGCTCCCGCAAAGAGGAGAGCGGTCCCGTAACAGCAACACAGGCTTCTGGTCAACCTGCAATGGAACAGGCCATTATAATTTACATAGGCCCTAGCACACAGACAGAGGTGACCAGTCCCGTAACAGCAAAACAGGCATCATGTCACCCACCAATGCAGCAGGTGATTATCATTGATGTAGACCCCTGGCACCCAGACAGAGGAGAGAGGTCCCATAACAGCAAAACAGGCATCATGTCACCCACCAATGCAGCAGGCGATTATCATTAATGTAGCCCCCTGGCACCCAGACAGAAGAGAGAGGTCCCATAATAGCAAAACTGGTATTATGTCACCACCAATGCAACAGGCCCCTTTCAGCAATTTAGGCCCTTGCGCACAGACAGAGGAGAGAGGTCCCATAACAGCAAAACAGACATCATGTCACCCACCAATGCAGCAGGCGATTATCATTAATGTAGGCCCCTGGCACCCAGACAGAAGAGAGAGGTCCCATAATAGCAAAACTGGTATTATGTCACCACCAATGCAACAGGCCCCTTTCAGCAATTTAGGCCCTTGCGCCCAGACAGAGGAGAGAGGTCCCATAACAGCAAAACAGGCATCATGTCTCCCACCAATGCAGCAGGTGATTATTATTAATGTAGGCCCTTGGCACCCAGACAGAGGAGAGAGGTCCCATAACAGCAAAACAAGCATCATGTCACCCACCAATGCAACAGGCCCCTTTCAGCAATCTAGGCCCTAGCACTGAGACAGAAGAGAGAGGTCCCATAACAGCAAAACAGGCATCATGTCACCCACCAATGCAGCAGGCGATTATCATTAATGTAAGCAACTGGCACCCAGACAGAGGAGAGAGGTCCCATAACAGCAAAACAGACATCATGTCACCCACCAATGCAGCAGGCGATTATCATTAATGTAGAACCCTGGCACCCAGACAGAAGAGAGAGGTCCCATAATAGCAAAACTGGTATTATGTCACCACCAATGCAACAGGCCCCTTTCAGCAATTTAGGCCCTTGCGCCCAGACAGAGGAGAGAGGTCCCATAACAGCAAAACAGGCATCATGTCACTAACCAATGAAACAGGCCACTTTTAGCAATTTAAGCCCTAGCACACAGACAGAGGAGAGAGGTCCCATAACAGCAAAACAGGCATCATATCACCCACCAAAGCAGCAGGTGATTATCATTAATGTAGACCCCTGGCACCCAGACAGAGGAGAGAGGTCCCATAACAGCAAAACAGGCATCATGTCACCCACCAATGCAGCAGGTGATTATCATTAATATAAGCCACTGGCACCAAGACAGAGGAAAGAGGTCCCGTAACAGCAAAACAGACATCATATTACCCACCAATGCAGCAGGCGATTATCATTAATGTAGGCCACTGGCACCCAGACAGAGGAGAGAGGTCCCATAACAGCAAAACAGGCATCATGTCACCCACCAATGCAACAGGCCCCTTTCAGCAATCTAGGCCCTAGCAACAAAACAGAGGAGAGAGGTCCCATAACAGCAAAACAGACATCATGTCACCCACCAATGCAGCAGGCGATTATCATTAATGTAGGCCCCTGGCACCCAGACAGAGGAGAGAGGTCCCATAACAGCAAAACAGGCATCATGTAACCCACCAATGCAGCAGGTGATTATCATTAATGTAGGCCCCTGGCACCCAGAAAGAGGAGAGAGGTCCCATAACAGCAAAACAAGCATCATGTCACCCACCAATGCAGCAGGTGATTATCATTAATGCAGGCCCCTGGCACCCAGAAAGAGGAGAGAGGTCCCATAACAGCAAAACAAGCATCATGTCACCCACCAATGCAACAGGCCACTTTCAGCAATCTAGGCCCTAGCACCAAGACAGAGGAGAGAGGTCCCATAACAGCAAAACAGACATCATGTCACCATCCAATGCAGCAGGCGATTATCATTAATGTAGGCCCCTGGCACCCAGACAGAGAAGAGAGGTCCCATAACAGCAAAACTGGCATCATGTCACCACCAATGCAACAGGCCCCTTTCAGCAATTTAGGTCCTTGCGCCCAGACAGAGGAGAGAGGTCCCATAACAGCAAAACAAGCATCATGTCACCAACCAATGCAACAGGCCACTTTTAGCAATTTAAGCCCTAGCACCCAGACAGAGGAGAGAGGTCCCATAACAGCAAAACAGGCATCATGTTACCCAGCAATGAAACAGGCAACTTTCAGCAATTTAGACCCTAGCACCCAGACAGAGGAGAGAGGTCCCATAACAGCAAAACAGGCATCATGTTACCCAGCAATGAAACAGGCAACTTTCAGCAATTTAGACCCTAGCACCCAGACAGAGGAGAGAGGTCCCATAACAGCAAAACAGGCATCATGTCACCCACCAATGCAGCAGGTGATTATCATAAATTTAGACCCCTGGCACCCAGACAGAGGAGAGAGGTCCCATAACAGCAAAACAGGCATCATGTCACCCACCAATGCAGCAGGTGATTATCATTAACCGCTTCAGCCCCCTTAGCTTAAACACCCTTAATGACCAGGCCACTTTTTACAATTCCGCACTACACTACTTTCACCGTTTATTGCTCCGTCATACAACTTACCACCCAAATGAATTTTACCTCCTTTTCTTCTCACTAATAGAGCTTTCATTTGGTGGTATTTCATTGCTGCTGACATTTTTACTTTTTTTGCTATTAATCAAAAATTACCGAAATTTTTGCAAAAAAATGACATTTTTCACTTTCTGTTGTAAAATTTTTCAAAAAAAACTACATTTCTATATAAATTTTTCTCTAAATTTATTGTTCTACATGTCTTTGATAAAAAAAAATCCAATAAGTGTATATTTATTGGTTTGGGTAAAAGTTATAGCGTTTACAAACTATGGTGCAAAAAGTGAATTTCGGCATTTTGAAGCAGCTCTGACTTTCTGAGCGCCTGTCATGTTTCTTCAGGTGCTAGAATGCCAGGATAGTATAAATATCCCCCAAATTACACCATTTTAGAAAGAAGACACCCCAAAGTATTCGCGGAGGGGCTTGGTGAGTTCATGTATCATTTCATTTTTTTCACAAGTTAGCGGAAATTGACACTTTCTGAGAAAAAAAAAAAAAAGTTTCAATTTCTGATAACTTCTGGCAAAAAAAAAAATCTCAGACGGACTCACTATGCCCCTCAGTGAATACCTTGGGGTGTCTACTTCCGAAATGGAGTCATTTGTGGGGTGTGTTTACTGTTCTGGCATTTTGGGCGGGGCTAAATTGTGAGCCGCCATGTAAAACCTAAAGGTACTCGTTGGAATTTGGGCCCTTTTGCACACCAGGCTGCAAAAAGCGGCACTTATGTGGTATCGCCGTACTCAGGAGAAGTAGGGCAATGTGTTTTGGGGTGTATTTTTACATATACCCATGTTGGGTGAGAGAAATATCTCTGTAAATTGTCAACTTTGTATAAAAATTTTAAAAGTTGTCGTTTACAGAGATATTTTTCACACAAAGTATGGTATATATAAAAATACACCCCAAAACACATTGCCCTACTTCTCTGAGTACGGCGATACCACATGTGTGCCACTTTTGCAGCCTGGACGCAAAGAGCCCTAAAACCAAAGAGTACCTTTAGAGATTTCACATGGCATTTTTACGCATTTGGATTCCAGACTTCTTCTCACCCTTTAGGGGCCCCTAAAATGCCAGGACAGTATAAATACCCCACATGTGACCCCATTTTGGAAAGAAGACACCCCAAGGTATTCTGTGAGGGGTATGGTGAGTTCATGCAAAATTTTATTTTTGTCACAAGTTAGTGGAATATGAGACTTTGTAAAAAACAAAATAAAAAAAAAAAAAAACAATTTCCGCTGACTTGTGCCAAAAATAAAAATTCTGTGGACTCACCATGCCCCTCACGGAATACCTTGGGGTGTCTTCTTTCCAAAATGGGGTCACATGTGGGGTATTTATACTCACCTGGCATTTAGGGGCCCCTAAAGTGTGAGAATCCAAATGCATAAAAATGGCCTGTGAAATCCTAAAGGTACTCATTGGTTTTAGGGCCCCTTTGCGCATCTTGGCTGCAAAAAAGTGTCACTCATGTGGTATCGCCGTACTCAGGAGAAGTGGGGCAATGTGGTTTGGGGTGTATTTTTATATATACCCATGCTTGGTGAGAGAAATATCTCTGTAAATGACAACTTTTTACATTTTTTTATTCAAAGTTGTCAATATACAGAGATATTTCTCTCACCCAGCATGGGTATATGTAAAATACACCCCAAAACACATTGCCCTACTTCTCCTGAGTACGGCGATACCACATGAGTGACACTTTTTGCAGGCAAGATGCGCAAAGGGGCCCAAATTCCAATGAGTACCTTTTAGGAGGGCATTTTTACGCATTTTTCTTCTCACGCTTTAGGGCCCCTAAAATGCCAGGGCAGTAGAAATACCCCACGTGTGACCCCATTTTTGAAAGAAGACACCCTAAGGTATTCCATGAGGGGCATGGCGAGTTCATAGAATATTTTTTTTGGCACAAGTTAGTGGAAATTGATTTTTTATTGTTTTTCTCACAAAGTCTCCCTTTCCGCTAACTTTTGACAAAAGTTTAATTTTTCATGAACTCATTATGCCCCTCAGCGAATACCTTGGGGTGTCTTCTTTCAAAATGGGGTCACATGTGAGGTATCTATACTGCCCTGGCATTTTAGGGCCCTAAAGCGTGAGAAGAAAATGCGTAAAATGCCCTCCTAAAGGTACTCATTGGAATTTGGGCCCCTTTGCATCTTGCCTGCAAAAGTGTCACTCATGTGGTATCGCCGTACTCAGGAGAAGTAGGGCGATGTGTTTTGAGGTGTATTTTTACATATACCCATGCTGGGTGAGAGAAATATCTCTGTATATTGACAACTTTGAATAAAAAATGTAAAAAGTTGTCGTTTACAGCGATATTTCTCACACCCAGTATGGGTATATGTAAAATACACCCCAAACCACATTGCCCTACTTCTCCTGAGTACGGCGATACCACATGAGTGACACTTTTTGCAGCCAAGATGCGCAAGGGGCCCTAAAACCAATGAGTACCTTTAGGATTTCACAGGCCATTTTACGCATTTGGATTCTCACGCTTTAGGACCCCTAAAATGCCAGGGCAGTATAAATACCCCACATGTGACCCCATTGTGGAAAGAAGACACCCCAAGGTATTCTGTGAGGGGCATGGCGAGTTCACAGAAAAAAAATTTGGCACAAGTTAGCGGAAATTGTTTTTTTTTTTTTTTTTACAGTCTCATATTCCACTAACTTGTGACAAAAATAAAATTTTCCATGAACTCGCCATGCCCCTCACGGAATACCTTGGGGTGTCTTCTTTCTAAAATGGGGTCACATGTGGGGTTTTGTACTGCCCTGGCATTTGAGGGTCTCCGCAATCATTACACGTATGGCCAGCATTAGGAGTTTCTGCGATTCTCCGTATATTGAGCATACGGGTAATGAGATTTTTTCCGTTCAGCCTCTGGGCTGAAAAAAAAAAAATGAACGGCACAGATTTTTCATTCGCATCGATCAATGTGGATGAAAAAATCTCTGCCAAATCAGTGACTGCGGTGCGGTGGGCTGGGCGCTAGCTACCTAACAAGTAGCTAACTAACTGGCGGTGATAAGGGACCCTTATGCCCCATTCATACGTCCGAAATTCTGTTTGCGGAGCGGAATTGCGGACCCATTCATTTCTATGGGGACAGACTTTGTCCCGCTCGGATCCGGAATTACGGATCCGGCTTCGAGTCTGCACTTCCGTTCCGCAAAAATATAGAACATGTCCTATTCTTGTCCGCAATTGCGGACAAGAAAAGCATTTTCTATATAGTTCTGGCAATGTGCGGATCTGCAAAATGCGGAAAGCACATTGCCGGTGTCCGTGTTTTGAGGATCCGCGGATCGGATCCGCGGATCGGATCCGCGGATCCGTGAATCCACGGATCCGCAAAACACATATGGACGTCCGAATGGAGCCTTACAAGGGTGTGATCAATGACAGGGGGTGATCAGGGGTCTAGATGGAGTGATCAAGGGGTTAATAGGTGAGGGGGGTGGGGGGTTAGTGTAGTGTTTGGTGCAACTTTTACTGTGTTACCTGGTCCTCTGGTGGTCGATCCCAGAAAATGGGACCACCAGAGGACCAGGTAGCAGCTATATCAGACGCTGTTCATAAAACAGCGTCTGATATAGCTGTTTGATGCGATTTATATCGCATCTACAGCCTGCCAGCGATTGATCATCGCTGGCAGGCTGTAGTCCAACTCTCGAGCCGCGCTTCAGCGGCGTGTTCACAGGAACTCTCGCGTCTCGCGAGATGGCGCCCGGCGCGTCAAACAGAAGATCCCGGCCGCCCGCGGGGCGCAATCCTGCGTGCGGCGGTCGGGAACTGGTTAATGTAAGCCACTGGCACCCAGACAGAGGAGAGAGGTCCCATAAAAGCAAAACAGACATCATGTCACCCCCCAATGCAGCAGGCGATTATCATTAATGTAGGCCACTGGCACCCAGACAGAGGAGAGAGGTCCCATAACAGCAAAACAGGCATCATGTCACCCACCAATGCAGCAGGTGGTTATGCTTAATGTAGGCCCCTGGCACCCAGACAGAGGAGAGAGGTCCCATAACAGCAAAACAAGCATCATGTCACCCACCAATGCAACAGGCCCCTTTCAGCAATCTAGGCCCTAGCACCAAGACAGAGGAGAGAGGTACCATAACAGCAAAACAGGCATCATGTCACCCACCAATGCAGCAGGCGATTATCATTAATGTAGGCCCTGGCACCCAGACAGAGGAGAGAGGTCCCATAACAGCAAAACAGGCATCATGTCACCCACCAATGCAGCAGGTGATTATCATTAATGTAGGCCCCTGGCACCCAGACAGAGGAGAGAGGTCCCATAACAGCAAAACAAGCATCATGTCACCCACCAATGCAACAGGCCACTTTCAGCAATCTAGGCCCTAGCACCAAGACAGAGGAGAGAGGTCCCATAACAGCAAAAAGACATCATGTCACCATCCAATGCAGCAGGCGATTATCATTAATGTAGGCCCCTGGCACCCAGATAGAGAAGAGAAGTCCCATAACAGCAAAACTGGCATCATGTCACCACCAATGCAACAGGCCCCTTTCAGCAATTTAGGTCCTTGCGCCCAAACAGAGGAGAGAGGTCCCATAACAGCAAAACAGGCATCATGTCACCAACCAATGCAACAGGCCACTTTTAGCAATTTAAGCCCTAGCACCCAGACAGAGGAGAGAGGTCCCATAACAGCAAAACAGGCATCATGTTACCCAGCAATGAAACAGGCAACTTTCAGCAATTTAGACCCTAGCACCCAGACAGAGGAGAGAGGTCCCATAACAGCAAAACAGGCATCATGTCACCCACCAATGTGCGGATCTGCAAAATGCGGAAAGCACATTGCCAGTGTCCGTGTTTTGAGGATCCGCGGATCGGATCCGCGGATCGGATCCGCGGATCCGTGAATCCACAGATCCGCAAAACACATATGGACGTCCGAATGGAGCCTTACAAGGGGTGTGATCAATGACAGGGGGGTGATCAGGGGTCTAGATGGAGTGATCAAGGGGTTAATAGGTGAGGGGGTGGGGGGTTAGTGTAGTGTTTGGTGCAACTTTTACTGTGTTACCTGGTCCTCTGGTGGTCGATCCCAGAAAATGGGACCACCAGAGGACCAGGTAGCAGCTATATCAGACGCTGTTCATAAAACAGCGTCTGATATAGCTGTTTGATGCGATTTATATCGCATCTACAGCCTGCCAGCGATTGATCATCGCTGGCAGGCTGTAGTCCAACTCTCGAGCCGCGCTTCACTGTTCACAGGAACTCTCGCGTCTCGCGAGATGACGCCCCGGCGCGTCCAAACAGAAGATCCCGGCCGCCCGCAGGACGCAATCCTGCGTACGGCGGTCGGGAACTGGTTAATGTAAGCCACTGGCACCCAGACAGAGGAGAGAGGTCCCATAACAGCAAAACAGACATCATGTCACCCCCCAATGCAGCAGGCAATTATCATTAATGTAGGCCACTGGCACCCAGACAGAGGAGAGAGGTCCCATAACAGCAAAACAGGCATCATGTCACCCACCAATGCAGCAGGTGGTTATGCTTAATGTAGGCCCCTGGCACCCAGACAGAGGAGAGAGGTCCCATAACAGCAAAACAAGCATCATGTCACCCACCAATGCAACAGGCCCCTTTCAGCAATCTAGGCCCTAGCACCAAGACAGAGGAGAGAGGTACCATAACAGCAAAACAGGCATCATGTCACCCACCAATGCAGCAGGCGATTATCATTAATGTAGGCCACTGGCACCCAGACAGAGGAGAGAGGTCCCATAACAGCAAAACAGGCATCATGTCACCCACCAATGCAGCAGGTGATTATCATTAATGTAGGCCCCTGGCACCCAGACAGAGGAGAGAGGTCCCATAACAGCAAAACAAGCATCATGTCACCCACCAATGCAACAGGCCACTTTCAGCAATCTAGGCCCTAGCACCAAGACAGAGGAGAGAGGTCCCATAACAGCAAAAAGACATCATGTCACCATCCAATGCAGCAGGCGATTATCATTAATGTAGGCCCCTGGCACCCAGATAGAGAAGAGAAGTCCCATAACAGCAAAACTGGCATCATGTCACCACCAATGCAACAGGCCCCTTTCAGCAATTTAGGTCCTTGCGCCCAAACAGAGGAGAGAGGTCCCATAACAGCAAAACAGGCATCATGTCACCAACCAATGCAACAGGCCACTTTTAGCAATTTAAGCCCTAGCACCCAGACAGAGGAGAGAGGTCCCATAACAGCAAAACAGGCATCATGTTACCCAGCAATGAAACAGGCAACTTTCAGCAATTTAGACCCTAGCACCCAGACAGAGGAGAGAGGTCCCATAACAGCAAAACAGGCATCATGTCACCCACCAATGCAGCAGGTGATTATCATTAATGTAGACCCCTGGCACCCAGACAGAGGAGAGAGGTCCCATAACAGCAAAACAGGCATCATGTCACCCACTAATGCAGCAGGTGATTATCATTAATGTAAGCCACTGGCACCCAGACAGAGGAGAGAGGTCCCATAACAGCAAAACAGACATCATGTCACCCCCAATGCAGCAGGCGATTATCATTAATGTAGGCCACTAGCACCCAGACAGAGGAGAGAGGTCCCATAACAGCAAAACAGGCATCATGTCACCCACCAATGCAGCAGGTGGTTATGCTTAATGTAGGCCCCTGGCACCCAGACAGAGGAGAGAGGTCCCATAACAGCAAAACAAGCATCATGTCACCCACCAATGCAACAGGCCCCTTTCAGCAATCTAGGCCCTAGCACCAAGACAGAGGAGAGAGGTACCATAACAGCAAAACAGGCATCATGTCACCCACCAATGCAGCAGGCGATTATCATTAATGTAGGCCCCTGGCACCCAGACAGAGGAGAGAGGTCCCATAACAGCAAAACAGGCATCATGTCACCCACCAATGCAGCAGGTGATTATCATTAATGTAGGCCCCTGGCACCCAGACAGAGGAGAGAGGTCCCATAACAGCAAAACAAGCATCATGTCACCCACCAATGCAACAGGCCACTTTCAGCAATCTAGGCCCTAGCACCAAGACAGAGGAGAGAGGTCCCATTACAGCAAAACAGACATCATGTCACCATCCAATGCAGCAGGCGATTATCATTAATGTAGGCCCCTGGCACCCAGACAGAGAAGAGAGGTCCCATAACAGCAAAACTGGCATCATGTCACCACCAATGCAACAGGCCCCTTTCAGCAATTTAGGTCCTTGCGCCCAAACAGAGGAGAGAGGTCCCATAACAGCAAAACAGGCATCATGTCACCAACCAATGCAACAGGCCACTTTTAGCAATTTAAGCCCTAGCACCCAGACAGAGGAGAGAGGTCCCATAACAGCAAAACAGGCATCATGTTACCCAGCAATGAAACAGGCAACTTTCAGCAATTTAGACCCTAGCACCCAGACAGAGGAGAGAGGTCCCATAACAGCAAAACAGGCATCATGTCACCCACCAATGCAGCAGGTGATTATCATTAATGTAGACCCCTGGCACCCAGACAGAGGAGAGAGGTCCCATAACAGCAAAACAGGCATCATGTCACCCACTAATGCAGCAGGTGATTATCATTAATGTAAGCCACTGGCACCCAGACAGAGGAGAGAGGTCCCATAACAGCAAAACAGACATCATGTCACCCCCAATGCAGCAGGCGATTATCATTAATGTAGGCCACTAGCACCCAGACAGAGGAGAGAGGTCCCATAACAGCAAAACAGGCATCATGTCACCCACCAATGCAGCAGGTGGTTATGCTTAATGTAGGCCCCTGGCACCCAGACAGAGGAGAGAGGTCCCATAACAGCAAAACAAGCATCATGTCACCCACCAATGCAACAGGCCCCTTTCAGCAATCTAGGCCCTAGCACCAAGACAACGGAGAGAGGTCCCATAACAGCAAAACAGGCATCATGTCACCCACCAATGCAGCAGGCGATTATCATTAATGTAGGCCCCTGGCACCCAGACAGAGGAGAGAGGTCCCATAACAGCAAAAAAGGCATCATGTCACCCACCAATGCAGCAGGTGATTATCATTAATGTAGGCCCCTGGCACCCAGACAGAGGAGAGAGGTCCCATAACAGCAAAACAAGCATCATGTCACCCACCAATGCAACAGGCCCCTTTCAGCAATCTAGGCCCTAGCACCAAGACAGAGGAGAGAGGTCCCATAACAGCAAAACTGGCATCATGTCACCCACCAATGCAGCAGGCGATTATCATTAATGTAAGCCACTGGCACCCAGACAGAGGAGAGAGGTCCCATAACAGCAAAACAGGCATCATGTCACCCACCAATGCAGCAGTTGGTTATGCTTAATGTAGGCCCCTGGCACCCAGACAGAGGAGAGAGGTCCCATAACAGCAAAACAAGCATCATGTCACCCACCAATGCAACAGGCCACTTTCAGCAATCTAGGCCCTAGCACCAAGACAGAGGAGAGAGGTCCCATAACAGCAAAACTGGCATCATGTCACCCACCAATGCAGCAGGCTATTATCATTAATGTAGGCCACTGGCACCCAGACAGAGGAGAGAGGTCCCATAACAGCAAAACAGGCATCATGTCACCCACCAATGCAGCAGGTGGTTATGCTTAATGTAGGCCCCTGGCACCCAGACAGAGGAGAGAGGTCCCATAACAGCAAAACAAGCATCATGTCACCCACCAATGCAACAGGCCCCTTTCAGCAATCTAGGCCCTAGCACCAAGACAACGGAGAGAGGTCCCATAACAGCAAAACAGACATCATGTCACCCACCAATGCAGCAGGCGATTATCATTAATGTAGGCCCCTGGCACCCAGACAGAGGAGAGAGGTCCCATAACAGCAAAAATGGCATCATGTCACCCAACAATGCAGCAGGTGATTATGCTTAATGTAGGCCCCTGGCACCCAGACAGAGGAGAGAGGTCCCATAACAGCAAAACAAGCATCATGTCACCCACCAATGCAACAGGCCACTTTCAGCAATCTAGGCCCTAGCACCAAGACAGAGGAGAGAGGTACCATAACAGCAAAACAGGCATCATGTCACCCACCAATGCAGCAGGCGATTATCATTAATGTAGGCCCCTGGCACCCAGACAGAGGAGAGAGGTCCCATAACAGCAAAACAAGCATCATGTCACCCACCAATGCAACAGGCCACTTTCAGCAATCTAGGCCCTAGCACCAAGACAGAGGAGAGGTCCCATTACAGCAAAACAGACATCATGTCACCATCCAATGCAGCAGGCGATTATCATTAATGTAGGCCCCTGGCACCCAGACAGAGAAGAGAGGTCCCATAACAGCAAAACTGGCATCATGTCACCACCAATGCAACAGGCCCCTTTCAGCAATTTAGGTCCTTGCGCCCAGACAGAGGAGAGAGGTCCCATAACAGCAAAACAGGCATCATGTCACCAACCAATGCAACAGGCCACTTTTAGCAATTTAAGCCCTAGCACCCAGACAGAGGAGAGAGGTCCCATAACAGCAAAACAGGCATCATGTTACCCAGCAATGAAACAGGCAACTTTCAGCAATTTAGACCCTAGCACCCAGACAGAGGAGAGAGGTCCCATAACAGCAAAACAGGCATCATGTCACCCACCAATGCAGCAGGTGATTATCATTAATGTAGAACCCTGGCACCCAGACAGAGGAGAGAGGTCCCATAACAGCAAAACAGGCATCATGTCACCCACCAATGCAGCAGGTGATTATCATTAATGTAAGCCACTGGCACCCAGACAGAGGAGAGAGGTCCCATAACAGCAAAACAGACATCATGTCACCCCCCAATGCAGCAGGCGATTATCATTAATGTAGGCCACTGGCACCCAGACAGACGAGAGAGGTCCCATAACAGCAAAACAGGCATCATGTCACCCACCAATGCAACAGGTGGTTATGCTTAATGTAGGCCCCTGGCACCCAGACAGAGGAGAGAGGTCCCATAACAGCAAAACAAGCATCATGTCACCCACCAATGCAACAGGCCCCTTTCAGCAATCTAGGCCCTAGCACCAAGACAACGGAGAGAGGTCCCATAACAGCAAAACAGGCATCATGTCACCCACCAATGCAGCAGGCGATTATCATTAATGTAGGCCCCTGGCACCCAGACAGAGGAGAGAGGTCCCATAACAGCAAAAAAGGCATCATGTCACCCACCAATGCAGCAGGTGATTATGCTTAATGTAGGCCCCTGGCACCCAGACAGAGGAGAGAGGTCCCATAACAGCAAAACAAGCATCATGTCACCCACCAATGCAACAGGCCCCTTTCAGCAATCTAGGCCCTAGCACCAAGACAGAGGAGAGAGGTACCATAACAGCAAAACAGGCATCATGTCACCCACCAATGCAGCAGGCGATTATCATTAATGTAGGCCACTGGCACCCAGACAGAGGAGAGAGGTCCCATAACAGCAAAACAGGCATCATGTCACCCACCAATGCAGCAGGTGATTATCATTAATGTAGGCCCCTGGCACCCAGACAGAGGAGAGAGGTCCCATAACAGCAAAACAAGCATCATGTCACCCACCAATGCAACAGGCCACTTTCAGCAATCTAGGCCCTAGCACCAAGACAGAGGAGAGAGGTCCCATAACAGCAAAACTGGCATCATGTCACCCACCAATGCAGCAGGCGATTATCATTAATGTAAGCCACTGGCACCCAGACAGAGGAGAGAGGTCCCATAACAGCAAAACAGACATCATGTCATCCACCAATGCAGCAGGCAATTATCATTAATGTAGGCCACTGGCACCCAGACAGAGGAGAGAGGTCCCATAACAGCAAATCAGGCATCATGTCACCCACCAATATGGCAGGCGATTATCATTACTGTAGGCCCCTGGCACCCAGACAGAAGAGAGAGGTTCCATAACAGCAAAACAGGCATCATGTCACCTACCAATGCAACAGGCCACTTTCAGCAATTTAGGCCCTATCACCCAGACAAAGGAGAGAGGTCCCATAACAGCAACACAGGCTTCAGGTCAACCTGTAAAGGAACAGGCCATCATCATTTATGCAGGCCCTTACACCCAGACAGAGGAGAGGTCATTTGACCACAAAAAGAGGTTAATTTCTCCCACCAATACAGCAGGTGATTAAACGAAATATCGGCCCCTGACACCCACACAGAGGAGAGGTAATTTGCCAGCAAAAAGAGGTTAATGTCTCCCACCAATGTAGCAGGTGATTAAACGAAATATAGGCCCCTGACACTCAGACAGAGGAGAAGTCATTTGACAGTAAAAAGAGGTTAATGTCACGCACCAAAGCAACAGGCGATTAGCTGAAATGTGGACCCCTGGCACCCATACAGAGAAGATGTTCATTCAACTTGGGGTTTCCTCCAAAATAATGATACAATTAAAAAAAGAGGATTCAATAAAAAAAAGTGCCCTGGAGTACAAGAATGTAGGTTGAGGGCGAGGCAGTTATAAATGTCTATTCTGCACAAGGTACGGACAAGTCCTGTGGGATCCATGCCTGGTTCATTTTAATGAACGTGAGCTTGTCCACGTTGGCTGTGGACAGGCGGCTGCGTTTGTCTGTAATGACGCCCCTGCCGCGCTAAATACACGTTCACACAATACACTGGCTGCAGGGCAGGCCAGCACCTCCAAGGCATAAAGGGCAAGCTCTGGCCATGTGGACAATTTGCAGACCCAGAAGTTGAATGGGGCAGAACCCTCAGTAAGTACGTGGAGGCGTGTGCACATGTACTGTTCCAGCATGTTGTTGAAATGCTGCCTCCTGCTAACACGTTCCCTATCAGCTGGTGGTGCAGTATGCTGTGGCACAGTGACAAAAGTTTTCCACATCTCGGCCATGCTAACCCTGCTGTCTGAGATGCTGGACGTGACACAGCTGCGTTGGTGACCTCTTCCTCCTCCTCCTCCTCCGCCTTCGCCTTGTGCTTCCACTTGTCCTCCCGTATCAGTTGGGAACGCTCCCGGGAGGGCGTCTACCAGCGTGCGCTTGTAGTCGCGCATCTTCCTATCACGCTCCAGTGGGGGACTTAAGGTGGGCACGTTGTCCTTGTATCGGGGATCCAGCAGGGTGGCAACCCAGTAGTCAGCACAAGTTAAAATGTAGGCAACTCTGCTGTCGTTGAGCAGGCACTGCAGCATGTAGTCGTTCATGTGTGCCATGCTGCCCAGAGGTAACGATAAGCTGTCCTCTGTTGGTGGCGTATTGTCTGTGTCCTCCGTATCCCCCAGCCATGCTCCAGTGATGGCCCTGAGCTGCGTAGGGTGCCACCCTGCAGTGAAACTGGTTCCTCCTCCTCTTCCTCCAGAAGTGTGCCCTGGGTGTACATATGTGTACCTGGCCTCTGCTGGTGCAGGAATCCAACCTCTGAGCCACTTCTGTATGACCTGCCTGAAACCCTGTGAAATGTCCCCTCTTCCTCCTCCTCCTGTGCGGAATCATTGCCGTAATATTTTTTTTAAAGGAGACACAGAAGGGGTATTGTAATGCTAACAACGGCGTCATTAGCAATGGCCATGTTAGTTGAGTACTCCAAAGACCGCAACAAGGTACACAGGTCTCGCATGCAGGCCCAGTCACTGGTGGTGAAGTGGTGCTAATCCACAGAGGGACTGACCTGTGCATACTGCATCTGAAACTCCACTATCGCCCGCTGCTGCTCGCACAGTCTCTCCAGCATACAGTTGTGTTCAAAATTATTCAACCCCCACTGAAATTGATTGTTTTGGCCAGTTTGATTTTGATCATTTCAGTCATCTTGTTTACAATTGAATCAAAGAGGCACTTGTAAGTCAGACAAATATAACATAACATTTTTAATGAAATAACCACAAATGTCTTTTCTGTGCTCACATCATTATCAGTTTTATTCAACCCCCAAGTGACATTCAATCTTAGTACTTAGTTCAACATCCTTTTCCAGTTATAACAGCTTTTAAACGTGAAGCATAGCTTGACACAAGTGTCTTGCAGCGATCTATGGGTATCTTCGCCCATTCTTCATGGGCAAAAGCCTCCAGTCCAGTCACATTCTTAGGCTTGCGCGCTGCAACTGGTTTCTTTAAGTCCCACCAGAGGTTCTCAATCGGATTTAAGTTTCGTGACTGCGATGGCCACTTCAAAATGTTCCAGCCTTTAATCTGCAACCATGCTCTACTGGACTTGGAGGTATGCTTGGGATCATTGTCCTGTTGAAAGGTCCAACGTCTCCCAAGCCTCAGGTTTGTGAAGGACTGCATCACATTTTCATCCAATATCTCCTGGTACTGAAGAGAATTCATGGTACCTTGCACACGCTGAAGCTTCCCTGTACCGGTAGAAGCAAAACAGCCCCAAAGCATGATTGACCCCCCGCCATGCTTCACAGTAGGCAAGGTGTTCTTTTCTTCATAGGCCTTGTTCTTCCTCCTCCAAACATAGCGTTGATCCATGGGCCCAAACAGTTCTAATTTTGTTTCATCAGTCCACAGAACACTATCCCAAAACTTTTGTGGATTGTCCACATGACTTTTGGCATACTGCAGTCGACTCTTCTTATTTTTTGGAGACAGCAAGGGGGTGCGCCTGGGAGTTCTGGCATGGAGGGCTTCATTACGCAGTGTGCACCTTATTGTCTGAGCTTTAACTTCGGTACCCACATCTGACAAATCTTTTTTCAGTTCCTCAGCAGTCACACGGGGACTTTTCTCCACTTTACGCTTCAGGTAGCGCACTGCAGTCAGCATCTTCTTTCTGCCACGACCAGGTAGCGTTTCAACAGTGCCCTTTGCCTTGAATTTGCGAATGATGCTTCCTATGGTGTCTCTTGGTATGTTTAACATCTTTGCAATCTTTTTATAGCCATTGTCCTTCCTGTGAAGAGAAATCACCTCTTCTCTTGTCTTCCTGGACCATTCTCTTGACTTCACCATGTTTGTAAACACACCAGTAAATGTCTAGAAGGAGCTGAGTATCACAGTCATTAGTGTTGAGCGCGAATATTCGAATTGCGAATTTTTATCGCGAATATCGCAACTTCGAGAATTCGCGAATATTTAGAATATGATGCTATATATTCGCTAATCCGAATATTCGTCATTTTCCAATATCTGAAAAGCGAAAACAGGACTTGTCCCTGCTTCTTTCTTGTGGGCCAATGAGTCATTGGCCCACAAGCAAGTTAAGCAGGAAGGAATTATGTGTTCATTGTAAATGGGAATCCATCAACCCAACTCTGACGTTAATTCTCAATGCGCGCATATGTTCGCATCGCGAATTAAACTTGGATCTGAGTTCCAATCCTCATGGTTGTTGCTAGAAGATGATTGAGAATATAGCGCTATATCCTCAATCTTCGTCAATTATAGCAATGCAACCGTTAAGAGCTCAACTCAAAGTTTAATTCGCGATGCGAAAACATACTCGCATCGCGAATTAAACTTTGAGCTGAGCTCCAAATGGTTGGTTGAACTTGCTACTTGCTGGGATATAACGAAGATTGTGAATATAGTGCTATATTCGTGAATTCGTTATAATCGTAATATTCTAGTAAGCCATTGCCAACCATTTAGGAACCCAGCTCTAAGTTGAATTCGCTATGCGAGCATTACAGGTTATATTAATCGCAATGCGAATTCTACTTAGATCTTATGACCTAGAGCGACCAAGACAGCCCATGAAATGAACCTAATAGTATATTTCCCTCATGCGGTGCGATTCACGCGCATAGGTGATTGCCGATTTTTCGCATGATGTAAAATACAGTTTACTACAAGAAGAGGCAGATTATAGATCACAGTAACAATTCTCATAACTGATTTACAATTGTCCTCTGTATGTAAGATAGTTTGTGTAGTGCGAAAAAACGGCAATTACATATGCGCGTGAATCGCACAGCATTAGAGTATGATATTGTGTTCATTCAATGGGTTATCTTGGTCTACTCGAATAGACGAATATTGCGAATATAGCACTACATTCGCTATCTTCTCTATATTCGACCCAACAAGCCAACCTAATAGTATACTGCCCTTATGCTGTGCGATTCACGCGCATATGTAATTGTCGATTTTTCGCACTACACAAACTATCTTACATACAGAGGACAATTAGAAATCAGTTATGAGAATTGTTACTGTGATCTATAATCTGCCTCTTCTTGTAGTAAACTGTATTTTACATCATGCGAAAAATCGGCAATCACCTATGCGCGTGAATCGCACCGCATGAGGAAATATACTATTAGGTTCATTTCATGGGTTGTCTTGGTTGGTCTACTCGAATAGACGAACATTGCGAATATAGCACTACATTCGCTATTTTCTTTATCTTCGTCTATTCGACCCAGCAGACCAACCTAATAGTATACTGGCATTGTGCGATCCGATTCATGCGCATATGTAATTGCCGATTTTTCGCATGCCGTAAAATACAGTTTCCTACATAAAGAGGCAAATTATACATCACAGACTGTGATGTATAATTTGCCTCTAGTCTTTATGTAGGAAACTGTATTTTACATCATGCGAAAATTCGGCAATTACATATGCGCGTGAATCGCACCGCACAAGGGCAGTATGATATTGTGTTCATTCAATGGGTTGGTTGGTCTACTTGAATAGACGAATATTGCGAATATAGTAGCATATTCGCTATCTTCTCTATATTCGCCCCAACAAGCCAGCCAACCTAATAGTATACTGCCCTTATGCGATCCGATTCACGCGCATATGTAATTGCCGAATTTTCGCATGACATAAAATACAGTAAAGAGGAAAATTATACATCAGTATTCAGTAATTAGAGTCATTTAGAATGCAATATTTGCATTTTTGTAACTGCTTAGGTGCATCAAGCTATTTTCGTACAGGTTTTGTTTGTTTGAATTTTCGAATATGTAGAATATAGTGATATATTCTCTCCATGCGATTTTTTTTTTTTTTCTCTACAATGTATGTGGTGACTCATCATTATCATTTTCCCTCCCTTCTCCTAGCTTGAATAGCCAATGAGAAGGCTTTGTCACAACTTAGCAACATCCCTAGCAACCAATAGGAAACTAGACTACCCCTTCACTATATAAGTGACTGACATCACCCAGCAGCCATTTTGTGGTGTTGGATTTGTTGGAGCTTGGAGCTGTGTTATTTTGTCTGCTGTGCGTTTTATATAATCTTGATTTAATTTATAATATTCTAGTTAGTTAGTTTCAAGTAGTGATTAGGGAACAGTGTAGTTTAGTTTTATAGCTGATAGGGTCGAAATAATTTGAGGTAGTTTAGTAGAGTTAGGAGAAAAACATAGTTAGTGTTAGGGCCTAGTGTAGCAGATAGGGTTCAGTGCAGGGTTAAGTGTAGGGCATCGAGTTAGGTAGGTAGCTGTTAGATAGATAGATAGATAGATAGATAGATAGATAGATAGATAGATAGATAGTGCTTGATAGTTTAGGTTAGGTATTAGGGCTACAGTTAGGGAATACTAAAGTTTAGATTTTTCAGGGCAGGGTGTAGTTTAGGTTAGTTACTTATATAGTATAGTGTAGGGTCTATCTGTCTGTTTTGTCTGTCAGTTAGTGTCCGTCCAGTTAGTGTTTTTTTTTTTTTTTTCCATTGTTTGTTAATTTTAAAAAGTGTTTTAGTCTAAGTTAGTGTCTGTGTTTAGTTTAAGAAAAAAAAAAATTAAGTTTTATATGTTCTTTGTTTAGTCTAGTTCTGTCTGTCCTCCGTTAAAGAAAAAAACTTTTTTTTTGTCTGTGTGTCAGTTAGTGTCTGTCTTAGGTTTAAAAACAAAAAACTTCAAAAAAAAGGTTATAGGTTTACGTGTTTAGTGTAGTTTTTTCTGTCTTACGTTAAAAAACCCCGTCTTGTAGTCTCTGTGTGTCAGTTACTGTTTGTGTCAGGTTAAATATTGAGTGTACGTTTTAAGTGTTTTGCATTTAGTGTAGTTTTGTTAGTCATCCGTTAATAAAAAACGTTTTTTAGTCTCTGTGTCAGTTAGTGTCTGTCTTAGGTAAAAAAAAAAAAAAAAAGTTTTAAAGTTTTACGTTTTTTTTGTGTTTAGTGTAGTTTTGTCAGTCCTCCGTTAAAAAAAAAAAAAAATTGTGTCTGTTAGTTTAGTCTTAGTTTTGATAGTTTTACGTGTGTAGTGTCGTGTGTTACAGTTTTTGTCCTTTCTTTTTTTCACCCATCGTCCCCACCCCAATAAAGTTTTCCCCTCATCCCCAGTATGAGTGCAGGCAGTCGTGGGCGTGGTCGGGGTAACAGGGGAGTTGGTTCCCGCGCTGGACCACTCCCAGCACGGGGCCGCTCATCAAGCCACGGACAGGCAGGCGCAGGTGGCAGGGGTGTCCGCCTGATCCGTGACTTTTTCGCAAGTGGCAGCCGGCCCATAACTTCCCAGGATACAGAGGCTGTCTTGGCTCTCGTGGCCGATTCGAGTGCCACGGAGTCCTCTGCCCCGGCTGCCAGCAACTGCAGCACACCGCCTCCTGTAGAACCAACCCCCAGCTCCCAAGAATTGTCCCCTCTCATGTTTGAAGACTTTGAGACTGAGAGGGACATCTTGGGGGAGGCAATGCAGGAGGCGGAAATACTGTTCAGCCCTGCGGATGGGCAGGACCTGTTGGAAGGGATTGGGGATGAGGAGGAGGAGGGGCCTATAAATCCCCTATGAGATCCCTTCCAACTGGTGCAGGTGGTGTTAGGCACACAACCCCTGCACCTATTCAGACCCAGGCGCCAGCAAGGGGACAGCGGAGCCCGGTCAGGGGCTCCATGTCAGCTGTTCCCGTCAGTCCACCACAGGTTGGCCTTGGGTCTGACATATCAGGGGTGAAGAGGAGGGTGACCCCGAATGGGTGCCACCTCCTTTGTCAGGTGACGGCAGCACCGATGAAGGTAGGCACCCGAGGCAAATGGTGCGCCAGGTCACCAGGGAGCCCAGTGTCAGGGGCTCCACTGGTAATGGCAGCAGGAGTAGGCAGCAGCAGCCAGCTCCACCTGTGCGCACCGAGCCCGAACAGGCGCAAGCCAGCACCACTCCATCTGACAGGAGGTCGGTGCGGAAGTCGCCTGTTTGGGCTTACTTCACCCTGGCAGCAGATGATGTCACAGTTGGCATTTGTAAGCTGTGCAATGCCAGGGTGAGGAGAGGGAGATCTTTGGCTCGGCTGGGTACCACGGCCCTCAACCAGCACATCCGAGTCAACCACTGGCGGGAGTGGGAACAGATGCGGGGTGGTCAAAGCAGCAGCGCCACCAGCAGTGTGCGGGAGACAGCAGCTCCTGCCACTGTACTGCAGCCACCCCAACCCGTTCCAGCAACTCATTCCCACTCCCCCGCTCCCTCTAATAGAGGTACTGGTACCGGCAGCCATACCTCTGCCTCCACTGCACCCTCCTCTGCCGTCCGGCGCCAGCCATCTATTCCAGATGCTTTTGAACGCACCGCGCCCTACGCCCCGGGGACCGTCGCGTGCGTTCACTCAATGGGCTCCTGGCAAGGGTTATCGCCCAACATCTGCTGCCTTACAATCTGGTGGATAGCAATCCATTTAGGCAGATGTTGGAGCAGGCCCAACCCAGATGGCGTGTCCCCAGCCGCCATTATTTTGCCAGGACCGGCGTCCCTGCCCTTCACCAGCACATTGTGCGGAATGTATCCCTGTCGCTGGATCATGCTGTCAGCGACAGGGTGCATCTCACAATGGATGCCTGGACCAGCAGGCATGGGCAGGGACGCTATATAAGCTTCACAGCCCATTGGGTGTCCCTCCGAGGCGCCCGGGAGGGATTGGCGGCATCTGATTTTGTGGTGCCGCCCGGGTGTCCAGGGGAGAACTGCTGCTCTCCCGCAAGCCACTGTCTCCACAGCTGCTGAGCCCCCAGCAAGCGTCCCCGTTGCTACGCAAGTGTGGGGCACGTCCGCTGCCAGGCCGTGCTCCAGCTTGTGAGCTTAGGGGACCGGAGACACACTGGACCTGATGTTCTGTCCGCACTACAGGCTCAGGTTCAGAAGTGGCTGACACCCCGAAGGCTCCAAGCAGGTATGGTTGTCTGTGACAACGGCAGCAACCTACTCGCCGCCCTTCATGCTGGCAGTCTGACCCACGTGCCCTGCATGGCACATGTCCTCAACCTAGTGGTACAGAAGTTCCTTCGTACGTACTCCAGGGTTGAGTGACATTGTGCTGAGGGTACGTAGGATTGCCAGCCACTTCAGACGCTCCCCAACTGCCGCGCGTCCCTGTCCAAACTACAGAGGGACAACAGCCTGCCCCACCACAGGCTGATTGTGGACAGTGTGACGCGGTGGAACTCCACCCTCCACATGCTGGAGAGGTTGTGGGAGCAGCGACGGGCGGTGAGGGAATACCTGCTGGACCTAGGCACTTCAGGGCCATCACACCCACTCCCCTACATCACCAATGCGGAGTGGGGGCAGATACAGCAGGTCTGCCACGTGCTGGCCCCATTCGAGCAGGCGACAAAGATGGTCAGCGCGGAGCATGTCGGTCTGAATGACGTGCTCCCCTAGTGTTCCTGCTGGACAGGACACTAGATCGCCTGCTCGAAGCTGGGGAGAGTGCCTTGGTGGAGCAAGATGAGGCGGCCTTGCTCCACCAGGACCAGGCCCAGGACGAGGAGGATGAGGAGGAGGAGGAATCAGTGTACGTCCAGGAGTCTGGGCCTGGTCAGGAGGGAGAGCCGGTGCTGGGGGCACCGTTAGTCCGGGGTGGGGCATCTCCGACCGGGAGCAGCAGCATGAGCAGCAGGAGGACCAAGAGGTCATGGTCCCGGGCAGTCGTGAAGAGTCACAGCGGGCTGTGCTCTTCCCCATGGCTGCCCATATGCTGCGATGCCTCCGGAGGGACCCCGGATCAAAAATTTTAAGGAGAGGGAAGACATTTGGTTGGCCACCCTTTTAGACCCTCGCTGCAAGGGGAAACTGGAGCAGTTCATCCCAGCCAGCCGGAGGCAGGCCCGTCTCGAAAAATTGCGGGCCTGTCTTATCCACCGGCTGGAAGAGGCAAACCCTCGGCCTGAAGCTCCAGTTCTCCCCGCCCATCTCACCCAGCAGGCGGCTGGCACTAGCAGCACCACCAGCACCAGCCGAGCAGGTGACCTTCTGGGTGAGATGAGGCTCTTCTACCAGTCTGCGCGACCCAGTACCAGCAGCAGCAGCATCAGTCACCACCAGCGGCTGGCCCGCATGGTGGCAGACTACATGGGGTCGGTCGGTGCTTCTGACAGCATGACCACCGACGACCCCATGGAGTACTGGGTTGCCAGGCTGGACACCTGCCGTGAGCTCGCTCAGTATGCGCTGGAGTTACTATCTTGCCCTCCCTCCAGCGTACTGTCTGAGCGGGCATTCAGCGCGGCAGGTGGGGTGGTCACGGACAAGCGGACCCGTCTGTCCACAGACTCCGTGGACAGACTCACATTCATTAAGATGAATGAGTCCTGGATCGGCAGTGACTTCATGGCCCCCGCTGTCGGTTCAGGGCGCTGAAGGGTCCCTTGTCCATCCCTCTCCTTTGCTCTCCCTCCCAAATTCCGTTGTTTTTTAATTGTTCCTCTGTTTTTAACTTTATATGAATTACTTTTTTAGTTATTTATTGATATTTATTTGATCGATATTTATTGTCTAGTTTGTATAATGTATATATTAATTTAATTTTTTAATTATGAATTTGTTTTGAACATGTTGAGTTACATTTGGGCCTTTAAACATAATGTCTGCTGTTGGCTGTGCTGCTGAATTTGGCCAAGCTACATGTGGCCATGATAATAGACCACTTCTGAAATCCTGGTTGGGAACTGAGAACATGACCTAGCAGCCAATCCTTTACAGCTTTACAGTTTAAACACTCCCCTACGAAATTCTCCCCTCTGCCTGTGATAAAATTACTTTACACAATGGGTTGATGTAATTATCAATCACAGGCAGGAGAATACATAGTTTTAAACAATGTCTTCTGTCCTGGAGACAACAGAGGAGTCATTCAATTATCTCTCAGGACAAAGGGAAATCGCCAATACACATGTGGGGACAATAGGACAGACATCACTATTCAATATACAATGTCCCACGCTTTACAGTACACACAGACATTTAACATATCCCCAGGTGGCTTGGATCTGAGCGCTCAATATATCCAAACAGCGCTCAGATGCCACAAACACAGTCAAATCACCATGGGGTTTAATTTTAGCATGGGCTGATGAGAGGGGCCATAATCCTGGGTCAAGATCAAGAAGCTGGCAACAAGGCTTCTCAAGCACCCATTGGCCTAGTTGGTTCCACCACACTGCCGTTGATCCCACTGCCGTTGATGCTGCTGCATGTCATGAAAAATTTGACTTACATTTGATCCATTTAACATAACGTCTGCTGCTGCCTCTGAAGTCGAATCGGGCCTAGCTACATGTTGGCCTGATAATACAACACTCCCTAAATCCTGCCGTTGATGCTGCTGCATGTCATGAAAAATTTGACTTACATTTGATCCATTTAACATAACGCCTGCTGCTGCCTCTGAAGTCGAATCGGGCCTAGCTACATGTTGGCCTGATAATACAACACTCCCTAAATCCTGCCGCTGATGCTGCTGCATGTCATGAAAAATTTGACTTACATTTGATCCATTTAACATAACGTCTGCTGCTGCCTCTGAAGCCGAATCGGGCCTAGCTACATGTTGGCCTGATAATACAACACTCCCTAAATCCTGCCGTTGATGCCGCTGCTGCAATTCATGAAAATTTTTAGTGACATTTGATCGCACAGGAATAATCATAGAGTCCAGACCTTCACACTTTTTTAAAGTAAAATTTATATTGAGTTATTTAATTTTGTATTATAAACTGGAAGTGTGCTTACCTGCCAGTGCCTGGCGTTATTCCGCCTAGTTACAAATGGAAACTTATGAGTCAGCATTCTAGTACTGTGTTAACTCTAGATGCTGTATGTCCTGATAGTGTGTAGACAACCATCATGGACCTGATTTTATCTTTTGCACTTTAACAAGTATAGAATTATGAATTCTCTTAACCTGGTTTGCATGTTTCGTATTCTCGCATGTGCTCAGCTTCTTTATGTATTGTCAATATTTCGACATAAAAATATTAAATTAAATAATCTTTTTAAAAAGACATTTCATCTAGCGTTGTTTGGCTTCATTCACAAAATGAAATGTTTTTACTTTATTTTGTTATTTTTTATTTTAAATTAAGTGTGGTTTGGGGCGGCTATGTTGTGGTTCACGCTGTAGCACGGTGTGGACCGCATGTGGCCTTCCCTTGTCAAAAGGTCTTGTGCAGTTGGCATTGTACAGGACTGATTGATGAACCTACGCAAATTTATATATTTTATTTTTATTTTATTTTTTTGTTGTCACACGGATTTAGGATCCAACACGGTGTTGTCTGTCGTTCTGGGAGGGATGGCTGACTTCCGTGTTGACCTCTCTACATGGTTGGGTGTGACTGGCGTTATACTCATCCGTGTGGAAATCCGGTTTTGTGAATGGAGCCATGTAGCAACATGTAAATATGTATAGTTACTTTGCTTGTTTATGTCACTTATTGGCAATTATGTAATAAGGATTTGCACATGCTAATTATATATAACCACTGCTTTAAGATTTTAGGTATAAAATGTGCACTATATGATGTTCTTGGAGACATGTCACCGGTTAGAGAATTCATATAATCATAGTCATGTAATCAATCATATGTTTCTATGTGTACGGCGGAAGCAATGCTACAACATGCAAATTATTATAAAATTGGACGCTATCGAAGATCCATGCTGGTTAGTTCTTACCCCCACCATTTTATTGTTCCAACATTGTTCCTTTTTTTTTGTTTTATATTTCTGATAATAAGATTGTAAAGAAATTTTTAGAATAAGTAAAAGTTTATAATTTTGCTAATTTTATCAATCAAACAAGGTTTTTTGTAGGTATTATTACTCTGTTCAAGTTTTGTATTTTAGTAGTTAATTGTTTGATGAAAAATACATTTATTATTCACGATAATTTGAAATTTATCTTACTACATAAAATAATTTAGTTACTAGGGAAATTAACCAAAAATTTATTTTGAATGTAACTCTGGACTATTAGAATGCTTTGCTTTGTACTTAATATTTAATACACAACCATTACCAATGACTACTACTATCGTGATCCATTTGAGTTATGTGTAGGCCTCATACTACCCTATTTCTATATACCTGCGGATGCTGTATGTCAGGATACTGATTAGTTTGGGAATGTACTCTAGGGGCCTTCATTAAAAAATAAATGTTGAACCATTGTAATAAAAACTTTAAAGTTTTTTAATAAAAATAAAATAAAATAAACTATATAATTACAAAAAATAAAATAAAAGTATTTCAGAAGATGTAATTAGGGCAATGCCCTCATATCTTGAACCATCTTCTCCAAATCCTCCACGTCCTTGGCGTTCTTTTCCTCCATTTTTCTGAGGCCATTTAAGAACTGGAGCTTCATCTCCCGCATCTTCCGGAGTTGATGCTCCCGGAAGGCCTTCATTTCGGCCTGTTGCTCCATTTTGAGTTTACGGATTTTTAAATCCATTTGTTTTAATACTGTAAAAAATAAAAACAATAAATAAAATAGACGGTGTCGTTTCTGAAGAAACCACATGATGTTGGCTTAAAAATCTGATTGGCTGTTGGTGGCTCCACCCACTTTTTTGAATTTTAATCCCAGTCCTCCAGTGACCAACTTTGCAAAGTTTGAAGACTGTGACAATCAAAGTCTAAGAGCAGCGGCAGTTTGATTTCCCACCTTTAAACAAATGCCTGTAATTTGATTGGGCAGTGTAGACTCCACCCACTTTTTTATAAATTTTAATCCCAGTCACCTAGTAACCCACAGTGCCAAGTTTGGGGACCCTGGCTTAAATATCGTGGGAATGACAGCTTTTAACGTTTTCACACTGAAGTCATCAGTGAAAATTTGTTTGGTTGTTTGTGGCTCTGCCCACTTTTTAATGTCCCCCAAATTTGACACAGATTTTCAGGGTGACCCCATGAATAAGTGACACAAGTTTGGTGACTTTAACTTGAAAGCTGAAGGAGTGACAAAACCTAATAGTTTTCCTATGAAAGTCGATTGGACAAAATGGGGTCTCCGGGGGCCGCTCCAGGGGCCCGGACGGGGGATCGGTTAACAAAGCACAAGCAAAGTTTGTTAATTGTACTCCTACAACTGTGGGAGGAGTAGCGTATAGAAAATAGCTAAAATTTCATTGGCCAATGGTATCTCCGCCCCCAAATATACCCGTTTATTTGGGTTGACAACAACAATATCTGGTCTGAGTTTGGGGAATAATCATGGCTGCTCGGTATGTCTCAATGGGAATGTGGGAATGTATACCTCGGTGAATCAGTACACCTGTAACTATCGGTTTCAGGGAGGTTTTCTTTAGAAATTATTTTGGGCCTGGGTTTTAATAGTCAGAGACATTGGGTGGGACAGGTCACACCCGTACTACATCTTGGGGTTTTCATAACATTGTGGTTAAAAAGGCTGGTAAAGTACAGTTTGGCTAGGCGATTGGAACGCAGAACAATCCTAGAGGGGAACCAGACCTCTGGAAGACTGTAAAGAGGGTTGAGATAGTACTTCTTTGTTATCCCACTTGTACCGAACTGTAAGTGTGGGACTATAGGTTCTCCGATATGTGTGGGCTCAAGAAAGATTATTAGTAAAGCTTTAACATGCTTATTGTTTGCTCCAAAAAGTGTGTCTATGGTGAAGACTAAACTGACACGTGTGTGTGTGAACAGTGAATGAGTGAAAACAGCCACAGCACATACTTACTCTCCTTGTGGGGGTGGTGATGAGTTCTTCCTCCTCCTCCTCCTCGTCCCCGTTATCAGCCACTTGAGGGGGTGAGGTGGGTTGGGGTGAGGGTCCACCCTCCGCTCCTGCCTCTGACTCCTCTGGGGGCTAGGGGCATGAAGATGCCCTGAGGGTCCGGCCTCCTCCTCCTCCTCCTCTGACGCAGACACCTCCCACACCTGCTGCTGTCTGCGAGGCCTGCGCCTGACTGCAGGCAAAGGAACACCTATAATAACAAATTTTACTACTTTTAGAAAAAAATCCAAAAACAAAAATGTACAGATGCTTTACTGAGTGTTGGAATAAAGATACAAAAGTAATGTAATCATTATACCTGGGCATGTCTCGTCCCGTATTTCGCGGATTCTTTCCGCGTGCCTCCGCTTTCAAATCTGACCATTTTTTTAAAATGGCCAGACGCAGGTGTTTCTTCCCAAAGTCCGTCCAGAGTTCATAGGCGACCCTGCGCACAATGGCCGCCTTCTCCTCATGGGAGCGGGTGAGGTCATACCCCTTCTCCAACATGCGCTGCAGTATAAAAAAAAGCATATAATCAGATTTTATAACGGTAACTTTAAATCTAATATTTCACTTTCAAACACTAATCATTTTTGGTTTGGTGGTTGAGATGATGAATAAATGTTGGTGACTATGGCTAAGGCAGCGCACGGCGAGAGTTTCCACGGGCTTAAACTATGACATGCAGATCTTTCAGTTAGACTGTCTCTCGCCGTGCGCTGCATTGCTGCTGCTGTACCGCCGCCCCGCCACCATTATAGTCAATAGGACGAAGCGTGGGAGAAGTAGCGGCAGTACGGATCCGACAGGCTGTTCATCCCCCTAGAATAGTCAGATGTACTCCCCTGCCGCTAATGTGAAAGTCGCCTAATCGTATTTTTTTAAAATTTGGGATTGTATTGAAATTGTTTGTGTGTGTAGTATGAGATATTGGATATTGGCCATCTGAGGAGAGATGTACCCGTCTAGTGAAGTGACGGTACGGGGTGTAAGGCTGGTTCGCCTCCCGTGGTGCACCCTGGGTAACGCTAAATGAACCAGCAAATACTGAATGTCAAACATTACTTCTCCTGGCCAACGGGACACTTATTAGAATCTATATACTAGGCATCCTCAAACTGCGGCCCTCCAGGAAACTGCGGCCCTCCAGCAAACTGCGGCCCTCCAGCAAACTGCGGCCCTCCTGCAAACTGCGGCCCTCCTGCAAACTTTGGCCCTCCTGCTTTTTCCAAACTAAAAATCACAACATTCCATGACATCCTACAGCTATCATCCTATAGTGGGGCATCATGGGAGTTGTAGTTTTACAACAGCTGGAGGGCCGCAGTTTGAGAATGCCTGCTATAGACTGTGTATGTGTGTGTGTGTGTGTGTGGGGGTGGGGGTGGTCAGAGGTGGTGTGGGTTTGAGGGGGGTCTGGTGGTATGTAGTGGTGGGTATATTGTGTGAGGCGGAAGATTAGATGTGCAATGTGAATCATATCTAGATTTATCTGCTATCCTTTTTTTTTAACCATTAGAAAACGTGGTGTGGTGTTTAACAAGCAGGATATGCTCGAACCCACATGCGGTCGTGCATATATATATAGGGGAGCACATCCTGCACTTGTAGTCCGTTGCTGATGGCGATCAACAGCAAAAATGCATACAATGGAAGATGCCAGCAATGGACTACAAGTACCACAATGACCATCCTACATACGATAACGATAATGTGGAGAACAATCAAAAACATAACCATAGCAAAGACTGGCTGGCATCTTCCACTGTATGTATTTTTTTGCTGTTGCTTGCCATCAGCAACGGATTTCCGGCATCAGGATCCACTGGGCACCCGTAGAAGGCAGGTCCCGATGCCATGCAAGGCATTGGGCAGCCTCTGCACGGCATCAGTCTGCCTTCTCACACATCGCGTCCCCGTCACAGCAGCACGGGGACCCGATGCGCTCGTTCACTAACCGCAAAACACTTCTATGTTGCAGTCAGCGCTGACCGCGACATAGAAGGGTTTAATCCGCCAGCATCGCTGTAAACAGCGATGCCGGCGGATACAGCAGGGGCCTGGCTATCAGGGACTGCCGTACCCTGCAGTGATTGGTCAGGCGCAGCTCCTGCACCCGCCCGATCATCTAGCCGTGCATGCACAGCGTTTTGCGTTAAGGGGTTAATGACAGTAAACTCCACAATGCCCGCCCCTTTAATAGTGGCCCCTGCCCCCATGCATGTAGCAGTGTAGTTTTATCGTCATACATGATATAAATGAACATTTAAGGACCTGAAAACTATTGAAACCTGTGATCACTTGTTATGGCAACCTGGGGACAAGCGAGCTTCTATTGGCTGATAAGGGACATGTGACGTGTGGATGGCAGTTGGGGGCTTGTTTTTGCTAATGCAGGTCATTTTTGGGGAATATCTCAGAAATAATATTTCCTATAGAGCTGAGCCCGGTCTAAAACCTTCCCAGACACCTAATGTACCCGTCTGCCAAACTTAGTGAAGATCGGTCCAGTCGTTTCAGTCGGCCATAAATAACAGACAGAAACTCATTTTTAGATATATAAGAGATCAGTAGATATTAATGATTTGGGGCAATAAGTATTGTTTTTGAATGCCAACAATACTTGTTTCCACAAATCATCTCTATGTAAGCACTGCAGTAAGCAAACTATGTGAGATGAGATTTTATATGTATTGCAAAAATGTGTGAATGTTTTATCTCCATAAACATACATTTGAATGTTACAAGCGTGTGACATCATGTACTTATAGCTGTAATGTAATGTTCAATCACTTACTGTAATCAGGATATCCTCCTCCTCTCTTGTAAAATTGCTGCCCACCATCTTGATTCGCATGGATCGCATGCACAACAAGAAAACGTGTTGGAACTGCTCCCAGGAAGAAGCCACGCCTGTATGTGCGCGTGCGCATGCGCACAACACGCGCACAAAAACGCGCATGAGCACATACGAATAAGTTGTTATTGCCACCTAACTTGAACAATAACATCTGTACGCACACGAATGTTTATATGAAAATTATTCGCATTAAAGTCGTGTTGTACAGCTACAGAAATACGAATACATTATTGGCTTGTTCGAATTAACGAATATGGTGAATGCGAATATATCACTATATTCTATACGCGAATTCAAAAATGCATTTGCAATAGGACTTGCCTATATTGACACTCAGCTCCAAGTTGGATTCGCAATGCGAAAAAATTTTTTTTTAACCAATGAACAGAATATGAAATTGAACACTTCTAAGTAAGTATTGTGATTGTTGAAAAAAAAAAATGGTAATTTTTTTCTTCGCAATGCGCATATAACTTAGAGTATTCGTTCATGTTTGCAGGCCATCGGGAGATATGAAGTTCAATTCGCGTGTATGCGAATAAAATATTCGCATATTATCGCGATTAGGTTAATAATTGCGAATATTTGATTTCGGCGAATATATTACGAATATACATTCGAATATGGCACCTCCCGCTCATCACTAACAGTCATTTTAAATCTGCCTAATTGGTGCTTATTATGCTTGATTGCTGCTCCTTGACATCCACAGGTGTTTTCAATACCTGATTGAAAACACTTGAATGAACCTCTGTTCTTAAGAGTGGTAGTCTTTAAGGGTTTGAATAATTGTGTCAATGAAGAAATCACAAAAAAAACATTTAATACTGTATTACAAAAACAATCGATGTCATTTTAGTTGCATTTGGTTTTTTAAAAAGTCCTTGTAAGATTTCATTCTGAACACAATTACAAATGTACACTAAATTCCCTAAAACCCTTTACAGCATTGGGGGTTGAATAATTTTGAACACAACTGTATGTAAGGTGGATTTCCACCTGGTGGGCATGTCGCATATGAGGCGGTGAGCAGGAAGCTCAAAGTTACAGGCGAGCAGCAGCAGGGTCCGTATGAGCGCACTTTCAGCAGCAGCAGCTCTGACATGTCTGGGTAGTTTTTAAGAAACTTCTGCACCACCAGATTTAGCACATGCGTCAGGCAAAGGATGTGCGTCCCAGAGCTGCAATGAGATTTTGCCCACCACCAGGCCGGGCTTGAGGCTCACCGGCAGCAACCACTCATCAGTCTGCTGTTCTATGCCCCTCCAAAGCTCCTGTGCGGTGTAGGGTTTGTCACCCAAACACATGAGTTTTAAAAACGCCTGCTGACGTTTACCACGGGCTGTGCGGAAGTTGGGGGTGAGGTTCTTTCGATGACCGGATGTGGGGGTAGTAGAAGAGGAGTAGGAGGAAGATGATGCGGAGTAGGAGGAGGAAGCAACAGGAGGCAACGAATAATACCCTGCAATCCTCGGTGGTGGAAGGACATGCGCCAAACCACAATCCGCCTCGGGCCCAGCTGCCACTACGTTTACCCAGTGTGCAGTTAGGGAGATATAGCGACCCTGGCCGTGCTTACTGGTCCATGTATCTGTGGTTATGTGGACCTTACAACATATGGCGTTGCGCAGCGCACACTTGATTTTATCCTCCACTTGGTTGTTCAGGGAAGGGATGGCTCGTCGGGAAAAGCAATGGCGGCTGGGAACAACGTACTGGAGGACAGCCACTGCCATCAGCTGTTTGAAACAGTCCGTCTCCACCAGACGGAATGACAGCATTTCAAATGCCAGTAATTTTTAAATGCTGGCATTCAGGGCCAGGGCTCGAGGGTGGGTAGGTGGGTATTTCCTCATTCTCTCCAATGTTTGGGAGATAGACAGCTGAATGCTGCCATTTGACATGGTGGAGATGCTTGGTGATGGTGTCGTATGTGGTGGTGTTGGTGGAACATCCTCTGTTTTCTGGTCGCCAGGTGCCACGTTGACGCCAGAGGTGGAGGGAGAGGCCGAGCCAGCAGCAGAAGAGGGAGCAGGAGGAGCAGAGAGAGTTCCTTGTTTTTAAGGTGTTTACTCCACTGCAGTTCATGCTTTGCATGTAGATGCCTGGTCATGCAGGTTGTGCTCAGGTTAAGAACGTTTATGCCTCGCTTCAGGCTCTGGTGGCACAACATGCAAACCACTCGTGTCTTCTCGTCAGGACATTGTGTGAAGAACTGCCACGCCAATGAACTACTTGAAGCAGGCCTTGGTGTGTTCGATGCCTGGGTGTGGTGGACAGTAGCAGGCGTACTGTCTCTGGAACGGACGCTGCGCTTTTGCACCCTGCTCTCTCTTTTGCTGTGCTGTTGCCTCTGTGCGACCACCGCCTCTTCCGCAGAACTGCACGCCTCACTAGCACAACCATCACTCTAGTTTGGGTCTAGGACTTCATCATCCTCCACATCATCTTCCACCCATTCATGAACCTTGCCCTCCTCGTCAGTCTGCACATTGCAGAAAGCCACAGCAGTTGGCACCTGTGTTTCGTCATCATCCTGCAACAAAAGTTGTTGAGCATCAGTGCATTCAAAGTCTTCCTCTTCTGTGGCAGGGCTAGGTGGATGGGCAGGGGAAACCTTGCCAACAGAGTCATCAAAAAGCATGAGACTTCCCGGCATGATTTGGGGCTCTGCTTGGCTGATTTGCAAGGGTGTAAGGTGGAAGACTGATAGGCATGGGCTGCAGGTTCCAACTCTGAGCAGAGGACTGGGTTTTAGATACTGTGAAGGAACTGGAGGCACTGTCAGCCACCCAATCTACTATCGTCTGTACATGTTCTGGCTTCACCATCCGTAGAGCAGCATTTGGGCCTAACAAATAACTCTGCAGATACTGTTACCTACTCGCACCAGAGGAAGGTGTTTGACTTGGAGTGGTAGTTGGCGCTGAACGGCCACGTCCTCTCCCAGCAACAGGAGCTCCACCAACACCACCATGACCATGCCCACGTCCCTTATTTGATGTTCTCCTCATTATTTGCGTTCACCCACCCAGCTGAAAGTTTGGTCTCTTCCCAGTGTCAATTTTCCTGCCACTAGTCGACAATTACGTTCGCTAAGGCAGTGCCCGTGTCATAAAAATGCTCTGTGGACCCAGGATAATGATTTTTGTGCCCAAAATACACTGATTCTCAATTTCTATGCGGAAATGTAAACAGAAATTTGGTACGATGTATGCACAAGTGGTTTGTGGAACAAGAACAAGTAGTTTTGTAATAAAATACAGAAAATTAATATTTCACTGCTGTGAATTGAAATTAATTATTTATACGTCAAATGAACAAAAGTTTTTTCTGCCTAAAACTGTACATTAACAGTAGATATTTATACTATGTATGGACACCAGATTTAGGGACCCAGAACACAGATTTGGTCACCAAAATTCACAAATGCAGTATTTAACTGCCTTAAATTGGAAATAAATTTTTAAATGATGGATGTACAACTGTTTTTTCGGCCTAAAACACGGCTTTTTTCAATAAAACCCCAAAATGCAGTTTTTAATTGCTGTACATTAAAAGTAGATATTTATACTATGTATGGACAGCAGATTTGGGGACCCAGAACACCGGATTTGGTCACCAAAATTCACAAATGCAGCATTTTACTGCTATAAATTGGAAATAATTATTTAAACGATGGATGCACAACAGTTTTTTCGGCCTAAAACAGGCTTTTTTCAATAAAAAAAAAAAGGTGGTTGGAATGGGTATTTCAGACTGTTTGGTGGACTTTGAATAACGTTTTTTTTCTATAAAAAACAAAGAAGCAATATTTTTCTGCAGAAATATAAAATATGTCATTGGACGGTGTATGCAGAACTGTTTTGTGGACAAGGAATGCGGTTTTTCCCCCAAAATTACACGAATTCTCTATTTCACCACAGAAATTTCAAATATATATTACCACTTTTTTTTTTTTTAACTAAAATACACTGATGCACTATTTGATAACTGAAATTGAATATACGGTTTAGTGCATAGTAACATAGTACATAAGGCAGAAAAAAGACATCTGTCCATCCAGTTCGGCCTATCATCCTGCTAGTTGATCCAGAGGAAGGTAAAAAAAAATACCTGTGAGGTAGAAGCCAATTTTCCCCATTTAAGGGGAGTAAAACAATTCCTTCCCAACTACATTCAGGCAATCAGAAGTACTCCCTGGATCAACGACCCATCTCTAGTAGCTATAGCCTTTAATATTATTACACTCCAGAAATACATCCAGGCCCCTCTTGAATTCCTTTATTGTACTCACCATCACCACCTCCTCAGGCGGAGAGTTCCATAGTCTCACTGCTCTTACCGTAAAGAATCCTCTTCTATGTTTGTGTACAAACTTTTTTTCCTCCAGGCGCAGAGGATGTCCCCTCGTCCTGGGGATAAATAGATTATGGGAGAGATCTCTGTACTGACCCCTGATATGTTTATACATAGTTATTAGATCTCCCCTCAGTCGTCTTTTTTCTAAAGTAAATAACCCCAATTTTGATAATCTTTCAGGGTACTGTAGTTGCCCCATTCCAGTTATTACTTTAGTTGCCCTCCTCTGAACCCTCTCCAGCTCTGCTATGTCCGCCTTGTTCACAGGAGCCCAGAACTGTACACAGTCACAGTACTCCATGTGTGGTCTGACTAGCGTTTTGTAAAGTGGTAGGACTATGTTCTCATCACAGGCGTCCTGGCCCCTTTTGATGCAACCCATTATCTTATTGGCCTTGGCGGCAGCTGCCTAATACTGGTTTTTGCAGCTTAGTTTGCTGTTTATTAAAATTCCTAGATCCTTTTCCATGTCAGTGTTACTGAGTGTTTTACCATTTAGTATGTACGGGTGACTTGCATTATTCCTTCCCATGTGCATAACTTTACATTTGTCAGCGTTAAACCTCATCTGCCACTTATCTTCCCAAGCCTCCAATCTATCCAGTTCCCTCTGTAGCAGTATATTGTCCTCTTCAGTGTTGATTACTTTACACAGTTTAGTGTCATCTGCAAATATTGATATTTTACTATGCAAGCCTTCTACAAGATCATTATTAAATATGATGAAAAGAATAGGGCCCAGTAATGACCCCTGAGGTACCCCACTATTGACAGTTGCCCAATCTGAGTGTGTACCATTAATAACCATCCTCTGTTTTCTGTCACTCAGCCAGTTACTTACCCACTTACAGACATTTTCTCCCAGTCCGAGCATCCTCATTTTATATACTAACCTTTTATCTGGTACAGTGTCAAATGCTTTGGAGAAGTCCAGATATACGACATCCATTGATTCGCCGCTGTCAAAACTAGAACTTATCTCCTCATAGAAACAAACTGATTAAATTCGTTTGACATGACCGATCCCTCATGAAGCCATGCTGATATGGCGTTATTTGCTTATTTCTGTTGAGATCCTCGAAGATAGCATCTCTCAGAAAACCTTCAAACAGTTTTCCCACAACAGATGTTCAACTTACCGGCCTATAGTTTCCGGGCTCTGATTTTGGACCCTTTTTGAATATTGGCACCACATTTGCTATGCGCCAATCCTGTGGGACATTCCCTGTCAGTATAGAGTCCGCAAATATCAGAAATATGGGTCTGGTTATGACATTACTTAATTCCCTTAGGATTCGGGGGTGTATGCCATCCGGTCCTGGCAATTTGTCTATTTTAATCTTTTTAAGTCACTGTTGTACTTCTTCTTGGGTCAGACAGGACACTTTTAATTGTGGATTTATTTTTACATTCAGCATTTCATCTGACAGTTTATTTTCCTCAGTGAATACATTGGAGAAAAAAATATTTAACAGCTTTGCTTTCTCCTCATCGCTCTCTGCAACTCCCCCTTCATATACTCTTTAAAGAGTATACAAAAGTGCTCTGTGGCACCACAAGTCCCAGACTAGACAAATGGACTATGTCACGGCTTTTGTCACCAAAATTCACGAATGCAGTTTTTCACTGCTGTAAATTAAATGTAGGTATTTATACCGTGTATGTACATTTGCTTTGTGAAGCAGCAATTTAGCTTTTTTCATACAAAAAAAGAATAATGCACTATTTCTCAGCTATAATGTGAAATCGGTATCTAGGCGGTGTATTTCAAAATGCTTTGTGGATCAGGATTTCCACTTTTTGTCAAAAAAATTCACTTACGCTGTATTTCACAGCAGCAATGTAAAATAGGTGGTTGGAATGGGTATTTCAGACTGTTTGGTGGACCTTGAATAAGGTTTTCTTTTCTAAAAAAAACAAAGAAGCACTATTTCCCTGCAGAAATATAAAATATGTCGTTGGACGGTGTATCCAGAAATGTTTTGTTGACAAGGAATACGTTTTTTCCTCCAAAATTACACGGATTCTCTATTTCACCGCAAAAATGTCAAATATATATTTTGGCGGTGTAAAATAGGCTTGGTGGATCAGGATGATACACTGATGCACTATTTGATAGTTGAAATGAAATATACGGTTTAGTGCAGTGCATACACAAGTGCTCTGTGGCACCACAGATCCCAGACTAGACAAATGGACCATGTCACCCCTTAAACATACAAAGGGCAATATGGGGGACTTAAGTAGCCGGGAAAAAAAAGGTTTTTTTCCTTCACTGAGCTACAAAATAGGATTAGGCTGATGTCCCTGGCTGGCTGGCACACATGCAGTATACTGCAGTGGCTAAAATGGCCACCAAGCACCACCTCAGTAACAGATGGATTACAAAAAAAGATTTCCCTGGCAGTGGCTGGGTACAGAAATGTTGGATTGCTGAAGCTCCCTCCCTCTCTATTTGCTGTATCTTGTGGATTCAAATAGCACAGTTTTTTTTTTATTTCTGCCCTATTCTGTCCCTGATCGCAGCACCAGCATCCTCTCCATAAGCTCAAATCAGCAGAGTGACGTGCGGCAGTATGTGACTCCAGCTTATAAAGAGGCTGGGTCACATGCTGCACTCAGCCAATCACAGCCATGCCATTAGTAGGCATGGCTGTGATGGCTTCTGAAGGCAAGAAGTAAAACGCTCGGGTTCAGGTCCGTGTCCGGAACACCCCAAAATTCAGGTTCGCTGTACTCTAGTTATGCACATTGACTTTTTATGTTATTTTGTCCTATTTGTTGTTTGCTTGTGGGCTGTGGGCGTGTTCTGTAAATTAAATAATGCAAATCCTCAAGCAATCCATGTTAATTCCAGGTTGTAAAGCACCAAAATACAATACCAACATACAATAGCAGCGAATTTTCTTGAAAAACTGTGCCATTTTGCTGTGAAAATTGGAGGAAACAAGGGTACAGAGGATGAAGATGGAATGATCACATGACCCTGGGAGGGAGGGTGCTTTCACTGATTGGCTCAGAGGCTGTCAGACAGCCTGTGAGGTAAACAGAGGGCAGGATTTTAGCAGGTCCTTAAATCTCTGGGCTAGCTCAGAAGTCCATTCTGAGCTTAGCCTGTAATGTGTGAGGACATTTGTTGGATGTGTATGTGAGACAGCAATTACAGACACAAGCCAGCAATCTTTGTGTGTCACGGATAGTTTAGGGATGTATTTAGACTAGATTCAGGGGCATAACAACAACTCTTGGGGCACCATAGCAAAATGTGTAATTGGGCCCTACTCTTCCTTCAGCAGCAAAAACATGAGAAGCTTAGGCTAGGGCTACACGGTGACATGTGTCGCGCAACAATAGTGTTACAACTACACTGCGACGTGTCAGGAAACATTTATGTTGTGCAACATATTTTGTAATGGTGTCGCAAATTTAATGGATTTTTTTGTGACTGCGATACCATTGACTATCGTTATAGAAATAGTTGCTCAACTTTTTGGTGACACATGTCGCTGTGCAGCCCTAGCCTTATGAGAAGCTGGTTTCCCTAAAACAGGGATAATGCACACATTGATGTCACAATAGTCAGATAATGTTTCCAGTGAAGCTATAGCACAAGTATAATGTGCACAATGATGTCATAGTACAGAAATAAGGCTCACAGTGTTATCACAATAGCATGATAATACGCATGATGATGTTCATAAATAAATCAGTGATGTCACAGCACAGAAATAATTCAAAATATATAGTATTGCAATATATATAATCTCACTAACTGCACACATGTCTGAACAGAGATAAGTCCTCTTAGATATTGGGCCAGATAGAAGCTGCCAAGCCTGCTGCCCTGGTAGTTATGTCTAGCCTAGATTAAATCAATAGGTAGAAAAGTCAGGGTTTTTCTGGGAAAGCAAAGCGTCAGAGTTCTGTTTGTGTTTTATAATGAGGACAGCTGGTGGAAAGCTTCATATAATGCATTGCATCTACAATCACCAAGATTAGTTTACCAAACCTGTGACTTGACATTGTTGAAGCAGGACTCATATTAAAATGTCTGGTAAATGACAGAGTGGAAAATGAAAGGCCTGTGCCTCATAATCTGCGAGTGGGTGTGAGATGAGGACGCAGCTCTGATTGTGTGAACGTTGTATTTGTTTAAATGAAGGTAAATGACTTGGACTGATATTTTGTTGTTTGGCCACAAGATGCCACTGTTTCCTTAGCATAGCTAAAAAGTACTGCATTTTTGGATTCATTTGAGAACAGGGGGTGGAGTTACAGAGTCTGGAGAGGAAGTGAAGTATCCTCCATCCTAGAGTGAAGCTGAGAGAGACACTGAGGACCTGTGTGAGGAGAGAATCCATTGACATTCAGGTGTGGGAGCATTCTTCTGTGACCAGAGCTGCAGCCAAGTGAAGCTGATCATGTCCATAACTCTGCTAGGAATGCTAATGAGAGCTGAGGAGCAAAGCAACATACACTGCAGTACCACATGCTTGTTGGAGAAACCTTTGATTTTCAGTCACCATCTGATGCAGAGCAGACCCGGGTCGGTAAGACTGATCATGCACGCACCTCATTACAGTGTTGGCGATTAGAATCCTAGAGACTGAGAACAGGCCTGTAGCTAGTTAGTGTTTCTGTTTGTGTCAGGCCACAAGGATTGCTAACTGTTCATTACAAGGACTACACAGTTAAAGTTACAGTTCACACCGGAGAGCTGATAAGCTGCACAACAAGCTCAAGCCAGGCTGACGTTTACTCAGAAGACACACTAAGGTACGTGCTGCATGACCAGTGTTTGGAGGTAGGAATACTATAGAGTATAATAATATTGTAAGCCGTTGTGCTGCACCACAGGCTAGCCTACACCACGCACCCAAACAATTGTTCCTGATTTTTAAGGTAATAACAGGTAAGGCGTGGCTGTTTTATTTGTTTTATCTGCTCTTACCTCCAGCATCCACCAGAGGGTGCTGCACTGTGTAGCACAAGGCTGTATGTATATTTAATTGTGTGTTACCAGCATTTGTGGTCGTGCTCATTTCCACATTTACATAAAATACTGTTTTGGCATAAACTGGTGTTGGAGTTGCTTTCTATGTTTGTGACTTCACTGTACCCTGGGGAGCCCACCCCGGTACACTGCTTACATGAGAATGTGGGTGGCTAAAGCAATACAAACAGCAGTACCAGCACCAGCCATCTGGCAAGTAGTAGTAGAAGTAGCAGCAGGCCACAGTTCCCAAAACCTCCTCAAAAACTGCTAGGGCCATATCTGCTTCTATTGTGGTCAGCTTGGGAACTGGTGATGCCGCTGATACTGTGGGCAGAGGCTTAAATGTGTCAAATCTAGGCCAAGCTTGGCCTCAACAGTGCCAGCAGAGAAAAGCATTGCTGTGTGCAAGATCTGAAAGGATAAAAATAAGCCATCGGAAAATCCACCGGCTAGCAATGTGAAAAAAATTGTCCTTCTTCTCCCAGTCTCCTTTGCTAGAGTCAGGCCGCCTCGACTTGTGGTAGTGTCCTTGTCATCATCTCAGCCAATAAAACCAGAATATTTTGCACAAGCCTAACTCCCACCTGGCCAAGTTGCTTGCAGTGCTACTAATGGCATGTGCTCAGCCTTGCTGGAAAATACCTAGCCACCATTATTTCTCCAAAAAAGCCACCCTTCCTTGTACTGTCACATGGCTGAGAATGTGGGCCACTGCTGGCAATTGTCAGGGTGCGAAAAAGGTGTGCCGCCATACTGTTACGGGCAGGGACCATAGATGTCTTCCATGTCCCACTGGCTCAATATTTTGCACAGCAGCGGCAAAGCATCATGACACCTCCACATTTGTGATTTTCTGCTTCCCATACTAGATGCTTATCCACCTCCTCCACATACTCCTCAATGGATGTTTCCCATTTCCAACAGAAACAGGGCAGAGCACTGCTTCCACAAACTCTCCCGCCTATCATATGTGTGAACTGAAACGTTGACATGCAGTGTTAGAGCAGAAGAGCCTTGACAAGAGTAGCCACACAGTGGATTACCTGCTAAAGTGCATTAAAGGGGTTGTCCAGGGGCATATTCCCTTCTTCCCCCACTCAGCCGCTCTGATATGAGCATCGGAGCATTTCAAACTCCAATGCTCTCCCTTGCCCTTCCGCCTAGCAGTGTTCCCGGTAACGTCACTCCAGAAAACTGTGAACACTTCAACAGTTCCATGGGGGAGAAAGTGGAGGTGGAGAATGATAAGGAGAAGTTAGAACTAGAGGAGTAGTAGGTGGTGAAGGCGCACAAGGCTTATGGTAAAAACAACGACACTGGTTGTCAGGAAGCAGGGGGTGTTACCCCTACTCGGGGACTGCGGGCACGGCGCAAGGCACGGGTTCCCCTTCAGCTCGGTAGAACACCTGGTGCCCGAGGTGCGGGTGCGCGAGTCACACGGCGAGTGCGCATGCACTATTCACAGGCTGCGCGTGCATCCCCGGGAGCATAGCGTTCCTGCATCATCTGGCTGTCAGGTGCGATCCTTGCTAGGGGAGATTCCCCGTGCACACCTTCCTCGTCTGCCATTGGTTCCCGGAGAGCAAGGCCTCCTGGTTGCCTTAGTGACCAGGGCATGGTCCTACCTCCCCTGGCTATAAAGACCTGGCCTGAGCTCTGGCTTATTGATGAGTTATACCACCTTATGGTGAACACCTAACCTCCCTGCGGATCCTCCTATTGCCTGTTGGACCTTTGTATCCTTCCCAATTACTGACCCTTGGACTGTCTTCCGCCTTTGAACCTTCGCTGTCTGCCTCGACCCGGATTAGACATTGACTACCCCTCTTGGATTATCCCTATACTTGTACCGCGTTCCTGGACTGTCAGCTGCTTACTGCTAGTGGGTTCCTCATCTCACTACTGGCTCCCTGGAACGTCAGACATAATAACTCAGCCCTACCATGGAACCTGCAAAAACGGTGGATCCTATGACGACCCTGACCCAGCAACTTAACCTCATAACACAGGCCTTCCAGGAGATGCAGGCCAGACATGAGCACCTGCTGCAGAGGGTTGCCACACAGGAGCAACGCATCGCAGAGCGCACCGTGCTACCACCCTCACCTCCCCCTACGCCGACGCACACCCTGGAAGTGGTCTCTAGCGAGCTGTCAGTCAGCCTCCCTGAGCGGTTTTCAGGCAATCGGAGGAAGTACCGCTCCTTCATCATCTCCTGTGAGCTGTTGTTTTCCCTGAAGCCTCGTACATATGCCACGGACTTCATCAAGGTACGCACAGTGATCTCCTTGCTCTCAGGGCCTCCCCAGACCTGGGCGCACCAACTTCTACAAGTCGATGACCTAGTGCTGGCATCTTGGGAGTCCTTTGCCGCAGCAATGCAAAGACTTTATGATGACCCCCTGCGTTCTTTAACCGCCAGGGGTACCTTGCGTACCCTCCGCCAGGGCAGACGTCCAGTGGAGGATTACATCATGGAATTCCATGAGGTAGCTCCGGATATGGGCTTGAACAAGGTGGCCTTGATTGACCAGTTCCGCATCGGCTTGTCCGAGCAGCTCAAGGAGGAGCTCGCCCGCATCAGGGTGTCGGGCTCCTTGGGGGGCCTGATGGAGTCAGTGAGCCACCTCGATCACCCCTTATGGGAGAGACGACAAGAGCGACAACAGACCCCGCCTCCAACGTTGCGCCGGTCTGAGTCCTTACCGCTTCCGGTTCCTGTGGCGGCAGACGGAAACCAGGAGGAGCCGATGCAGATCTGTTCGGGGTCCCCTATCCACAGTGGAGAGAACCAGGAGACGAACCCTGCATCTGTGCTTATACATGCGCAAAACCGGGCCATTTCCTGAAGGACTGTCCTATCAAACCCCCTACAGGTAGGCCGGAGACACCCACGGTATGCATTAACCTACCTATGTATAACAACTCGTCTCATCTCACAATCCCTGTTTCCCTGCAGCTGTGCAACATCAAGAACACCCTGGAGGAATGGAGACATTTGCTGGAGGGAGCCGAAAACCCTGTGGTGGTGTACACCGACCATTGCAACCTCGAGTATCTCCGCAGTGCCAAGCGACTGCGTCCTCGACAAGCCAGATGGGCTCTCTTTTTCTCCCGTTTTCGCCTCCAGATTACTAATCGACCGGGATCCAAGAACGGCAAGGCCAACGCCTTGTACCGTATGTGCTCCTCCAAGGCTGATCCTAAAAAGGTTTCTGTTACCAGAATTAACCCTATTAAACTAGGTGACATTAGCGATGTGCTAATGTCAGCTGAACCTAACTAGCCTATTCCTATTGTGACACAGTGAGAGGTTTGGTGGTAAAAAACAGGTATTTTCCTCTCAGCCTGTGCTGCTGGGTTGATTGCAGCCAGGTGAGGGCAAATACTGGACCGGATTTTAGGTGCCGGTCCGGGTTTTTTGGGTTAATACCTAGCTGCCTTTAAAAGACAGCTGGGTTTATGCAAAGCTCTCTCTGTGTTTGGGATCTGAGCCCTGTGCTGGGCTGAAAAGCTGAGACCCGTGTGTCAGGAGAACAGGCCATGTAAAGACGGTCAGTGGACTTTTTGTGTTGCCGAGCATTCAGCCAGGTAGGAACTGACACCTAGGATTTGAGGTGATTTAACCTGGAAACTGCTGGTGTTCCGTGGAGCTCTCAGGGCTGGAAGCAGGAGCTTACAAAGAGGCGTGCAGTCTGCCTGGAAGCCTGAGGTTGGACTTTCCTGCGGCTGGGCTGACAGCCGGGTGTGAACACGCACCTAAACCACACAGGTGAATTTGATTCAGTCTTGGACTTTTGTTTTGCCTCAAGTTTTTGCTATGTGTGTGAAGTAACACTAAGTGACTGTTTTGAGTTTTGTTTGTGCAAGTGTGAAATAAAACACTGTTTGCTGCACTACCTGGACTCTCTTTGCCTCTATACTGCACCCGCACCGCTGTCTACCAGAGCAACTCCCCACATTTGGTGTCGGATGCGGGCAATTGCAGTGAGGCTGGCGGGAAGCCAAAACTTTTTGTAGCATTTTTTTTTGGGCACTGTTGTATGTCCTGGATTAAGCCTGCCAAGCTGCAACCACCAACACAGGACAAGATGGAGGCGATGATAAAGCAGCTTGTCTAGGCCAACTTAAAGCAGCAAGAGAGACATGAAGAAGCCTTACTTGTCCAACAGCAGGCCATCGCACAACAGCAAAAAAGACATGAAGAGGCCGTCGCACAGCTGCTAGAGGCTAATCAGCGACAGCAGGACACGAACCAGCGGCTGCTGCAAAACGTAATGGTGCTAGAAAAGTCAGGGATGCCTCAGGGAGTGCACGATGCCCGGAAAGCAGTCCGCACTGCGGTTCCCAAGATGACACCGACAGATGATGTTGAAACCTACTTGGCGATGTTCGAAAAGGTGGCCGTGAGAGAGGACTACCCGAGACCAGTGGGCAGAGGTCATCGCTCCGTTTCTGGCGTCAGGACCCCAACAGGTTTACTTTGATTTACCGGACGACCAAGCAGCAGACTACTCTGTGGTTAAGGGTGAGATCCTGGCGAGACTGGGGGTGAATGTGTTGGTCAGGGCCCAGCGGGTACATCAGTGGGAGTTTAACCCAGCTGAGCCAGCATGACCCCAGTATTACAATTTGCTAAAACTCTTACAAAAATGGCTACCGCCTGACGTACTTAGTCCCACTGTTATGCTGGACCGTATTGTAGCTGACAAATTCTGGAGGGCATTGCCACTACCCCTCCAGCGCTGGGTTGGCCAGACATCTCCTACTAGTGCCCTGGAGATGGTGGACCTGGTCGAACGTTATGGGGCTACTGAGGAACTTAAGGAGGGGGCTCTGGGGAAGGGAGTAATAAAACCCAGAAAATCCCCTCCCCAGACCCTGCGGCCTGAGCTGAGAAAGACCGCACGGGATGTGCCCTTTGGGGATCAGGACTCTATAATCTGCTGGCGGTGCCAGGAGCCTGGCCATGTAGGGGCCAACTGTCCCCTCCTGGGTGAGCCCATGGATGTAAACTTTGGGTATCGACAGTCATTGTATGCCAGAAGGGTCGATGTGTCAGAGGTTATCCATGATGAACATTTGTGTCGGTTGGAGGTGGGAGACACTCCAGTGGCAGCTCTGCTGGATTCGGGGAGTCAGGTGACCCTGGTGAGGGCTTTCCTGGTGCGACCCACAGAGTTTACAGGCCGGAGAGTCAGGGTTTTCAGCATTCATGGAGATTTAAAAGAATACCCCACTGCTCTGTTGTCTGTAAGCACGTGTGCCGGCAGGCAGGTCCATGAGGTAGCTGTAACCACGAGTATGCCCTATGATGTGATAATAGGAAGAGACTTTCCATTGTTCCCAGCCCTGTGGCCGGCCATTGTACGTACAGTTCCCAGACAGGTAGGAAAACTTCCAGTAGTGAGGCCTAGCCCAGGTGAGGTGTTTGAACCCCAGAAACCCAAGGCAGAGGGACCCACAGTAGGTCTGGTGGGTGAGGGGAAGACAGTGCCCCTAAATAGGATAGGTAGAAAACATAGGAAGGTGGCTCAGCCAGGCCAAAGCCGGTCCTGCAACCGAGTGTCTGGGGTCCGTAGCCAAAGGGACCCGGTTTTGGTTGTTGGGCCACCTGTGGACAGTAAGGACAGCGCTAGGGGGAAGAGGACCTATAAAATAGCACAGAAAGTTGGAGACCCCATTTACAAGGTACACCAGCCAGGACAGCAAAAGCCGGAGCCGGTCTACCATGTAAATTTACGGAAACCTTGGAAGGTTAGAGAGACTTATAATGAGAACAACCCGCGGCCGGTTTATCTAGGGCAGGGGTGTCAAACTCAAATTCATCGGGGGCCGCATCAGCAGTTTGGTCACCCTCAATGGGCCGGTTGTAACTGTAGGACTATGTGTCCACTCTTTATTATCATAAATTATTGTCACTGCATTCAATTATTACTGTTTTTAGAGCTTCATGCATATTTTTGAACTGTTATAGGGGGACATCTGTGGATGGCGCTGTTATGGGGGGACATCTGTGGATGGCGCAGTTATGGGGGGACATCTGTGGATGGCGCAGTTATGGGGGGACATCTGTGGATGGCGCAGTTATGGGGGGACATCTGTGGATGGCGCAGTTATGGGGGACATTTGTGGATGGCGCAGTTATGGGGGACATCTGTGGATGGCGCAGTTATGGGGGACATCTGTGGATGGCGCAGTTATGGGGGACATCTGTGGATGGCGCAGTTATGGGGGACATCTGTGGATGGCGCAGTTATGGGGGACATTTGTGGATGGCGCAGTTATGGGGGACATCTGTGGATGGCGCAGTTATGGGGGACATCTGTGGATGGCGCAGTTATGGGGGACATCTGTGGATGGCACTGTTATGGGGGGACATCTGTGGATGGCGCTGTTATGGGGTGAGGGGATCTGTGGATGGCACTGTTATGGGGTGAGGGGATCTGTGGATGGCAGTATTATGGGATAGGCCCTATCCCATAATACTGCCATCCACAGATCCCCCTCACCCCATAACAGCGCCCGGCCTGTAATGGAGCGGACCGCGGTTAGTGATTCTATTATGTATGAGGGGCGGGCACAAGTTTACTTTATTTAACATAGCGGGCCACATGACGAGGTCTGGCGGGCCGGATTCGGCCCGCGGGCCTTGTGTTTGACACCTATGATCTAGGGAAAGAGACTCCGGTCCCTCTGTCTGCTAACAGGGAAGCGGCTGCCACAGATAAAATTACTGGCAGCCTTTCCACTGAACAGACTCGGAGAGCCAAGGAGTTTGTTAGTCGGAACACAGAGGTGTTCTGTGATTTCCCTGAATGCCCTTCCATAACTCACCGTGATATTGTCACTGAGCCCCAGGCAAAAGTCTGGTTAAAGCCGTACCAGGTGCCCGTGGCTCGGCGACAAGCCATCTCTGAAAGAGTGATATGGGGTTGGCCGCAGCCTGTCACCACCTGGACAAAGAAGGAAAGTCCTGGGTCACCAGAGGGTTCAGGTGACTTCAGAACTTTAGATTTTCAGTGGAACACAGAGCAGGGCAGTTACAGGGAAATGCGAGTGCCCGGTTCTGGGTATACTGTCTGGCGTGTGTTCACCCCCTCAGGGTTGAACAAAGGGGGGGTAGAGTCTATGGGAGGTTCTAAAGCAACATTCATGTCGCTGCCCACTATAAGGATACCTTCTCTGAAAGATTGGAGCCTAGCGATAAGCCAGGGTATCTGCCCGGAATTGGGAGCATAGATACCAGCAATAGTAACTGGTGTGTTAGCTATCAAACCTTTCAGAAAAAGGAATCTACCTTCTGGGTCTATCATGCTATTCAGGAGTGTAAAAGGAACATTCTTTTGAATAGCGATGCTGACCTCTTTAGACCTAGAAGATGCGTGACTAGAATGGTACCAATGTGAGAAGTATGTGATTGGAAGATTAGGGATCATACCCCGTTTAAAGTGTGTCTCTTGCAAAATTGAGATGTCAGAATGAAGGGATCTGAGATGTTGAAATACTCGCGACCTCTTCTGTGGAGAGTTAATTCCCCGGACGTTCCATGAAGTGACTACAATCTCAGCCATAATAAGGAGAAATAAGCAAACTGTTAGCACAGATACAACTACAATAGAAAGTGAATGTAGAATTCAAAAATACAATACACATAATCAAGAATAAATAGGAGTTTAAGGAGAACCCTTGCAAGACTAAAAAGGGTAGCCATCTTACTGCTAATACTTTCAGCTATCTAGAAAGTGTCACTGGGTCCCTGAGTCAAATGGGCATAAGGCAGGCAAGTCATGCCACTTATTCAGCCCTCGTGTAATTTCAAAGTAAGTCGAGAGACCAAGCGACACTAAGTATGTGAAACTTCAACACTAACATAAACATCTGAAACATGAGAAAATTAGCTAAACGTTCTAGTAAACCTTTCTTATATAATGTGGATTGAGAAGGTACATTCAATCTTCTGCATCATGCAATCTTCGTCTTGATTGACGACCTCTGACAGATTTCCATGGAACTGCCTCTGGAATTGTAGGCAAGTCTGTCATGTCGGTAATCTGGAGCCATGAGGGGATCGCAGAAGGTAAAAGCCCAATGGCGTCACACAAAGGCATAAGGTCATCTGGTCTTCGTATGATTTTGGTGGACCCATGTAGACTGAAGGAGAGTCCAAACGGGAATAGCCATCTGTATCTGATTCCTTTGGATTTCAAAGCTTCCGTAACTGGTTTCATCTGTCTTCTTTTGTTTAAGGTGACTGGTGACAGATCTTGAAAGAAAGATAGTTTGGCACCTTCAAATAGCACTTCACCTTTTTCTCTCGCCGCTTTGAGAATAGCATCTCTGTGGCTGGAGAGCAATGTTTTGCAGATAATGTCCCTGGGAGGTTCTCCCTCTTTGGGCTTATTTCTCAAGGCCCTATGAGCTCTTTCCAATATTAGAGCCGACGCCATGTCAGTGTCAAGCAAGGGCCGCAATATGGAGTATGTGACGTCCATTGAAGAGATATCAGATTGGGACTCAGGCACTCCCTTGATACGTAGGTTGTTCCTTCGGCCCCTATTGTCTTGATCTTCCACATATGCTAGGAGGTTGTTCATTCTAGCTTGAATGGTGTGAAAGGTTTCAGTGGACGCCTCACCAAATGCTATTAATGCGGCTTAGTTTTCCTCCAATTTTTTAACTCTGCCCCCTAATTCTCTTAGATCACTTTTAATATCTGAGAGTTCAGACATAACAGGTTGTAGGGCATTTTCAATGATTCTCTGGAAAGATTTTTGAGAAGTGACCAGCTGGACGTCTTTTGTCAGATTACAGTCCAAACTTTTACTTTCTGCGTCAGAGTGTTCAGAAGGGTCTTGCGAACGAAGGACTGATGAAGGGGGTATGAAGTCATGTTTGGCATGAGGAAATTTTTTTTGCAAGAATTTCTCCATGTCCTGTTGCGTTTTTTTCTGCTTGGGAGTAGTAAATACCTCCGGCTTCCCAATTTTAACCATATTGTTAGTAGTGGTTGCAGTACCCGCACACATTGAAGCAGAGTATGAGGATTCTCCTTCACCCCACTGTTAAGTATCTACATAGGTATAGTGGCTAACTGTGGCAGAGGTATTAGAAAGATGGCGTGAGGCAGTATGTAGAACTTGTAGCGGATCACTTGTGGCCTATACACAGCAGCGTGCTGACCAGCCTATTAATATTGCGAACCAGTCCAAGGGCTAGTCCTGATAAAAATTGGAGACTCTCAGCTCCTTGTTAAAATATCAGTACGAAGTAACTGTACAGCGAACCAGTCCAATGGCCAGTCCTAATAAAAATTGGAGACACAAAGCTCCTAGCGGGATGTCCTCCTATGAGTTATGGACAGTGGGGGTTACTGACCTGAGTAGGCTCCAGACTTAAGAAATCAGGAGGGTTGCGGCTCTCAGTCCACACAGAAGGGAAGATATGTATGGAGCTTGAGGAAGGTTGCTGAAAATCACGTGTCTCAGGACCCTCTTTTATTCATGTTTTTAAACAGGTTCTTTGTTAACACCAAAAGCCATGCTCTTATCCATACCTATATATGTCAGTGTCAATCTGACATTATATACAATTGCTGTCATTGCATTAAAGAGCTTAAAAAAAGTGAGCGAGGGAAAGAGAAAAAGAGTAAAAATTTTAAAAATAAAATTAGAAAATAACGTTAGAAAAAATTAGTCAAAGGAGACCTCAGAGCAACATATACTAATTTTTAGGCCAATTGGAGCACTCTTGATTCGGACCCGAATCAAATTTTTGGACCGATTTGGTCTATTCGGACTGGAAACAAATTTTATGAAATGTGCTCATGTCTCGTGTCTCGTGTGTGTGTGTGTGTGTGTGTGCGTATGTGTGGGCACATACACACAACATACATATGAGAATCAGACAGCATGTATTGATTGATGGATTAAGAGGGTTGATAACATGCACAGAAGTCCATGTTACCCTCCAATTGGGGACATGTACAGTTTCAGAAGGAGTTTGTCTCTCCCCTGTGCAGTCCATTAGCACATCCCCCACTGGCCCACCCTTTCTTCCTCTACACTGGCTGACATCATAGCCAATTTAGGGGAAGAGATCAGCTAGAGATCTCGGTGCAGCAATTGGGTTTGGGTATGAGAGCAGCAGGTATATGAAGTTTTCCCAGAGACCAGTTTCTAAGGACTCTGATTGCCAATCTATTGTGGCTAGGGCCATGATCCTGGTCTTGTTTTAAACTTGACGTCAGCCTATATCTCTAGCTGTTACACAATATGAGATAAAGCAATCAGTAGCAAGTACATATGAGATACGCCTTTGGAAGGGAAAGGGTTAAAGTATACTCCTACCCTCAGCCCTTGGTGTCCAGCAGTTACCCACATAATAATTTTAGCCTCCCTAAGGCTAAGGATCCACCAGACTTTCAACACAGTTTTGACCATTAAAAGAAATGTCAGATTGTAGGCGATGATTGCAAGTATGAAGATTCTCTTTGTTCCAGTTATGATTCAGACAATATAATAAAAGAGAAATTGACAAATAAACCAACAATGACTCATAAGGATGTAAAAGACACAATTGTATGAAATCATATTAAAATTAATTTGCTTTTTTCTTTATTCAGTAATAAAATGAATATTTTAGAGCTGTTTTCTTTGCATATCAGAAACAATTCAATATTAATAAACAAAAAAAAAATCAATAGTGTTACTGACCAGCTTTAACTTCAGCATGGCTTATCAGCACACCACACCTTTACATTGAATTTTGCATTACTGTTACAATATTTACCGGTGTGTGAAACATAAATTATATTATGTGTTCCTATTACTTATGAAATCATAGTTATATTTTATGTCTTAGTACAGTTTTATTTCAAGTATATCTAACTCCATAACATTTTAATTACAAATGAAGTATGAAGAATAACGCTTCTGGAAATGAAGCTGTAATTGGCTGCAAAAATTTTATGTGCCTGTATGTTGTTTATTGAACAATGCACATAGCCGGGTAGAAATTCATCACATGCAGGGCTTCCTTAATGACACATTAAAGGAGAAGTCAACAGTTTTTGCTTTTTAATTTTATAGGGAAGCTTGGATTATTATGTTGTACATTAACTGCATGTGAGTTGTACATTGTTCCACAGTATAGCCAGAGGTAAAGGTCACCCTGTCAAACACAATTTATTTGTTTCTTCTTTGTGTATTCACACATATTAAAATGGTTTCCTTCCCAAGGTGCTAGCCTCTTGTTTGCTCTAAATAATGAAACACATGTTTGCTTTAAACTACTATTGCAAGAAGAATAAATTCTCTTCAGAATCAAGAGAAATTTACATAAAACATACAGATTCATTTATAAAATAATTTATACCTGGATTTTTTTTCTTTTAAATCATAAACACTTTAATAACTGTCAACAGAATAAAAACAATATTTAAAAAGTATTGAAAAATGTTTGCATGTTCATCGTTATTTTTTCAATTCCTTTAACCACCTGAGCCCCCCTAGCTTAAACACCCTTAATGACCAGGCCACTTTTTGCAATTCTGCACTACACTACTTTCATCATTTATTGCTCCGTCATACAACTTACCACCCAAATGAATTTTACCTCCTTTTCTTCTCACTAATAGAGCTTTCATTTGGTGGTATTTCATTGTTGCTGACATTTTTACTTTTTTTGCTATTAATAACAATTTTACGACATTTTTGCAAAAAAATGACATTTTTCACTTTTCTGTTGTAAAAGTTTTAAAAAAAAACTACATTTCTATATAAATTTTTCTCTACATTTATTGTTCTACATGTCTTTGATAAAAAAAATCAAATAAGTGTATATTTATTGGTTTGGGTAAAACTATGGTGCAAAAAAGTGAATTTCGTTATTTTGAAGCAGCTCTGACTTTCTGAGCACCTGTCATGTTTCTTCAGGTGCTAGAATGTCAGGATAGTATAAATACCCCCCAAATTATACCATTTTAGAAAGAAGACACCCCAAAGTATTCACAGAGTGGCATGGTGAGTTCATGTATAATTTCATTTTTTTTCACAAGTTAGCGGAAAATGACACTTTCTGAGGGAAAAAAAATAATAAAGTTTCCATTTCTGCTAATTTTGACAAAAAAAAAAATTCAGACAGACTCACAATGCCCCTCAGTAAATACCTTGGGGTGTCTACTTTCCGAAATGGGGTCATTTGTGGGGTGTGTTTACTGTTCTGGCATTTTGGGCGGGGCTAAATTGTGAGCAGCCATGTAAAACCTAAAGGTACTCGTTGGAATTTGGGCCCCTTTGCACACCCAGGCTGCAAAAACGTGTTACTCATGCGGTATCGCCATACTCAGGAGAAGTAGGGCAATGTGTTTTGGGGTGTATTTTTACATATACCCATGCTGGGTGAGAGAAATATCTCTGTAAATTGTCAACTTTGTATAAAAAAATTTAAAAAGTTGTCGTTTACAGAAATATTTCTCACACAAAGTATGGGTAGATATAAACATACACCCCAAAACACATTGCCCTACTTCTCCTGAGTACGGCGATACCACATGAGTGACACTTTTTTGCAGCCTGGGTGCGCAAAGGGGCCCTAATTACAATGAGTACCTTTAGGACTCCTCAGCGAATACCTTGGGGTGTCTTCTTTCTAAAATGGGGTCACATGTGAGGTGTTTGTACTGCCCTGGCATTTGAGGGTCTCCGCAATCATTACACGTATGGCCAGCATTAGGAGTTTCTGCGATTCTCCTTATATTGAGCATACGGGTAATGAGATTTTTTTTTTCCGTTCAGCCTCTGGGCTTAAAAAAAAAAAATGAACGGCACAGATTTTTTCATTCGCATCGATCAATGTGGATAAAAAATTCTCTGCCAAGATCAGTGACTGCGGTGCGGTGGGCTGGGCGCTAGCTACTAACAAGTAGCTAACTAACTGGCAGTGATAAGGGACCTTTATGCCCCATTCACACGTCCGCAATTCTGTTTGCGGAACGGAATTGCGGACCCATTTATTTCTATGGGAACAGACTTTGTCCCGCTCGGATCCGGAATTACGGATCCGCGCTTCCGGGTCTGCACTTCCGTTCCGCAAAATATAGAACATGTCCTATTCTTGTCCGCAATTGCGGACAAGAAAAGGCATTTTCTATATAGTTCTGGCAATGTGCGGATCTGCAAAATGCGGAAAGCACATTGCCGGTGTCCGTGTTTTGAGGATCTGCGGATCCACGAATCCTTGGATCAGATCCGCGGATCCGTGAATCCACGGATTCGCAAAACACATATGGACATGAATGGAGCCTTACAAGGGGTGTGATCAATGACAGGGGGGTGATCAGTGACAGGGGGGTGATCAGAGAATCTAGATGGGGTGATCAAGGGGTTAACAAGGGGTTAATAAGTGACGGTGGGGGGTAGTGTAGTGTTTGGTGCAACTTTACATAGCTACCTGGTCCTCTGGTGGTCGATCCCAGCAAATGGGACCACCAGAGGACCAGGTAGCAGGTATATCAGGCGCTGTTAACAAAACAGCGTCTGATATACCACTTTGATGCGATTTATTTCGCATCTACAGCCTGCCAGCGATTGATCATCGCTGGCAGGCTGCAGTAGAACTGGTGAGACGCACAGCACTGTGAGCGTGCGCGCCCGTTCACAGGAAATCTCGCGTCTCGCGAGATGACGCGCCGATGCGTCTAGTCAGAACTACAGGACCGCCCGCTGGACGCATCTGTGTGTTAGGCGGTCCTGTAGTGGTTAATATAGTACATTTTTCCATAGTGCATTCCCTGATTTAGGCCCTGCCTGGTTAAAAGTCATCTGTCAGCAGAATACTACCTATGGAAGTAACTGACCTGTTGCATGTGTGCATGATAGCTGATGGCATCTCTGTTGGTCCCATGTTTATATGTGCCCACATTGCTGAGAAAAATAATGTTTAAATATATGCAAATGAGCCTCAAGGAGCAATGGAGGTGTTGCCATTACACCTACAGGCTCTGCTCTTTGCATCTGCTTCTCCCTCTCCTCTATGATAGGGAGAAATGTAATGACATTTTACGTGCCTGGCCTTGTCAATTAAAGTGGAGAGAGCGTGTCAGTTGCAGAGAGAGCAGAGACTCTAAAAATAAGGGCAATGCACCATTGATCCTAGAGGCTCATTTGCATATATTTAAACATTTTTCTCAGCAATGCGGGCACATATTAACATGGGACCAACACCGATGCTTTCAGCTACCAAGAGCACATGCAACAGGTCAATCAGTTTCATAGGTACAAATCTGCTGACAGGTGCCCTTTAACTACATCTCTAGTATTGGAGACACATTATCACCAACATTCTGTTACATTAAACATTTAGTAAATCTCTTTAACCTCTTTAGGACTGTCTTATTTTGGGCCTTCATGACAGGAACATAACTAAGGACTTACAGACCCTGATGCAAAAATTCAGTTTGGGCCCCCCAGCAGAAGTCAGATCTTCTCTGATTAGAGTTGTCTGCTTCTCAAATATTGACTGCAGCATTTAAGGTATTAGACAGAGGGCCTTTTACACCACATTGTGCTTTTTGTACAGTTCTATGCATGCACTTGATCTCTGGTGTCAGCCCTTACATGAATTTCCAACTTTATTCCCTTCAAGACCATGCAATTTTGCATTTTTGTGCTTTCATTTTTCACTCACTGTCTTCCAGGAGCAATATATATATATATTTTCCGTTCACATACCCAAATGTAATCACTTGGCACTGTACCAGTACCTAGAGAATCTTTAAACATTATAAACAGGGGCACAGCAATGACTGAACTGAGCTCTTTAATCACTCTTGGGTGTAATCCATCTGGACCCATATCCTTGTTAACATTTACCTTATTTATATTATCTTTGACCATATCTACAGTTAGCCAATTGAGTATATTACTGGATGTACAGCCCCAGCACCACAGATATCAGCTCCTTTCTCTTCTTTTGTATATACAGAGCAAAAAAAAACATTTAGTAACTCTGTCTTTTCCTTATCTTCAGTGACTACCCCTCCTTTACCATTACTTAGGGACCTACCGGCTCGGACCTTGTTTTTTTTTAGCATTTATATAAAGTATTAAAGAATTTTTTGGGATTTGTTTTGCTCTCTTTTGCCACCTGTTGTTCGTTTTGTATTTTTGCTAATTTTATCTCCTTTTTACAGATTTTATTAAGCCCTTTGTAATCTTCAAACGCTACAGCTGACTCCTCACATTTGACTTTTAATAACTGACAATGCACTGCATTACCCACGATGCAGTAGTCTTTTATACAATTTAACACCTCTAGATGGTGCTATAACCACACTAAACACTTCTGAATACCCTGGCTGTGGCAGAACACTCCCCGTGTGGTGTCAACAGATGCCACTACTAGGTCCTTCAGGTGAAAACAACAAAACGAGTTCCGCTACTGGCCTGAGGAGTAGCTTACACTCGCCAAGCTTTCACACTTTGACCTCGGCCTTACGTACGTTCCCATCCTTGCTTGGGAATGTGGTGGTGATGGGTCCCAGTGGCCACTCCGGTGCGACTGGCAGTCTTTCATGAGCATGACATCCCCAAGTCTGATGTTCCACTTGTTAATTTGTCACTTCCTTCTTGATTGTAAGGTACATATATACTGCTTACTCTACCTGTCCCAGAAGGCATTAGAAAGACTTTGCACCTGCCTCCATTGCCATCTGTAGAGGTCTTTGTCATTGAATTCTCAAAGAGGAGCACTAAGAGTGCTGGTTTTATCCGTGAGTAACATGGCAGGAGTGAAGATAGTGAAATCTTCAGGGTCGCTGGAAAGGGTAGTCAATGGTCTAGCATTTATGATAGCTGAAACTTCTGCCAAGAATGTGGTCAAACTTTTATGCCCGAGTCTTGTACTCCCTATTTGCAAGAAGATAGAAACCAAGATTTTTCGCGCTATCCCTATCATCCTTTCCCAGACGCCGCCCATGTGAGAAGAATGAGGTGGATTCAAGATCCAAGTACATCCTTGCTCGTTTAAGTATCTTTCCACATTGGTAGCGTCCAAGTTGGAAGGTATTTGACGTTTTTTTTACTGCCCCAAAAAACCTGGTGCCTCTGTCTAAACAAACATGCTTGACAGGCCCTCTGATGGAAATGAATCGTCGAAGTGCGTTTATGAAACTTGATGTGTCCATGGATTTGATCACTTCTATATGGACAGCTCTGTTGGACATACAAGTGAACATGACCCCCCAGCACTTTGAGTGGCGTGAATACTTCTAGTGTGCCATGTAGCCAGTGCCACTGACCAAGGACTGAATACATCCAGACCAACGTTGGTGAAAGAAGTATCTGTACTGAGTCTCTCAGTTGGGAGATTGGCTATCTTCGGGTTCTGGAACATGCCACGAGCTTGCATCATTCTCAACGTGCAGCATTTCTAAGTGCACTAGAGATATTCAGGAGACTAACTTAGAGCTTTCCACTGTAGCAGAACTTCAGCTGAACTTTCCACTGTAGCAGAACTTCAGCTGTGTTTTGATGGTTACTCAGACACTGTGCTTCAGAACAGGTAAGGAATTTGTTAGACAGGTGTTGCTATTGTCTGATTGCTAATGAGCATAGGGCCATTAAGGTGTTACATTTGTTGTTGGGGGAGGGGCTGTTGTAGGAGTGAGTGTATATATAGCAACATAGTATTAGCTTGCCTAATTATAGCTTGCATCATTCTCAAAGTGCAGCATTTCTAAGTGCACTAGAGATATTCAAGTGACTAAGGGTCCATTCACACTTGCGTTTTGAGTAGTGTTGAGCGAACAGTTCGAGCATAGTTCGGTTTCGTACCGAATTTTGGGGTGTCCGGGACATGGACCCGAACCCGGACATTTTCAAAAAAGTTCGGGTTCAGGTTCGTTGTTCGGCGATTACTTCCCGCTTTCTGAAGGGCTGCACAGCAGCCAATCAGCTAGCGTTTTACTTCTTGCCCTAAGAGCCCATCACAGCCATGCCTACTAATGGCATGGCTGTGATTGGCCAAGTGCAGCATGTGACCCAGCCTCTATTTAAGCTGGAGTCACGTAGCGCTGCACGTCACACTGCTCTGATTAGTAGAGATGGCCCGAACTATTCGCCGGCGAACAGTTCCCGGCGAACATAGCTTGTTCGCGTTCGCCTCGGCAGGCGAACATATGCGATGTTCGGTCCGTCCCCTATACATCATCATTGAGCAAACTTTGACCCTGTACCTCACAGTCAGCAGACACATTCCAGCCAATCAGCAGCATACCCTCCCTCCCAGACCCTCCCACCTTCTGCACAGCATCCATTTTAGATTCATTCTGAAGCTGCAGTCTTAGTGAGAGGAGGGAGAGTGTAGTTGCTGCTGACTTAATAGGGAAACTGATAGCAAGGCTAGTGTATTCAGTGTCCACTCCAGTTCTGAAAGACTCATCTGATCTCTGCTGTAAGGACAGCGTCCTGATAGCACCCCAAAAAGCCCTTTTTAGGGCTGCTACATTAGTCTGCTTTTATTTTTCTCTCCATATATATATTGCAGTTGCCTGGCCTGCCTGTGTGTGAGGAGCTGCAGGCCCACAGACTACATAGTGCCCACTGCCAGTGCCCACCATTCACACCGTGTGGCACAGGACTTTGCATCAAACAAAGGCATTTCATTTTTACCCTTTAATCTAAGGTTAGTTGCCAGCCAGTGTGTGTCAGGCCGACTTCCACAGACTGTAGTGTGCCCACTGCCAGTGCCCACCACCACTCATACCGGGTGGCACAGGTATTTAATTTTTACACTTTAGTCTAATTTAAGTTGCTTGCCTGCTGCCAGTGTGTGTCAGGCCGACTTCCACAGACTGTAGTGTGCCCACTACCACTCATACCGTGTGGCACAGGCATTTAATTTTTACACTTTAGTCTAATTTCAGTTGCTTGCCTGCTGCCAGTGTGTGTCAGGCCGACTTCCACAGACTGTAGTGTGCCCACTGCCAGTGCCCACCACCACTCATACGGGGTGGCACAGGCATTTAATTTTTACACTTTAGTCTAATTTCAGTTGCTTGCCTGCTGCCAGTGTGTGTCAGGCCGACTTCCACAGACTGTAGTGTGCCCACTGCCAGTGCCCACCACCACTCATACCGGGTGGCACAGGCATTAAACTTTTACACTTTAGTCTAATTTCAGTTGCTTGCCTGCTGCCAGTGTGTGTCAGGCCGACTTCCACAGACTGTAGTGTGCCCACTGCCAGTGCCCACCACCACTCATACTGGGTGGCACAGGCATTTAATTTTTACACTTCAGTCTAATTTCAGTTGCTTGCCTGCTGCCAGTGTGTGTCAGGCCGACCTCTACAGACTGTAGTGTGCCCACTGCCAGTGCCCACCACCACTCATACCGGGTGGCACAGTAGCTTGCCGATAAATAAGGCATTACATTTTTACACTTTAGTCTAATTTCAGTTGCTTGTCTGCTGCCAGTGTGTGTCAGGCCGACTTCCACAGACTGTAGTGTGCCCACTGCCAGTGCCCACCACCACTCATACTGGGTGGCACAGGCATTTAATTTTTACACTTCAGTCTAATTTCAGTTGCTTGCCTGCTGCCAGTGTGTGTCAGGCCGACCTCTACAGACTGTAGTGTGCCCACTGCCAGTGCCCACCACCACTCATACCGGGTGGCACAGTAGCTTGCCGATAAATAAGGCATTGAATTTTTACACTTTAGTCTAATTTCAGTTGCTTGCCTGCTGCCAGTGTGTGTCAGGCCGACTTCCACAGACTGTAGTGTGCCCACTGCCAGTGCCCACCACCACTCATACTGGGTGGCACAGGCATTTAATCTTTACACTTCAGTCTAATTTCAGTTGCTTGCCTGCTGCCAGTGTGTGTCAGGCCGACCTCTACAGACTGTAGTGTGCCCACTGCCAGTGCCCACCACCACTCATACCGGGTGGCACAGTAGCTTGCCAATAAATAAGGCATTAAATTTTTACACTTTAGTCTAATTTCAGTTGCTTGCCTGCTGCCAGTGTGTGTCAGGTAGTGATGTCGCAAACATAAAATTTTCAGTTCGCGAACAGCGAACGCGAACTTCCGCAAATGTTCGCGAACGGGCGAACCGGGCGAACCGCCATAGACTTCAATTGGCAGGCGAATTTTAAAACCCACAGGGACTCTTTCTGGCCACAATAGTGATGAGAAAGTTGTTTCAAGGGGTCTAACACCTGGACTGTGGCATGCCGGAGGGGGATCTATGGCAAAACTCCCATGGAAAATTACGTAGTGGACGCAGAGTCGGGTTTTAATCCATAAAGGGCATAAATCAACTAACATTCCTAAATTGTTTGGAATAACGTGCTTTAAAACATCCAGTGTGTGTATACGATCAGGTATGATGTTGTATCGATCAGGTAGTGTAAGGGTTACGCCCGCTTCACTGACATTGACAGACCAAACTCCCCTTTTAATGCACCGCAAACAGTTCATTTGCACAACCGCAAACTCCCCATTTGCACAAGGTTGGATACCAAGCTAGCCACGTCCCGGTGATGTTATTGAAGGTTTCTTCCTCCACCCAGCCACGTACAACACCAAGGGTCCCCAAAAGATGAATTGAATTGATTTTTCGAACGGTGAGATGGTTAAAAAAACGCTGGCTCCCTCCCCTTTGTTTTTATCCACGGTGACTGCGTCTGTGCCGTGCAATTTACTGTCACACCCGATATGAGTGGTATTTTCTGTAGTACTATTCTCATCAGTTTAATCCCTCTAACGTCCCCAATCTGGGGGCCATTTATTGAATAGATTTTTCGATCGGGGAGATGGTTAAAAAAACGCTGGCTCCCTCCACTCTGTTTTAAACCACGGTGACTGCGTCTGCGCCGTGCAATTTACTGTCACAACCGATATGAGTGGTATTTTCTGTAGTACTATTCTCATCAGTTTAATCCCTCTAACGTCCCCGACTCCCCAATCTGGGGGCCATTTATTAAATAGATTTTTCGAACGGGGAGATGGTTAAAAAAACGCTGGCTCCCTCCACTCTGTTTTAAACCACGGTCACTGCGTCTGCGCCGTGCAATTTACTGTCACACCCGATATGAGTGGTATTTTCTGCAGTACTATTCTCATCAGTTTAATCCCTCTAACGTCCCCGACTCCCCAATCTGGGGGCCATTTATTAAATAGATTTTTCGAACGGGAGATGGTTAAAAACGCTGGCTCCCTCCACTCTGTTTTAATCCACGGTCACTGCGTCTGCGCCGTGCAATTTACTGTCACACCCGATATGAGTGGTATTTTCTGTAGTACTATTCTCATCAGTTTAATCCCTCTAACGTCCCCGACTCCCCAATCTGGGGGCCATTTATTAAATAGATTTTTCGAGCGGGGAGATGGTTAAAAAGCGCTGGCTCCCTCCACTCTGTTTTAATCCACGGTCACTGCGTCTGCGCCGTGCAATTTACTGTCACACCCGATATGAGTGGTATTTTCTGTAGTACTATTCTCATCAGTTTAATCCCTCTAACGTCCCCAATCTGGGGGCCATTTATTGAATAGATTTTTCGAACGGGGAGATGGTTAAAAAACGCTGGCTCCCTCCACTCTGTTTTAAACCACGGTGACTGCGTCTGCGCCGTGCAATTTACTGTCACACCCGATATGAGTGGTATTTTCTGTAGTATTATTCTCATCAGTTTAATCCCTGTTACGTCCCATATCAGGGATTGCCTTTTGTGAAAAAAATTTAGGCCGGGTACCTTCGACTGCCTTCACAGTGACAGACCAAACTCTCATACACTAAACTGAATTGATTTCAGGAACCGGGAGATGGAAAAAGCAGCTTGGTCGGTCCTCTTACTCCCAAATTGGGGCACTGCGCGTGCACAGAGCAATGTGCTGTGACACCCTATATGAGTGGTGTCTTAACTAGTACTATTCCTATCAGTTTAATCCCTGTTACGGACCCTATCCGGTCGAATTGATTATCCATTGTCGAATTAGCGAACCATTACGACATCATGAAATAATTTAGTTCTGAGCTCTGTACTTGCTTTGTATTGGAATTGATGGGGATTTTTTAATTGCCTGCATCATTTCTAATAAACTATTAAGAGACTTTATTATGATTTTTATTTTATGTATTAAAAACCCATACAACATATAAAAAAAAGGTAAATTAATGTTTTTCTATGAAATATTATCCAGCCGTCCGATCGCTTTTGGTCTGACCATAATGAAGCAACGGCCTTATCATCTGGGGTGTGGCAACATTGCCAACACACTTATAGAGGTGATGATTGCTTCATTGTGATACGCAAGCCCCTTCACCACAACAAGGTAACGATCACGAAGGGGAATTGACACTTGTATGTGCCTTTTTTTTGGTTTGTTTCTGCAGCCACAGTGCTGCACCATAGGACAGAAAAATTAGGCATGTACACATGCCTGAAAAATAATGGCACTGTTGCAGCCGCTATTGTAGCAGCGGCCGGAAAAATTTATGTTTTCCAGGCAGAAAAGTGACTAAAACATTGCGGCTTGAACCCTAGTTGGTGGTGGAGAATTCACGAAAGTCATCCGGTATGCAGACATTAAATACAGCAGCGTGGGGACCATTTTGAGGCCAAGGCATGTAATCAGGCCTTTTGTTAGTCAAACGTATCCCCCACTGTCAGTCCCTTCGGGATCCATGCCTCATTCATCTTTATGAAGGTGAGGTAATCAACACTTTTTGACCGAGGCGACTTCTCTTGTCAGTGACAATGCCTCCTGCTGCACTGAAGGTCCTTTCTGACAGGACACTTGAAGCAGGGCAGGCCAGAAGTTCTATCGCGAACTGGGATAGCTCAGGCCACAGGTCAAGCCTGCACACCCAGTAGTGAAGGGGTTCATTGCTCCTCAGAGTGTCGATATCTGCTGTTAAGGCGAGGTAGTCTGCTACCTGTCGGTCGAGTCGTTCTCTAAGGCTGGATCCCGAAGGGCTGTGGCGATGAGTAGGACTGAAAAAGCTCTGCATGTCCTCCATCAACAACACATCTGTAAATCGTCCAGTCCTTGCCGCCGTGGTAGGAGGAGGATTACACTCACCTCTTCCCCTGTTAGATTCCCGTTGTGCTGTGACATCCCCCTTATAAGCTGTGTAAAGCATATTTTTTAGTTTGGTTTTGAACTGCTGCATCCTTTCCGACTTTCGGTAATTTGGTAACATTTCTGCCACTTTCTGCTTATACCGGGGTCTAGTAGCGTGGCCACCCAGTACAGATCGTTCTCCTTTATCCTTTTTATACGTGGGTCCCTCAACAGACATGACAGCATGAAAGACCCCATTTGAACAAGGTTGGATGCAGAGCTACTCATTTCCCGTTCCTCGTCCTCACTGATGTCATTGACGGTCTGTTCTTCCCCCAGCCACGTACAACACCATGGGTCCCAGATAGGTGACAACAACGAGCACCCTGGGGTGCCTGCTGTGGTTGGTCTTCCTCCTCCTCAAAGCCGCCACATTCCTCCTCTGACTCCTCTTCCTCATACTCCTCTTCCAGCGTTGCTGCAGGTCCGGCAAGCGATGATGACAAGGCTGTTTCTGGTGGTGATGGTGACCACAACTCTTCCTCTTCCTCTTCACGGTCATCTACAGCCTGATCCAGAACTCTTCGCAGGGCACGCTCCAGGAAGAAAACAAATGGGATGAGGTCGCTGATGGTGCCTTCGGTGCGACTGACTAGGTTTGTCACCTCCTCAAAAGGACGCATGAGCCTACAGGCATTGCGCATGAGTGTCCAGTAACGTGGCAAAAAGATTCCCAGCTCCGCAGAGGCTGTCCTAGCACCCCGGTCATACAAATACTCGTTGACGGCTTTTTCTTGTTGGAGCAGGCGGTCGAACATTAGGAGTGTTGAATTCCAACGTGTCGGGCTGTCGCATATCAAGCGCCTCACTGGCATGTTGTTTCGCCGCTGAATATCGGAAAAGTGCGCCATGGCCGTGTAGGAACGCCTGAAATGGCCACACACCTTCCTGGCCTGCTTGAGGACGTCCTGTAAGCCTGGGTACTTAGACACAAAACGTTGTACGATGAGATTCAACACATGTGCCATGCACGGCACATGTGACAACTTGCCCAAATTTAATGCCGCCAACAGATTGCTTCCATTGTCACACACCACTTTGCCGATCTCCAGTTGGTGCGGGGTCAGCCACTGATCCACCTGTGCGTTCAGGGCGGACAGGAGTGCTGGTCCTGTGTGGCTCTCTGCTTTCAGGCAAGTCAACCCCAAGATAGCGTGACACTGTCGTATCCGGGATGTGGAATAGCCCCTGGGGAGCTGGGGGGAATCAGTTGATGTGCAGCCAGACGCCGCAGCAGAAGAGGACTCAGCCGAGGAGGATATTGAAGAGGATGGAGTAGGAGTAGAGGAGGTGGCAGTAGGTCTGCCTGCAAGTCGTGGTGGTGTCACCAACTCCACTGCGGAGCCACGCATTCCATGCTTGTCAGCCGTCAGCAGGTTGACCCAATGCGCAGTATACGTGATATACCTGCCCTGACCGTGCTTTGCAGACCAGGTATCAGTGGTCAGATGGACCCTTGCCCCAACACTGTATGCCAGAGATGCCATGACTTCCTTTTCAATGACATGGTAGAGGTTTGGGATTGCCTTTTTTGAAAAAAAAATTCGTCCGGGTACCTTCCACTGTGGTGTCCCAATAGCGACAAATTTTTGAAGGCCTCAGACTCCACCAGCTGGTATGGTAAAAGCTGGCGGGCTAAGAGTTCCGTCAAGCCAGCTGTCAGTCGCCGGGCAAGGGGTGACTTTGTGACATTGGCTTCTTATGCTCAAACATGTCCTTGACAGACACCTGACTGTGGGCAGATGAGCAGGAACTGCTGAAGGTGAGAGATGGAGTGGTGGGTGGTTGAGAGGGGGCAGGGAGGACAGCAGTGGTTGACGTGGCTGAAGATGCTGGACCAGGAGGAGCATGGTGGCTTTGAGTTTGTGTGCTGCTTGTACTCATGTGTTGATCCCATAGGCGTTTGTGATGTGAGATCATGTGCCTTCGCAAAGCAGTTGTACCAAGGTGGGTGTTGGACTTCCCACGACTCAGTTTCTTTTGGCACAGGTTGCAAATGGCATTGCTTTTATCAGAGGCAGACACACAAAAAAATGCCACACTGCTGAGCTTTGCAATGACGGCATTCTAGTGGTGGCAACAGCATGCGTTGACTGGCGTGCTGTCTGGCTGACCCCAGGTGCCGATACATGCTGTCTGACTGTGCCACTAACTCCATGCGACGACCTCCCCTGCTTCCAACTCGTCTCCTCATTCTCTCTGTCTCCCCTTCAGAACTTTCCCCCTCTTCCTCTCTTCGAGCAGGCACCCACGTGGCATCCGTGGACACATCGTCATCATCAACCGCTTCACTTGTATCTGACACCTCAGCAAAGGAAGCAGCAGCGGGTACAACATCATCATCATCATCATCACACTGTACGTCCATGTGTGTAATCCTGCCTGACTGAGACATATCCCCGTAATCTACATCATCTGGCAATAATGGTTGCGCATCACTAATTGCATCCAACTGATGTGTAAATAACTCCTCTGACGGATCAAGTGAAGCGGCTGTGGTGGCAGTGGTGGTGGTGGCGACGGGCGGGTGCGTGGTAACTTGAGAGCAGGTGACCGAAGCTGAGCTGGAGGAGGATGGTGCATCAAGGTTCTTAGCGGAAGCTGTTGAAGATTGGGTGTCCTGTCTAAGCCAGTCAACTACGTCCTCTGAATTTTTCGGATTCAGGGTACGTGGCCTCTGAAAACTGGGCATTATTCCAGTGGAAATCACAGCACCACGACCACGACGGCCCCTGCGTGGTGGCCTGCCTCTGCCTGTCATTTTTTTTTTAGATAAGTGGTACTACGAGTGCTAGGTACTGTGCCACCCGGTATGAGTGGTTGGCACTGGCAGTGGGCACACTACAGTCAGTGGAAGCAGGCCTGACACACACTGGCAGCAGGCAAGCAACTGAATTTAGACTACTGTCTAAAAATTAAATGCCTTATTTATCGGCAAGCTACTGTGCCACCCCATATCAGTGGTTGGCACTGGCAGTGGGCACACTACAGTCAGTGGAAGAGGGCCCGACACACACTACACTGGCAGCAGGCAAGCAACTGAATTTAGACTACTGTCTAAAAATTAAATGCCTTATTTATCGGCAAGCTACTGTGCCACCCGGTATGAGTGGTTGGCACTGGCAGTGGGCACACTACAGTCAGTGGAAGCGGGCCTGACACACACTGGCAGCAGGCAAGCAACTGAATTTAGACTACTGTCTAAAAATTAAATGCCTTATTTATCGGCAAGCTACTGTGCCACCCGGTATCAGTGGTTGGCACTGGCAGTGGGCACACTACAGTCAGTGGAAGAGGGCCCGACACACACTGGCAGCAGGCAAGCAACTGAATTTAGACTACTGTCTAAAAATTAAATGCCTTATTTATCGGCAAGCTACTGTGCCACCCGGTATGAGTGGTTGGCACTGGCAGTGGGCACACTACAGTCAGTGGAAGCGGGCCTGACACACACTGGCAGCAGGCAAGCAACTGAAATTACACTAAAGTGTAAAAATTAAATGCCTTTTTTTGATGCAAAGTACTGTGCCACACGGGATGACAGGGGTGGGCACTGGCAGTGGGCACACTACAGTCAGTTGAAGTCGGCCTGACACACACGAGCAGCAGGCAAGCAGCTGAAATTACACTAAAGTGTAAAAATTAAATGCCTTTTTTATGCAAAGTCCTGTGCCAGCCGGTATGAGTGGTGGGCACTGGCAGTGGGCACACTACAGTCAGTGGAAGTCAACCTGACACACACTGGCAGGCAACTAACCTTAGATTAAATTGTAAAAATTAAGTGCCTTTTTTTTAAGCAAAGTCCTGTGCCACACAGGATGACAGGGGTGGGCACTGGCAGTGGGCACACTAGTCAGTTGAAGTCGGCCTGACACACACGAGCAGCAGGCAAGCAGCTGAAATTACACTAAAGTGTAAAAATTAAATGCCTTTTTTATGCAAAGTCCTGTGCCAGCCGGTATGAGTGGTGGGCACTGGCAGTGGGCACACTACAGTCAGTGGAAGTCAGCCTTACACACACTGGCAGGCAACTAACCTTAGATTAAAGTGTAAAAATTAAGCGCCTTTTTTTTAAGCAAAGTCCTGTGCCACACGGGATGACAGGGGTGGGCACTGGCAGTGGGCACACTACAGTCAGTTGAAGTCGGCCTGACACACACTAGCAGCAGGCAAGCAGCTGAAATTACACTAAAGTGTAAAAATTAAATGCTTTTTTATGCAAAGTCCTGTGCCAGCCGGTATGAGTGGTGGGCACTGGCAGTGGGCACACTACAGTCAGTGGAAGTCAGCCTGACACACACTGGCAGGCAACTAACCTTAGATTAAAGTGTAAAAATTAAATGCCTTTTTTGATGCAAAGTCCTGTGCCACACGGAATGACAGGGGTGGGCACTGGCAGTGGGCACACTACAGTCTGTGGGCCTGCAGCTCCTCACACACAGGCAGGCCAGGCAACTGCAATATGTATATAAAGGGAAAAAAAAAAGCAGACTAATGTTGCAGCCCTAAAAAGGGCTTTTTGGGGTGCTGTCAGGACGCTGTCCTTACAGCAGAGATAAGATGAGTCTTTCAGGACTGGAGTGGACACTGAATTCACTAGCCTAACTATCGATTTCCCAATTAAATCAGCAGCAACTACACTCTCCCTCCTCTCACTAAGACTGCAGCTTCAGAATGAATCTAAAATGGATGCTGTGCAGGAGGTGGGAGGGTCTGGGAGGGAGGGTATGCTGCTGATTGGCTGGAATGTGTCTGCTGACTGTGAGGTACAGGGTCAAAGTTTGCTCAATGATAATGTATAGGGGGCGGACCGAACATCGCATATGTTCGCCCGGCAGAGGCGAACGCGAACAAGCTATGTTCGCCGGGAACTGTTCGCCGGCGGATAGTTCGGGCCATCTCTAGTGTCAGGCCGACTTCCACAGACTGTAGTATGCCCACTGCCAGTGCCCACCACCACTCATACCGGGTGGCACAGTACCTAGCACGCGTAGTACCACTTATCTAAAAAAAAATGACAGACAGAGGCAGGCCACCCCGCAGGGGCCGTCGTGGTCGTGGTGCTGTGATTTCCACTGGCCCTGGAATAATGCCCAGTGTTCAGAGGCCACGTACCCTGAACCTGAAAAATTCTGAGGACATAGTTGACTGGCTTAGACAGGACACCCAATCTTCAACAGCTTCCGCTAAGAACCTTGACGCACCATCCTCCTCCAGCTCAGCTTCGGTCACCTGCTCTCAAGTTACCACGCACCCGCCCGCTGCCGCCACCACCACTACCACCACAGCCACCACACTTGATCCGTCAGAGGAGTTATTTACACATCAGTTGGATGCAATTAGTGATGCGCAACCATTATTGCCAGATGATGTAGATTACAGGGATATGTCTCAGTCAGGCAGGATTACACACATGGACGTACAGTGTGATGATGATGATGATGATGTTGTACCCGCTGCTGCTTCCTTTGCGGAGGTGTCAGATACAAGTGAAGCAGTTGATGATGACGATGTGTCCACGGATGCCACGTGGGTGCCTGCTCGAAGAGAAGAAGAGGGGGAAAGTTCAGAAGGGGAGACAGAGAGAAGGAGGAGACAAGTTGGAAGCAGGGGGAGGTCGTCACAAGGAGTTAGTGGCACAGTCAGACAGCATGTATCAGCACCCGGGGTTAGCCAGACAGCACGCCAGTCAACACATGCTGTTGCCACCACCAGAATGCCGCAATTGCAAAGCTCAGCAGTGTGACATTTTTTTTGTGTATCTGCCTCTGATAACAGCAATGCCATTTGCAACCTGTGCCAAAAGAAACTGAGTCGTGGGAAGTCCAACACCCACCTCGGTACAACTGCTTTGCGAAGGCACATGATCTCACATCACAAACGCCTATGGGATCAACACATGCGTACAAGCAGCACACAAACTCAAAGCCACCATGCTCCTCCTGGTCCAGCATCTTCAGCCACGTCAACCACTGCTATCCTCCCTGCCCCCTCTCAACCAACCGCCACTCCGCCTCTCACCTTCAGCAGTTCCTGCTCATCTGCCCACAGTCAGGTGTCTGTTAAGGAAATGTTTGAGCGTAAGAAGCCAATGTCACAGAGTCACCCCCTTGCCCGGCGTCTGACAGCTGGATTGACGGAACTCTCAGCCCGCCAGCTTTTACCATACCAGCTGGTGGAGTCTGAGGCCTTCAAAAAATTTGTCGCTATTGGGACACCACAGTGGAAGGTACCCGGACTAAATTTTTTTTCAAAAAAGGCAATCCCTGATATGGGACGTAACAGGGATTAAACTGATAGGAATAGTACTAGTTAAGACACCACTCATATCGGGTGTGACAGTAAATTGCACGGCGCAGACGTAGTGACCGTGGATTAAAACAAAGGGGAGGGAGCCAGCGTTTTTATAACCATCTCCCCGTTCGAAAAATCAATTCAATTCACCTTTCGGGGACCCTTGTTGTTGTACGTGGCTGGGTGGAGGAAGAAACCTTCAATGACATCACCGGGACATGGCTAGCTTGGTATCCAACCTTGTGCAAATGGGGAGTTTGCGTTTGTGCAAATGGACTGTTTGCGGTTGTTTGCGGTGCATTAAAAGGGGAGTTTGGTCTGTTAATGTCTGTGAAGCGGGCGTAACCCTTACACTACCTGATTGATACAACATCATACCTGATCGTATACACACACTGGATGTTTTAAAGCATGTTATTCCAAACAATTTAGGAATGTTACGTGATTTATGCCCTTTATGGATTAAAACCCAACTCTGCGTCCACTACGTAAATTTCCATGGGAGTTTTGCCATGGAACCCCCTCCGGCATGCCACAGTCCAGGTGTTAGTCCCCTTGAAACAACTATTGTGGCCAGAAAGAGTCCCTTTGGTTTTTTAAATTCGCCTGTCTATTGAAGTCTATGGCGGTTCGCCCGTTCGCGAACATTTGCGGAAGTTCGCGTTCGCCGTTCGGGAACCGAAAATATTATGTTCGCGACATCACTACTGATTAGTGTAGGGAGAGGACGCAGCTTCTGTTAGGGCGAGATTAGGGAAAAGTCAGCAACAGCACCTAATGAATGGATCGATTTACAGCTGTGAATGATTGAACTTCTGCTAGTTACTTGCTCACTGGTTTTTAGGCTGCACAGAGTGTTTTTCTGTCACTTATTTTCTGGGGTGATCGGCGGCCATTTTGTGACTTGTGGTGCACCAGAACAAGCTGCCACCAAGTCCATCAATCCATCAATACTAGTTTTTTATTGCTATATCCTACATCATGGGCTTGGCTGTGCTAATTATCACCCCTAGAAACTCAGGATAGCAATTTCTATATTTTATTAAGGGGTTAAATACAATTGCCCAAATACCAATCCCCTAAATCTGGTGTTCCAGCTTTGGCTAGCCAAGTATAATACTGTCTGCTGTCTGGCAAAGGATAGATTATTTTCTGTGGTGAAATTCAATTGCCAAAATAGCAATACCATAAATCAGTGGTTTCAGCTGTGGCTGGAAAAGTATAATAGTGTCCACCAAAACATATATTTTGTTCTGGGGTGAAATTCAATTCCCAAAATAGCAATACCCTGAATCTGGTGTCCCGGCTGTTGCAGGCAAAGTTTCATAGTGTCCGCAAAAACATATATTTTGTTGTGGAGTGAAATTCATTTGCCAAAATAGCAATACCCTGAATCTGGTGTCCCAGCTGTTGCAGGCCAAGTTTCATAGTGTCCGCAAAAACATATATTTTGTTCTGGGGTGAAATTCAATTGCCAAAATAGCAATACCATAAATCAGTGGTTTCAGCTTTGGCTGGCCAAGATTCATAGTGTCCGCAAAAAGATATATTTTGTTGTGGGGTGAAATTCAATTGTCAAAATAGCAATACCCTGAATCTGGTGTCCCAGCTGATGCAGGCCAAGTTTCATAGTGTCCTCAAAAACATATATTTTGTTCTGGGTTGAAATTCAATTGCCAAAATAGCAATACCATAAATCAGTGGTTTCAGCTTTGGCTGGCCAAGATTCATAGTGTCCGCAAAAACATATATTTTGTTGTGGGGTGAAATTCAATTGCCAAAATAGCAATACCCTGAATCTGGTGTCCCAGCTGTTGCAGGCTAAGTTTCATAGAGTCCGCAAAAACATATATTTTGTGTATGTATTTACCATAAATCAGTGGTTTCAGCTGTGGCTGGCCAAGTTTCATAATGTCCTGCAAAGGATATATTTTGTTCTGGGGTGAAATTCAATTGCCAAAATAGCAATACCATAAATCAGTGGTTTCAGCTCTGGCTGTAAAACTATAATATTGTCCGCCAAAACATTTATTTTATTCTGGGGTGAAATTCAATTGCCAAAATAGCAATACCATAAATCAGTGGTTTCAGCTGTGTCTGACCAAGTTTCATAGTGTCCTTCAAAGTATATATTTTGTTCTGGGGTGAAATTCAATTGCCAAAATAGCAATACCATAAATCATTGGTTTCAGCTCTGGCTGGCAAAATATAATAGTGTCCGCCAAAACATATATTTTTTTCTGGGGTGAAATTCAATTGCCAAAATAACAACACCATAAATCAGTAGTTTCAGCTGTGGCTGGCCAAATTTCATAGTGTCCTGCAAAGGATATATTTTGTTCTGGGGTGAAATTCAATTGCCAAAATAGCAATACCATAAATCAGTGGTTTCAGCTCTGGCTGGCAAACTATAATAGTGTCCGCCAAAACATATATTTTGTTCTGGGGTGAAATTCAACTGCCAAAATAGCAATCCCCTAAATCTGGTGTCCCAACACTGGCTGGCAAACTATAATAGTGTCTGCTATTACATATATTTTGTTCTTGGGTGAAATTCAATTGCCAAAATACCAATACCATAAATTAGTGGTTTCAGCTCTGGTTGGCAAACTATAATAGTGTCCGCCAAAACATATATTTTGTTCATGGGTGAAATTCAATTGCCAAAATAGCAATACCATAAATCAGTGGTTTCAGCTGTGGCTGGCCAATATTCATAGTAGGAGAAAATGAAAAGAGGAGCAGCTGGCACACTCTTATCTGGGATAAAATTGTAAGGTTTTATTGAATCGATTAAAATAGAAGATAAAAAAGGGATAATATTACATGAAGAGTTAAAAGGTAATGTTAAAAGGACAATTATGTCTTAGTATTCAGAGATACATCTGGTACAGTAACGTAAGAAAGGAATGGGTTAATATTGAATGATGGGTATAGACTAAAATTAGTGTAAAGTCATATAAAGGTAAAATGGCCAGAGTAAAAAAGCTTAGTCCTTTTTGGTCAGAGTCCGCTGGGGCAGCTAAGATATGTCTCTATTAACTGTAGTCTGTAGAAGGAAGACGGTGTACTGTGCCTCGGTGCGGCGTCCCACACTGTCTATGGCGCAGAGCTCACTTACCGGCCGGTGCTTCCTTCTGTGGTGTAGTTGATCGCGGTCTTCGGCGTCCTCGTGGGGTTCCAATCTTCCTGTATGTGGCTTCTTCCCTTGCAGCTTGATCTCGGCGTCCTCGTGGTTCCCGTTCGCGCGCTTTTTTCTTCCGGCACTTTTTGACTTCGTATCGGTCTTGTATTCATGCGTGTTTTGGATATGATAGTATGAGTCCTGCTATATCCCCTACAGCTTATATCTCGCCTGTCTGCGCTACAGCGGAACTTCGGCCTTCCCGCTCACCGCCTCATATGCGACGTGCCCACCAGGTGGAACTCCACCTTTCACATGCTGGAGAGACTGTGCGAGCAGCAGCAGGCCATAGTGGAGTTTCAGCTGCAGCACGCACGCATCAGTCGCACTGCGGAACAGCACCACTTCACCACCAATAATTGGGTCTCCATGCGAGACCTGTGTGCCCTATTGCGCTGTTTCGAGTACTCCACCAACATGGCCCGTGGCAATGACACCGTTATCAGCGTTACAATACCACTTCTATGTCTCCTTGAGAAAACGCTTAGGGCGATGATGGAAGAGGTGGTGGCCCAGGAGTAGGAAGAGGAGGAGGATGAGGGGTCATTTTTAGCACTTTCAGGCCAGTCTGTTAGAAGTGGCTCAGAGGGAGGTTTTTTGCAACAGCAGAGGCCAGGTACAAATGTGGCCAGCCAGGGCCCACGACTGGAGGACGAGGAGGCTGAGGAGGAGGTGGAGGAGGATGAAGATGAAGCAGGTTCACAGCGGGGTGGCACCCAACACAGCTCAGGCCATCACTGGTGCGTGGCTGGTGGGATACGGAGGACGATGACGATACGCCTCCCACAGAGGACAGCTTGTCCTTACCTCTGGGGAGCCTGGCACAAATGAGCAACTACATGCTTCCGTGCCTGCGCAACCACAGCAGAGTTGCCCACATTTTAATGTGTGCGGACTACTGGGTTGCCACCCTGCTGGATCCCCGGTACAAAGACAATGTGCCCACCTTACTTCCTGCACTGGAGCATGATAGGAAGATGCGTGAGTACAAGCGCACGCTGGTAGACATGCTCCTGAGAGCATTCCCAAATGTCACAGGGGAACAGGTGGAAGCCCAAGGCGATGACAGAGGAGGAGCAAGAGGTCGCCAATGCAGCTGTGTCACGGCCAGCTCCTCTGAGGGCAGGGTTAGCATGGCAGAAATGTGGAAAAGTTTTGTCTCCACGCCACAGCTAACTGCACCACCACCTGATACGGAACGTGTTAGCAGGAGGCAGCATTTCACTAACATGGTTGAACAGTACGTCTGCACACCCCTCCACGTACTGACTGATGGTTCGGCCCCATTCAACTTCTGGGTCTCCAAATTGTCCCCGTGGCCAGAGTTAGCATTTTATGCCTTGGAGGTGCTGGCCTGCCTGGCGGCCAGCGTTTTGTCTGAACGTGTATTCAGCACGGCAGGGGGCATCATTACTGATAAACGCAGCCGCCTGTCCACAGCCAATGTGGACAAGCTGACGATCATAAAAATGAACCAGGCATGGATCCCACAGGACCTGTCCCTCCCTTGTGCAGAATAGACATTTATAACTGCCTCCACCTCAACCATGTATTCTTGTACTCCGGGGCACTTCTTTATTGAATCCGCATCTTGCGGTGCAACCCAAAGTTGAATGAACCTCTCCTCAATTTGGGCGCCGGGGCCTAAATAACTGACAGTGGCCTTCTCCGGTGGTGGGTGATATGACGCATGATTCCTTGCTGTGGGACCTCTCTACTCTGTCTGGGTGCTGGGTCTGAAATAACTGAAAGTGGCCTTCTCCAGTGGTGGGTGATATGACGCATGATTCCTTGCTGTGGGACCTCTCTCCTCTGTCTGGGTGCTGGGGCCGAAATAACTGAAAGTGGCCTTCTCCAGTGGTGGGTGATATGACGCATGATTCCTTGCTGTGGGACCTCTCTCCTCTGTCTGGATGCTGGGCCGAAATAACTGAAAGTGGCCTTCTCCAGTGGTGGGTGATATGACGCATGATTCCTTGCTGTGGGACCTCTCTCCTCTGTCTGGGTGGTGGGGCATAAATAACTGAAAGTGGACTTCTCCAGTGGTGGGTAAAATGACGCATGATTCCTTGCTGTGGGACCTCTCTCCTCTGTCTGGGTGCTGGGCCAAAATAACTGAAAGTGGCCTATTCCAGTGGTGGGTGATATGACGCATGATTCCTTGCTGTGGGACCTGTATCCTCGGTCTGGGTGCCTGGCCTAAATAACTGAAAGTGGCCTTCTCCAGTGGTGGGTGATATGACGCATGATTCCTTGCTGTGGGACCTCTCTCCTCTGTCTGGGTGGTGGGGCATAAATAACTGAAAGTGGCTTTCTCCAGTGGTGGGTGATATGACGCATGATTCCTTGCTGTGGGACCTGTATCCTCGGTCTGGGTGCTTGGCTGAAATAACTGAAAGTGGCCTTCTCCAGTGGTGGGTGATATGACGCATGATTCCTTGCTGTGGGACCTCTCTCCTCTGTCTGGGTGCTTGGGCCAAAATAACTGAAAGTGGCCTTCTCCAGTGTTGGGTTATATGACGCATGATTCCTTGAAGTGGGACCTCTCTTCAATTGATATTGGTTAAATTTTATTTATTTTATTTCATTTTAATTAATTTCCCCATCCACATTTGTTTGCAGGGATTTACCTACATTTTGCTGCCTTTGGCAGCCCTCTAGCCCGTTCCTGGACTATTTTACAGCCTTTTTAGTGCCTAAAAGTTCGGGTCCCCATAGACTTCAATGGGGTTCGGGTCCGGGATAAAGTTCGGGTCGAGTTCGGATCCCGAACCCAAACATTTTCGGTAAGTTCGGCTGAACTTCCCGAACCCGAACTTCCAGGTGTTCGCTCATCTCTAGTTCCGGCAGGCACTTCCGTCCCGCCGGATCCGTCAGGACGCAAGTCGCCTGAAAGCATTAGAAGACTGATCAGGATCCTGATCAGTCTTCGAAATGCTTTCAGGTTACTATGGCAGCCAGGACGCTATTAAAGTCCTGGTTGCAATAGTAGTAGTGGGGAGCGGGGGAGCAGTATACTTACAGTCCGTGCGGCTCCCGGGTCGCTCTAGAATGACGTCAGAGCGCCCCATGCGCATGGATCACGTGATCCATGCGTGTAGAGGCGCCCTGGCGTCACTCTGGGCGCCCGGGAGCCGCACGGAATGGTAAGTATACTGCTCCCCACTACACTTTACCATGGCAACCCGGACTTTAGCGTCCTGGCTGCCATGATAACCATTGAGAAAAAGCTAAGCGTCGGATCCGGCGATGCGCGAAAGCGACGTTTAGCTTAAGGCGGATCCGGATTAATGCCTTTCAATGGGCATTAATTCCGGATCGGCCTGCGGCTAAGTGTTCAGTTTTTGGGCCGGAACTAAAGCGCAGCATGCTGCGGTATTTGCTGCGTCCAAAAAACGTTCCGGTCCTGAACTGAAGACATCCTGATGCATCCTGAACGGATTTCTCTCCATTCAGAATGCATGGGGATAATCCTGATCAGGATTTTTCCGGCATAGAGCCCCGAAGACGGAACTCTATGCCGGAAAACAAAAACGCCAGTGTGAAAGGACCTTAACTTAGAGCTTTCCACTGTAGCAGAACTTCAGCTGTGTTTTGGTGGCTACTCAGACACTGTGCTTCAGAACAGGTAAGGAATTTGTTAAACAGGTGTTGTTTGCGACAGGTAACACAGTTGAAGAAGAGCTTGCTCACATACCTCTTTGCTACAGCTATCCATAGTAATGTTGGGTGCGAATATTCAAATTGCGAATTTTAATCGCGAATATCGCAACTTTGAGAATTCACGAATATTTCGAATATAGTGATATATTCGTATTTTCGAATATTCTACATTTTTTTCTTTAGTAACCTCCCTTTTTGGCTTGTGGCCCAATGAGAAGGCTGCAATGTCTTTGTCTGAGCTTAGCAACATCCCTGGCAACCAATAGGAAAGTTGCCTACCCCTTACTATATAAGAACCTCACCACAGCCATTTTCTACAGTTTATTACAGTTTTGAGATGGACAGAACCTGTGTCACATTACATTAGATAGATAGATAGATAGATAGTTTATATATATAATACAGATAGTTAGTGTAGGTTAGATAGTGATATATTGTAGCTGGGTTCTGCTGTCCATACATACATGCTACATATATAGTGCTGTATGTATATATGTATGTATGTATGTATGCTACATACATGCATACATACATAGTGCTGTGATGTCACAAGTTCACAACAATACTTAGTGCACCAATCACTAATATGTAGTCAGACCTGTTAAATGTAAAGTTGCACGTATTGCGCCAAAATATTCGCATTATTATTGCTGATTTGCGCAATCGCGAATATTTTGGAGCACTCTATCTGCAAATAAAGCTATTGAAATGTTCTGCCGTGCCAACCATTTTCTCCAGTCTCATTAAACTTCGAGCAGTTTGAAAAATGTAGATATAGTGACCCACGCCTGTATTGCGTGCGCATTACGCGAATATTACATTGCCGATTTTTGCAATCTAGAAAATAATAGCGAATTCACGAATATATAACGAATATTCTACCAAATATTCACGAGATATCGCAAATTCGAATATTGCCCCTGACGCTCATCACTAATCCATAGTCCGGCAGCTCACAGATTCCCTTCGGTAAACAATCGGCCCTGGTGTTTTACTTGAATGTGGTAATGTCGCTCAAGCAGGGTTGAGATGTGTTGATGTCCGGGAATTATTACGGGATGTTTCTCCATAGATTTGACTTTGGCTTCTTGAGGACAGCCTCCTATTCTTAGCAACCCATTTTGGTCAATAATAGGATCGAGCCTTTTCAAAGAGCTATTCTTGGAGACTAGATCACGAATTTTCGAACTGCGAATTTTAATCGTGAATATCGGCACTTCGAGAATTCGCGAATATTTAGAATATCGCTAAATATATTCGCAATTGCGAATATTCATTTTTATGAGAATTTTTATATGCAAATTTTCGCAAGCAAGAAAATACTCATTATTTTCTGATAGCAAAAATTCGCATTAAAAAATTTGCATAAAAATTCGCATAAACTGGTATTTAAAAGGTATCTTTTAAATGCCAGTTTATGCGAATTTTATGCAAATTCATGCGAATTTGTATGCAAATGTATGCAAAAAATTTTATGCGAATTTCCGCAATCAAGAAAATAATGACTGGAGAATACGAATTTGCGAATTTTCGAATATATGGTGAATATTCGCCCAAATATTCGCGAAATATCGGGAATTCGAATATTGCCCCTACCGCTCATCACTATTGGAGACTGTTTGGCCTTAGCTGAGATAGTATATTTCCTTAGCATAACATTCATGTTTTATAGTGTGAATTATTATGTTCTTGGACTTCCAGATTATTAGTGGTAAAGGCGTGTTTGCAGTGATGCCAACCTTTGCAGGGCTTCTGACTCACAGGTAATGTCGACTTAGAAGACTGAGCTATATGAACTAGACAGGCTATAGCACGAACGAGCGACATCCAGGAACCTGTTGAAACTATGGGATTTTAGTTGGTGGTAGGAAATCACTGTATGTAGAAGAGATACTTCAGGTCAGATTTCTTCATCAGCATCTGGATCTACTAATTCAAACGTGTTGGATCCAATGCTGCAAGACGTTGGATTGTACAGAAATGCAGGACCTGCGCCAAATACACAAGCGGATGCGCAGGCGCGGGATTTCGGCCGGAGACAGGAGAGCTGAGCTGCCCGGCAGTGTCAATCAACAGAAGAGGGGCGTGGCCGCAGGTGGGAACACGGAGCCTCTAGGAGCAGGGGCAACGCCCTCCCTGCTCCTAGAGGCTAATTTGCATATAATATAAAGACGTTTTTTAGCCTTATAAATGGTCAGAGGGGCATATGATTAACATTATTAGGATGGTCTGACATTGGCACATTGATAATGTCAGATAGCTTATGATGCCCAAATCTGGTGACAGAAACCCTTTAAGGTGGCTCTGTGTGACGGATCTAGTTGCGTGATCCACAGGATTATGGTGTGTAGGAACATAGTGCCACTGTTTAGGATAAATGGATCTCCTGACCCTTAGCACCCGATTGTTGATATAGAAGCAAAAGCGTCTGGTTTTGTTGCAAATATATCCTATTACTACCTTGCTGTCCATGTAAAACTCGACTTCTTCAATTTCCAGGTTCATTCCTGATGTTATAAGTTTAGCCAACTCCACTGCAAGCACAGCAGTACAGAGTTCCAGTCTGCGTATCGTGTGTTTGCGGATTGGCGCCAGTTTGGTCCGGCTCACAACAAACCCTATATGGCATCGTTCTTTGACATCTATGGTCTTCAGGTATGCTATGACTGCAATCGCCTTGACTGAAGCAAAAGATATATAGTCTTTGCATCTTGACTTCAGTAGATGGCACGGAAGCATATGATCGTGCCACAAGAAGGCTGGACAAAGCTTCGAGAGACTTCCTCCTACCTGTCCACAGGTCTTTTTTCTCCATGGGAAGCGGATCATCTCAATCAGACGTCTTTGTGGTGAAGTCTCTTAACATCATTTTACTTTGGATGGTAACAGGTGCTAAGAATCCCAGAGGATCATATAAGCTGTATATGGTAGACAGGACTCCTCTGCGTGTGAAGGGATTTTCTTCCTTGCTGATTTGGAAGGTGAATGTGTATGTCTTTAAATCCCAGAGCAAACTGAGGCTGCACGGGAAGGGAGTCAGTGCTAAGATCCAAGTCCTTTAGATCATTTGAATGGACTTGAGGTGAGAAGGCCTCCATTAACTGTTGGAGGCGATTTTGTGCAACCTCAGATTAGATACAGCGAGCATTTCTTGAGCCCTTTTCAGGAGACTGATTGAAGTCTCGGTCGTGGGTGTGGATTTCAAGCAGTCATCCAAGTAGAATTCTTTTTCCACAAAGGACCTGACATCTGACCCATACTTTGCTTCACCCTCTCGGGCTGAATGTTTGAGACTATAGATAGTGACTGCACTCTCATTCGGTACTCTACAATGTCTTCATTGGGGTCTTGTTGCTGTACCAGAAGAACCTCAAGTAGTTTCTTTGTTCTTCCTTTATGAGGAAGCAGAGAAACATCTGTTGTATGTTGGCCATAAATGCTACAGAATCTCTGCGGAAGCAGAGAAGTATCTCCAGAAGTCTGTTGTTGAGGTCCGGACCAGACAGACATCATTTAACCAGATGCCTTCGCACCTGGCGCTCGAGTCAAATACTACTCTTATCTGTCCTGGTTTTTCAGGATGATACATGCCGAATATGGGTAAGTACCAACCTTCCTTGGAGTCTTGGAGCGCCATTTCTGCATCGTTGTTTTTGAATATTCTTTCCATGAAGGTGAAGAAATGTTCTTTCGTTTCTGGTGTCCTCTGACATTTGTGTTTGAGGGAGATGAATCGACTGTAGACAAGTTCTTTGTTGTTAGGTAAGCGTCATCTCCGGGGTTTAAATGGTTAAGGTGGGACCCAGCTTTTTGACTTGTCTTACTATTCCTTGATCTATGATATCCAAGAACAGCCTGTCTTCTATGGCCTTTTCAACCCTGTTGTCTTCTTTTGTCCTGTGGAAGACTGTGCATCCTAAGTCATCTTGCTCACCATTGCAGGCTTGTTCTTCATATGAGGGATCTGCGAAAGGACAAGGCATAGGAGCCCTGTGTGGCAGTTACTTTATCAGGAAACTTCTCTGATTTGGCTTGAATAGGGAAGGATGTTCATTTTCAAGTGTGTTGGTGAGCATACTGTTGACTGAGGTTGGTTTGTGTATTCCTCCTAGACAGACGTCTCCTATGATGACCCATCCTAGGTCAAGTCTCTGGGCGTATGGAGCGTTTTGGGGACCGTTAATCTGTCCTCTAGCCTTATGAACTCGTAGTATGTCTCGTCCAAGGAGTAAGACTATCGGGGCTTCTGGGTCCAGTTCTGGTATCAGGTGAGCTATACACCTCAGGTGGGGATGGTATGCTGCTACCTCTGGTGTTGGTATCTCAGACCGGTTGTCAGGTATATTATTGCACTCCAGTATGGTTGGCAGTGACAAGCAGTTCTGACCATCCATTGACTCTACCTTGTACCCAGTTGCTTTCCTCCCCGCTGTCTCAACAGTACTAGCACATGTCCTTAAGGAGTAGGGAGAATCGGGGCCTACAATGTTGAAGGTGTCGAAGAAGGTGGATTTAGCTAAAGACCTGTTGCTTTGATCATCTAAGATTGCATATACCTTGATCACCTTATCTCGGTGGCCGACTGGATAAACGCTGACAAGGCAGATTTTTGAGCAGGACTTCCCTCCTACGAGTCCTTTACAGATCTCAGTGCAATAAGAAGTGACTACCAGAGTGTCTGTGTCAGTGTCTATCTGCATTCCGTCATGCTCCTCTGCTTGGGATGATACCTGAGAGGGTGGTCCAGGGTGTAAAGCCATGTTGTGTCCTGTGCTGCTGCATTCTGTGCATGTCACACTTACCTTACAGTTCCTGGCGAAGTGCAATGTTGTAGTGCAGCACCTGAAACAGATGTTGTTTTCTTTAAGGAAATATTTGCGGTCCTCCAAAGACTTCTCTCTGAAGGCTCTGCATTTTAGTACAGAATGTGATTTCTTGTGCAGGGGGCATTGTTTGGTAAGATCTTTCTTTGGGTTTATTCTCTTCTTGAGAAGTCTTAAACGGCCTGTAAGGAGAACCTGTGGAGGTAACATTAGTTTTGTGGACTGCCACTGGTGTTTTATGAGGTTTGACACCAGGGGTAGTGGGACATGACATAGTAAAGTCAAAACTGGTATAATTTCTGAACCTTGCCTGTTGAGCGACAAAGTCTACAAACACCACAAAGGGGGAATGGTACATTATGAGCCTGTTAATAATGGGAACCATGCGTGATCCACTTCTCCTGTAGGTTATAAAGGAGTTTTTGGACAATCGGATTGACACCGAGCGGTGTACAGGAATGCTAGCCCTGACAGATCTCCTTCTGCCTGAGCAACCTGTACCTCTATCAACAAGTCGCTGAGTTCCCTGAGCTTCTGGTAACCCCTACCCACTATTTTGGGCAAATTGTCAATTCTCTTATATAAATAGAGATGTCCCAAACTGTTCGCCGGCGAACAGTTCGTGTTCACCACGGTGGGTGAACATATGCGATGTTCGATTCGCCCCCTATACTTTATCATTGAGCAAACTTTGACCCTGTATCTGACAGTCAGCAGACACATTCCAGCCAATCAGCATACCCTCCCTCCCAGACCCTCCCACCTCCTATCAAAAAGTAAAGACAGCATCCATCTTAGATTCATTCTGAAGCTGCAGTGTTAGTTAGAGCAGGGAGAGTGCTGCTGCTGCTGAATTAATAGGGAAAGCATTAGCTGGGCCAGTGTTCTGTGTCCACTCCAGTCCTCAAAGACTCCTCGGCCTCTTTCACACGAGCGTGTCCAGATTAGGCCCTATTCACACATCCATAGAGTATTACGGATCTGCAAATTGCAGATCCGCAACACACCATGCCGGCACTCCCCATAGAGATGCATATTCTTATCCGCAGGCTGCCGCGGCCGGATGTTTCAGGGCCGAAACCCTGACGTTCGAGGCTGCAGTGCCGAAAATGCGGAAGCGGAGAGCACATAGTGTGCTCTCCGCATCACATCCGGCCCCATTCACAATGAATGGGTCCGCATCCATTCCGCAGAATTGCGGAATGGATGGGGAAAAAAATTGCGGATGTGTGAACGGGGCCTTAGGTCCGGATGCGTTGCGGATGCGTTCAGTGAAAACTGTGCGATTTCACAGGCAAAGCTATTCAATTTTGCCTGCGATTGCGTTAAGTTGTTCAGTTTTTTTCAGCGCGGGTGCAATGCGTTTTGATGCGTTTTTCATGCGCGTGATAAAAAACTGAAGGTTTACAAACATCTCCTAGCAACCATCAGTGAAAAACACAACACACCCGCACTTGCTTGCAGATGCAATGCGTTTAGAACATGCTGCGATTTTCATGCAAAGCACAAGTGATGCATGAAAAAAACCGCTCATGTACACAGACCCATTGAAATAAATGCGTCAGGATTCAGTGCAGATGCTATGCGTTCACGTCACGCATTGCACCCGTGCGGAAAACTCGCTTGTGTGAAAGGGGCCATCTGCTGTAAGGACAGCGTCCTGGCAGCACCCCAAAAAGCCCTTTTTAGGGCTGGTACATCAGTCTGTTTTTTTTTTTCTTCTGTATATATATATATTGCAGTTGCCTGCCTGTGTGTGAGAGGCTGCAGGCCCACAGACTGTACTGTGTGCACACCACTCATATAGGGTGGCACAGTACCTTGCAGATAAAAAAGTCATTTAATTTTTACCCTTTAATATAATTGCAGTTGCCTGCCAGTGTGTGTCAGGCCCACAGACTGTAATGTGCCCACTGCCCACCACTCATATAGAGAGTCACAGTACATTGCACAGCGCACGCGCAGGGACCTAAAATTCAAACGAAGCGGGCCGAGCATGGGTCTTTTTCCATCTCCCGGTTCCAAAAATCTATTCACTACACCGGCCCTGGCCCTGATAAGGGACAAAACAGAGATTAAACTGGTAAGAACAGATTTTTTTAATTTAAAAAAAAGAGGACAGCCTCTGCGGAGCTGGGTATTTTTTGGCCGTGTTACTGAACGCTCATGCACAATAGCTGTAGGCTCATGCGTTCTTTTGCGGAGGTGACAAACCTGGAGGAGGAAGGTGGCTTTGAGGAGGTGGAAGACCAACCACAGCAGGCATCCCAGGGGGCTCGTTGTCACTTTTCGGGGACCCTTGGTGTTGTACGTGGCTGGGTGGAGGAAGAGACCTTCATTGACGTCAGTGAGGACAAGGAATGGGACATGGCTAGCTTGGTATCCAACCTTGTGCAAATGGGGAGTTTGCGGTTGTTTGCGGTGCGTTAAACGGGGAGTTTGGTTTGTCAGAGTTTGGTCTGTCACTGTGAAGCGGGCGTAACCCTTACACTACCTGATCGATACATCATCATACCTGATCGTATAGACACACTGGATGTTTTAAAGCACGTTATTCCAAACAATTTAGGAATGTTAGGTGATTTATGTCCTTTATGGATTAAAACCCAACTCTGTGTCAACTACGTAATTTTCCATGGAAGTTTTGCCATGCATCCCCCTCTGGCATGCCACAGTCCAGGTGTTAGTCCCCTTGAAATAACTTTTTCATCAATATTGTGGCCAGAAAGAGTCCCTGTGGGTTTAAAAATTCGCCTGCCTATTGTATTTTATGGCGGTTCGCCGGGTTCGCCAGTTCGCAAACATTTGTGGAAGTTCGCGTTCGCCATTCACGAATGGTAAATTTTTATGTTCACGACATCTCTATTTATAAAGCATTTTCTCTAGCTTCTATTGACACTCATCAAGTCTTTCCCATACCATCTTTAGGCCTTTGCCCAGATAGTTTATGTTAATGTCTATGATTCTTTTGGCATGTTTAGCAGATTTGCTTCCAAGCCACTTTGCCAAGAGATCTAACTCCTTACTACAGGAAAGATCTAAGTCCCTTATAGCGTTCTGGAAGAAGGCTTACCATACCCTGTAGTTCTCGGCCCGATCGGTAAACATTAGAAGCCCTTTGGTAACCAGCTCCATTTACCAAAAAACATAGCAAAGTCCATGGCAGTCTGGTTAGCGCAGACACTAGCTGGTTTCTGTTGTTATGCTGCGTGTGTGGTGTATCACCATACCTTTTAGGGGTTCCTGGCTTAAGGCAGTCTGAATAGTACCATTCTGACATGAAGGATGTCCCTTTAAGTAGAAGCGAAGATTGTAGCTTTTATTCTGTAGGGTGGTAGTTGTGGCTGGCATTGCTTTGTCGTATACTGTCCTGCTCAAGGTACTGCAGTTCAAGGTAGGATCTTTGACACTCTGCAAAAGCTGGCTGATATACTGGATCATAGTTGTCATCTGTCTTGGGTTACTAATGGACATATTCTGAGAAGCGCTGTGCTGGACCTTGTTGATCTAGGTCTGGCCCAAGTACTTGTCTGTGTTTCTCAGATTCAGGGAACTCTATGGCTTCTAGGAACTCTGCTTTGGCTAATGTGGCTGCTGCCTCTTTCTCTGTGGCGAGTTTTTCCAGTGACACTTGCAGATCTACTCTCTTTTTCCATTGACGCTTGCAGGCCCATTCTCTCTGCTTCTTGATCTGCTTGCCTTAGCTTTAGTTGCATTTCTTGTGCAGCAAATAAAATCCTTACTTTTGCTGCCGCAGCCATTTCTTTTTTTGAGGACTTGCTAAAGTGGCTTGCTTGGGACTGTGTCCTGAATGAGGATGTCCGGCTAGTGGACATTGTGTGCCTTTGCTGACTGCCTAATGTCTCTGTGCGGACCCGGTCTAGGTACAAACTGACTCCAGTGTAGTCTGGATCGTGCTGCACTTGCTGGGGGCTGTACTCTCGCTTCTTGTGACTGAATAGCAGCCACTGTAATCTTGTATGCAGGACCGCATGGCTGATGGTGGCTCCGTATAGTCAAATCCACTATCGCTGGTGACTAGCATCTGTTTTACTGTTCTGTCTTCTTACACGTTCACACAGTGTGCAGTCTGACATACAGCATAAACCATTCCTGTCTTCCAAATATAAGGACTGTTCTTTGTAGTTTAACTTTTTTATTGGTCAACAGGTTATATATATGTGTGATTGTATATGATTGATTGATTGATTGATTGATAAAACAGATATGCTTTTGCAAGGATAGTGGAGTTTGAGAAGGAGACATACATAGGACAGCTCTAAGATGCTGGAGACTTCTCCTTCCCAGGATGCCTTGCAATAACCCACAATGCATTGCATGACCCACAATGCAGTAGTCTTTTAACAAGAAAACAAAATGTAATACAATTTAACACCGCTAGATGGTGCTATAACCACACTAAACACTTCTGAATACCCTGACTGTGGCAGAACAGTGTATATAAAAATATATCATGGTTATTATGACAGAAAAGCAAATAACATACAAGTGAAAAAATAGAGGGCTAGATGTTAAAAATCCAATTATATTGCTACAGAAAGCAAGCCAGATGGATAACCAGATCACAAATAATAATAATAATACTAATGACCACTAGCACAATTAACCCTATGCCAAAAATGTGCCCCATATGTATAAATATAACACTGTCACAGATGAATTCCACAAGTATATGCAAAATGGCAAAGTGCTGTTAAACATAATTGTACGTATAAAAAAATTATAGGAACTAATGTGCCTAATAGAGACCACTCTAGATAGTTTGCTCATGGAGGGTGCAATATAGCCCCCACAAAATAGGCATGAGGCAGATAGATTTTAAAAAGAAATATGAAAAAAGACAAAGATGGGGCAAAGCAATAAAGAAAGAAATATTTACCTGCCATGAGCAAATCACCCATGTGCCCATAGATAATGGCACATGTCGGGATAAACTGACAAATTAACAAATATCTAAGCCCTAAAAGAGACTTGATAAATCACTAATATCTCACAAGGGACACACCTATACAACATCTCCAAATACTAGATGAAAGCAATACAAATAATGGCTATTGGGAATCAATGCAAGAAAATAAACAACAAATAATTACTTATAATAAATAGCAAGTACCCTGACACACGTTTTGCCACCGAGCCGGCTTTGTTAGGAGACAGTGATATGCTGCTGTATGGGGTATCATATAGGGGTTGCCATAAAGACCACCTGTGGCGAATAAAGGTCGTGCCTTTAGCATGATGTGGTCTGTTGCATCACAGCTGCGCTTAAGACCAGCCTGGTAACATGATGCAAAGCGCATCCCACGGGACAACGCACGTTGCCATAAGCGGATATCATGCTTCATCATATTGGGACACCCATCAAAACGTCACCAGAGACAGGCTGCATCAAGCATAGTGCGATGCCGGACTGCAGCGCATGCATAGGGCACATCCGGCCACACTCCTGGAGACAGATGGATAACTATATGCCAATATATCAGGGCCAGAGAAAAAGAAAATGATCATACTACATAAAGAAACAAGTGGGCCAGACCGCCTCCATACTATAAAGTGCTAAATCACAACATACTTAAAATTAATAACCATAATTAGTGTTGAGAGAGTTCAAAGTTCAGGTTCTGGACTCGTACTTGACCCAAACTCGAATCCAAACCCCATTGAAGTCAATAGGGACCCTAACTTTGGTGCACTAAAATGTCTGTAAAATAGTCATAGTAAGGGCTAGAGGGCTACAAAAGGAAGCAAAATGTAGGTAAGAGCAGGACAATTGCCCTGCAAACAAATGTGGATAGGGAAATGACTTAAAATGACGTAGAATCCCCAAAAAATAATAGGAGGCGGAGGTCAAAGTGCAGTAGGAGGTTGAGGAGGCAGAGGACGGTGTAGGTGGAAGCGGCGGTGGTGGAGAAGGAGGTAGCCAACACTGTTTTTGTTTTTTAAATTTTTTTTAAATATTAAAATAGACAAATAGCCAAGACCAGATGGCCTACACCCCCATATTCTAAGAGATTTAAGTAAGGTCATAGCCAGACCCTTATTTCTCATATTTAAGGACTCTATACTGACAGGGAGTGTTTTACAGGATTGGCGCATAGCAAATGTGGTGCCAATATTCAAAAAAGTTCCAAAAACAGAGCCCGAAAACTATAGCCGGTAAGTTTAACATCTGTCATGGGTAAACTGTTTGAAGGTTTTCTAAGAGATGCTATCTTGGAGTAACTGAATGAAAATAATTGGTCATGTCAAACTAATTTAATCAGTTTCTATGAGGAGCTAAGTTCTAGACTTGACAGCGGCGAATCAATGGATGTCATACATCTGGACTTTTCCAAAGCATTTGACACTGTACTGCATGAAAGGTTAGTATATAAAATGAGAATGCTTGGACTGGGAGAAAATGTTTGTATGTGGGTAAGTAACTGGCTCAGTGATAGAAAACAGAGGGTGGTTATTAATGGTACACACTCAGATTGGGTCACTGTCACTAGTGGAGTACCTCAGCGGTTAGTATTAGGCCCTATTCTCTTCAATATATTTTTTAATGATCTTGTAGAAGGATTGCAAAGTAAAATATAAATTTTTGCAGATGACACTAAACTGTGTAAAGTAATTAACAAGGAAGAGGAAAGCATACTGCTACAGAGGGAACTGAATAGATTGGAGGCTTGGACAGATAAGTGGCAGATGAGGTTTAACACTGACCTACATGGGAAGGAATAATGCAAGCCACCAGTACATACTAAATGGTCAAACACTCGGTAACACTGACATGGAAAAGGATCTAGGAATTTAAGTGAACAGCAAACTAAGCTGTAAATACCAGTGTCAAGCAGCTGCCGCCAAGGCCAATAAGATAATGGGTTGCATCAAAAGGGGCACAGATGCCCGTGATGAGAACATAGTCCTACCACTTTACAAAATACTAGGCAGACCACACATGTAGTACTGTGTACAGTTCTGGGCTCCTGTGAACAAGGCAGACATAGCAGAGCTGGAGAGGGTTCAGAGGAGAGCAACTAAAGTAATAACTGGAATGGGGGACTACAGCACCCTGAGAAATTATCAAAATTAGGGTAATTCACTTTAGAAAAAAGACGACTGAGGGGGAGATCTAATAACTATGTATAAATATATCAGAGATCAGTACAGAGCTCTCTCCCATCATCTATTTATGCCCAGGACTGTGACTGTGACAAGGGGACATCCTCTGCATCTGGAGGAAAGAAGGTTTGTACACAAACATAGACTAGGATTCTTACGGTAAGAGCAGTGAGATTATGGAACTCCTAAGGAGGTGGTGATGGTAAGTTCACTAAAAGAGTTTAAGAGGGGCCTGGATGTATTTATGGAGTGTAATAATATTACAGGCTATAGCTACTAGAGATTTGTTGTTGATCCAGGGAGTTATTTTTATTGTCTGATTGGAGTCGGGAAGGATTTTTTCCCCCTTAAGTGGAGAAAATTGGCTTCTTTTTTTGCCTTCCTCTGGATCAATTGCAGGATAACAGGGGGAACTGGATGGACAGATGTCTTTTTTCCACCATATAACTATGTTACTATGTTCTTTCCTTTATATTTTTCTTTTTATAAATTTGGCAAGGCCCCAAAACATTGGGAAGTAGAAAAGAGAACACACAAAGTGCGCTGGAGTTTAACAATGGCTGGATGTGGCTGGTATACAGCACAAGGTAAGGACAAGTTCAGTGGGATCCATGCCTGGTTCATTTTAATGAACGTGAGCTTGTCCACTTTGGCTGTGGACAGGCGGATGCGCTTGTCTGTGATCACCATGCCCCCCCCCCCCGTCGTGCTAAACACACGTTTGGACAATACACTGGCCGCAGTGCAGGTCAACACCTCCGATGCGAGTGCAAGTTCAGGCCATGTGCCCAATTTGAAGACCCATAAGTCAGTACGTGCAGATGTGTGCACATGTACTGTTCCCCCATATTGCTGAAACTCTGCCTCCTGCTAAGACAGTCCGAATCAAATGGTGCTGCTGGATGCTGTGGTGTGCTGACAAAGCTTTTCCACATTTCGGCCATGGTAACCTTCTCTTCCGAGGAGCAGAGGGTGCCCCACCTGCGTTGCGACTTCTTCCTCCCCCTCTGCCTTAGCCTTATGCTTCCACTGAGCCCTGGAGTCAGGTGGAAACGCCATCAGTAGAGCGTCTACCAGCGTGCGCTTGTACTCGCGCATCATCCGATCACGCTCCAGTGAAGGAATTAAGGATGGCACTTTGTCCTTGTAGCTGGGATCCAGCAGGGTGGCCACCCAGTAATCAGCACCAGTTAGAATATGGGCAACTCAGCGTTCGCTGCGCAGGCACTGCAGCATGTAGCCACTCTAGTGCCAGGCTGCCCAGAGGCAAGGACAAGCTGTCATTTGTGGGAGATGTATCATCTGTGTCCTGTGTATCCCCCCAGCCATGATCCAGTGATGCCCATGAGCTGATTTGGGTGCCATCCTGTTGTGAACACGGTTCCTCCTCCTCATCATCCTCTTCATCCTCCAGAACAGTGTCCTGGCTGGACAGTTGTGTACCTGGCCTCTGTTGGTGCAGAAACCCACCCTCCATGCCACTTGTGAATGACTGTCCTGATAACCGTGGAAATTACCCCTCTTCCTCCTGTGCCATATCCTCTTCCATCATCGCCCAAAGCGTTTTTTCAAGGAGACATAGAAGTGGGATAGTAATGCTGAGGATGGAGTCATCGGCATTAGCCATGTTGGTTGAGTACTCGAAACAGTGCAACACAGCACACACGTTCTGCATGGAGGCCCACTCATTGGTGGTGAAGCGGTGCTGTTCCCACCCGTGCGTGCTGCAGCTAAAACTCTGCTATCGCCTCCTGCAGCTTGCACAGTCTCTCCAGCATGTGCAAGGTGGAGTTCCAACTTGTGGGTACGTCGCGTATGAGGCGGTGAGCGGGAAGGCTGAAGTTACGTTGCAGCGCAGACAGGCGAGCAGCAGCAGGGTGAGAACACCGAAAGCATGTGCAGATGGCCCAGACTTTCTGCAGCAGCTCTGACTTATCATGGTAAATTTTTACGAACCTCTTCACCACCAAATTCAGCACATGAGTCAGGCAAGGGATGTGCATCAAACCAGTTAGGCCTAGGGCTGCTATGAGATTTCGCCCAATATCGCACACCACCAGGCCGGGCTTTAGGCTCAGTGGCACCAACCACTCATCGGTCTGTTCTTCCGTGCCCATACACAACTCCTGCAAGTTGTGGGGTTTTTCCCCAAAACAGATGAGGTATTTATTCTGTGGGATATTCTCAAATTGTGACCGGTAGGTGGGCCCTGAGGACTGGAGTTGGTGAACACTGGTGTAGAACACTATGCCTTGCAGTAATATGCATAGGAAGTCTGTTGTACTAGTGAAATAATACTGTGAGTCAGTATGACATGCAGATAACAGGCATCGCTCTTAGAATCCCTGCACACTTCACTTATTTGGGCAGTCATTGAGCCAAAAAGAACTAAATAACAAGTATGAACTCAGCCTTACAGGTCCATGTTAACGCCAAGAAAAAGCGCACTCCTTTAACACAGTTGTCAGCTGATTCCACATAGATGTCTACAGAACCTGTTCTGTTAAACGCTTATACAAGTAGAGCCCCCGACAGAGTGGAGAGGGTGTCAGCAGTAAGTTTATGTTGACGTCACTGATTATTTTGCCCTTCCTCTGATCCGTCAGAACAATAACCCAAAAAACGGATCCTGTCTGTGGAGCATCCGCCTTCACTCGGTCAGCATTTTGTCAGTAATCCATCAGTATTGCTAATGCCAAAAAAAAACAGGAGTGGATCCAAAACAGAGATGACACATGAATGGAATATTTGCATGTCTTCTGTGTTTTGTACCCACTACTGCTTTTGGCTACCAAATCACAAGCAAATTCTGATGGGACCATAAAGGCCTTACAGCTGCTAAACAGACAGGGTCTGTTGTGCATCTCATTTTTCCTTCCTTCTGACAGATCAGAAGAAGAGTCAAATAAATGATAATGTCACCCAGGCCGAAAGGCAAAATAGTGGCCCAGTCATGAAGTGGGGAGGGTGGGAACAGCATGAGAAGTCCACAGAGTGGCCCTTTGACATAGTGGTGAGGTGGAAGTAGCATCAGGACACCACAGAGAGGCCCAATGACAGAATCTGGAGGTGGCAGCAGCATCAGGAGGAGGACACAGAGTGGAACAATGACAGTGTGGAGGTGGCGGCAGCATCAGGAGGCCACAGAGCGGCACAATGAAAGTGTGGAGGTGGAAGAAGCATCAGGAGGCCACAGAGTGGTACAATAACAGTGTGGAGGTGGCAGCAGCAGCATCAGGAGACCACAGAGTGGCAAGATGACATAGTGTGGAGGTGGCAACAGGATCAGGAGACCACAGAGTGACCCGGTGACTGAGTGGTGAGGTGGCAGCAGCATCGGAGACCACAGAGTAGCAAGGTAACATAGTGTGGAGGTGACAGCAGAATCAGAAGACCACAAAGTGGCAAGATGACATAGTGGGGGAGGTAGCAGCAGCATCAGGAGACCACAGAGTGACCCAGTGACAGAGTGGGGGGGGGGGTGGGTGTTAATACGAGTACCAGCTGAAGATGGTGGGTGAAAGAAGGAGCACTTGGCATCAGATGTGTGGCATCAGGTGGGTGACAGCATCAGAATAGTAGCTGAAGCAGGTAGCCAGAAAAAAACTGTCTCTTTTGTGAAAGTGTTGGTGCGGCACCATGGATGATCTAGTCTGATGCATCAGGAACTGGTGGGTGGAAATCCTGGTTGATCGACACCCGATTCATCTTGACAAAGGTCAATCTCTCCACATTTTGGGTGGACAGGTGAGTTCTTTTTGGGGTAACTATGGCCCCCTCCGCACTAAACTCCCAATCTGATGCCACACTACTGGCCGGGCAGGACAGCTTTTCCAGGGCAAACTCTGCCAGCTGCAGCCACAAATCCAGTTTGGCTGCCCAGTAGTCCAGTGGATCTTCAATGTGGGGTGGCAGGGTACTGTCCAAGTATGCCACCACCTGCTGGTTCAGGTCCTGCTCCAGGTCTAGCTGCTGCTGTGGCGGGTGAAGAAAGTTGCTCATCAGCGACTCTAGACTCAAGTTGCTGCTGATGGAGCTGGAACTGCTCCCCCCCCCCCCACAGCAGCCATGGAACGTGAGCGCAGAGGGCCCCCCTGATCAGACCTGCGAGAGAATAGACAATTGCGCAGATAGGCAGCGGCCAACTTATTACATAGATAGGACGTCTCTATGGTAGTTTAGTTCGTTCTCCCTCTCATCGGGAGTAAAAAAGGCTCCCATTTTGGACTGGTAGCGAGGGTCCAACAAGATGGAGAGGCAGAAGTCATCCCTCTGTTGAATGGTGACAATTCCGCTTTCACTACGCAAGCAAGTGACTCGGAGGGACTTCCTGCCTTCATCTCCACTGCATACTGCCACGGTGTGTCTGGGTCCTCTGCCTAGTCTTCCTCATCACTCTGTAGCTCCTCTGGCTGCTCCTGCTCCTCCTCTCCTGTCACCTATGTGTAAAAACCACCCATTTTGCTACACATTGCTTGTGCTCCAATGTCCTCCTCCTCCTCAAGTTCAGCCCCGACAGGGCTCATGTGGCCGTGAGATCTAGGCGCCACGTTTTCAGTCCCTTAACAGGCCAGATTTACCAGCATCTGTTCCAGGACATGAAGAAGTGGAATGACGTTGTTCATCCCGTAGGCCTGGTGACTGACAAATAACGTGGCATCCTCAAAGGGCATGACCAAACAGCAGGTGTCACGCATGAGCTGCCACTGGCTAACATCGATGTCATGCTATTTTACCAAGCAAAGAAATAAAGGAAAATTGTTTTATCTTCATCCAAGAAGTGCTGGAATACTTTTTCTTCCATTTGACATCGAAGTTACACAGAGTACTCCTGTCCACTTGGATCATCAAGAAATCATTGATGGCCTTTATCTGTTCGTATAGTCGGTCCAACATATAGAGGGTGGAATTCCAACGGGTGGAAACGTCGCATATCAGCCTATGTTGGGGGATTTAGTCCTGCCGCTGCAGCTCAAGGAGGGTGTGTTTTGCGGTGTAGGAGTGGCTGAAGTGCATGCAAAGTTTCCTGGCCATTTTGAGGTTGTCATGCAGATGGGTGGAAGACTTCAGCTTGGCAAACAGATTGAACAGGGTGCATGGCTCAGCCCTCCTTGACGCAGCACCTACACCATGTTTTTCCCGTTGTCGGTGACCATGGTTCCTTTTTTGATTTGTTGCAGAGAAAGCCAGGATTCAATTTCTTGATAAAGGACACGGAGCAGTTCATGGCCTGGTACTTCTCTGTCTGACATACTTTTAAGTTGAACTAAATAAACTAAAAGCAAATTAAAACACCCCTAAAAGCGACAAATATATTTTAATTTTTGGACAGAAATAGGCCTCTAAACGCTTTCACCATAAATAACTGCAACAGTGAAGTGCTTAGATATTTTTCTTTCTGTACTGAAATTGGCCACTCAACGCTTTCACCACAAATAACTGCAACAGTGAAATGCGTATATATTTTTCTTGTAGTACTGAAATAGAACACTAAACACTTTTAGCGCAAACAACAGCAAAAGTGTACTGCGTATATATTTCTCTTGTAGTTCTGAAATAGGACACTAAACACTTTTAGCGCAAATAACTGCTAAAGTAAACTGCATATATATTTCTCTTGTAGTACTGAAATAGGCTAGTAAACGCTTTTAGCGCAAATAACTGCAAAAGTGAACAGTGTTTATATCTCTCTTTTTGTCCTGAAATTGGAAACTAAAAGCTTTTAGCGCAAATAACTGTAAAAATGAACTGCGTATATATTTCCTTTTCTTTTTGTAATGAAATACGAAACTAAACGCTTTCACCACATATAGCTGCAGAAATGAACTGAGAATATATTTTTCTTTTTCTACTGAAATACGCCACTAAACGCTTTCACCACATATAGCTGCAGAAATGAACTGAGAATATATTTTTCTTTTTGTAATGAAATACGCCACTAAACCCTTTCACCACATATAACTGCATAAGTGAACTGCGTAGATATTTTTCTTTTTCCACAGATATAAGCCAATAAAGGCTTTTCAACATAGCACTTGCACCCCAAGATCAAATTACTGGAATGACAGAGCTATATAATGGCTATTTCGATTCCCAAATAATCTTTCCCTGCACTTGTAAATCGCTTTTCTAGCATTTTTTTACATTGTGAGAACTTTGACCCATGACACATCCATCAGATGGTACAAGACAGCCAATTAAGACATTTCAGCACATGGACATACCCCCTACCTTATAAATAGACCTGATCTGGCTGCCATTTTACATTCTGTCTTTTGTCGGTGTAGAGAGAGGTTGCTGTGTAGAGCAGGGACAGAAGGTTAGAGTGTTAATAATGACACAAATCGCTAGCTAATAGGTCCACAAAAGTCCTTTTAAGGACTGGTAAAAGTGTGCTATTGATTGTTGTGCAGTACTGAGGGGTGTAATACCCTTATAATATACTTTCTAATATAGAAAGCATATTATAGTGGATTTGTATAGTGCAGCATTGTGACTTGTGATCGGTTCTGCAGCGATACTACAACTACAAAGAGTGACAAACGCAATTATAAAAAAGTATTATAACTGGTGTGATAGACCAGTGTCCCCCAAAACAACATACTGAACTGGGGTGTTATCTAAGAATATACTACTCAAATAGTGTATTTGTGTGCTGCAGAAATGTATCCTCTTTCACTGCGTTACCTCTGCTACACACAGTGATAGAATTTAAAGGAAAACATTTTTATAACTGGTGTGAAAGACCAGTGGCCCCCAAAACAACATATATAAGCGGGGTGTTATCTAAGAATTTACTATTAAAATAGTATATATGTATGCTGCAGATATGTATCTGCTTTCACTGCTTTACCTCTGATACACACAGTGAGAAAATTTAAAGGAAAACCTAAACTGGTGTGAAAGACCAGTGGTCCCCAAAACAACATATAGAATCGGGGTGTTATCTAAGAATATACTACTCAAATAGTGTATTTGTGTGCTGCACAAATTTATCCGCTTTCACTGTGTTACCTCTGCTATACACAGTAAGAAAATTTAAAGGAAAACCTAAACTGGTGTGAAAGACCAGTGGGCCCCAAAACAACGTATAGAATTGGGGTGTTATCCAAGAATATAATACTCAAATAGTGTATTTAATTTGTGTGCTACACAAATTTATCTGCTTTCACTGCTTTAACTCTGCTACACACAGTGAGAAAATTTTAAGGAAAACCTAAACTGGTGTGAAAGACCAGTGGGCTCCAAAACGACATATAGAATCGGGGTGTTATCTAAGAATATACTACTCAAATAGTGTTTTTGCGTGCTGCACAAATTTATCCACTTTCACTGGGTTACCTCTGTTACACACAGTGAGAAAATTTAAAATAGTTTTTTTTTTTAAAACTGGTGTGAGTATAGACCAGATGACACCAAAGCGACATATAGAAGCAGGGTATTATCTACTAATACAATACTGGAGAGATTTAGCCGCTTTCACTGAGTTACCTCTGCTAGACACTGTGATTAAATTTAAAATATTTTTTTTTTTAAACTGGTGTGATTATAGTCCAGTTGACAACAAAACGACATATTGAAGCAGGGTGTTATATACCTTCTTCCACATACACTGTGCTTCTCTATAGACTTTTGTCACCCGGTCATTTAAAAAAATACCAAGATACATCTTACCACAGACACGTGGTCTAGCAAACACAGGCTGGGAAGGTATATAACTTTTACTGCCCAAAGGGTGAACTCCCGCACTATTCTTTGTTTCTTGGCATGGAATCGGGTGGTGTCGTAGTCCCGAACCAACATCCGCTGCAAGAGAAAAATGCAAGCATATAATCCCCATTTTTAACAATAATAGTATGGAAAAAAATGTAATCAAGTAAACAGAAGAGAGTATTTAATGCTTTGAGGTGGAAATATTAGATTTAGGCCGCATGCACTGCCAGTATTTGTTGGTTCATTTACAGTTACCCAGGGTGCATCCCGGGGAGACAAACCAGCTGTACACCCCTGTGTCGAAACCAACCTCGCCACTGGGTTTTGGAGGGGCCTCTTTGCCAGCCTCTTGCCCCAGGATTATGGGCCCTCACATCAGCCCATGCTAAACTTTTGAACCCCTGGTCTAATTTGTGCCATTTTGGGATATGTTAAATGTCTATGTGTACTGTAAAGGGTGGGAGTGTTTTACTGTATTGTACATGTTTATTGGTTGTTTTTACAAAACCCTGTGAGTGGTAACCTTGTTGGAAAATGTGTATAAGTTAATGCTTGTGTGTTCAATAAAGAGTTCCTGTTTAACCATCAATACGGAGCCTCGTCTCGTACTTGGGGGGAATTGCTACTTTGGAATGTTCTCTTGCCTGTTCCAGGAAAGGAGGACTTCATATGGTTCCAGTTCGGTGGATTCGAGTGTGTGGGTTGCAGCTCTTTTCGCCAGGGAAATCGCCCGAACGGTATTAACCCTCACTATACCGGGTTATACCGTAACAACCCCATACCGTACCGTCACTTCACTAGACATCACTGCTTAGCTGGACAGTATCTGATAGCTCAGACCCCACCCACATACAAGTCGTAATACAATCCCATCTTCTAACCGTAACAGTAAGGCCACATGCACACGGGCGTGTTTTTTCCAAATTACGGACCGTACAGATCTGTCCTGCCTTCCTGCGGAGTGGACAAGCGATGGCGTCATTGTTGGCTATGACGACGTGCGCTTCCAGACCACCACCGCTGTACTGTGATACACTTGTATGATTTATACAAGTGTATTACTGTACAGTGGTGGTGGCAAGAAGCGCACGGCGTCATAGCGAGTTAGCATTAGCAATCAATGATGCCGTGCGCTTGGCCACTCTGCAGGGTAACCTAACATAGTGGGTGTAATGTCACAGTAGTAATGCCCTCTTTGTGCCACCTTCACAGTAATAATCCCCATTGTGCCCCTTCACAGTAATAATCCCCATTGTGCCCCTTCACAGTAATAATCCCCATTGTGCCCCTTCACAGTAATAATCCCCATTGTGCCCCCTTCATATTAATAATCCCCATTGTGTCCCCTTCATAGTAATAATCCCCATTGTGCCTTTACAGTAATAATGCCCCTTAATAGTAGTAATTTATATTTACTTTGACTTTAGCCTCCTCTTGCCATCCGGTTTGACTCTGCACATAAAACGTAACTTTTAATTTTCCATTGTTATTATCTATGGCTAAAATTAAAATTGTTGACTGCAATCCACTCTACTGTTATGTTAATGACAATTGAACTTGACTTGGAGATGCTAGACTGAGCGCCGTCCGCTATCTCCTGATCGCCACCACGATTCTAACTTTATTAGTTCGGATAATGATTGCAATCCAACAGTTTAAAAGCTCACAGCACTACCTCCCCGACATGTTTCACCGGCTAACTACCGGCGTCTTCAGGGGAATGGGTAGCGTTTAATAGTAGTAATGCCCATTGTGCCCCCTTCAAAGTAATAATGCACATTGTGCCCATTTAATAGTAATAATGCCCATTGTGCCCCCTTCACAATAATTCTGTCCTCTGTGCCCTCTTCATTGTAGTAATGCCCTCTGTGCACTGTGCCTCCTCCAGAGTAGTAATTCCCTCTGTGCACTGAGCCCCCTCCATAGTAGAAATGCCCATTGTGCCCCCTTCACATTAGCAATGACCCATTGTGCAGCCTCCAGAGTAGAAATGCTCATTGTGCCCCCTTCACAATAATTCTGTTCTCTGTGCCCCCTTCATAGTAGTAATGCCCTCTGTGCACTGTGCCTTCTCCAGAGTAGTAATTCCCTCTGTGCACTGTGCCCCCTCCATAGTAGAAATGCTTATTGTGCCCCCCTCCATAGTAGAAATGCCTATTCTGCCCCCTTCACATTAGCAATGCCCATTGTGCAGCCTCCAGAGTAGAAATGCTCATTGCGCCCCCTTCACATTATCAATGCCTTTTGGGTCCACTCTGGAGTAGAAATGCCCATTGTGCTCCTTCACATAGGCAATGCCCATAGTGCCCCCTCCACAGTAGAAATGCCCATTGTGCCCCCTCTGTGCTAAAAACAAACAAAAAAAACCACAGTAACTACTCACCTTGTCCTGAAGCTCACAGTACTCTCTCCCCCACAGACACAGATCACTCTGCAGCACTGTGTTGGTGGGGCTTATGCAGATTTCCAGGCTGCAGGCTCCGCCAACAGGCTGGCAGCGAGATCTGTGCCTGCAGGCTGAATGGTGGAGCAGGGAGAAGTCTTCCTGCTTCACCATTCAGAGCACCACCGGCATGAAGAAGGGGAGAAGCGCGGGGAGCTGAGCGGTGAGTGACAGGACATCAGCTCCCTGCGCTACATGCGGGGGTCCGGACAGCTGGCAACTGCGGTCCGCCAGTTGAGTACCCCTGCCTTAAAGAATCTCTAAAAATTATGAACAGGGACACAGCAATAACTGAACTGAGTTCTTCAATAATTATTCAGTGTAATCCATCTGGACCTGAAGTCTTGTTCACATTTACCTTATTTAACCTAGATTGGACCATATCTACAGTTAGCCAATTTAGTATATTACACAATATTTTATTATTCTTTTGTTTATACAAAACTAAAAAAAAAAATAATATTTAGTAGCTTTGCCTTTTCTTGATCCTTAGTGACTATTAACATTATTTAGAGGTCCTACCTGCTCTGATCTTGGTTTTTCAGCATTTACATATTTAAAGTATTTTTGGGATTTGTTTTGCCCTCTTTTGCAACCTGCTGTTCATTTTGTATTTTTGCAGATTTTATCTATTTGTTTTTACAGATTTTATTAAGCTCTTTGGAAAGTTCAAAGGCTACAGGTTACTCCTCAGATTAGTATTTTTTGAATGGCTTTTTGTCATTTATTGCCTTTTTACAGTAGCTGTAGGCCATGTAGGGATTATTAGCTGTATATATATGTTTATAAACTAAGACCACCAAATATAGCGGGTAGTACCCCTACAACATCATCAATAACACTAAGGTACTCAAAAATCCCATTAAAAACATTGAATTTATTAAATGCTTATTAATTTTTTTTTGTTTACAACATGATAGTATATAGATAAAAATAGAGGTGAAAACCACTAAATGCACACATTCCCACTAGATAGAGTAATGTCTCATGATGGCGTATCCCACAGTTTACTATTGCACACGTCCCAGACCTATCAGCTCCCAAAATTAAGGACAACAGTCCCTACCAAGAAATAAGAGCGGACATAAAGTGCATACATATAACATAAGCCGCAACCGCGGACCTCGGGATCACACAATGCCTACCACAAATATATCTGGAGTATCCCACAGCAGGTGTGCGCACCCCTCAACGCGCGTTTCGCGTCTGCTTCATCAGGAGAAGAGATCTCATACAGGCGGTGAGTTGATTTTTAAAGCACTATCAGCCAATGGGAAACAAACAATCTCTCATGTGGTCAGGGACCTACCTGCATCATCATTCACTTCCCGGTATGTAGGCGCTCTAATGGCGCATCATCCTCTAGATACCTGCGCGGACTTCGCTTCCGCCCTGCCCCCAACTCAGCCTCAGTGAGGGCAGCCCACGTCACTTCCGGGGCCGACGTCATCAAGGCATGAGAATGTGGAGGCACGCGGAAGCGCCGCTGCCAGGAGATAGAAGAGATGCGCACCGCTCATACCTGGGGTGAGATGACCTATCCACACTGTACTAATACACTACACCCATTGAAAACTAATCTACTTGGACTAAATGTGACTACTGGGATGCTAAGAGAGGTAGATTAACCCTCAAATTAATAATATATGCATAATATATAAAACCCACTAAGGCAGTACCAATACTGCCACTGTCAAAATAACCTTAATCCCTAAATAGATTAGTGACCGAAACTGTATCAGTGCAAATGACCTTTATATAATAAAATAGTGACCAATAAATATGTATTAGATAATTATGAGTGATACTACCCACATATATTTCTAAACCTGTGAAAATTATAATTATCAATTGCCTACCTTCAGCACACAATTTGCTCTCAATCAATGTGATGAGAAAATATATTTTTTTCCCCCCTTATCAAAACCTCCCGTGCAATAAAAGTAGACTCCATACCCTTACAAATCCAAAATTGATAATAATCCTCACTAACCACATAAAAAAACAATAAATTATCAATCATAGTCCCCAGTGCAGTGATCATGTGTCAGCCAACTCCACCTCACCATATAACACATCCCTTAATTCATCTATACAAGTCCCAAGGCTAGAAAGGTATTGCTGGGTCAGTATCGATCTTCATCTTTTTAATTCAATCATCTCTTCTTTTTGCAGATACGGCCAATAGTCCCCACTTTAAATCGACAATTCCGTTCTCCACATCAGCTGATACTCTCCAGTAACATATAAGTAAGTATTTTCACTGAAAAAAATATATAGAAAAAACACCAATTAAAATAAATTTAAAATCACAACCCACCCCACCCTCAGACTACTTCCTACAGGAACGCCCCGAATCCCAATGATTCATTAAGGCCTAGCGGAGCTTGAGTACCCAATTTAAAGATCCATCGCCTTTCCATCTATGCAAGACGTTTCCCAACATCCCCTCCTCTGATGCCCATATGGACCACATCAATCCCTCTAAATTGCAGAAGTCCATCACTATTATGGTAGGTCTTAAAATGGCGCGGAATCGTTTTTAATTTCCAAAAATCCTTCTCATCCTTCCCTTTTTCTATATCACGGATGTGCTCTCTTACCCTTTTTCTCAATTCTCGAGTAGTCAGCCCTATATAGATCATTCCACATGGGCAGGTCGTATGATACACTACTGCTCTAGTCGAGCATGAGATCTATTCTCTAATCTCATAATTCCTGTCGTTATTCATACCTTTAAATTCTTTAGCTTTCACCATATTCCTACACGCCTTACAGGTTCCGCATGGGTATGATCCCTTCAACTTCTCCTTACTCGTGGTGTCCTCGTCCGCAATATAATGGCTATGAACCAACATATCCTATAGAAGGGAATTCCAATTGGTCAATTTGTAAGAGCTAAGAGGATCTGTTCAACTGAGGCCAATTATCAACGCCAAGAGGTAAATTTGACATCACGTTTCAAATCACGGGGGTACAGCAATAGAAGTATTAAAATAGGAAGAATGAGAGCGCATACGAAGACTAGGGAACAATTACTATGCCCTAATGCAATAAAGAAAACGGATTGGGTTTAGAGACCAGATTCATAACCAACTACAATAAACAATGGGGACAAATTAGGGATATCTTACAAAAGCATTGGCATATTTTGGAGACGGACAAGATTTTGAAAGAATGTATTACTGACAGACCCTGCTGACAGCTAAAAGGGCAAGAAATTTAAAGGATTTGTTGGTTCATAGCCATTATATTGCAGACGAGGACACCACGAGTAAGGAGAAGTTGAAGGGATCATACCCATGCGGAACCTGTAAGGCGTGTAGGAATATGGTGAAAGCTAAAGAATTTAAAGGTATGAATAACGACAGGAATTATGAGATTAGAGAATACATCTCATGCTCGACTAGAGCAGTAGTGTATCATACGACCTGCCCATGTGGAATGATCTATATAGGGCTGACTACTCGAGAATTGAGAAAAAGGGTAAGAGAGCACATCCGTGATATAGAAAAAGGGAAGGATGAGAAGGATTTATGGAAATTTAAAACGATTCCGCGCCATTTTAAGACCTACCATAATAGTGATGGACTTCTTCTGCAATTTAGAGGGATTGAGGTGGTCCATATGGGCATCAGAGGAGGGGATGTTGGGAAACGTCTTGCACAGATGGAAAGGCGATGGATCTTTAAATTGGGTACTCAAGCTCCGCTAGGCCTTAATGAATCATTGGGATTCGGGGCGTTCCTGTAGGAAGTAGTCTGAGGGTGGGGTGGGTTGTGATTTTAAATTTATTTTAATTGGTGTTTTTTCTATATATTTTTTTCAGTGAAAATACTTACTTATATGTTACTGGAGAGTATCAGCTGATGTGGAGAACGGAATTGTCGATTTAAAGTGGGGACCATTGGCCATATCTGCAGAAAGAAGAGATGATTGAATTAAAAAGATGAAGATCGATACTGACCCAGCGATACCTTTCTAGCCTTGGGACTTGTATAGATGAATTAAGGGATGTGTTATATGGTGAGGTGGAGTTGGCTGACACATGATCACTGCACTGGGGACTATGATTGATAATGTATTGTTTTTTTATGTGGTTAGTGAGGATTATTATCAATTTTGGATTTGTAAGGGTATGGAGTCTACTTTTATTGCACGGGAGGTTTTGATAAGGGGGAAAAAAATATATTTTCTCATCACATTGATTGAGAGCAAATTGTGTGCTGAAGGTAGGCAATTGATAATTATAATTTTCACAGGTTTAGAAATATATGTGGGTAGTATCACTCATAATTATCTAATACATATTTATTGGTCACTATTTTATTATATAAAGGTCATTTGCACTGATACAGTTTCGGTCACTAATCTATTTAGGGTTTAAGGTTATTTTCACAGTGGCAGTATTGGTACTGCCTTAGTGGGTTTTATATATTATGCATATATTATTAATTTGAGGGTTAATCTACCTCTCTTAGCATCCCAGTAGTCACATTTAGTCCAAGTAGATTAGTTTTCAATGGGTGTAGTGTATTAGTACAGTGTGGATAGGTCATCTCACCCCAGGTATGAGCGGTGCGCATCTCTTCCATCTCCTGGCAGCGGCGCTTCGGCGTGCCCCCACATTCTCATGCCTTGATGACGTCGGCCCCGGAAGTGACGTGGGCTGCCCTCACTGAGGCTGAGTTGGGGGCAGGGCGGAAGCGAAGTCCGCGCAGGTATCTAGAGGATGATGCGTCATTAGAGCGCCTACATACAGGGAAGTGAATGATGATGCAGGTAGGTAGGCATTGTGTGATCCCGAGGTCCGCGGTTGCGGCTTATGTTATATGTATGCACTTTATGTCCGCTCTTATCTCTTGGTAGGGACTGTTGTCCTTAATTTTGGGAGCTGATAGGTCTGGGACGTGTGCAATAGTAAACTGTGGGATACGCCATCATATGACATTACTCTATCTAGTGGGAATGTGTGCATTTAGTGGTTTTCACCTCTATTTTTATCTATATACTATCATGTTGTAAACAAAAAATTTTTAATAAGCATTTAATAAATTCAATGTTTTTAATGGGATTTTTGAGTACCTTAGTGTTATTGATGTGTATATATATGTTAACAACAGGAATACATAGAAACATAGAATGTGTCGGCAGATAAGAACCATTTGGCCCATCTAGTCTGCACAATATATTGAATACTATGAATAGCCCCAGGCCCTATCTTATATGAAGGATGGCCTTATGCCGATCCCATGCATGCTTAAACTCCTTCACTGTATTTGCAGCTACCACTTCTGCAGGAAGGCTATTCCATGCGTCCACTACTCTCTCAGTAAAGTAATACTTTCTGATATTACTTTTAAACCTTTGCCCCTCTAATTTAAAACCATGTCCTCTTGTAGCAGTTTTTCTTCTTTTAAATATTCTCTCCTCTTTTACCGTGATGATTCCCTTTATGTATTTAAAAGTTTCTATCATATCCCCTCTGTCTCTTCTTACTTCCAAGCTATACATGTTAAGGTCCTTTAACCTTTCCTGGTAAGTTTTGTCCTGCAATCCATGTACTAGTTTAGTAGCTCTTCTCTGATACATTTTGCAGTATAATTACCCAACATAGATTTAAAGCACTCCCAACCAGTTTGCATTTTACACTTCAGGGAGAATATAAATATATTGTGCTCACTGTTACCATGTGTTTCACAAACAGTGACATTTCCAACAAGCTCTGCATTGTTAGAAATTACCAGATACAACAGAGCATTGCCCCTAGTGGGTGCTTCTACAAACTGGCCCATAAAGTGGTCCTGCAGCAAGTTGGGAAACTTTCTCCCCTTTGCAGTTGAGGCAGAATCATGACTCCAGTCAATGTCTAGGAAGTTAGAATCTCCCATTATGACCACTGTACCAGCCTGTGTAGCCTGCTCTATTTGGTTATACAGATGAACTATCTCCTCTTTGATGTTACGGGGTCTATAGATTACACCAAGTATTATTTTTTCAATTTCAAAACAAAGTGAGGTACAATGGCTCAAACACTGGTACACACGGTAGTGGTGCTCTCTCCTTGGGTGACACCCTCACCCAAAAGAACAAGTCAGTGAGAAGAAAGCAGTTATGGAGGGCACTCACTTATCTTGGCACTGGAAATATCGGTTAAAAATATACAGTAGTTTATTAATTAAAATGTGCAGTAAAATGTAGATATAGAGAAGAACCGGATCTGTTAATTAATATAAAAGCTTATATAAAAAAATGTATATAGAAAAATTGGTGTGGGGAAAAAAAAAAAGGTACAAATAATTATATATCTCCTGACCACACAACAAGGTATTATTATAACAAAGATAATAGATACAGGTCCAGCAGTATTAGTCTTTTTTTTATATATAAATCTTTGATATATAGGTACAGACTGTCCAGTTAAAATTGTCTCCAATGATTCATATATAGTTTTTTTAAATGGGTCCCAAATTATGATGACTCTGGTGAGTTCCTATATGTTGAAGGATGGGTCACCACTAGATATGGTGTTGTATTAAATGGTGTTATTTTCCTCAATAACACAGCCGGTTTTGGCATATATTCAGCACAGCAGTAGAGCACACTCTGACAGTAGTGTCAGATAGTAGCGATAAGTGTATCTCCTTATTAGTATAAGTATCGGGTCAGCCGTTAGGTGAATGGCACAGTAAATTGTTCCCAGACCACTTGTTAGATATGTAACAATATATGATTTCTGTTGGGTGCCTCACTGGCTACATTACCGATCTTCAAAGTGTCGATGTTGTGCTGATGCGCGCGATGTTGCTGAAGGCTTGTGTGTGCTGGGAGTCACAATCTTTCCGCTGGCTGAACTTCAGGTCGGCGTCCCACGTGGAGATGGATAGTAATGCAGCCGCTTCTTGTATATGATAAAGTGTGCACAGTATATTGGAGCACTCCTGAGGTCTGGATGTTACCTGTAGTCCATAAATCCTCCGGTACTGGTACAGTCCAAACGCGTTTGGGGACACACAGTCCCTTCTTCAGTGACCATGCATGCAGTCTTACCCAAACCAGGGTTGGAACCAGGGTGAATGAATAAAGGACTGAAGGTCTCAAAGGGCCTGAGCAAACGACAGGTGTCACACATGAGCTGCCACTGGCCGACATCAAAGTAAAAAAGGGGAGTACTCATGTCCTTTTGGATCATCAAGAAATCGTTTATGGCCTTTCTCTGTTTGTATAGTCGGTCCAACATATGAAGGGTGGAATTCCAACGGGTGGAAGTCAAATATATCAGCCTATGTTGGGGGATGTCGTTCTGCCGCTGCAGCTCAAGGAGGGTGTGCTTGGCGCTGTACGAGTGGCTGAAGTGCATGCAAAGTTTATCGGCCATTTTTAGGATGTCTTGCAGATGGGTAACAACTTCAAGAACCACTTGACAACCAGATTGAACAAATGCGCCAAGCAGGGCACATGGCTCAGCCCTCCTTGACGCAGTGCAGACACCATGTTCTTCCTGTTGTCGGTCACCATGGTTCCGATTTTGAGTTGTCGCGGAGAAAGCCAGGATTCAATTTCTTGATGAAGAACATGGAGCAGTTTGCCCCCTGTGAGACTCCGTTCACCCAGGCAAACGAGGTTTAGAACAGCGTGACACCACCATGCCCTGCACATGCTCGAGGAGCACTGTGAATTGTCACTGCAGTGGAGGCTGAGGACACGGTGGTGGATGAGGAGGCAGACACTGTCACAGGACCAATGGTGTGAGAACGTGGCGGCGTAAGCGGCGTCACCTAGCCAAGTTGCTAGTTTGGCTGGGCAGGAACCACATTTATCCAGTGGGCTTTAAAGGCATATATTGTCCCTGACCGTAGTTACAGCTCCATACGTCGGCGCTGCCGTGCACCGAAAGGCTTAAAGACTGGCCCACCTTCTGTTCCACATATTTGTGCAGGGCTGGTACTGCCTTTTTGGCAAAGAAATGACGGCTTTGGACTCTCCACCTCGGCTCGGCACAAGCCATCAGTTCTCTGAAAGGTGCAGAGTCCACCACTTGGAAAGGGAGGGACTGCAGCACCAGCAACTTGGCCAGGAGCACGTTCAGCTTCTGCACCATTGGATGAGTGCACGCATACTGTTGTCTCTTGGCAATCGCTTCGCTGATCGATTGCTGATGGAATGACTGACGAGGAGTAGGAGGGCGAGGAGCAGGAGCATCAGGGCCGGTAGATAATGGGAAGGACAGACAGCTTCCTTCGGCTGAAGTGGTGGAGCCTTGACTGCCTGAAATTGGTTGTGTGCCACTGGGTGATGCAGTGGTTGCTGCGGCAGGCTGGACCACCACATTGGAGCCATGGTTCTCCCAGGCCAGTTTATGGTGACGCTGCATATGTTGATGGAGGGCCACCATGGTGCCAACATTGGCACCCTTGACATGCTTCACCTTCTGCCCATAGATTCGGCAAATGGCCATGTTCACCTCCTCCAGTGGCTTAACAAAAAACTGTCACACTGCAGATTAGGTGATTTTACCCCCGACGCTCCGCACTGACTGACTGCTACCGCCGCTGCTTCTGTGAACCCCTGCATCACTACTTTCCAGGCAGGTAGGCTCCTGCGAAGTGGGTGGTCTACCCCGGGTACGTTTGGCTCCCAACCTCCCACTGCTGCCATCCTGCTTACTCCCGGCCACGCTAATGAATTGCTGGCTCCGTCGCTGCATCACGCTGCCACACTCTTCTCCCGATGACGATGATGAAACCCTTTTGGCACCCGGCTCCCAATTGAGATTGGCTGCATCATCATCGAGTACTGTCTGCACGTAACTTATGTCCTCCTCAACGGTCTGTGAGCCAGGAGCCTGACCGTTCGCAACACCAGCTCCCATGCCACTCTCCTCATCACTACTTGCCCATCTACCGGAGGAAGTGCCGGATGTCTCCGTCAGATCTTGGCTGGGCAGTAGCTGCTGACTGTCCTCTAGTAGCTCGTCCTCGCTGTATAGTGTAGCTGAGCCGACCGCATATAATACTTTTTTGGCTGAGGGAACAGAAAAGGACAGAGGCAGGTTGAGGACAGGTGAGGGCACAGGGCCTGCTCACGGGCCATGCCAACTAAGGGTTGTTTCTGATGAACCCACCGACTCTTGGCTGGGGGTGTCTGATGTTACTTGGGACGAAGTGGATGACAAAGTCAACCATTCAAGAACCGCTGGGTTGCTGGTGAAGACACGACCGCTAGATGACACCGGAAGATCAGGCCTCTCGAAGTGACCCCTGCTGCCATGCCCCCTTGCCCTGCTGCGACCTGTGCCTGCGCCAAAAACATTTAGGCCTCTGCCCCTCCTGTCACTTTTCTGTCTGACATACTGTTAGAAAAAATAAATTTAAAAAAAGGAAATTAATACACCCCAAAAAAGTTTACAATTTTCTCACTTCACCACACGGCTAATAAGCCCCCTTTTTTTCCACTAATACACCCCAAAAAAGGATTTAGAACATATAACTGCACCGCTGAACGGCAAATAATACTTTTTGTTTTCCACTAATACACACCAAAAAAGGCTGTAAATTTCTCACTTCACCACACAATGGCTAATAAGCCCTTTTTTTACCACTTATACACCCCATAAAAGGCTTTAAAAAGGCTTTAGTTACTATAACTGCACTACTGAACGGCAAATAAGCCCTTACTTTTTTTTTTGCATTTATGCACGCCAAAAAAGGCTTTAGAACATATAACTGCACCACTGGACAGCAAATAAGCCCTTATTTTTTTCCATTTATACATGCCAAAAAAGCCTTTAGAACATTTAACTGCACCACTGAAAGGCAAATAAGCCCTTATTTTATTCCCACTAATACATCCGAAAAAAGGCTTTAGAACATATAACTGCACCAATGAACAGCAAATAAGCCCTTATTTCTTTCCACTAATACACCACAAAAAAGGCTGTAATTTCCTTACTTCACCACACAACAGCTAATACATCCCAAAAAAGGCTTTAAAACATATAACTGCACAGCTTAACAGCAAATAATTATTAGTGGAAAAAAAAAAGTATTATTTGCCGTTTAGCTGTGCGGTTATATGTTTTAAAGCCATTTTTGGGTTGTATTAGTGGTAAACCAAAAATCACGCCAAAAAAAGTCTTTCCTAGCACTGTCCCTAGCGCCTGCTAATGTCTCTCCCTGCACTAAGTACACAAAAAAAATGGCTAATTCCAAGATGGCTGAGGCTATTTATAGGGCTGTGACATCACAGGGCTAGCTGGCTGCTGATTGGCTGCATGCATGGCGTTGTGGGTGATCCCTCTTTCCCAGAGTTCTTTGCTCCATGTCCTAACATGCACAGCAGTCGTTTTAGGAAGAAATACGATTCGTTACCACAAAGTGTCTGGAAATTCAGATTTAGTGCAAAACAAATTTTTCCTGAAATTCGGATTGAATTCCACTTAATTATCTTCGATTCGCTCATCTCTAGTCATAGCCACAGGACAATAGTTGATAATTGCCCTCTGCATGGGGAGCAGCCATGGCTGCAGTCATCAATAAGGTAGCATTAGACATAAATAGGAAAGGAATGAATTTAGTAACTTCCCCAGATTATTGTGAATGCTACAATACTATAACCAAAATGTTAGTTTTCATTTATGTATGAATAATCAGAAATAAAAGCAGCACCTAAATAAAATAAAAAAATTAATTCAAACTATTTTTTGACATATATGCCACTTTTATTTAACGTATTAAAAGCAAACATTTTTCTTACTAATTAAAACCCCTATCTTTTTTTTTTTTATAACCAGTTTACCAGTTTTTATTTTTGGATCGCAGATTGTGTTATTCCATAATGTGTACTTAATGATGGGGAAAGTTGTATTACCTGAGCTACTGTTAACAAGATTAAGAGATTTGCTTTACAGCAGCCAGATGGACCATTGGAACTTGTAGCCTGGAGAGGACACTGACTGATATGGAAGAATTTTCTAGGCATGCCCTGTGACCGTTACAACCCACCGCTTCAAAGTCCAGCCTAACTGGTTTAAGTAGCATCACTTTCTGTCCTATTTGAAACATACGGCGCTGGGCTCTCTTATCATACCATACTTTCTGGCATCTCTGTGCGGTCTGGAGCTTGGCTTGGATAGATCTGGCTAGTTGTTCCATTCGGTCCCTAAGCTCTAATACATATGGTATGATAGGGAACCCGTCATTCTCAGTGTCTCCCTCCCAATGTTCCCTAATAAGGTCCAAGGTTCCTCGCACTCTTCTCCCATAAAGTAGTTCAAACGAGGAGAAACCCGTGGATTCCTGCCGCACCTCCCGATATGCGAACAGGAGGTGTGGCAGGACCCGCTCCCAATCCTTATACTCACTGGTAAAGGTCTTGAGCATTTGCTCTGATCATATACACACACTGGATGTTTTAAAGCATGTTATTCCAAACAATTTAGGAATGTTAGTTGATTTATGCCCTTTATGGATTAAAACCCGACTCTGCGTCCACTACGTAATTTTCCATGGGAGTTTTGCCATAGATCCCCCTCCGGCATGCCACAGTCCAGGTGTTAGACCCCTTGAAACAACTTTCCCATCACTATTGTGGCCAGAAAGGGAACATTTGCGGAAGTTCGCGTTTGCTGTTTGCGAACGTTAAATTTTATGTTTGCGACATCACTAATTACCAGCAATCTGAAATAAATATCCAACTAGGTTTTACCAGTTGGGGTGTGTCCCTGCGCAGTCTGATACTGGCAGCATGGACTGGATCGTGGGAAACCGTCAACTGCTAACACCCATATGAACTTTTATTGTGGACTGTTGCCAACTCTTCACAAGATTCTAACAGAAATAGAGGAATGGCACAACATAGTTACATGAAATTGTGCTTCTGACTTATTTCACAGGTTCTGTTTAAAATCGCTTATCCCACAAAAAACATTTATCACCTATACAGAGGACCTAGAATGGGTGTCCTGAGAAGCCAAATCCAGATGGGTTTGTGCTCACTATCACCGTCAGACGCATAGACATGGAACAATAATAACAAATAATTCCTATTATAGTGGAACATATTCCCCAGAACTATACAAATCAGAGAGTACATGTACCGTGTATGTTCAAAATCAGAAACAACAGAATTACATTACTGGAGTGATATAGTGCACACGTGACCAACATTCAATTCAAACTTCTCTGCATTGTGGGTGCTTGGGACACCTGCTGTAGTGATCATTGGGGGTCCCCGTAGTAGGTCTCCCTGTGTTTTATATTTATTAAAGAAATTATTTTCATTGGATAACCCCTTTACAAGAAAATCAAGGCTCATTTTTTTTGCAGGAAGAACTGTAGTTTTTGTTAAATATCATTTTGAGGTAGGTATGACTTTTTATAAAAAAAAATTTGGGAGGTAAATTTTTTTTGTGATAAAGAAATGGCGAATCACCCTTTTTTATTCTGTTACACCATTCACTGTATCGGTACGACTACCCTGCAGTCCATTAGTGTTGGCAGTAGTGTTCCCCATCGTTGCACACTATAGAAAAAAGCGCTGGCCTCTCCTGTGGCGGGGACCATTGGAGCACACATAGGTTGGGGCTTTTTTTCTATAGTGTACAAGCACGGCCACTGCTGCAGGTTTGCAGGGTGGCCTTAACCATGGAAACGAGCAGTGCAATGCGATGTAAAAATGAGCCCAGCCAGCAAAGAAAACAATATGGATAATAATAATACATTACTATGTGCCTTGTATTAACTTTCTCTACTTAATAAATGCTATTAGCATAAGTGAAACAACCCCTTTAAGTTTTCCAGGTGTTTTCTTCATTTTCTGGTCTATTTTAAGCCTAGCAGCCAGGGTGAAAACTGCATGATTTTAGTATTTTTATATAGGTAGGGACATAAAAAAAATAAAAAAATATATAGGTTGAATATAAAAACATGATTTAAAAAATAGGTAATTCCTTTTAAGCAGGCTGAGTAAAATGCATGTGGATTGAGGTCATGATTGCGTACAACTCATGTGGTGCAAGTTTTTTTAGATAATACATTTTGTTAGTTGGAATTGCAGTGACACACTAAAGCTTCTGAGTAACCAAATCATACCTTTTTAAAAAATGTAGTTTTGCTTACTGGAAGTTACATTCATACCACTCCTAATACTGTGCTGTCTTCACTTTAGGGCTCCTGCATATGACCGTATGTATTTTACGGTCTGCGAAAAATGGATCCGCAAAAAATGTGGATGACATCCGTGTGCATTCCGCATTTTGCGGAACGGAACAGCTGGCCCCTAATAGAGCAGTACCTTGTCCGTAATGCAGGATACGGGTGTAACTTTTGTTTTTTTGCGGACCCATTTAAATCAATGACTCTGCATAGGGTCTGCAAAAAAATAGTCATTTTTATCCAACGGGCAAGAGAATCTTTTGTTGCTTTTAGTCCTTTATTTACTTGTTGAAATTGTAGAAAAAGGTAGTCTGATTTCCTCCAGCTAAAAACTAGTGATTTCCAATTAAGCTAATAAACAACGACATACATCTAAACAAAACGAGGGAAGAATAATTTCATCCTGCCTGTGAAATTCCATCACAACTTAAGGTAAGAAAGTTGAATCAGTTTTCAAAATAACCCTATCATCTAAGATTTTTAGAAAAGGGGGGTTAAACTTCAAAGATTGTATTTCCCCTATTCTGCAAGCCAATGCAATTGCGACTAAAAACATGATTTTTAGGGTGATAGATTTTAAAGACTTGTCAGAGAAAGGAGTAGGTGTTAATTCCACCATTACAGTATTTAGGTCCCAAGGGACAACACTTGGTCTGACAAATATAGTCTAAATGCCCCTTTAAGGAAACAAATTATCCAGGGTTTTTCAGCTATTTTATCATCCAATGATGCACTCAAAGCTGAAATATGCACTTTTACCGTACTAGGACGCAGTCCTTTATTAAACCCTAACTCAAGAATTGATGTTTCTGGGTAGTAAATTATTTTCTTTACATCTGGTACAATATCTATTCCAGATCTTAGAGTATATATTAGAGATCACCATTTTCCTACTAGCCAATATAGTATCTATAACTTGATCAGAGAGACCTTCAACCTTTCAGCAGCCATGCTGCTAGGTGAAGTGCCTCTACTCGTGGATGTAGGATCGGAGCTTGAGACAGAAGGTCTTTCTACCACGGTAGCATCCAAGGAGCCTGGATTGACATTCATTTTAGTAAAGGGAAGCAGGACTTTTTGGGCCAAACTGGGGCTATTAAGATAACCTGAATTTGTTCTTCCCTTATTTTCCTGAAAACTCTGGCCAGGAGAGGAAAAGGTTGAAACGCATAAGCCAGCTGGAAATTCTAGGAGTGGGCGAGCGCATCCACCCGTCCCTTCTCCCACCATTGTGAAGGGGATAAAAGCCTTGGAAATTTCTTGTTCTGGGCTGATGCAAATAGGTCTATTTGAGCAAGACTCCTTTTCCTTGTGATCTGCTGGAAAATAGTTATGCTGATACTCCATTCCCCTGAAATCAGACAACTCTGCTTCTCTGTTTTCTACCTCTTTTAAATGGGCCGCAGAAATTGATTCTTTGTTATTCTTTGCAAACCCACACTCTTAGTACCTCCTTGGTGATTTAGATAGACCACAACTGAGGTATATTTGGTTATTATCTGGACATCTTTGCCCTTTATTTCTGGTGCTAAGGCATTTAATCTTTCCCAGACAGTGGAGAGCTCTCTCGAATTTGAAGATTCCTCGGCTTGGGCTCTAGACCACTCCCCCAGCAAATAGCGAGTCGACCAACCCCATTGACTTGCATCTGTTGTTATCACCTGCAAGTTCTTTTTTATCCAGGAGACTCCTTGTTCCAAATGAAACAGACGCCCACCAATGAAGGAATTGGGTTACTGCTGGTGAAATGGTCATTTTGTTCTCTAAGGACTGGAGATTTGTGCTCCAACTTGATAAAATCACCTGTTGTAAATGGAACTGTGCGCAATTAAACACCGGAATACAGACTGAAATGGTTCCTAGCAGTCATGCTCCTGCACTGGGAGAGATTTATAAAGGCTTCCACATGATTTTATACCTGAAGATACTGTTTTACACACTCCACGTTTAGAGCATGACTGTTCAGATGCAGATATTTCGGATAATACTAAACATCTCTTTCCTGGTGACATCCCTTAATTCCTTTTAAATATGGCACCAAGTCCTTGGCGATATTAGGCTACTTTCCCACTCGCGTTTTGGCTTTCCGTTTGGGAGATCTGTCTAGGGCTCTCACAAGCAGTCCAAAACGGATCAGTTTTGCCCTTATGCATTCTGAATGGAAAAGGATCTGCTCAGAATCAGTTTGCCTCCGATCAGTCTCCATTCCGCTCTGGAAGCGGACACCAAAATGCTGCCTGCTTAACGAAACTCAGCCAAACGGATCCGTCCTGGCACACAATTTAAGTCAATGGGGACATATCGGTTTTCTCTGACACAATAGAAAACGGATCTGTCTGCCATTGATTTTCAATGGAGTTCATGAAAGATCCGTCTTGGCTATGTTACGGATGATAGAAACGGATCCGTTCATGATGGATGCATGCGGTTGTATTATTGTAACGAATATGTTTTTGCAGATCCATGACGGATCCGCCCAAAAAGCGAGTGTGAAAGTAGCCTTAGAAGTAAATTTTTTGCAGATTTTAGTGTCGCCAGATTCTGTAATTTTGGCTAAATACATAGTACACTTCCGGGGTTTGGGAGCAGGTTTAAGTCTATGAGAGCTCTCTTTCTCACTCTAACATACATGTAACATATTACATACGGCCGAAAAAAGACATTTGTCCATCCAATTTGGCCTGTCATGTAGCAGAGCAAAAGAGACAACAGTAAAACTTAGATTAGATTAACCCCCAAAAGATGTTAGCAATCTGTAAGAGTGTAATACTCAAAACTGTGGAGCATTGAGAGGTTTCCATCCCTTCCCCCAGTTCAGACATGGCTGCTGGCAGGAGGTAGGAATGCCTTAGACCTGTTTAAATAGTCCTACCTTCAGACCCCAGATCAGAAGGCAACATCCACCTTGAACAGAGCGCTTCCATGCTGACGTCCTCTGGTGCCAGGCCTCAAAGACCATCATATCCATGGCCGCCTCTACTAGGCCCCCTCCTAACGTCACCCACCAGCGCTGCCAATTACAGATAGCGGAGGAGATAAGGGGCCAGATTAAATCCATGAGTGTCCGGCCCCACACGTGGATTCCCTGCACCAGCGGCCAGAAGGAAGGCAGCCATGCATATCTTAAATATGAGCCGCACCCGATTCCACATGTACGTCTGTTCAGATAGCGGCGTCCCACATCGTACATCAGGTACATGCCGGACTCACGTGTGCTTTTATTTTTTTAGGGCTTTTTACGAAGCAAAAGCTCCTGCTACCCACACAGAAAACATCTTCACAGTGATGCTGTGAGAAAGACATTTACCCCACCAGGAGGGACAGGAAGACACTGAGGAGGAGGCAAAGAGAGTCAAATTTATTCTTCCTCCTGGTTGGAGGAAGGTCTCTCATAGTAATGCCACTGTGGAGAACGAAAAGGAAAATATAGGATCTTCATTTTTTTTTTTAGATAAACTATAAGTGCCATTTCCAGAACCTGAGGTTGGCTGAGATGCAGCAGCACCAGTTGTCTGCATAGAGACTCTGGAGTGGCAGAAAGTAGGATCGGTCATAATGCCGGCTTTTCATATAAATAGGGACACTAAAAGCCTGAAAAACAAGGGGAAAAAAAAGTGTAACCTTTAGCTCTTTCTGCTTGGACATCTTAGGCTACTTTGACACTAGCGTTTTGGCTTTCCGTTTGTGAGATCCATGATGGACTCTCACAAACGGTCCAAAACTGATCATTTTTGCCCTAATGCATTCTGAATGGAAAAGGATCCGCTCAGAATGCATCAATTTGCCTCCGTTCAGTCACCATTCCGCTCTGGAGGCAGACACCAAAACGCTGCCTGCGGTTTTTCTGTCCGTCCTGGGAGGCAGCGCGAGATGGACACAATAGAAAACGGATCTGTCCCCCATTAACTTTCAATGGAGTTCATGACGGATCCGTCTTGGCTATATAAGACATAATACAACCGGATCTGTTCATGACGGATGCATGCGGTTGTATTATTGTAATGGAAGAGTGTTTGCAGATCCATGACGGAAACGCAAAAACCGCTAGTGTGAAAGTAGCCTTAAAACATGCTTAATATAGCAGATTTAAGAGATTTCCTGCAGTCAGACAAGTCCCTTGTTGCTCCCCACCCCTCAGTCTTGGGCCGGAGACAGCCTGTCATCACTGTAAATGAACTAACATGACTTTGCAGTCATACAAAAAGTCAGGAAAGGGGTGGGACTTAAAGGGGTGTGTAAGAATACTATACAGCAGCAGTGCGCAAAACTATAGACAGTGCTACTTAGCTTTCCCAGGTGCCTGACCATCAAGTTTGCAAACAGAGGCATGAAGTATTTCTCATTGTCTTCGTAGGCAAATCTGTCATCTACGAGTGTGGGAAAGATGGATTAAAAAGTCTTGTGAATTTGTACACACTATCCAGATGCTACCCTTACATTATGTATAAGTAACCCAGCTTTTCTAGGACATTGATAGGCACCTCTGTCTAGCTATGGAACTATTTAGGAGCAAGTTTGTCTAGGTAGATGTACTATTCTGCATTCTAAGTTACAGTTCCACTGGTAACTGGTAGCTTTCCCAGGAATCTGAAAAACAAATATGACTATGGCACTATTTAGGAATGAGAAGCGAGATTTATCCTGGCAGATTTGGTATTCTGCAGTCTATTACAGTTTTACATGGTGGAAACCCAGGACCCCAAAAGACAAATCTGCCTAGATATAGAACTATTTAGGAGTGACACAGAGGATTTATTTAGGTAGACTTCGTATTTAGCAGTTTCTATTACAGTTCCACATAATGTGTTACCCACAGATCCTGAAGGACTAATCTGTCTAGCTATGCTAAAGTATAGAGAATTTGTCAGTGGGATTCTTTACTCCGCTTTTCCAGGTCCTGGGTGACAAATCCAGCTAAGTATCATACAATTATGTGGATTTCTGAATTCATAAATAGGCCAATATGTCTTTCTGCAGTTTGGGAAAGCTGGGTAACAACCTCTGCAGAGATGAAATGGCAGTCATTCTTGGGGGAGATTTATCACAGCTCCTTTGGAAAATAAAAGGTAGAATCTGACTGGTTGCTATGGGCAATTAAGCCAGTTTTTAGACCTTTATCATTAAATCTATTTTGGAGATTTATTGATGACATGTTTATTGTATGGAGAGGAACTGAAGTGGAATTTGAGGAATTTGTGGAGTATTTTAACACTCAGAATAATATGAACATGAAGTGCGCCAGTAAAATAGATTCCAGAGAACTGGGATTCCTAGATGTAAGTCAGTGTACAAGGGGAGACATCAATCACTAAAGAGTATAAAAAATCTACTGCCACACATTCCCTCTTGCACTTCAGGAGCTCCCATGCCCCACATGTAAAGAGAGCTGTACCTTATGGACAATTTACAAGAGTGAGAAGGATAGCTAGTAAGGACACAGACTTTATAGATCAGTCCAAGGATTTAAAGAGAAGACTTCTAGAGAGGGGTTTCCCTGGGAAAATAATTGACAATTCAGTTTTGAGGGCAGTGAAAGAGAGAGATCAAGGAGAGAAGAGAAACAATAAGCAAGTAAAAGAGAAAAATGAGAGAACAGTGTTCACCTTTAAGTATACACCTATGGCTATGACTATAAGGAAAGCCATCCTAAATAATTGGCATGTACTTTCCTATGATTTCCTAAGAATTTAAAAGAAAAAACTAAAAATCCACACTTGATTAGTTTCAGAAGAAGTCAGACCATTAAAGACAAGATAGTAAGTAGTAAGTTTGCGAGAAGAAAAGATAACTGGTTGGAAAAGGGTATACCACAAGGAAATTTCAAATGTGGTCAGTGCACAGCTTGCAGATTTATGATTAGATCCATGTATCTAAACATAGAAGGAGTAAAACCCAGTGAGACAGTTTACCTCATGTAAAAAGTTTTTGGTTTATGTTATATTTTGCCCATGTGGGAGGAAAAACCATAAGACGAATTTAATGACAAGAATGACTTAGCAGTTTTCATTTAGTAATATGTGTAATGGTGCTGTGTTTTTAAATAAATGTTTGTATATCGTTGCCATAGTGATGACATCAGACATGGCATAAAAGAGACATGCGCGCTGACACCATCACGTGGGAGGCCAGACGAAGCATGGTCAGCACGAAACGGCAGTTGTCTGTAGCTGAGTGAGTGCTCGCACAAGCAACCATGTTTTAAATCTGAATAAACAAGCTGCAAAGGAAATCGGCAAGTGACGCAATTTTATTTCTTCTATATACTACATGTGAACTTGGTCTACGGCTGACTATGAATCACACGACAGGCCCAGAAACTCCAAGTATACCCCATAAAGAGGCAGCAGTGCCAACACCAAAACTATTTCTAACATACCAAAACTTTATTATATATAATATCAGGACAACTGTGAGTATATATTATATTATATATGTAGTTTGGTCTCCAGTATACCACCACATGTTAGCCAAAAAAAAAAAAAAAAGTTGCTGAAAGGATAATCTGCAGAATTATACAGCGAAGGAATTATAACTGCATAACTGAGCAGATTAGCTAGTCAGCTGTATGTACTATGGGTGGTACTATGTATATACTACAGCTGGTACGGATACAAAATCTATTTTGCAATATTAGTAACTAGGAGATTCTTTCCAACAAAATGGTCACGCTCGCTGTGTAGATAAAACTGGCCCCCTAGTCTTAGGCTAGTTTCACATATGCGGTAAGAGATCTGGCATTGCCAGACGGTACCAGAATGTCCGTTGGCCCCATATTTGTCAGGTATCGGCCGGATATAGTTAATGAGGCCGGCAGACATTCCGGTATTGTTTGCAATGCTGGATGCAGAGCGCTCCAGAAAGAGAATGGCCTGCCAGTTTTTTTTAGCGCAAAAGTGAAACTTTAGAGTTGGCTCACGCGCGCTACCATCAGATGAGGGAGAACACATAGCTGCAGAAAAATGCATTTTTTCTAGTTTATTTTTCATGGTCTCTGCAATTCTGATGAAACAAGAGCAAATAACAGACACATAAGGAGATTGTAACCTTTTTTTTGTTTTGTTTTTTATTCTAGGTTTAGTGATCCTTTAAGATTTTTAATTTGAAAGACTTGCAATAAAAGCAATTAAAGATCAGACCCTGTTTTAGGTTTATTCATGCATATTTACCGGTCAAACAACTCATTTTGCTTTGGAGCTACTGAATCCAAAAAAATTATGGAGAGAAAAACCATACAGTATGCAATAGAAAACCACGGCATTCATCATTTTATTACTGCAAATAGTATGTACAGGTGAGTTACTTTCTTTTCTTACAAGTACAGTAATAAATATGAAATAAATAAAACATACTGGCACGAGAAATTGCTTAGTGGACAACAAACATGCAGTGAAAATTGATTTTTATTACTCTGTGTTTCTAATAAAAACCAAAACACAAACAGAACAAAGCATGTTCTAATTCCTTATAGTTTTGTGTATTAGCCATTTATCAATACTGGGCTGGGTACAGAGAATGCAATTTGGTTATCACCTTAATGAGAGGAAAAATCAAGGTAAATTCATAGGCAGCAGATTGGTCCCAGAAATTTCTACAATTTTTAAATCCGTTTCACGCGTCTGCATGATGTTTCGGCAGGTAATTTTTTACAAACTGTATAATGACTTTTTAAACACAGAAATTTCTCCAACAAATCCGCTGCTTTTGAACATACCTTTGTGATTCCCTTCGTTAGGATTCAGTATTAGGCTTGGCAGAAAAAAAGGCATCTGTCTGAATCCAGCCCTAAAATGCACAACTGATGGACTAAAAATCAATTTTTTGAGCCACGTGCTATATGACTGTCAACATTCATTCAGTGGCCAATTTTACAGTACAGCCACTAAGTAGAGATTAAACTGCAATGACCAAAAACTCATGTGACACTATTGTGCATGTCAATTGAGAAAAGTGATGTGCATTTAGCAATAAAGTCAATGGGTAAAGAGGTTGTCCCACAGCAAACACTTATTCCCAATCCTGTGGCTAGGGGATATGTTTCAACAGTAGGGTCCCAGCCAATCAGCTATCTCCAGCTGTCTCAGAATTGAATGGAGCAGCAATGCGCATGTGTGACCATCGCTTCATTCAAATGGGGGAACATGTTGCCCTTATTTTTGTGATTAACAGGGGCCCTAATGGTCAAACTGCTGCCAGACACTTATCCCCTAGAGGGGGATACATGTTTGTTGTGGGACAATCCCTCAAAACGTGTTGATTTAAGGTTATCTGGAAAAAAAAATCATTAGTAGGATGCTCTCCAGTTAAGGCTAGTTTCACACAAGCAGCAAGGAACTCCGGCAGGCTGTTCCGGATGGTGAACAGCCTGTCGGATCAGTGCTGCCGGTAATGCACGTGTGCCCCTGGACTACCACTGCGGCCCCATTGACTATAATGGGGGCGGGCCGGAGTTCCGGCAGCAGCCGGAATAAAAGTACAACATGTCGCACTTTTATTCCGGCCGCCTCTCGGCATGTTTGTCTTGCTGCCTCCGGAACTCCGGCCCACCCCCATTATAGTCAATGGGGGCCGGAGCAGTAGTCCGGGGGCACACGTGCACCCGCTGTTCAACCGCTGGAGTTCCTTCCCGCTAGTGTGAAAGTACCCTAAAATATACCCCAAAAATCAGGAAATATTTTGCTATCTGCTCAGAATTCTTAATCCAACTTTGATAAAAAAATTACATCATCTATATTTTTAAATAGACTGCACTATACTAATCACTTCTACATTGGAAGACATAACTAGGGTTATGATTTCAACCCTGGACTGTACTAAATCTAAAACAACACTTCTTTTTCATGCCATCCTAATGATTTTTAGAAATTGCATCTCTCGGGGTAAACTGACCAGTCTAAAATAGCTTAAGTCAGTAAAACAATTGGTTTAATTCTAAGCCAAGTCCCTTATAATAACAATAACAGCTCTAATAATACTATTGTTATTCATCTGTGGACCAGATTGGTATGATTTCTCCATCTCCACTCTTCGGCTTTACTGTTCATTTTCGACATATGATGTTTTGTGTATACCATAAAATTAAAAAAGCCCCAAACAAAAATGAGGCAACAAGGAGAAATTTAGTTACCAGCTTGGATACTAATAAACTTGATATAAAAATTAATCAAGAAAACAATGAGATACTTTCAAGATTTTACCATAACCTCTTTATCTGATATTTACATTAAGGATAGAGTACATAACCCCATAAATGCCTGAATAGATTGAAGGTATGGTGATACTAAATTTATATCGTTTTTATCTCTTACTACTAAAAAAAAAAAAAAAAAATTATTTTTTTATTGTATTGCCATATTCCATTGCCATTTTGGTACATATACCTTTTGATCACTTTTTATTCAGTTTTTTGGGGGGAGAAAAAAAAATTAAGGATTTTTCTTTATTTATATTTTTCTATTATGGCATACACTGCGCAGGAAAAATATTTTAGAATTTGTATAGTTTGGACATTTTCAAACTGCTGTATTTATTTTTTATTATTTATTTTAATATGTAAAATTGGGAATGAGGGTGATTTGAATTAATATTTTGCCATGTTTTTTTTTTAAATGTTTACTGTAATTTCTAGTCCATTTAGGGGACTTGAAGATGCAATCTTTGATTGCTTGTCCGATATACTGCAATAGAATACTATTGCAATCTATGGGGATTCTTACAGCTTGTCTGAGGCGTGGCTCTTTAGGCAGTTAGACATGACAGGCCTGGGTACCTTTAAAAAGGGCAATCGACTGGAGAGAGATGACAGAGGAAGCACCTTCTGTCTAACCGTTCAGATGCTGTGCATGATATTGACCTCAGCATCTGAAGGTTTAAGTGACTGGAATTGGTGTTGTCGCTGATCCCAATCATTGTGGATAGGGGCTTGCTGTATTACATATGCTTATGGTAAGCCTGCTCTATATATACACTTTACACTGAACTACACTGTACAGTTATGTCATGGTGTGTGTTAGAGTTAAATTTTAAAAAGTAACTTAGTAAGGTCAGTTTCACACGTGATACAGCAATCTAGCAGGCTGTCCCAGCAGAGAAGAGCCTGTTGAAGTCTCCTGGAACTCACATTATAGTGCCGCTTGCCTGCCGGACCCCATTGATGCTGGCATTTGGCTGGTCAAACATTGCTGCACGTAACGTTTTTTGTCCAGCATAGAACAGCCTGCTGGATGGCTATGCTGCATGTGTGAAAGTAGCCTGACAAGTTTCAAAAATTAACTTTGAGAAAAGTTACAAAAATATTATATTCTTGGTGTTCGGGGACAGAAATTTGTAAAGTGTGGTGATCATTAGCTTTGACCATTGTGTATACAGAAATTGAGCATAAAAGCATTTAAAAAGAATTACAATTAAATTCCTACTTTTATTTTATTCCCCTCACATTTAATGGATATAAAACTATAAAAGCTTGCCTTATAGCTTGTATCCTTAGTGCAGATTCAATCCTTGGTGGATAGGATACTGACTACAAATAAACTTATCTGTAGTGTGGTTCAGTGGAAGCAGCTGCAACCTTTTTCAGATCTCACACAACAGGCTGCAGTGCCTGAAAAAACCCAATTTTAGCAACAGCATGAAGAAATTAAGAACTGAAGATAAATTACAGAGAAAAGGGGTGAGTGGTAGGAAGAAGTGGACTGCCTCACTGTATGACAGAACAATCTCACAGCAGGAGGAAAGGTGGCGAGTGTTTGCCACAATGCACTTGATGTGATGAGGCTGTGAACAAACAGGAGTAAAGAAGACAGTGTTTCTGGGAAATATCATAATGGTATTGCATTTTTAAAGAAGTTATCCGGAAACAATAGATACAAATGCAAAAATACTTAATTTATCAAACAGTTACCTAAAACCTAGCCATAAATAAGTGAAGGTTCAGTTTTGCACTTTAAAATTCAATACTAAATTCTAAAAACCTGGTAAAGAAAGACAAAGGGCCCACATCCTACTGGTACCCTGTCTTCATTAAATGAACAGTTGATGAGGCCAAAACAGTCAAAATCCTTACTTCACTTCAGGAAGGAGATTGAGAATTAAAATTTAGAGGTGGGATAGCATTAAAAGTCCCAGCCGGGAAACAGCAGAACGCTCTGCTGTTTCAGTAGCTCTCATTGCCGTGCATGAGAGCTACTGAAACAGTGTAGCCCAACAAGCTATGCTGTTTCCAAATTAGAGAAACAGCATAGTTTGCTCTGCCATGTTGTTTCAGTAGCTCTCATGCACAAAAATGAGAGCTACTGAAACAGCAGAGTGCCAGAGCGCTCTGCTTTTTCCCTGCCAAAAGGTGGTCACAACTGTGTGTCATCTTGCCTTAGTAACAGTGAGATGAGACAACCCCTTTAAGGCTGCGCATTCATATGGCTGTACTTTATTCCATTGGTTTAACCACACACTAATCTAGAAGATGGATACTGATCTTCTAGTAATCTTCTCCCAGCTCCCATTTCATAACAGATAACACAATATGGCCAAGTGACTGTGTGATGATTTAAGCAGAGATAATCATGCATGTATTATGCATATACAAATTTAAACGCTGAATGCGATGGCCAGCCTTTGGAAAAAAAAACATAAGCCATGTGTGATGCCATTCAAGTGTACTGGGCTAGAGCCACAATACTAGACACAACCCCTGGACATCTTCTTCAATGAGTGATCCTACAAGTGTCTTTAAATTTGCACTGTAATACCTCCAACTTCTGAACTTACCCTAGTATAGGCATCCAAGAGATTTTGAAGTTTGTCAAATTTTTAATATGTAATATTGACTATAGCCATAAAATATACCAACATTTTCCAGTTAACTCCAAAAATTTAAAAAAGAAAGTAACCTAAGCAAATCTTCACTTGCAAAACACAATGCCACTTTGTATTTTCCAGATATAGACAAATCGGTTGTACATGAAAATTCTCATTACATGTGCAGATGATGCATCAGTGTCCAATTTCCTACTTGTCCTCAAATGAGGTAATAATATCAGAGTACATACCAGGTAAACTATTACTAATGTATAAATATAATTGCATACATGTCACAAAATCAAAAGCTTACGTAATAGTTGACCACCAGGTGTACAGATCATTGTATTAAGAATTATTGTAGATGTAGTGTACAGTAAAACATTATATTAACTTAAAGGGGTTGTCCAGGATTTGGAAACACATGTCCGTTTACTTCCAGAAATAATAGCACACAAATGCTGTGGACAGTTATGGCGCATATTTTTTTTTTAATGATGGCATCCCCTTAACTTTCATGATCAGTGAAATATGTTTTAAGCATTAGAACTCTTTCACACACTTTTCAGTTTTTTTTTCTCCTAACTCGAAATTAATGCATTTTCATGGCTTTTTTTTTTTTAAAGCATTTTGGCATATTTTTTATTATGTCAGAATTTTAAAATGTTTACTGATGCTTTTCAAGGTCTATAGAGAAAACTATTGAAAAATGTGACACCTACAGTACGCTGCATATAAAAAAAATATATACTAAAAACGTCACAAGCATGTAGTGCATTTTGTCTCACTTCAGCAAATAGCATTCATCATGTAAAATGAAAAATGCATTAAGCCAGCAAAGAAGGAAATATGGACAATACATTAGTAAGTGACTGTCTACATGATAATTTGCTGAAGTAAGCCATCCCCTTTAATGTAACATCTGGTAACCAATGAACCCTAAAGAACCATGAAAAAGGTGTCGTTTGTCAGAAACTGCCCTGGGGGAAGAAACCAGCCCTGGGTTAATTAAGTCAAGAAGCACAATAATAATTTTATATTAATAAATATAAATATGTAAGGAAAGGTACGGTCAAGAGAAAAAACAAAGTACACCCTATTTGAATTCTATGGTTTTATTTATCAAGACAAAAAAATATAAAAAATCTCGTCCTTAGAAGGTCTTAAAGTTAGGTGAATATCACGGATGAACACCACAAGACAAATTAATCAATGGCAATTTTTTATCAAAAGCTACGCTGTTTGATGAAAATTTAAGTTCACCTTTATAGTGGTCGCAGAAAAGTTGTGCAACAATTTTTATAATGATAGGTAGGCCTCATGCACAGGTCCATTGTGCGCCATTCCGTGCATTGAGGACCGCAATTTGTAGCGCCCTGCAACGCATTGAGACCCTCATTCAAGTGCAGGCCCATTCAAGTGCGGGAAGCACACGGACGGTGCCCGCATATTGCGGACCCGCTGTTTGCAGGCCGGAATACAGCCACGGCTGGGCAACGGCCGTGTGCATGAGGCCTTAATAGTAGCACACAGCGACATGCTGTAACTGCGACATGACAGTCCATCCAACTTGTTGAATCATATAAAATGTTGCGTGACTTTGGATGCCTTTATGTCCCGCGACACATCGCAATGTAGTTGTACCCTTTTTGTCACGCAACGCATGACAAAAGTTTAGGACAGTACAATTAGAAAAAGACTGAACAAGTTTGGCTTGCTTGGAAGGGTTGCCAGGAAAAAGCCTCTTTCTAAATATGTTTGCAAAAGCTGCTTCTGGACAATCAAACTTCTGGAAAAATGTTTTTTTTTGGCAGATGTCAAGAAAGTGCCATTTGGAGAAAACCAAATATAACATATCAGGAAAAAAAAAAACTCATGTCTACTGTAAAGCTTGGTGGAAGGGTGGTGTTTGGGTTGCCGCCAAAAAGCCAGGGCACCCTGAGTCAACCATGAACCCCTTTGCAAACCAAAGTAGTTAAATGTGAGGTCATTAAGCAACTGCTTAAGCCTGGCTGAAAAGGAGTCATGCAACAGGACAATGATCTCAACAACATCAGCCAACCTACAACAGAATGGCTGAAAAAGAACTTAGTTGTTGCAATGCCACCAAGTCCAGACCTGAATCAAATTGAAATGCTGTAGTGTAAAATTAAGAGAGATATGCATAAACAAATGCCCATAGACTTCAATAAACTGAAGCAATGTTGTAAAGAAGAGGGGTCAAAAAATCCTTCAGAACAATGCGACTCATTTCTCACATAGCTTTTTCATTTTTGTTGAATAAATAATGACACAATGGGATCTTTTGCGTCTCAGGTTGTATTTACCTAATTTTAAGGCCTTCTAAGGACTAGATTTTATTTAGTATGTCCTATGTCATAGGACATATTGATAGGACATAGTATTTGTTTTTCTCAAGACTGCAGTGTGTAGTGCCTGAAAGTGTGCAATATGTGAGGGCCAATTCATTGTCAGATATTTAATATTAAAAAGTGGAGTCAAACTAGTTTGAGGAGCTAAAAAGCACTTCTGAGAGTATGTTATTTCAGAGGAGACAAAAATCCTCACTTGACTTGCAGAGAGCTGATCTAGAGAACAACAAGGAAGGAGAGTGTGGCATTAGTAATGCAAAGGCTGGAAAGGCAAGTGGCAAGACACTATGCCCAGTGAAATACATTTTGTTCCCATCTCTACTGGCACATACTGGCAATGCAAAAGGCCAGGTTGATCAAGCTATATTTAAAAGTAATGTGCAGAAGGTCAGCCGACAAACAATATTAAAACAAGTAATGCAGTGTTATCTGTGGTCACGCTCTTTAGTGTTAGTGTGTAACTCAAGACTTTTCATTCTTGTTGTCTTCTAGATCATACCTTAATAAAACATACAATGTTAATAAACAGACAAAGTCCAGAGTTAGTATCTTGGTATTATAACATTTATTAAAATAATGCTATGGGGTTAATAAGAAACAGCAAAGAACCAAAGAATTAAAATGCAAGCCATGTAAAAACCCAACTAAAACCCAGTATGTCTAATGTCATCCAGTCGCTAACTAGAAGCCAAGAAAGACAACACTCCCAATATGATAAAGTACTGCAAAACAATTGGCAATTTTAGTTATCAAAATTGTGGGGTTTGCATTTGTATCCTTTTTCTCAATCAGGAAAAGTTCCATTTGAATGTTATATAACATACATATAAAACAAGATAGAAAAATACATTATAAACTTGTAACAATGGCTGTAAATACATTATTTTACATTTTAGGCAAAGGTTGGTTATGATACATAGCATGAAACTACTAAGGTTATAAAGAATAGACAAATACGTTTCATCTATACGGTTACATATCAGCAACACTCCCCATCTAAACACTCAAAAATAAAATATATAATACTGTCAAAGAAAAAAAAAAAGACTGAAAAAAACCTAATTATAAAGAAAACATAAAAATCATAATACTGAGATCAAAGGCATTCAGAGATTTCAATAGTCATGCTTTTAGATTAAAGTTGACCCATTTGTTCCTAAGTTTGTTCATAGCAATTATGACTTACATATGTCTATTTAATAGACTTTCACACCATCCACCACTACCAAAAAAATTCAAAAAAGTCATCCAAGAATAAATGGTCCAGGTTTATCACAACTGAGATGAATCTGGATCAAATACTGATTTTTAAACGGTTTGATCTCTCTAAATGCAAAAGTGTTTCAAAATTGTTCAAAACCATTCCCTGGAAAGGGAAGAAACAAAAATAAACTGCAATACTGTATATATTGACCAGGAAGACTAAGCTGGTGGCATGGGGATTAAAAAAGGTAGATGTTGACTAGGAAAGCATGAATGTCTGTTGCATAGTAAATCAACTGAGAATTCGTTCCAGTGAGATGGGATGGCAGACTAGGTCACCACAAAGGTGCTTGAAATCTAAATGCTCTAGGCTTTAGTGCTGACCTTTAATTGGGACTGCATAATACACTACACACAGGGCAGAGCTGACAATACTGGGAACAAATACCTCAGAAAATTGCCACATTTGTAACAGAACAAAATTACTTAAGAATGTTACATATGCAGCAACATTTTACAAAACTGTCCAATAGACACAGGAGATTGGCAATACTAAAATGTAGTTGGCATAAGGTACAGGCAAGAAAGTTATGACTTATGAAAAACTTTTTGTGGCAACCATCAGTTAAGTTCTTAATACAATATTGTACTGGGCGACTGAATTATACAGCTCAATGGAATTTTAGAATTTCTCATACTGCTTGAGGCCTATCCAAACTTGCTTGGCAACATGCTAAAGGCCAATTGACCTTGACGTAAATAAAAAGGAATAAACCTATAAAAAAACCACGGGACTAAATGACCATGGAGAAAAATAAGGCACTTTCTTTTCTTTAGACTTTAGACACAGATATTGAAACTAAAGAAAGAGAAAAAAGGTAAAGGAGAAAAACAAAGAGACAAAAAAGGCTCTTTTTTGGTCTTATTCCTTGACTACCACCAAAACAAAAGCATTCAATGCAATAAAGGGTTGTTTTTTGATTTTTTTTGTTTTTCCTTTTTTTATAACACTTGAAAGTATAAAATGCTACATTTCCAAAAATATATTTTTTTTCTGCACCAGCACCCTTGTATAGTAAAAGTATCTACTTTTTGTTCATGTTTTCAACGCACTACACTTGTATCTACAATTTCAATACAATTATACAGCAAATAGGCAAGCATGGCTTTTACATCCTTAAAAAAAATGTTTTCTATACAGGGAGGTGTAAAACATATTTGAACAGTTTGCCCAGTAATGTGATACATAATGCATGTACCTTGTTCCAATATTTTAATATTTGAGGCTTCGTGACTAACATTTTACTAATTGCATCACAAAATTTGTGTGCACATAATGCTGCAGTATTAATTTTTATAGCAGGGTAAAAAGTTTACAACCTAATGTCATGGCACCCTTATAAGTTTAATAAATTTGGCAGGTGATAATCACAAATAAAAGAAACTGCAAAGTTGACACTGTGAGGGTACTGTAGCGACTAGAGTAATTGATAATTTTAATATTTTTTTTAAATATATAAAATCACTTCACCAGTGAAATCCCTGACCAATCAGGTTCATGCATGATGCATCATCACAACACAGTACATTCAGCTTTATACTTCACTATACGAGAGAAAAAACAAACAAAATAGAGTTCCCTAGGAGTCTCTCACAGTAACTGCCTCTGTCATTGGTAGTTGAGGATCAGCTGTCTTGCCAGTACTGTAGGTGAAGCCTTGATACCGTTCGTTTGATTAGGACACTAGAATATGATCAGTGCGAAGGGTTGAATTGGACCTTATTGCTTTACTACAATTCAGTGCAGATACTATAATCACTTTCACCCAATCAGGGAAAGAAAAACAAATGCAAAAATGTTGAGTTGGAAGATAACCATTTTTCTGTGTCTTTTGTTAGATGGTAAGACGAACGGACAAGTGCCTCAGCTTGCTGCACTGAAGACAGGCAAGCAGAGGCGTTTACCAGTTAACTGATCAGCAGGCAGGCATGGTCAGGTCATCATTGGGTGAAGAATTCAGAGGTCAGAAGGTCATAGGTTAGTTGCCGGTGGCGGCTGGGTGGTTAGAAAAAAAAAAAAAAAATAATAAAAAGAAAAAAAAAGAAAAAAAAAAAAAAGAAAGAAAAGATAGAGAAGAGATTAGTTTCAGCTAGTGACTGCTTAATGACAACATGAAAAACTAATCACAACTAATAAAAAAACAAGCATGTTTAATACTGACATACTGATTGACACCATCTACAGAATGCAACAAAATCATGACACCAAGTATCATGATTTGAATGTGTGAAGGAGGAGCCCACGCCAATAAAACTGGTTAACAAATAGAAAAATGGAAATAAAACACAACTAAGGGCTAATGGTTAGTAGCAGTCGGAAATTTGAGACAATGAATCAGCTCGGAACTCAGAAAGAAATTTTCAGACAGTCAGTGCACACAATCAGTATCTGACTGCTATTAAGCATTAGTACTCCCCAATTCTGCAAGCATTGAAGCATCTAATATTAATGATGATGTGATTATTAACTTGGATTAGCGTAATGGATCTAAAGATTTTTTTTAAGCAAAAATTAAATGAAGAAAAGAAATCAATGTCTTGATATAAACTATGGGCCAAACAAGATCGTTTTTGTTCAATAAATTTTATTGCTCATTTCTATTTACAGACACAAAATATCTTGGCCTCATAATACAAAGCAATAATAAACTCTGGTCTAGCACAGCAGGCATCATCATGTGAACCAAGAATGGCTAACACTATTGCTACTGGCAGCATTTCCAGTTGAAAATACTAATTTACACAATATAGGACACATATAAAATGCATTTGTATGTAAACACTGTAAAAGTCCTGGCTTTTTTATATCTAGACTCAAAATTTTTTGAAGTACATAAAAAAACCAAAACACAATAATCTAATATGCTAATAAAGCATTTTATAACTACAAACAGGCCTCTAATTTCAAAGCTAATACTCTGCAAATACAATAAAATCTGACATTTCATATACATTCCTGCATTATATTTTTATATTTCATACGCCATCTGTAAATACTATTTTCTTTTTTTGAAAAAAATAAAATAAAAATTACAGTAAAACATAAAAAAAGTTCTCAAGTGGAAAGTTAACATTCCCAGTGTTCTTGAGCTCTTCCTTCCTCAGTAACCCACAATCTCCTTCACTAAACTTGGTCCACTTAACAGTAGTATGTTTTAAGACTCTTTCAACAGCTTTACTATATATTATGAGGTTTCGTTTGCTTATACTGTACTGTTGCCATCAAGACTAAAGCAGAGGAGATGTAGACTAGACGTTTTCAGTGCAAAGTCAGATTTGTGGCATTTCGTAAAATGAAATCCAGTAGGTTCACAGATAGCTTAGCTTTAAAGACCACGCATCAGTTGGTCAACATAAACAGAAAGACAAAACATCTCTTGAGTTAATCCGATTCCCTTCCAAAATCTTAAGTTTTACTTAGGAACATGAAAAAATAACCGTGTTCTCTTTAGTTTTTAATCAGAACTATGATGCTTGCTTAAAAAATTGAAAACAAAAATCAAATTTAAAATGTGGCTCATTACTACCACAATGGCAAAATGCAGTCAAATAGACTTCTACAATTTGATGTACATTGATCCCAATGCACCAAGTGTAACTGGATTAAAAGATAGACTCAAGAGATGTGGTTACAAAGTTAAACTGTAATATCAGTCGGTGCAACTTACTGGCATAGCTGTGACACATCCTCTGCCAAGTCTATGGCCAAATGCAGTACACACAGGTTTAATAACTGTGCAACATTATTAACAGATCATAACAATTACTGTATTTCAGTTTGCCTGTTACAATTAAACTGAATATTAAAGGATACAAATGTAGTCATGAATAATCATTAAAATGACTGCCCTTCAAGTAAAAAATGCTTAATTACAAAAGAAGGACCTTTTCAGGACTGAATTTAAGTCCAATTTGTAACACAGGGGAGAAGACCATTATGAACTTCTGCAGCATTTCACTTACTGTCAAAGATGGAGGCTTAAACTTTGTAAAGAGAATATTTTTTGCAGATGCCAGGATGATTAATAATGATTTATAGTATTTTTTTTGTATTTTATGTTACTGGTTGTTTGTAAAATCAAAGTATATGTAGTGAGAAAACTGACATCTAAGGCACTTTCTCTCTTTTAAGGTTGCCCTCTAAGGCTGCTTTCAGATCGGAGATGTTTCAGTTGGGGTGCTGATGAAGTTTAGATGAACAGCACCTGGAGTGAACATTGGCCTATTTAACGGAATGGATGCATTCACAGGAGCAACTTTCTGAACAAACCATCAGTCTGTGCAGAGAAATATTGCAGCTCATCCTATCTGTCAATTTTTCCTGCAAAACTCAACTCATTCAAATAAATGAATCCATGGGAAGGGAGGGCGGAGCTCTGAGTGCAGTCCAGTTTAAGAACGTATCCATTGTTATCAGCTGGGCCTTAATCTCTGGTTTTAAGGAAAACTAGAAAAGGGGAAAAAAATGCTTGATAGCATACTGCGTGAATAGTACACAATGGCCAATACGGCAGAAATCTTAATCTAGTCCCTTCTGCCTTAGTGTCATGTCTGATAAGTGACCCACGTTAGGTCAATGACTATCTTCAGATATTGTAAATTTTTTCTTTTAGAAATAGCATGTTTTTGCTAACACATAAGTAAATGGTGAATGTATTGTTGGGTATAATATATCACTCAAACAGTATACAAGTGCAAGCTTTTGTTCTTTTGCTTCAGTGACACAAATAATTAAATCATCCTTATTCATCTTAAACCAAAGACAAAAATAGCATCTGCAAAAATTACTCATGGGTAGGGATTCAAAGGCCTTAAATCTCTACTCTTATATTTAAGCATTTATCTGTCCCTCTTTGCAACACCAAAGTTAATTCTGCATGCCAACACAGAGCAACAAATGCAAAAGGGGTGTGTGGAGATATATATATATATATATATATATATATATATATATTATCTTTATCATTTTAAAAGTTTACTGGACACAGAAGAATGTTTAGCATTTCCCGAACATTTGTGCTAAATCGTTGGGGTGCATATTAAATGTGGTGTTGTAAAGTAATCTACAGACATACCATTTATGGCAACAAGAAAAAAAGACAAATTAAAACACAAACTACACAGCTAAACTAACCTCTGTCTGCGGTCACAATCCTTTGGTAAGGATGGACTCGCATATCATGCCTTCGAACTTTAGTTGCCACCGCACCTAGTTAAATTGCAATTACCAAAACAACGTTAGAAACACAACAGTCATTTAAAAAGTACACACTATACATTAACAACACGGTTCATCAGAACTGGAGTTTACGTGATATTTTGTAACAAAAAAAGATTTAAGAAAGCAAGACGTTAAGGCACAGTAGTTTGGAGTCATTGCTATATAAAAGATACATGTGCAGATTAATATTGCATTTAATATCACACGTCTGGCCTTAACCTGCTCAGCCCTGTGACTTCGGTTGGTGTCTGTAAGCACCTGTGACACTGAAGGGCATCATAATGCATTTACATGCCACCAAATAGCAGTACATCTTGAAATCGGTTAGACCCAAGAATAATGAAGCTTTACTAGTCACATATTCAGTGAAGTGCTTAACTTTCAACAATTTAACATGGTTTTCCTTTAATACTGACATCAGTTGTATTAATATTCCAGTTGTATATTTTCAATGATTTGAGTATTCAATAAGTAGAAACCACATGAATTAAGTGATTAGTAAAGCGCAGAAAGTAGTTAACTTAGCAGTCAGCATTCTACTACACACTCACGGCTACTTTAGTCTAAATCAAATATTGATCAACATAAAAAGGTTTATTTTATCTATGTGCAAAATAAAAAAATAAGTGCAAGTAAGTCACTGACTGCTAGGCAAAGTTTCCTTATGAAGCTTTTTTGTTCAAGAATGCTGAAACTAGGCAAATACTAAATTTCAAATCTGATGATCATTGAAGGGTCATTTAAGATTTTCTTGAATTCTTAGCCTTTTGTGGGGAAAGCCATACCTGAAGACAAAAGGAAGGGAATTGAAAAACCGTTAAACAAAAGTGCCATCTACAGTTTGACTACATGTCACAGTTTAAGGCCTTATATTATGGTAGCCAATAATGTCTGAATGGCAGGGGTGCAATCACTGCGACTCCCACCGACTGCTAGAATGAAGTGACAATGGCACTTGGAAAGCCCTGTGCAACGTTTGTCTCCATTCAGTTTTATCCAGACAATAGTCAATGGTCATTGACACAGACACCAAGAGTTGAAAGGAAACTAAGTGCTATTGTGCTTTCTGAGTGCCGCTGCCATTTTAGTCTACTACTTGGCAGCAGTTATACAGTGGTGGTCTAGTCATATGCCTCTAATATCCACAATGAAAACATTCTGTATAATATAAATAAAATACCAACATCCCACTGGGTTGCATAATCTGCCTGGAAAACTATTCTATAGCCAATAAACAACAGAGGCAGAGCTTAAAGGGGATCTGTCCTCATACTTCCATGTTCTGTTTAAAGGTAGTACAGTATGGGGACAGGATGGTCCAAATGATAGCACAAACAACCAAATATATGGTGCTTTTAACCAACAGCATCAAAGAAAAAAAAAAAAAAGGCAGACATTGTTATGGATCCACTCTATTTTCAAGGGGAGTGTTCATGCCACTACTTTCTGATGGCTGCCATGCATCTGCATGTATACACTGGAGCTCATTAGTCAGAGTACTCCACTCATTTATATGGTAGACTTGTAACAAGGAGTTCGCTGTACTTCTTGTTAGCTGCAATTAGCTAAACTACACAATAGTTTATACAAGCCGAGTGTGCCACCTACTATTTTTTTGGCAATTAAAACCAGAAAATATATATAAAAAGTTTCCTAAACATCGTTATGGGGGCTGCCATCTTGCCTACGCCGTCAAAGGAAATGTGTCACCGAATTGTTTTTCTGCCCGTTAAAACCAGATGGCAAAACATATACTTTTTTTCAAATACATTTTTATTCTAAGATTGCAGATGTTTTAAATTCTATTTCCTAAATGTGATTGTGGAGGCAGCCATCTTGCCTGAGCTCTTCTTAACAGCATTTAGAAAGAATTAAGAAAATTGCTTTAGACCCAACAGACTTTTATGGGAGAGTTTTCTAGGCATATTCTGTGGTCTGTATAGAGCGCACTGTACAGGGGGAAAGAAGATAAACTGTGACAATCACCTACTGTGAATGGTAGATTGTGTGTTAGGCTACTGTCACATCCGCGCTTTCCCTTTCCGCTACTGAGATGAGTCAAAGGTTTTCAATGGGGACAAATGTGAACGAAACTGAGTCACCAGAATACATTCTATTCTGTTTGGTTGTGTCCCCATCGCGGACAGAATAACACTGCCAGCAGAGTTTTTCTGTCCGTGATGTGGTGCGGAGCAAGACGGATCCGTCACAATGTAAGTCAATGAGGACGTATCATTTTTCTTGGACACAATAGAAAACAGATCCGTCCCCCATTGACTTTCAATGGTTTTCATGACGGATCAGTCATGGCTATTTTAAAGAGAATACAAACGGATCTGTTCATAACGGATGCAGACGGTTGTATTACCATGACGGAAGCGTTTTTACTGATCCATGATCGATACCGCAAAAAACGCTGATGTGAAAGTACCCTTATCTGTATGCATCACTGTAATCCTGGCTATGATGATCATGAGATAACTAGCCGCCAAGCCTAATGTCAGCAGTGTGAAAATTGCAGGATTTTAGGATTAAAGAATTATATATAAAAAAAAAAAAAAATATATATATATATATATATATATATATATATATATATATATATATATAAACCTGATTCAAACAATAGACCATTCTGACATGACAGTCCTTTTAAACAGAAGAGTGCAGAATGATGTCAGATCCACTTTAAGTTAGTTTAGCCACAAGTGCCTTGATTTCTGAAGCAACTAGAGTCCATGATTCACTTTCTAGTGCAATAGAGCAGTGTTTCCCAACCAGTGTGCCTCAGCTGTTGCAAAACTACAACTCCCAGCATCCCCGGACAGCCTTTGGCTGTGCGGGCATGCTGGGAGTTGTAGTTTTGCAACAGCTGGAGGCACACTGGTTGGGAAGCACTGCAATAGAGTATGTGGAAAGAACGCTTTTATTACATTGCTTTTTTATGTTGCTAGTGACTCTCTTATACTGTTCTCAATATTTGCATATAACTGCTCATTTTTCTATGATTCTAGGTACCAACTAGTACAGTACCTTTATTATACAGATTGTGAGTGATTAAAAAATATATATATATTTAAGGGAGCATATAGCACAAACCCAAGGATGTCAGGCTGCTGTATGTCTAACAATAAATGAGATGCATTGTAGGCGTCTGTGCAGCAAATAAATACAGATCTATTCAAACCCAGCTACTCTGCTCAGTTTACAAGTAGATCAAGTCATTTAAAAGTATATTTCCTTTAAAGAGGCCTTCTGGTTCAAGAAAAAAAAAAAAAAAAAACATTAACTGGGGAACAGTTAAGATGGCTGCACCACTTGGTAGACTGCCTAATAAAGTGATGGCTAACCTCCGGCACACCAGCTATGGTGAAACGACGACTCCCAGCACGCTCCATTCATTTGTATAGAGTTTTATGAACAGCCAAGCAAGTGTGCATCTTGGGAGTTGCAGTTTTACCACAGTTGGAGTGCCAGAGGTTAGCCATCACAGGCCTAATACATACTGTGCATTTGAAAGTCCAAGATTCTTACTTCTGAGGGCAGCAGGAAGTAAGACTGGACAGGCAGGAAGCGTCCCGACTACCAAATGCACAGTAAGAATCAACTAGACTGAGAAGCAGTGCACCTCTTGGCAGAATCGGAACCCAGGAATTGGCATATCTGGTGCTGAAAAGACGAAAAGGAAGTCACCATGTACGTGTTCTGTTTGTTCGTCAGATAATGTAAAATTTTTTTTTGAATCAGAGCTTTGCTTTAAATAGTAATGCCTAATGACATTTACCACATTCAAAATATCTAAAATGCCTTCATAAGAGACAAATGAAGGTACAACAATTTTTCCCCACTCACTTCTATCCTTCAAGATGTTTTGGAGATAACCACTGAAGTTTTGGAGAAACTTCTAGGTTTTAACCCCTTAAGGACCGGAGGTTTTTTACTTTTTGAGTTTTCGTTTTGCGCTCCCTGCCTTCCCAGAGCCATAACTTTTTTATTTTTCGGTTCACATAGCAATATGAGGGCTTGTTTTTTGCGGGACAAGTTGTACTTTCCAATGCCACCATTTAATATTGCATATGATGTAGTGGGAAGCGGGGAAAAAATTCCAAATAGGGTGAAATTGCAAAAAAAAAGCAATTCCACCACAGTTTTGCGGCTTTTTAAATTCCGACGTTCGATGTGCGATAAAACTGACTGGTTAATTTTACTCTACAGGTCAGTACAAATCCGGCGATACCCTATATGTGTAGGTTTTCTTGCGTTTTGATAGTGAAAAAAAAATTCAAAAGTGGGAAAAAAATCAGTTTTACTTTTTTGTCACCGTGTTTTGACCCCTATAACTTTTTAGTAATTATATGTACAGAGCTGTATGGGGGCTCATTTTATGTGTCATAATCTTATCTTTTTATTAATACCATTTTGGGGTGTGTATGACTTTTTAATCACCTTTTATGTCTTTTTTGTGGAAAATGAGGCGACCAAAAATGGCGAATCCGCCATTTGGACGCTTTTTTCCGTTTTGCTGTTTGACGTATGGGGAATATTTTTTTATATTTTTATACTATGGGCGTTTTTGCACACTGCGATACCCATGATGTGTACTTTTAAAACATTTTTAGTTTTTTTATTTTTATTTTAGCAAAAGGGGGGTGATTTGAACTTTTATGTTTTTTATTTTTATTTTAACTTTTCATTTTTTTTATTTTTTTTTACACTTTTATATAGTTCCCATAGGGAACTATAACTTACAATCATCTGATTTTCATACATTCCAATGCAATTGCATTGGAATATATGAAAAAAAATCGCATATTTCCTATGAAGCCCATTACAGGCAAGGCTCCATAGGAAATACTACAGAGTAGCCTGGGTTTCATTCATAGAGACCCAGGCTACTACAGGCACGCTCCGGCTCCTCCGATCGCCACACGGGGGAGCCGGAGCACAAACCGAAAGTAAAACTTTCGGTTTGTGTGCACTCAGATGCCGTGGTCAGGATTGACCACGGCATCTGAGGGGTTAAATGTCCGCGATCGGCATCGCTGCCGGTCGCGGACATTAGCCGCGGGTGTCTGCTACAGGAACCATGCGGACACCCGCGGCTAAGGCGCCGGCATGGAGCAGGAGCGGGCGCCATCTTTAAAGACCGGACACAGGGCGTACATGTACGCCCTGTGTCCTTAAGAGGTTAAGCTACTTATAGCCATCAGATGCTCAGATGTGAAAAGCAGCCTTTCATTTGAAAGACTTTTTATTAATGTTTATGTTTGTCTATGCAAGCAACAAACAATTATCAGACCATTAGTGGTGTAGTATGGTACCTAGAGATATGAATGCTGCCCTATGTTAAAGGGAACCGGTCACATTTAACATGGTGACAGAGCTGCAGGCAGCATGTTATAGAGCAGAAGGAGCTGAGCAGATGATTGATATATAGTTTTCTGTTGAAAGATACAGTATAACCTGTATTTTTTTCATTTAAATACCTGCTCACTCTGGGATTTGATGTCAAGAAGGAGGTCCTATCAGTGATTGACTGTTTTTTCCTCTATGACGGTGCATACAGAGATGGCGTCAATCACTGATGGGAACGCCCCATTGACTTCAAAGCCCAAGAATGAGCAGAAACAAATACAAATTTATACTGTATCTTTTCAAATAAAACTATATATTAATCTGCTCAACTCTATAACATGCTGCCTGCAGATTAATTCCCATTTCATGGTGACAGGTTCCCTTTAAACGGATTAGCATTTCTATGAACGCGAAGAAACACTCGAACATAAATTTTAATTCCAGTGATTTGCATTGACAGGTGACCCTCGAGAGTGGATACACCTTAAAATAGTTATGATTTAAAGGAGTTTTCCGAGCTTTTAATATTGGTGACCTATTAAAGGATAGCGATCAAAAAAAGGGGTTACGGCAGCATCTTCAGTAGTTTCTTTGTTACGTACTGCAACGAGTGTGTACAAAAAAACAAAAAAACAAAGAGCAACGTTTCGGCTTCATGGTAGCCTTTATCAAGCATGAAAACAAGTGATATTATGGACAATATATAGTGAGACCCAACACCTCCCACCTCAATGAGGGACCAATCAAACTGGTATTACAACCCCCAATTGTATGGTACACCAATCCAAGGTAAACCTCAATTAAGTGCCCCATTAATCACATATGTAAATCATTAAAATATCTGTGTTTACCTTGTGTAGGACAATAATGTTCAGAGGTCCATATCTGCAGAGATCTGGATTCCAAGTCGGTGTCTCTTTGTACCTACTGCGCATATCAGTGACCTCATCACTAAGCTGCCAGGTCTGGGGGAGCGTGCAACAGCGCGTCATTCAACCGGGTCACATGGAAGTCATGTGATGGTCACATGACCGCAATACAACCTCCACCTCCTCCGGCTAGAATGATCTATGTTGGAGCGTCATCCCCACTATAGGAACGCGCTAACCAGAGTTATCCTGCATATGTGCACATCTCCTATATATGTAATGCCAGAAAAAATACTAATGGCCCGCACGGTATCACACCGTTGTCAAATGTCCACCCAATATTTATATAACCATGTCAGTTAGCTAAACAAAGGAATATTGCACATATACAGCAAACCATGGAAATAAATAATCATTCCTACCACATGTGTAGTCAAAAAAAAGGGAATCCAGGTAACTTGATTGGACCTCCGAACACCATCTCGTATCTGTATAAAAAAGTGACAAAGTTAAAAATAATGATCAAATAAAAATATATACAAATCATATATAGCCTACACCGAATCAGACATCCATCGGAATATCGAAACCACCTATCATTCTAGACCACTCGCATTGAATTTAATATTGAGGCCGTATAGTTGTAATGACTTCAAAGTGAAGATCCACTTTAACTCTATCTTCCTGAGGATGTGCTCTCTGTCGTCACCTCTTCTCAGTACGCCCACTAAATCTATCACCCGAAATCTCAGCTGGTGGACAGTGACCATTCTCCACGAAATGTTTAGCCTCCAGTTTGTCCATCAGTTTTTTTCTAATTGTGCTCATATGTTTGTTAATCCTTACCCTAATCTCCATGGTGGTCTCACCCACATAGATTAAACTACATGGGCACTGAATCATATACACATCTTTTGATCTACACGTATAGAAATCTCTGTTGTTGTAAGTTTTACCACTGTAAGGATGGACAAAGGTACTACTTTTTATCATATTTCCGCAATTGCAACAGCCTAGGCAAGGGAAATTGCCCATTTTTCTCGGCATCAAGTACCTCTAACCACCCCCAAGTGTACCACCAACATCCGTTTTTACCAATTTATCATGTAACTCGGCATTTTGTTTATATGCCATAAGTAGCAGGTTACTAAACTCACATACTGTAAGAAGGCCCTTGTGTAAAATGTTACATTCCTTCCTCAAGATGTGAGTTATGTCACCACTGTGACTACCAAACCTGGACACAAACGGAATTCGATACATCACCTTCTTCACCAGTGAATTGTGCAGTGTGGTCTCCCTGTCAACCCAGAGATCCTTTCCTTGGTTTTCTGCAACAATCTCTGCGGGAAGCCTCTATTGGAAAATCTGTCACATCTCCTCCAACCGGTCAGAAAATATGTAATCTTCTGATACCACTCTTCTGATCCGTAACAATTGACTCCAAGGCAGGGAGTCAAGCATACGATGGGGATGATTACTGCATGTCTCAATAAAATAGTTTTTATCTGTGGGTTTTTGATATAAATCGTTCTTGGTCCTACCCTCCTCCACATATACTCTTGCATCAAGGAACTGTAATTCCTCTTGGGAAGCAGTCACAGTAAATTGTAAGCCCGGTACACCCGTATTTTTAGGCGTTGATGAAAATCCTCCAATGCCTCAATGGAGCCACCCCAAATCATGAAAATGTCGTCAATGTAACGCCACCAGCACAGGACCCCCTCCATATATGCAGATCGATAAACCAGTCTGTCCTCCACTTCAGCCATAAAAATATTGGCATAAGTCGGCGCCACATTGAAACCCATGTCCCCAAAGAGAAAATAATACCTCCTTAGAACCGACTCAAGAAGTTGGAGAACAAACTGGCTAGCATCAGGAGAGAGCCCTGGGCAAGCCAGCGCCACACCAACGACATTCAAACCATATTCATGTTCGATGGATGTATACAACGATACAACGTCAAAGCTGCCATGATAGAAATGTGCAGGTGCATTAATCTCACGTAATTTAGTCAGGAAGTGACCAGTATCTCTGATGTAGGAAGGAGCATTGGTTGCATAGACACAAAGCAGTCTATCCAAAAATATGAATTTTCGGAAGAACATATATCAACGGGGTGATGGGGTGTTGTACATTCAAATACTCACTTATCCTGATCGATGATGCCCCGCTCACAGGCTTCATCGACTATTTTATTCAACATATTTGCAATATCCCACTTCGGGTCACATCCAAGTACTTCATATACCTCTGCATCACCCAACTGCCTACGTATCTCCCCAATGTATTAACTCGTGCCCATTAAAACAACCCCCCCCCCCCCTGACTATCTCAATGTATGATTCAATGATGTGGTTATTCTGTGGGGGTATAAAGCTAATCTTTTTTAGCTCAAACTTTTTCAATGATAATTCAACCATGTCTATTAGGTATCATCTTAGTGTCATCTGCCGTAGAGAAAAAAAAAAAAACGTTTCATCTCCAAAAAAAACGCTGTAGAGCTAATTCAATGTCAAACCAACCAATCACTGTCAGCCGAAGGACAGAAAGACAGTCCACGTCCCAAAATTCTAATCTGATCAGCATTCAGTCCCATAGAAGAGATTTTTTTCCCCACCAATCGATTTATTTCTTCTGATTCTGCCTTTTCGGGGAAAAAATTAAGATTAAAAGTTTTTTTTCTCTACGGCAGATGACACTAAGATGATACATAATAAGGACATGGTTGAATTATCATTGAAAAAGTTTGAGCCAAAAAGAAGACTAGCTTTATACCCCCACAGAATAACCACATCATTGAATCATACATTCAGATAGTCACAAAACAGATTAGGAATATGCAGGAACAAAAAAGGGGGACATCTAGACAGAACAGGTCACATCAGGAAATGGAAGCATTGAGGTTATTTAAACAGATTAAAGAAATCACAAACCTACGGATAAGGGGGGAGGAGGGGGCAGTGGTTGTAATGGACATGAGTAAATACATTGGGGAGATACGTAGGCAATTGGGTGATGCAGAGGTATATGAAGAACTTCAGGATGTGACCCCAAGTGAGATATTGCAAATATGTTGAAAAAAATAGTCGATGACGCCTGTGAGCGGGGCATCATCGATCAAGATTTAAGTAAATATTAGAAAGTACAACACTGCATCAACCCATTGCTATATGTTCTTCCGAAAATTCATAAGAGGCTTGATGATCCACCTGGTAGACCCATTGTATCGGGCAGGGGCTCAATTTTCAGTAATATTGCTATATTTTTGGATAGACTGCTTTGTGTCCATACAACCACTGCTCTCTCCTACATCAGGGATACTGGTCACTTCTTGACTAAATTACGTGAGATTAATGCACCTGCACATTTCTATCTTGTGAGCTTTGACGTTGTATCATTTTATACATCCATTGAACATGAATATGGTTTGAAGGTCATTGGTGTGGCGCTGGCTGGCCCAGGGCTCTCTCCTGATGCTAGCCAGTTTGTTCTCCAACTTCTTGAATAGGCCGTAACGAGGAATTGTTTTCTCTTTGGGGTCATGGGTTTCAATGTGGCACAGACTTAGGTCAATATTTTTATGGCAAAAGTGGAGGACAGACTGGTTTATCGATCTGCATATATGGAGGAGTTCCTGTGCTGATTGTTTTACATCGATGACATTTTCATGATTTGGGGTGGCTCCATTGAGGCATTTCATCAACACTTAAATACGGGTGTACCGGGCTTTCAATTTACTGTGACTGCTTCCCAAGAGGAATTACAGTTCCTTGATGTGAGAGTATATGTGGAGGGGGGTAGGATCAAGAACAATTTATATAAAAAACCCACAGATAAAAACAATTTATTGAGACATGACAGTAATCATCCCCGTCGTATGCTTGACTCCCTGCCTTGGAGTCAATTGTTACGGGTCCGAAGAGTGGTATCAGAAGATTACATATTTTCTAACCGGGTGGAGGAGATGTGCAATAGATTTTCCAATAGAGGATTCCCGCGGAGATTATTGCAGAAAATCAAGGAAAGGATCTCGGGGGTTGACAGGGAGACCACACTGCACAATTCACCGATGAAGAAGGTGATGGATCGAATTCCGTTTGTGTCCAGGTTGGGTAGTCACAGTGGTGACATAACTCACATCTTGAGGAAGGAATGGCACATTTTACACAAGGGCCTTCTTACAGTATGTGAGTTTAGTAACCTGCTACTTATGGCATATAAACAAAATGCCAATTTACATGATAAATTTGTAAAAACGGATGTTGGTGGTACACGTGGGGTTGGTCAGAGGTACTTGATGCCGAGAAAAATGGGCAATTTCCCTTGCCTAGGCTGTTGCAATTGCGGAAATATGATAAAAAGTAGTACCTTTGTCCATCCTTACAGTGGTAAAACTTACAACATCAGAGATTTCTATATGTGTAGATCAAAAGATGTGGTGTATATGATCCAGTGCCCATGTAGCTTAATCTATGTGGGTGAGACCACCATGGAGATTAGGGTAAGGATTAACAAACATTAGAGCACAATTAGAAAAAAAACTGATGGACAAACCGGAGGCTAAACATTTCGTGGAGAGTGGTCACTGTCCACCAGCTGAGATTTCGGGTGATAGATTTAGTGGGCGTACTGAGAAGAGGTGACGACAGAGAGCACATCCTCAGGAAGATAGAGTTAAAGTGGATCTTCACTTTGAAGTCATTACAACTATACGGCCTCAATATTGAATTCAATGCGAGTGGTCTAGAATGATAGGTGGTTTTGATATTCCCATTATATGTCTGAATTAGTATCGGCTATATATGATTGTATATGTTTATATATGACCATTGTTTTTAACTTTGGCACTTTTTTTTATACAGATACGAGATGGTGCTCGGAGGTCCAATCAAGTTACCTGGATTCCCTATTTTTTGACTATACATGTGGTAGGAATGATTATTTCCACGGTTTGCTGTATATGTGCAATATTCCTTTGTTTAGCTAACTGACATATTGTTATATAAATATTGGGTGGACATTTGACAACGGTGTGATACCGTGCGGGCCATGAGTAGGTTTTCTGGCATTACATATATAGGAGATGTGCACATATGCAGGATAACTCTGGTTAGCGCGTTCTCATAGTGGGGATGACGCTCCAACATAGATCATTCTAGCCGGAGGAGGTGGAGGTTGTATTGCGGTCATGTGACCATCACATGACTTCCATGTGACTGGGTTGGATGATGCGCTGTTACACGCTCCCCCAGACCTGGCAGTTTAGTGATGAGGTCATTGACATGTGCAGTAGGAGCAAAAAGACGCCGACTTGGAATCCAGATCTCTGCAGATATGGACCTCTGAACATTATTGTCCTACACAAGGTAAACACAGATATTTTAATGATTTACATATGTGATTAATGGGGCACTTAATTAAAGTTTGCCTTGGATTGGTGTACTATACAATCGGGGGTTGTAATACCAGTTTGATTGGTCCCTCATTGAGGTGGGAGGCGTTAGGTCTCACTATATATTGTCCATAATATCAATTGTTTTCATGCTTGATAAAAGCTACCATGTAGCCGAAACGTTGCTCTTTGGTTCTTTTGTACACACTCGTTGCAGTGCGTAATAAAGGAACTACTGGAATGCTGCCGTAACCCCTTTTTTGTTTGCTGATCTGTGGACTGCTGAGGATCTGCGGTCGTGGTTCGGCTGGTGCATTGCAGATTTGGTTGCTGAGGCCTGTGGGTGCTGCTCTATAACTTTGTTTGACCTTATTCTCAGGATAAGTCATCAACATCAGATCAGCCGGGGTCTGACACCCGGCAATCCCACCCATCACCTGTACGAGGAGAGGGCGTGCACAATGTGCACGTGCCGTCTCCTTCTCTCTTCCTGCTCACTGCTACTTTGCAATAGACATACAGCAGAGGACAAGAAGAGACGGGATACTGCACATGTGCACTGCGTGCACCCTCTCCTCATACAGCTGATCGGCGAGGGTGCCAGGTGTTGGACCCCTGTCTATCTGATATTGATGACCTATCCTGAGGAAAGCATCAATATTAAAAGCCCGGAAAACCCCTTAATACAAAGTAAAACTAGACAACTCTAGTGATATATATGCTCTTGCACTTAGTCATTTATGGGTTACATAACTGGTTTTAAAGGGTTATTCCCATCTCAGGCATTGGGGGTATATCGCTAGGACAAACAGCCCTATAAATCATTATAATGCCATGTGATCCTGTCAGAGGAGCAGAGGTCAGGGACCTCACACTGCCACACATCGCATTGAACTCGCTTTTCTGTGTCTGGTCTTAGGATTTAAAAATGAGGGCACCATAAAACTAATGACAGATTCCACTTGCTAGAACCTATGTCAATAGATATTACCTTTAGAATGAAATCAAGGAGAATTGTAATTATGAACACAGAAGATGGCACCATGTGGATTTGTGTGCACGGCAGTCAAAGGGGTTGTGCAGTGGCATAATACGGATTACCTACTCTCAGGATAGGTCATCAATATCAAACTAGTAGGGGTCCAACACTTGGCACCCACGCAGATCAACTGTTTGAAAGGGTCACAGAGCAAGCTTTGCTTCCTCTTCAAAATTGACATATAGGTCATCTCCTTGGCAGGGAATGGCATGAGCAGCTGTAATTTTACTGCACTGCCACCACAAAGGAGACAATGCACAGGTAAACTTTAAGGAGGAAACAGGGGTGCCAGTGGACAGGTCATCAATATTACGCCACTGCAGAACCCCTTAAAGGCTATGGATTTTTTTTTTTTCATTGCATTCCACTCATTTTGGTATAAGAAGTTAGCATAAATGAGTGTTTATGAAATCAGAAATCAGCGCTACAGATCGAGAGCAGCTCTGGCGGATTCTGTGTAAATAAGAAATCCTGCCAGTCTGCTGAAAGATGAAAGAAAAACTGTTGAAAATTTGTAAAAATGAGTAAAATAGAGCAATAAAAATGTCTCCAAAGGTGTCTACAGCCTTTAAATGGGTGGTTCAAGACTTTTATATTGATGGCTGATTAGGTGTTCTGGAGAAGCTCAGGCACAACTACAGAGATCAGTCCATTGTGTATCGGTCGGAGCTGGTTACTGCAGTGTTGCTTCCCTAGAGGTGAAAGGGAGCAGTACTGCAGTAGTCAGCTGTGTAGTTCCAGCGGCAAAGTTGCTGGGAACACCTGATCAGCAGGGGTGTATGGTGTCGACCCCCAGGTGATCAAATATTGAGCATAGGCCATCAATATAAAAATTATTGGACAATACCTTTAAAGGAAAACTACAATCTAAGTGCAAGTGGAAAGCTTTGGATTTATTAGACGTGTAAATGATTTACTAAGAGAAGGCCAAGAAAACAATTTAAAAAAAAATCGCATCCAGTATTGTCAGTGCTTTGTATGACACATCTAGTTTTGCATTGGGTATCCAGTTAAGTTGAGACATATTACAACCCAAGGGATACTGTTTACATAGTACATTTGGCACACTAAACCACCTTCCTTGTAAATCTTCCTATTAAGTACCAAGACACATTGAAAAAACTGCAACAGCTAGATGAAGCAATGTTTGCTCAAAGCTTACCTAATACCCCGCTTGTTTCAATAGGATACTCAAGGATTGATGTTGCTGGGGCCAGTGTATAAGGGTAGTCATACGGTGTGTAGATCAAGCCAGCTTCCGGTCCCTGTTGGACTAGTGTAGCAGTTGGATGATGGGTTCCATTTGGCATGACAGCGGCTGTCTGTATTTGTCTGATCAAAGGCATTAAGGTAGGGCCAGCTGGCGTAGGTGTACGCAGAGCAGCTGGGGGCAGTACAGGCGCAGGCCCAGTTATAATCCGTGGGGCCTGAGCTGTCGCTGCAAGAGAAAAGGCAAGGGCTGCTACAGTAAGCAAAGAAAATTAGAAAGAAGTGTGGAGGCGGCAGTATGGAAAATAGGATAAGGAATAGATAAAAGGAAAGGATGAAGGAGTAGAAAAAAAGCCGGAAGGAAGGAAGAAAAAGGGGAAAAAAGGAGAATCATTAGTTCATGCGCTGATCACACAAAGTGCCAAAGCACACCCCTCAGATGCGTACAAGCTATCCCAATTACTAGTGTGATTAAATGGCAACATGCTAAAATCAAATACCCTAAGAAAAGGGCACATCAGAAGTGGATACATTGCTTAAATCAGAAAGAACACTGTTGGCAAGATTCACAATGAAAAATAAATGTTAGCATAGCCAGTGAATTTCCAAAAGAAATATTCAAAATGCACGAGGACAGGACAAAGCATAATTTTTTAATTGCCATAAAAAGAGTGAACAAGCATAAAAGTAGTTAACTATGTGATCGCACTACCATGTGAGCACACCAGTAGAGAATAAACAGTATTTAACACCGCCTCTATCTAGTCAGACAATGATTTCTGTCTGAACTCGCACTGCACTCCTCTGCGTCATTGGCCATTCTCAGGGATCAATCTAAAGGGATAGAGAACGGCTATAGACACTGTGCAGCTATACAAGTCTATGGGGGGGGGGTCTTATTTTAAAATAGGAGTGCTTCCACTTAAGGGGTGTGAAGACCTTTAAAATTTAGAATGTAATGATAGTAAATAAACCTTTGCAATTCTATAAGTGCAAGGGCCATAACGCAGCAAAGTGACAAACATGAGCCAATTTTTGGCTTCCATTAGGTAAGCACATGTGCTGCAGGTTTCTAGATACATATAATTGTCACACAACTTGATGATAACAGTAGATAAAATGTAACAGTTGTATAAAAGCAGGCATGCACAAAGTGATCGAGAGAGACTGGATCTTCAATAAGATTTTGTATATATAAGCAATATACATAAAGCATGCATAGATGTGCAACAAAAAGATGGAGGAACAGCATGACTTATTGAAAAAATCATGAGTGAAATAAAAAGGATGAACTTCATAATTAGCACATGATCTACAAAAACATTTCACTTTACACGAGCTAGGAATCTCTGCCAAGATCTGGAAAGTTAAAGGGGATGTCCCATCTCGCCATTGCCACTAAGCTCCAGCTCCAGACGGGAGAGCGGCCGGTGCTCCGTTTCCCTAACCCCATTTTAGTGAACTGGAGATACACAAACCGCATAGCAGAACAAGTTATGCTGCTTCTGTAACCGGGAGTTATAGAAGCAGAGTAGCTGGTTCTGCTATGGTGTTTGTGTATCTCCCAATCACTACAATGGCAGTTATGGAAAGAGTGGAGCGCTGGCCTGCTTGGCTGTTTAAGTGTGACCACCAGGGGATAATGCTTAGTCCAATCTCCCTGTGGAGACAGCGAGATGGGACAACCCCTTTAAGAGAAAACGTCAGAAAAAACTATTTTCTAATAAATCAGTTTGTAGTCCTCTTAACTGCTTATTGTGTAAAGCAGATGTAGCGTCGGATTTTTACACTTAGGAGCAATGGCTAAGCTCATAACACTGGGTTATTTAGTTGTCTTTTTTGTTATACTGGACATGACCTGAAGGACGGATATAAGACTGGGGAACTGATATAATCTGTATTTTCTGGACTATAAGACGCACTTTTAGAAAGAAAAAAATCTTACTAAAAAGTGTCTGCGTTCTTGATGATCCAGCAGTGCACTCATACAGTGAGAGGTGTGCATGTAGCAGGGCTATGTTTGGTGTATGTATTTAGCAGAACTGTGTGTAGGTAGCAGAGAATTTATTTATTTTCTGTTGACTAAAAATAGGGTGTCTTATAGTCAAGGTGCATCTTATAGTTAAAAAAATACAGTAAAGCTTATAATATATTAAAGAAATGTCAGAACATTTGGGGAGACCCAGTGACTACAAGTGGGGTGAGATGTACAACCGATGAGCAATAATGCAGTCATACATCATATAAATTCTAATAGAAGTGTATATTTGTGTCTAAAAAGAAAAAGAAAAGCTTACGTGATTTTAAGTTGGCGTCTCTGTAAGTGCCATTCAGTATGGCCAGTTCCATCAATTGCATTTTTTTTAAACTGTCTTCTCCTTCAGCCTGCAAGATAAAGGCAAAATGATTGAAATGACATGAACAATTGCCCCAAGGTGTATTTTACAGAAAAAATACCAAGATAATGTAATACAAAAATGCAAACGAAAAGAAGTTTTCCACCAAAGTAAGTGATCTACAGCTTGGAACAGAGTTCCAAGGGCCGAAGTATTGTGGCTTCTCCACAGTCGATCCCTACACAATGACATTCTCGACCACGTTCAGTGAATCTACCTGAACGGGACAGCGTTGCAGCTTTCTGGAGGGCGGATGACTGGGAACACTACTATGCAGGAGAAAGCTGAATTGGCTTCAGTCCCTTCATTTCCACAAACAGCATATCCATACTTTAAGGCCAGACACACACAACCGAGTTCAATGCGATAAACTCGAAGTGTGCCATCCTGTTATGAACTCTGCTCCTCTAACAGGGTCACACAGCATTTTAATGATTTATAATGCTGTGTGACCCTGAACCTACAAAATGACACTGACAGTATTGTCAGTGTCATTCAGAAGATTCCAGGACTCTCAGGGTCAAATACCCTAATAAATCATTATAATGTGCGATATTGTCAGAGGATGGCGTGTCTGGCCTAATACACTTTTAAACTTGACAATTGTAGGATGGGGGGGGGAGGGGGTTGGGGCGGGAGTCTCCCTGCAACAACTCTACAGAATTGTGCTTTCAAATACTTGGTTGCACAGACTGCACTGCTGCCCTTGCTTAGCAGCATTGCTGCAGAGTAACTAATAGAAGGAGGTGCGGATTACCCCATCTATGGTCCTCCATATATGCCCTAGATCAGGGGTGCACAACGTTGCCAGACTGGACCAACGTCAAGGGCCAAAAATAAAAGTTTAAAGAGATAACTGAAATATTGTAGTTATAGCATGTTGAACATAATATACCATCAATGTCTGGTTACAATACCAGTTCTCCTATCTAATGGAAGAATACATGAACAGAGACATACATGTCTTTTACCAGATGATTGGGGGCCGCAGGTTGTGTGCCCCTGCCCTACATACATATATAGAAAGGGGCTCTCCTGTCAGGCGACTAGAACTGCACTCTCCCATCTGATCTTTCTTCATGTACACTTCTTGTACATTTGTTTTCCAGCAATTCAATTCTGACAACAGAAGTTGTATTACTGGTAATTCCCATTTTGTAAAAATTGATAAAAGTGAAATCCCCTTGATAACAACAGCAAATACTAAACATACCATCCTGCATAATACCCCTTTACAGCTTGCTAACAGAGTTCTAGAGAAAGTTGAGACCATATTGAGCAGGCATTTTTAATTAAAAGTACAATGGTGGAAGTGAAAAAACATATTCCCAACAAACAAGTACACAAATTAGAAGGCTTAGGAGTTGTGACAATAAAATGACATTTATCTCACAGAAGCAACAAGAATATGAAATGGATATAATTTCTAAAAAGTGCAGCTATTTCCCTTCAGGGAACGAGAAACAGTAAGCAGATGGCTTACTTGGAGTGCACGATTATTCTCCTAAATGCAGTGCAGAGTGCTGTACTGCAGCTATAAATCATTTAAATTAATACAGTGCCTGGACCAGTTCTTCACTTGTGGTTTTTTCTATGCAGTAGTCTTAACACTCTTTTCATTATTTTAATCAATTGCAGTCAAGTCCCAGCAAGAGATGTACGTTATGTATGTAAAAATCTTTGCCTCAAGATGACAGCACGTACATGAGACCCAAAAGTAATGTACGTGTGCGGCTTTACTTCTTGTAATGCTTCCGTTTTTCATTAGCTGTGCAGCAGTTTATTAACCTTTTAAGCGCAACTTGATGGCTAATGAACTACAGGAGCCTAGACGAGCCTACGTGCAAGTTTGCCAGCCTAGAGCTAATTGATTCATTAGTACGCAAGTCACATTAAGGAGGGCCCCTAAAAACAGTATCCAGGTAACAGGTTCATATTTACCAGTAACCAGGGCACAGTCACAGCAACATAGGAGCGTGCCACTAATATATTCAAAATCAGGATATTGATATAGTTTATTACATCAGAGCAACAGGTGGGGGTTGTCCAACTGATTCACCTTACCAATCCCCATTGTCGATCCAACGCTTCTCAAGTCTCTTGATGGTCCGTATTTCTTTCTTCCTCTTAAGAAAGGAAATTTGACTGCTCAGCCAGTGAATGGCTAAGCAGTCACATTTCCGTGCCGAGAGGGCTCAAAAAGCAGATGCTAGTAGAGGCATAGGGAAACATTGGAATGGAAGCGACTGGTGATCAGCAAGATGATTTACTGTACACCATTCTGAGCCATTTACTTAAAAAAAATAAAAACTTAATTGGCCAATCAACTATAATGACACGTGTTTTTCATAGGCAACTAACGGGCACAAAATTAAGATGTGGCTACTAAAACTCTAAATACTAAAGCTAGATATCTAATACTCTATTGCAATTTGGCACAACTTTGAGGGTTTTTTAATGAAGGTGTACAAAAGCACATACTGCCTGGTCACTGGACAATACTCCACAACATCTAAAGTATTTTACTACCATGCCTTCCCCAATCAATAGCAACTTAAAGGGAGTCTGTTGCCAGGAAGTACGCTGTTAAACCTGGCACAATGCCTTATAGGGCTAGCTCTGCTGAATATAGTGTCCAGGGCGGCGTAGTCAGGACTCAGACTCCTGTATTTTATCAAAGTCCGACTCCAGCATAGATGGCCAATAATTTATTAAGAAAAAGAGGACTGCAGTAAAATGGTAAACTCAGGTTTTTTCTTACCATCATCTAATCAAGCTACTTGGAACATAAACCACATTTATTGTAATACATTTTCCGAAATTTAAAAAAAATATGCAATGCACTGTGAATTTAATAACTGGAAAATACTGTTATATACTTAATTGTAAAAATATATGAATTTGTCCTCCAAACAAGTTTGTGCTTGCCTTAACCACCTGTTTTGCCAGAGTCCAGCTCAGGCAGTGGGAAAAGGGCGGCATAGATGCTGTCATCTCCTATAGCAACAGAGGAGAAATCACTGTTAGAAATCGGGTCGGGAATAAACGCGGGTAAAACCTGCTTTTACTTTCACTTTCAGCTGCATTCACAGCCTCCCGATTTCTATCAGTGATATTTTCCCCTGTACTGAACATATTGCTGTCATTCTGGATTGTCTGAAAGCTTGGAATGCCAACCAGACAAGTAGCTGGTACCATTCAGGAGATAGCAGCATCTAAAGTAGCCCTCCCCCTCCAGTTAGCTACTTTTCCCACTGCTGGAGCTGGTTAAAGGGGCTGTCTGTGAAGTTTTTTCCACAGGATTTTTCACTTTTCAAAAGAGCCCGAAGCCTGCCTCCACTGTGGAAAAATTAATATATCACCACTGAAACCAGTGATTGGCTTCAGCAGAGCAGATCATGCTCATGCTGGGGAGGAAGTAAACAATGTTTACCGGAAGACAGACACATGGGAGTCAGAATGCAAAGCCCAGGAGGTGGGTAGCAGGCAAGTATAATTCTTTCCATAGCAGAGGCAGGCGGCAGAAACCTGTGAGAAGTTAATTATTCCCGGACAACACCTTTAATGCTGTCTAGAGGTTCTGGGATGACTGCAGGCTTGTCCAGTAGTAAAAAGGTCTTTAGCGGAGGAACTTACTAAGGACCATGTGCAGCAAAGCTTCAGGCATTGTATCTAAGGGCCAAGTATCACCAGTACAACCCCCTGCTCATTACTATTCATAATATAAGGACAGGAGAAAACACAGGAGAGGTGAGAGCTGATTATCTATCACCACTAGAACACCCTGCTTATTACTTATTATAGTATAAGGACAGGAGAGGTGAGAACTGATTATCTATCACCAGTAGAACACTCTGGTCATTACTGATTATAATATAAGTACAGGAGAGAACACAGGAGAGGTGAGAACTGATCATCTATCACCACTAGAACACCCTGCTGATCGCTATTTATAGTATAAGGACAGGGAATAACACAGGAGAGATGAGAACTGATTATCACCAGTAGAACACCCTGCTCATTACTGATTATAATATAAGGACAGGAGAATAACACAGGAGAGGTGAGAACTGATTATCTATCACCACTAGAACACCCTGCTCATTACTGTTTAGAATATAAGGACAGGAGAGAACACAGGAGAGGTGAGAACTGATTATCTATCACCAGTAGAACCCCCTGGTCATTACTGATTATAGTATAAGGACAGGAGAGAACACAGGAGAGGTGAGAGCCGATTATCTATCACCACTAGAACACCCTGCTCATTACGAATTATAGTATAAGGACAGGAGAGAACACAGGAGAGGTGAGAACTGATTATCTATCACCACTAGAACACCCTGCTTATTACAAATTATAGTATAAGGACAGGGAATAACACAGGAGAGGTGAGAGCTGATTATCACCAGTAGAACACCCTGGTCATTACGGATTATAGTATAAGGACAGGGAATAATACAGGAGAGGTGAGAACTGATTATCTATCACCAGTAGAACACCCTGCTTATTACTGTTTATAATATAAGGACAGGGAATAACACAGGAGAGGTGATAGCTGATTATATATCACCAGTAGAACACACTGGTCATTACTGATTATAGTATAAGGACAGGGAGAACACAGGAGAGGTGAGAACTGATTATCTATCACCACTAGAACACCCTGCTCATTACGGATTATAGTATAAGGGATAGGAGAGAACACAGGAGAGATGAGAACTGATTATCTATCACCACTAGAACACCCTGCTTATTACTGATTATAATATAAGCACAGGAGAAAACACAGGAGAGGTGAGAGCCGATTATCTATCACCACTAGAACACCCTGCTTATTACTGTTTAGAATATAAGGACAGGAGAGAACACAGGAGAGATGAGAACTGATTTTCTATCACCAGTAGAACCCCCTGGTCATTACTGATTATAGTATAAGGACAGGGGAGAACACAGGAGAGATGAGAACTGATTTTCTATCACCAGTAGAACACCCTGCTCATTACTGATTATAATATAAGGACAGGAGAGAACACAGGAGAGGTGAGAACTGATTATCTATCACCACTAGAACACCCTGCTCATTACGAATTATAGTATAAGGACAGGGGAGAACACAGGAGAGGTGAGAGCCGATTATCTATCACCACTAGAACACCCTGCTCATTACTGTTTATAATATAAGGACAGGAGAGAACACAGGAGAGGTGAGAGCTGATTACCTATCACCACTAGAACACCCTGCTTATCACCAATTATAATATAAGGACAGGGAATAACACAGGAGAGGTGAGAGCTGATTATCTATCACCACTAGAACACCCTGCTTATCACCAATTATAGTATAAGGACAGGAGAGAACACAGGAGAGGTGAGTGCTGATTACCTATCACCACTAGAACACCCTGCTCATTACTGATTATAATATAAGGACAGGGAATAACACAGGAGAGGTGAGAGCTGATTATCTATTACCAGTAGAACACTCTGGTCATTACTGATTATAATATAAGGACAGGAAAGAACCCAGGAGAGGTGAGAGCTGATTATCTATCACCAGTAGAACACTCTGGTCATTACTGATTATAAAATAAGGACAGGGAATAACCCAGGAGAGGTGAGAGCTGATTATCTATTACCAGTAGAACACTCTGGTCATTACTGATTATAATATAAGGACAGGAAAGAACACAGGAGAGGTGAGAACTAATTTGCCAACACTGTTAATTGCGGGGCCAATTATCGGGCCCAAAATCAACTGATTAATGAGCAAACCGCTCGTTCATCTGGTGATTTCATTGTTCATGAAGCATATTAAATTATTGTTTCTTGGCAGCAGATTGTGCTGTGTGAACAATGATCTGCTGCCCAGAAACAATGACTCTTACGAGAATGAGCGATGACCGTAGCGATCACTCGTCTCTATACAGTGGAGGAGATTGGTGCATGTAAATGCTGTGCTTCACCTCCACTGATGAGCAGGCAGCTATCAGAAAGAACATTCTCTTCCTGATAATTGCCTGCTCGGGCTGTACATGTAAATGCACCTATAGATTGATAGAAAATAAAACATTTATGATCAACATTCCAATGAAACTTATTTAATTAATTACACAATATTAATTGCTAAATTTTAAAGCTGGAGTCAGAGTCGACTTTTGACTCCAACTCCACCGTCCTGGTAGTATCACATACTCCCTTTAAGAAGTTTGAACTTTCTAAAGGATCTAGTGGTAATAAAAACAACTAAACATCCTGAAGTTGGCTAATGGCAGGAACAACATGACAAATACTGTTCAATGTGTATTAAACACCGGATATGTCCCAATAAACCTTACTAGGTCAATCAACACATTTTGTGTATGACCAGTCATAAGGAAAGTAGATTCCAGTCAGGGTTCTGCAGAACACAAGCAACCAGTTCTAAGTGACTTTCTGAAATTTCTAATCTGTAACTCTATGGTTATTATTTATTTGAACATAGTGAACTGAGAAACGAGACTGTGGTCGGTTTTAGGGCATGTGGGAGAATACAACCACTGACAGCATTCAATGGCTAGAGGACAATGAGAGATCAATTGTAAAGGTAGCCGAGATTAGGTGTTACAATGCTAATAAAAAAAAGGGGTCAATGCTAAATCACGTTCATAAAGTGACACAAAGCTTAAGCGGAGTGTTACATTTCCACATGATAAATGTGTAATTATTGCTCATAGAGCTTTGCTTTATTGTTTAGGAGGCGGTAGGATGGATTTGAAAAGTAACCTAGCAACTAAGATTGTGCTCTGAAATATAATAATCCCCTGTCCTATAGACTCCTCAGTGTGGTGTTTTTCATCTGAGGAAATTGCTAGCTCTGCCGAGCATAGGATCCTGTATGATAGGTTGATGCCATGGAGTGGTCCTTTAATAAGAGTGCTGCTGGTGTTCCGTAATTGGCACTCTTCCATGCACTTAGCTATCAGTTGCAAAGCAGACCCCTGAAGCAGCAAAGTAGAAAAACACTCCGAAAGCATGTATTCTGGAATATTCATGCCAAATAAATAAAAAAATCCTTTCATTCTCAGCCCTTGAAAGACATATACTTATTAAACTATTCAAAAGTGCATTGTTTCACCCTGATGTTCAGACACAAGAGAAGTGCTTGAGAAGTCATGTGTGCAGGAGAGCAGTGCACGGCAGAGTTTGATTTCACTTCTTGCCAGAAGATGGCGCCATTTATTATAACAAGTAGTCATCTCAACCTTGGAGAATTTGCTGTGCAGCACTTTGTCTTTTTTCCGAGCCGCTAATATAAAAACACAAATAGACTGTAGAGTTGCCATATATTACACTGACCCATTTAGGAAGCCATTTCCCTCTCATTTCCACCTACAACTTGGCAGCTGCTAAAACAGGGTATTTTTGTTATCTGACCCTGTCCTTTAGCCATCTGACAGCAGATGAAACAAGTTCCGTTCAGACAATCTATCCTAGCTGCAGGCATTTCTGGAGGCTCTTGCCGCAAGCACAGTGAGGATGCACATGGAATGCAGGCAATCTGCAACGGGACGCAGTACTACCGGGAAGTAACTACAACAAAGCTCCGTCATTTGTACGAGGAGGAAGCCGCTTTAAGCAAACATCAATAAGGTCACTTAAAGCCGGATTTGCATTGCTTAGTTTAAGCCCAAGCGATTGACTCAAGCTTTTCATCCTCTTAATTCTTCAACATTCCCCCTTGTATTCTGTATGTATACTATAAAAGAAAAAAAAAAACATTAAGAAAAAAAACCTGTATTGCAGTACCGGTATGGACTAATGGTACATATTCTGTGGCCTTAAACATGGTCTTGCAGGAAATGAGCTGTGTAAGTATTTATGCACATAACACTAATAATTCAATTGCAGAAAAAGCAATGCTTGGCTTTCCAAAGAGGAACTAGCTCGACTTGAACAGTAGCTGAAAACCATGCTGCTGACGGGGTTCCTTTCAATGAGCACTAGCCAGGCCCAATGGCCCTGAGGGATCTACAGGCCTGCACGTTCTGGGCACGGCTGTCCTTTCTTCCTCATCCTAGGGCCCCTAAAGGATGTCATGCATGGCAACAGCTGCAACCTCCAAGCCCTGCCCTGTGAAACTCATTTCTGACAGAGCATGCTGTGGAATGCTTTTATCCTGCTGACAAAGAGAAACCATGCCCTGCAATAAAGTGCTCATTCCTGATATCCCATGCCCCAGTCAAATATCCTTTACACATGAATGTCCCTATTCACTGTGGAGCCCCTTCCATTCATAATTAATAGAGCAATGGCCTCACTGTGCACACAGACTGCTAGATGGATCCCACTACTCGGCACTGAGAACCTTAGAAAGACTGCACTTTTTAAGGCTGAACTCATTATTCTGCCCCATCTCTAAACAAAGTGCTGGTTTTCCAAAGGCAGGCCAGTCTGTGACACATATGAGCCTGTAAGTAACTACTGGCATTTTCTTCACACACTAATAGCAGTACATATCCACTAAATATTTCCATTCAGCTACATGAAAACCCCTTTGTGTTACACTCCATGCTACATACAGGACATGACCTGTAAGGAGACACCTAAATCATCCTCAAGCATCTATAGAATGGTATTTATGCCCACAAGCCAACAATATATGTATAGAATGATCTACAAGAGATTTCCAGCAAACATCCAAAGGCAGAATGCTAGACATAACTTCATCTCAACAGTTGAAAGAAACTATGTGGAATGTGCAGCGTAAAAGGATATAGAAACCCTAAGAACAGGTCACCACTTGGGCTTAACAGCTTCAAAGACTAAAAGCATTCAAACATACATATAGGGGCATCCAGAGGAGGGCAAAGAGATCCCTCATAGCAACCGCGCTCATTCTGGTATGTAAACAGGTCACCCATAATATTAAACAATTGGAGGTGTTTTGGGCCAGTATTAAAAACTGTGAACTGTATAAAACACAGGATTTTTTAGATGAGATCATCCACTGACCAAGCCTCGAAACAGGAAATGTTCTCATTCCTGTGACTGCTTCACAAGACCATTCAGAAGATAGACAAGGTTTTTTTTCTTAGCAGAATGACTAACATAGAGATAAACTGCATACAGATTTATGGAACCAAAAATGATGAGCAACCTGCTAGACATCTCCGCTGGAGGAAGACATTACAACAACCTTTTTGTTAAAAGACTGAGAGCAGAACGGGTTGAGGCCTTGCAGGCAGCTTATCCAATGCATACATTCACAGAAGTCCTAACTAAAGTATCAATGAAAAGCCTAAAAAGCAGGATAAAGTCCGAGCTGACAGCCATTTTACAGTTTTGAAAACCATGGCAGAAAAATAAACTGAAAGAAATTGCACAGCATGGCTCAGTTGTTTCTCAATTTCCTCTCCGAATGCCTTGCCGTGCCTTTTCCTTTCCTAGGTGGACTGGCAAAGATAAATTAGCATCATTATTTCTCTAGAGCAACATAGCCTGCTTATCTTCTTCAAAGTACAGGCTTGGTTCAAATAATATGCAAAGATGACGCCGCTATTTCACTTGACAAATTTGTAGGTCATAATGTTAAAGACACACTGGGGAAACATCTTGGCATTATCTTTTTACATTGCCCATCACCCTATCTGACATGATCCCATTTAATCATGATACTCTCCTAGTAGCGGGTTTTTACATTCAGGTGTTTGCTTTACTTTGGTCAGACAACGGGAAAAACATTGAACAAAGCGGTCTTCAATATAAAAACAGAAATGCTATAAATTGTGAGAAAATGTCAAGAAAGTGAACCATGCAATCATCCTACAGGAAAAGTAGCCTTCACTGGAGGTCCGAAACAAGGTCTCTCTATAAGGAAACACAGTTGAGGTGGGAATCCACTCCTTTATATGGGCAAGTGTCTACCAAACAATATCATGAATCTGTCGGGAACTGACAGAATGACTTCTGATGCAAGAATACACTGGTCTATTGCAGTACATTGTGTTGCTTCTGGCTGTGTTGCTGTCCCAGCACAGAATACTGTAGAATTAGCTTCCAAACAGGGCTGTATCAGCCGACATCAAAACCGGATCAGGTATTTAAATAGTAAGTGTGAGGGAGGAAGGAAAAACCTGCGCATAGTCACCGCAAAGCATACATGTGAGGGCGGGCATGCATATGAGCCTGCATTTATTTCCCTTTTATTTTAATTTCTAGAAAATATTGTTGGCCCAAAAGGCCTTGATTTTTAGGGCTGTTCTACACCAGCGAGTCCACTGCCGGAATCGCGCTCCATGTGTGAGCGTGATCCTCCGTTCTGGACTTGCAGGAGCACACTGCATTATACTGATTTCTAATGCTGTGCGCCTCTGACCTTCCTTCTAAAGTATTATACTGACATCTTTACGTCGCTATGATTCTGTATCTGTAAGGTCAAGCAGAGGCACACGGCATTATAAATCATGATAATGCCGTGCGCTGCTGCAAGTCCAGAACGGTGGATCAGGCTCACACATGGAGCGCGATTCCCACCATGGACTTGTTGCTGTGAAACAGCCCTAGGATAAATTCACACGCCGCGGAAAAATACCACATTGGATTTTAATGCAAACCCACAGCAAAATCTGCATGTGTAACGTTTATTTAGCTGCAGATTTCAGCCCCCTACAATGAAAGAGGTTAAATCTGCAGCAGAAATCGACATGCGGCGGGCTGAACTTTCATCAAATCTTACACACTTTCCTGCTACTCTATTCAGTAAATTTACTGAAAAACTAAATATATTATAGTAGGTGTGTTTACTGTATTTATCACTGCAGAATAAACCTACTTAAAACATGACTGTGTGGACATACGCTTATACACATTTCATCAATGAGAATATTTGCTTTCCATTTAACAAGATACTACCATAAATACACAAAGTACTAAAAACGCGCTCCCTAAAATCCATCAAGCATTAAAGACCGCTATAAAATTCCATACTATATCCTCCACTTCCCAACAAACACACACTTTACAATTCTAGTGCATAACAAACAAAACCCCTGAATCTGCATCGTTACGTATTCTCAGGTTCAATAGATATAAACAAATGTGAACGGAGACCATTTAGAAGTCGGACTGCTTAGGCTGGCCAGTCACAGCTTGTCTTCCAGCCAGCTCAGACCTGCATTCATTCTTGAAAGACTGGAATGAATTGAAAGAGCCCTCTATTGGGACAAACGTGTCAATCACATGACCTATTTAGAAGCCGGAGCCCCAGCATTGCCTGGGAGAAAGCTCTACTGTTTGCTTCTCTCTTAGGCCCCTTCTCTCCAGCCTGTGGTTATTTTTCATAGCACTGAGAAGTACGAGGCTGAGACGGCAAACAAAAAGCCTTTGACTGAAATGTCTTTGAAAGTGACGGCAGAACATGTGACCGGCTACCTAAAACTCTGCAATAAAAAGAACTTTACAGCTATGGGGCAGGACACGCTGTGCACAGAGAACGGACATTTCACATATTAAACAGCTACACTACAGCTCACTGCAATTAACCTTCTAATAAGAGACGGCTCCACCGCTTTCTTCAGAGAAGAGTTGTTTTCATACAAAAATTTAGATTCGGTATCGATATCATAAAAAAAGTATTGTGATACTCTATGCCACGCGGGAAAAAAATAAAAACGCCAAAAAAAGCCGTGTGCATTCCACATTTTATGGAACGGCTGTCCCATAATAAAAGTCATATCCTGTTTTTGAGGGGGACAAGGCAACTAAAAGAAAATGGCGATTCGTGCAGTTTTTATTTTCTTTTATTTTTTACGGCATTCACCGCATAAAAGAGGATTTTTTAAATAGTTTGGACTTTTGAGACCCGGCGATAATAAATAAATAAAATATTATATGTTTATATATTTTATATGTAAAATTAAATTTATTTATTAACCATTTCCCCCTTAGGGGCTGGAACCTGGGATCTTTTCAAAGCTCTATTAGGGTGAATAGGCCCTCACACTGTCCCTGCTGCCCTGTGCTATGGGCACACAGCAGCAGGAGCTGACCATGGCAGCCAGGACTTCAGTAGTGTCCTGGCTGCCATGGTAACCGATCGGAGCCCCAGCATTACACTGCTGGGGCTCCGATCAGAAGAAAGGAGGTGAGGGGACCCTGTGGCCACAGCCCCCAATGATATTAAAACTGAAGGGATGGGGGGGGAAGGAGTGAGGAAGGGGGGATGGGAGAGGGCGCACTGGCCACCAATCTTTTAATACTGGGGGAGAGGTGGGGATGGTCTGACTGCACTCGACTCATCAGGAGGAGGATTCTGCCACTGCTGCCGTTCGCTGAGCTCACTAGTAGTCACACTCACTACCTCAGCCAGCGGCCGGCGCAGCGGTAACTTTATTACCTTCCCCTTCCCTCCTCCTCCTCATTGGCGCACTGTGGAAGTGGTGCAGGCAGCATCAGAGCCAGCTCACTTCATTGGTCTGTCTCACAGCGCTGCGTCATAGGAAGGAGGGATTGCCTCCCTCCCTCTCCACTGTTTGCAGAGCCATATTTCCAAGAGGCGCGCGCTTCCACTGTGCCAAGCGCAGCAGCAGCATATGCTGGTACCGAAAAAATGAACATCACGATACCGAATCAATACTGGAATAAAAGTATTGATTCAGTATCGAATGTTCAATACCCGAAACAACCCTACTTCAGAGCCGCTTACACTGGCCAGTTATTGCCACAGATCGCTTCTTTCAGATTATCGACACCATAAAATAATCAGCCGCATGCTCAGCAAATACAGCTATTTACTGCCTAGTGGGTGACTATCGCCGTCAACAGATCGGCAGCAATTATTTTTAAAGGCACAAATTTAAGGTCCATTCACACATCCGTAAGTGTTTTGCGGTTCGCACATGGCCCTATGATAGAAATGCCCATTTTTGTCCGCGATTCCGGACAAAAATAGGACATGCTCTATCTTTTTTGCGGGGTCACGTTACAGGACTACGGATGCATAGTTGTGCTTTGGTCATAACCATGGAAACGAGCAGTGTATAATGTGATAGAAAAATGAATCTAACCAGCAAAGGAAGTAATATTGACAATCACAATAGTAAGTGCCTGATGTGAGACAACCCCTTTAAGGCTTAGGGGGCAAATTAAATTCGGAATATGTGTAATTGGAAATATGACATTTGTATGTTAACATTTTAAGTACTGATAATATATCAAAGAAAGTCACGCCCTAACTACAGAGCATGTAACTACTTCTACACAATAGATCTTTACGTTGCTTCTTAACCCTTTCAGGACCTTGCAATTTTCTGTTTTTGCATTTCATTTTTTACTCCCTGCCTTTCCAGAGCCACAACTTTTTTTTTTACATTTTCTTTTCACATATGAGGGCTTATCATTTGTGGGATAAGGGTGCATTCACATCACTGTTTAGCTTTCCATTCTTCTGAACCGTCAGAAGAACAGAGTGAAAAAAAAATAAACGGATCCTGTTGCATCAGTTATGCATACGATTGCATAGGATCCATTTTTATTTTTAAATGGAAAATAAAGTACTGCATGCAGTTTATTCCCGTGTAAAAAACTGATCTCAGACAGAAATGGCTCAAACGGATGACAACTGTTGAGACTGGATCCTGTTTTTTTGTTTTTTTTTTCTCTCCTGATGGATCAGCTAAATTGTGATGTGAATGCACCATAGGTGGTATTTTTTTAATGGTACAATTTACCATTGCACACAAATAATCCAAATGAGGTGAAATTGGCGAAAACCGCAATTCTGCCAGTTTTATGGCTTTAGTTTATATTAAGTTTTATACCATTTTGTAGTGTGTATGACTTTTTGTTTAATTTTTTTGGGAGGTGAAGTGATGAAAAAAAAAAAGAAATCAGCCATTTTGTTTTATTTTTCTCCTTTATGTCATTGGCCATATGGAAGAAATATTTTTATATTTTAATAGTACAGGCATTTTTCGATGCCCATGATATTTATTTTTTATTGTTTATTTTTCTATGCTAGGGAAAGGGCAGAAACAGAAAAACTGATGCAAAGGAAAACTGGCTTAGTTGCCCAAAACAAACCAATCACACCCCAACTTTGATTTTTCAGAGCTTCTTTGGAAAATAAAAGTATCAATCTATTGGTTGCTATTGGCAACTAAGGCTGAGTTTACATCACCGTTCCGCTTCCCGTTCTTCTGGTCAGTCAGGACAGAAAAAAAAAAAAAACGGATCCATTATTTTGAACAACAGTCATGCTCAGTTGGCATCAGTTTGAACTAAAAATAGTTGGTCCATTTTTTGGACCAGGTTTGATAAATCTCTCACACTGAGTAATTCTGGACTGGCTCCAGAGTTATGGAAAATGACTGCGTTTTGGAATTTGTTAAGTCAAGTTCGCCGGGTTGCAGAATAAACGTACCCAATCAATCATAAAATATATAAAAACTCAAAAAAGAATCTAGCACCTCAGCATTATGACTCGGTTTACCAGATCTTTACATTGTGCATAGTATCCCTTAAACTTTTGTCCTTTTTTGCTCAAGCAAAAAATTAAGACATTGTTTTTAAAATGGTTTGCAACTATTGTAAGTGACTATTCACACTGTAACACAATGTGATATTGTGTTACAGAATGTCATATGCTGCAGACTAATTTTACAACTAAATAAGGCTACTTTCACACTAGCGTTTTTTGTGGATCCGTCATGGATCTGCAAAAACGCTTCAGTTACAATAATACAACCGCATGCATCCGTCATGAACGGTTCCGGTTGTGTTAGGTCTTCTATAGCCATGACGGATCCGTCATGAACACCATTGAAAAGGGGGACGGACCCGTTTTACGCACCACATCGAGCACAGAAAAACACTGCTTGCCGTGTTATTTTGTTCGCGATGGGAGCGCAACCAAACAGAACGGAAAGCATTCTGGTGCCTTCCGTTTCGTTCAGTTTTGTCCCTATTGACAATGAATGGGGACAAAACTGAAGCGTTTTCCTCCGCTATTGAGATCCTATGATGGATCTCAAAAGCGGAAAGGGAAACTGATCGTGTGAAAGTAGCCTAAACTGCTGAAAACCGTATTTAAATCTCAGCAAAATATTATACAACTTATCCAACACAGAAAGGAAATATGTCATCTTGGGGAGAACAACTAATTTCAGTGGACTCACAATAAGGAATCTCACTAGCTCTTCAAGCTGTGGGAATGCAGTTCTTCATATGCACTTCACAGACCAAAATAAAAAAAATAATCACTCGTGAAATGTAATGTTTAGTCTAAAATAAACACAACTCCAACCTTAAGAGATGGAGTCAAACTCTTATTAAGATCAAATAGATCAATTTACATTTGAGGGCTTCCGTTCCTGTAGCACATATCTTCTAATTTATTGTTCCTCCAGCAGCTTCTATCATCGGAGACACCTGCTAGGAAGTGAATGGCTTTTAAACCAAAGATAAGATAGGACATTACAGGAGACTGCTACTTTGGGCAGCTTCTTGTGGCTTTAGTTGTTTGGTTTTGTCCACCCCTTCCATTACAGCTGGCTGCTTACCACTGAGCTTTATCACATTTTAATGGAATCTTTTCCGCCAGCTGTTCCCGCATGCTCTAACCTCTCAGAAATCGTGAATGCAAGTGAAAAGGAACTTTGGAACAGAACGGAGCATTTTCCTAAAATGTGAAATTTTCAGTGCAGCTGAGGCTGCTGTATCACAATGTATATTTGGCAAACACTGGAGGCTCTCTGTGCAAGACCATTTGTGGTCACTAAGGCTCAAAAAACATTGTCATGAAGTGGTTAACAAATACCAGTCATGAAGTACTTAAAAACATATATGCTCGTAACGTAACGTAAAAAAATTCGACACACTACCAGCAGCAACTGGATGGCGTAGCCACCTTATAGGTCACTATAGGCACACCATCACAGTTGAGGTGGAAGAATTTTATGTACTTAAGTACAGTAAAAGCAGAACTAAGTGAACCGATTTGTGCTTATGATCACCATTCCAGAATAAAGTGGTGCATCCCAAGGTTTCCTCTTTATCTGTGAACATGAAGAGATATCAGGATATTGGGAAAAACATAATAAACATGTAATTGATGACTTGTAGAAAGCACTAGAGCATCGGTGCTGAGAGCAGCAACGTACTCCTTGAGAACAAGCGAAGGTTAAACAAGCATAAGTGATGTTCATCACTTTAGGCATTTGTGAAAGAACAGAGTCCATTTTCTCACATTTCATCAGCATCCGAGGAGACGAACAAGTCAGCAGGTCAGTGCGCCGATTCCTCAGAAACCAACGTGTGTTTCAATTGAGACCGCATTACTGTGTGACCTAAGAGAACCCAAGTCCGGAAGCCACCAAACTCTCGGATTCTTGTTTTATGTGAAGGTACCCTTGGCACATTGTGCGTCTAGCACACTGCTCTGTCAAGCATAGCGCTGAACATTGCATACGCATGAGCTAAAATCAATACCAGCATAATATATACTGAAACAATTCAAGTCACCAATGTTTAGCGGGATTACTCAAAAACAGAAACCAAATACCAAAAGAGTATTCAATCTGTGCTTGGAACAACGCACTTGTTATTTCATTTTCTCCAACTCCGGAGATTTCATGCACACGGTCTCCAGAAATGTGCTTACTGTACTGTATTTAGCCTTAATAAGCAGATCGCCGGCGAGAGAGCGTAGATGAACTCCACCTCATTAGGAATGGAAGCAGCTTCCTCGCTACTCAGCCTGTGCCACATGAAGAAGGGATCGTACCTTTCAAACCAGTCATTTATGGGCTTATACAAACTCACCAAACTGATTTCAAGGAACGCCTCTTAGGTTTGAATATTCCCTCGGTAACTCATTTAGTGTGGCAGACAGGCAGGTCTAAACCAAGGCTTTTTATCCTACGGCTAAACCATCATAATGACGATTCTGTTCTGACAGTCAGGAGAGATTGCTAATTACTGTACTCTTAGTCCCCAGACAGATTGGTCCTTCAGATTAAAACGTGCATGAGGGAAAACAGAGGCACCACCTTCCTGCACAAATACTCCTGCGTTCTTATATGGCTGCTCATGTCGAACACTTCATTACTGCAGATAATTAAGGAATGCAGAATCTGGAAGGGAAACGCACAACACCCAGTCTTTCTACAGTAGTTGCAGAATTTACTAGACAAATCGCACATTTACATTTGTTATAAGGAATAAGAAACCCCACAAGAAATATCCTCAACCCCTTAATTTAACCCTGTCTAGGTAGACAATAAAAGCTGTAAGAACAAGGCGACAACGTGCTATAAACAAAGGCTAGCAAAACAAATCTTGTTTGGCCGACAGTTAAGCCTCATTCACACGTCCGCATTTCACGGACTTGTGCTGTACATGTTTCTCCACGAGCAGCACACGTCCCCATTCATTTTAATGTGTATTCACATCAGTGTTTTCGCATGGTCCGTGGATTTGTGTTTTTAGCACAGATGTATGCTCTATTTTGTCCGTTCACGGATCCATCACGCCCATTATAGTCTATGGGTCCGCGAAAACCACGGATACCATCCGTGTTTCACGGATCATTAAGAAGCAATTTTTTTAAATTTATTTTTCAGCTGTTCAATGAAACATGGATGCAATATGGACAACAAAAAATGAACAAACAGACCCAACACGGATCCTTCACGGACAGCTCCACAGATGCAACACTCACCACCTGCTTACGGATTTGAGCACGGACACGGACGTGTGAATGAGGCTTTATGTGTAAATCAGAAACGGCAGGTATCTAAAAATATCAGCTGCAATATAAAGTAAAGTACAGTTGACAAAATTCAGAAAATATATTAGCAATCTGAACTCTCAGATGACAGCCTAGAGCAGCATATACACAGTGTCAAAACTAGGGCCCGTTCACACGGCAGGTTTACTGCAAAATTTTGGCGTGTCCTTTCTGCCTCCCATAAATCTCAATATTTTTATTGTTTAAAAACTTTATACAATTTTTTTTTTTTTTTTTTTACAGGCTAGCCTAGGACATGGCAGGCCTAGGGTCCTTAAATTGGTATTCTGGTGGTAATCACACAGAAGGGTTTTCTGGTGGTAATCACACAGAAGGGTTTTCTGGTGGTAATCACACAGAAGGGTTTTCTGGTGGTAATCACACAGAAGGGTTTTCTGGTGGTAATCACACAGAAGGGTTTTCTGGTGGTAATCACACAGAAGGGTTTTCTGGTGGTAATCACACAGAAGGGTTTTCTGGTGGTAATCACACAGAAGGGTTTTCTGGTGGTAATCACACAGAAGGGTTTTCTGGTGGTAATCACACAGAAGGGTTTTCTGGTGGTAATCACACAGAAGGGTTTTCTGGTGGTAATCACACAGAAGGGTTTTCTGGTGGTAATCACACAGAAGGGTTTTCTGGTGGTAATCACACAGAAGGGTTTTCTGGTGGTAATCACACAGAAGGGTTTTCTGGTGGTAATCACACAGAAGGGTTTTCTGGTGGTAATCACACAGAAGGGTTTTCTGGTGGTAGTCACACAGAAGGGTTTTCTGGTGGTAGTCACACAGAAGGGTTTTCTGGTGGTAGTCACACAGAAGGGTTTTCTGGTGGTAGTCACACAGAAGGGTTTTCTGGTGGTAGTCACACAGAAGGGTTTTCTGGTGGTAGTCACGCAGAAGGGTTTTCTAGTGGTAATCAACAAGTAAAATTCATATTTATTTGCTCCCCGCTGCTCCAGTCCCCACAGTGTTTTCTTCCCGTGGAACAGCCCCAGAAAATGACTGGCTTCAGCTGTAATGTAGCCTCAAGCAGCACATCACCCCTGAAGCCAGTCATTGGCTGGAGCACTGCATGTGACCATGCACCTCCAGATGTAAATGGGGACCTGAGGATGGAAACAGGAGAGGACAGAAGCAGTATGGAGCAGGCAAGGATGGATCTTGTGTTTCAGCAGGAAGGCTGCGCTCACTTGCTTAAAAATCATTACAACCGGAAAACCCCTTTAAGGCGGCCCCTGGCTGCCATGACAACTACTTGGCACCCCTCAATTGTGTTTGCAGACAGCCCCTTTAATGCTTTTTTGTGGATTTGCCAATCTTTTGAACCATGACAACACAAAAAGGTAAAACCATGGGTCAAAACAGCAGCTAAATCCGCATGACACACAGCTTTAAGACTGTTCTATAGTGTATATTCCTTTCCACGGACTATTAAAACCTTGTAATTTACCTGACAACTTGACATCAATCTAATTTATGCGCCTTGTGGTATTAGCCCTGCAGAACGTTCTCAAGTTTAATTAAAAAAAGAGAAGCACAGGGCAAATAAACTGCTCATACACAGAGACCAGGGCAAAGCAACAGTCTGTACCAAGTGAAACAGGGCAGGCTGCGTTTATCAATCTGGAGCTGCCACCTGGCTGGTATATCACCGCCTGGCTCCAAGCACTGAGCCGCCCTGCCAGTGTTATTAATAGGGAACAATCAAAAGCCACAAAGAGAGGCTGCTATTCTTCTCTGGTATATATGGAAACCCAACCTGGAGATAGCCATGCTTCCTTCTCCTCATGCCCAGACGCTCTGCTTTTACAGCACTACATTTTCATTGTGACACTTATTATAGATTATACAATGTAAAAATCCAAATGATGCACTGGATTAGGATGCCCGCCACAGGCGTGTGTAAAATAATTATTGAATTTGCCGAGATTACAGACGGTTTCAGCTTATTTTCATAGTATTGTGCTTTAAAGCAGTTCCTAACCTCACACAGAGTGCACAGGTATTTGTACGAGCTAATAGCTTCAGAACTTTACAACTCCCAGAAGACGTAGATAAACCATCAGCCTAAAAAAATAGAATAAGGTCTCATTCAGATGGCCGTCCGCAGAAAAATTTCACTGACAAGTATTGGACGTGTTTAATTTGTTTTGCCGAGGTGTGGAATGGAAGAAAAGGGCCCCATAGAAGTGAATAGGTCAGCATCTACTATGCCGTCTGCATGAGCCCTAAACAGAAGAACGCCAAGTACACACCAGCGCGGTTTACAGAGACACGTGGTATACGGGACATAGGTAGTTCTTTACACAGCTCTGAGGATTTGCCAACTCCAAATCTATACAAATAATCATGGTAAGAGTACTTACACATGGTGCGGATTAGGTGCACATTTTCTGCATGGAGTTTTATGTGGCAAATTCCCAGTGCCAAACGGACCTGAAGTGGATGGTGAATTCTGCAGCTTTGTGTAGATTTTCATTGTAGATCTTTGTTCTAACACATGCAGATTGTGGCGTGGATTCAGATTGGAAACTCAGGTTCGCACCAAAATCCACATCAGATACATTCATGTGTGCAGACAGCTCACAAACCTTCTAGGATGACAATCTACAATCACTAAATAATATATAAGCAGCCAACAGAAGCGGTTGTGGGGTCGTCAGACCCACCAGCCTCTTTGAACGAAAAGGCTGATGACAGGGAACACCAGCGGACTTTGTGTTCCTTTTATTGGTTTTCATAACATATTTTCCTCATTAGGACATGTACTGAAATCGATGTGCACTATGAAAATTTCATTCACCTTTTACAGTCTGTCAATTTAATGTATTTGCCCCATGGGTGGCCCCGATCAGTGTAGACAATGCAGCGCAGATGCAGAATGAGACGTCATGCCTGAAGTGAAGCTGCAATACCATGCATCGTACAAGGACCACACAACACCTGCAAATGAAGAAATTTACCACGCAGAGGAAATGGATCTCAGCTTCATAACGCCTTGCCTAAGGCCTTTTTTTAAGTGCCTGGAGCAGTTTATTTCACTTCAGCTGACTTGAGCACACTTGGCAATAAGACCCTCAGGTTCCACAGCACCGTGAAAACCTCTGCATCAATACGTATCAGTGACACCACATTGGGATTTTTAGCACATGCTATGAACATAGGAAACGCGTGTGCCTTCCAGAATTAATCAGTGTTAAATTGGATAATGTTATGAAATGAAACAGCACCAGCAACAAACGCAGTGTCAAAAATCAATTCCATCTAGAAATCTCATTTTCATGCTTAGTTTCTGTTTGCTTCCTGATGGACAGGGTTGCCTCACACGCTGCTGACCTGGAAGACAAATCCACTATGTCAGCAGTGGAGAGAACATCATGTAACGTTTCCAAGAAATGCAGATGACACCATGCTGTATACCAGCCATGTGCAGACAATGAGGACAGGGACCCCTGTACGGCGCTATCCAATATGCTACCGTTATATAAAAATACGCTTTATTATCTATCACAATACCTAGGCAGATACTTCTGTGACAGTCTCCTCAGCATTGTAAGGCAGCACCTTCAAGGTCAAGTGTATTTATGAGTGAAGAGACCTTTCGTCAGACAGTCATAGCTGAGTGAAAGCGGCAGAGCCAAGGCCATTTTCCTACACTACAGGTCAGGCAGCTGTGTCCTTGCTGTCCCGTGATAGCTGGTCTGGAAATATCACATTCATAGGGCTTGTACAAAGCAAGCTGTACGTGTTAGAAACTGATCTCAATCTCTAAACCGGCCTGACATAATCTGGTTTACAGAACACAGACATTTTGTCACTGTCAGTTATTATAACTGCCAGCCCAAAGACAACAAAATCCACAGCCGGCCAATTACTGTGCGGAAAAGAAAAGCAAAATATAAAATCCCCATCAATTATTACAAAGGCAGAACAAGAACTCCTCCACACTGCTCATATTGTTTCATCTTTTTCTCATAGGTCTTCAGGAGACTCCACGCCATGTTCAGAGCTGTAGCATCCATAGTGTGCGGAGGTCCTCCAGCCTTCCAACAGTAGTCATCAACATCCTAGTTAGCTCCAAGAACTGGTTCCAAATATGCTGGCTTCCATTTGGGTTTTGCTAGCGGCAAATGCATCTCCAGATGTCTTGCGTTAACATCACTAAACAGTCTGGACATTTCTGATCTTTGAAGATGAATTTGACATGCAATGTAAAGGTTTATATAGTTATTTCACCATTTTCCTACACAGGACTCATGAAAGCCCATCATGATCGGTGGGGGTTCCTATGGATAGGTGTTTGAATGCAAGCCGCATCTCTGCAGTGATTTATTATTATTTATTATTATTTTTTATTATTAGACACAGGTTAAAACCATTGAGTTTTTTGGCTACTAGACCGGACGGGTCCAGTTCTTAGCACTTTTTAGGAAAGGGACAGTTTTTGTACACAGTATAGGGCAGCATGCTAAACTATTCCGACTGTCAAGAAGGAGCAGAAACCAGACATGGGAATGGAGGTTCTAAAGAAAGACAATATATAATGCAAACTGTTTCTAATTTGTTCCCATCATCTAATTCAGCATCCAACTTAAAGCTAGTCCACAATTGGTTTATTGATCTTCCATTTTCCATATTTTGTTGGATTAGGGTGCATTCACATGATCATAAGTGTTTTGCATTCTGCAAATTGCAAATGCGCAAAGACACCGGCCGTGTGGGTTCCGTATATTCCGCAGTGTGCTGTCCATATCTTTTACGGCCCCATTTGTGTGCATGAGGCCTAAGAGGGAGTTCACACTACCACTATATCTCAGTTGTTCTGCTCAGTTAAACAACTACTATGGAGTCCTGCATGAGGACTTTTTTTGCCCAGTCTTTTTGATTGAATTTTCAATGGAGGACCCGGATAGAGCCGCTAACGCAGAAGTGAACAAGCCCTAAGAAACCTTTGCATGTGACATCCTGCGGTTTAGCATAATCCCCATGGAGAAGTGTGAAATAAGCATTATATAAAGGACAACAATCAAATGCCCTGTCTTTTGTTCGCATATTTTTTTTTACTCATTATTTGTATATGCAACGGAGACATTTACAGATTCGCACAGCATGCCTAGATTTTTCTTTGCTACAATACTTATAAAACCAATGAAACACAGAAAAGACACAGATGAGCGAAGGTCAAAATAAGGATGTCCTATAAATCAAGAGTGGCACCCTGCTGGGATACTGATGCACCTCAGCCTGCCTCATGCTGGGTTGGGGCGAAGCCTATCTTGTACATTTTTAGCATAATGCCATTCAAGTAACAAGGCTGGAAGCTAAGTGGCCATTTCCCATAAACTGGATTTAAGTGCGCTTGCACAGAACTGTTATTTCCACCAGCAGGTAAGGCGCAAACACAGCAAAATGCTTCACTTAAAAAAAGGCTCACCCTTAACATTCACATTAAAAATAGTTCAAATTTCTTGAAGTATTCTAACCTCCAGAAATCTGGGCATATGGCATTTTATATTTAGATTTGCATTCATTCGGCATAGAAATACAACCAAATTACTTGCATACACCAAAATATACCAGACTGTTCATTTCCTTCCGAAAACTAATGCAGACATATCCTGTTTTATTTAAAAGCAGACAACCCGCGCCCACTTCCCACATTCCTGCTTTAGTGGCAGAAATAAAAGGCACAAAAGCAGCCTGAGGCCCGAATGGTAACAGACGCATATGATACTGTACAGTTGGTGCTGTAACATTCTTGCTGCATTCTAAGGGGGTTAAAAAAGTAAGCTTGGTACACCAGGGAAAAGAGTCCCAAGGAGAAGTCATATAAAGAGCAGTCATACAGCCATGGACATGCCGCAGGTAATGATCCAGAATCTTCTGTATAACAATCGTACCAGCCTATCTGTGCAGGGCATGGCTTCCTAGAAGACCAGCAAACCATGTACAGGCAAGTATCGCTATGTGAGATCTGCCCATGAACAGACTAGTTTATTTCTGTACGGATTCTATGCACAAAAACGGCACCATAATACCACAGTACCAGCAAAGTATACAAGAGTAGACAAATCTCATGTACACTTTTCAACACAAGGGAGAGATGTGCAGCAAACGCGCATCAAATGCACACTAAAAGCCGCAAGCAATACATGCGTTTTTTGTACAGATATACGGAAATCTCTGCAGATTTTCTCTATGTAAACCTGCACCCGTTTACATGTACCCCAAGGGTGAAATCACGTGCAAATTTAATGCACAAATTATTGCAACTAAAAATCTGTCTCCTCCATGTGAATGACTTCTGAAGCAAGCACATGGGACTGCATTCAGTCCAATGAAACGTTTACAGAAAGCTGGCCAAACACTTAGGACAGTTATCAACTGTGGCCTGAAGTGTGCCTGGTGACACATGCACTAGTGTTAATGTGGAGAACTTGCTGCCTATTATGGGGGAATTTTGAAAACAAACACGCCGATTCTCATTTCCGCTGTTGTGGGGGCAGGTGGCCCAATACACTTAAGGGTATTTTCACACTGGCGTTGCTGGATTCAGTCGCCGGAACTGCCTTCCGGATCCTGCAATCTGTATGCAAACAGATACCATTTTTAGACTGATGTACATATGCATTGCAATACCGGATCCGTCTCTCCGGTTGTCATCCGGAAAAACAGATTCGGTATTTATCTTTTACACATATTTAAAAGGTCTGCGCATGCGCAGACCGCAAGATGGTATCAGTCAAAGCAGTAATTTTAATGGATCCGGCACTAACACACTGGAAATTAATGCCGGATTCGGCATTTTGGACGGAGAAAATACCGCAGCATGCTACGGTATTTTCTCCAGCCAAAAAACGTAAGAGGGACTGAACTGAAGACATCCTGAACGGATTGCTCTCCATTTAGAGTGCATTAGGATTAAACTGATTTTTTTCCGGAATTGAGCCCCTAGGACGGAACTCAATACCGCTAAAGAATAACGCTAGTGTGAAAGTACCCTAAGACTGTTGGAGGACCGTATAAGTTGAAGAGGTAAATGTTTGGCCCAATAATGTTAACCTGCTAATGACTGCTTGATAATTACACATTATGCATAGTTGATGGATGTGACTGCAAACAATCCATACTAGCAAGGAAATTGTTACTGGGCCTCCATTGCTTCATTCCCCATGATAAATAGGTGAATGGCAGTTAAATGATTCTCCATTTAAGGGCTCATGCACGCGACCGTGGTTTTTGTCCGCATCCGATCTGCATTTTTGGCGGATTGGATGCGGGCCCATTCACTTCAATGGGGCCAAGAAAAATGCGGACAACACACAGTGTGCTGCGTGCATCCGCATGTCCATTCTGTAGTCCCTCAAAAAAAAAACTTGCAGGCAAAAACGGCAATGGCCGTGTGCATGAGCCCTAATGAGTCCAATCAGTAGCGGTTTGACACCCAGCACCCCATTGTGTTGCAACTAGCAATTTGAACTGATTGGATGCACAACTCCGCTCGAAGTAAAGTGGCCATACTGCAGCTCAGTGCGATAGGTCATCAATATCATAAGCCCACAAAAGCCCTCTAAATCTCTACCGAATGCATCCAAATATTTCTTCATAATTTCCCTAATATTGATTTCATGGGGGGTTTCCAATTTCCAAGCTGGCATACCCTGAGCAAGAGACGTAGTCAGCACAGTGACAAACAAGCCCCCACAGCTCCTCCCCCTGAAGTAACGGTAAAATGAAAAATCAAGTGCATGCGTTTTGCAGCATTAAAAAAAAAAAAAAAAAAGGAGGAGAAGGAAGCATTTATGTCGCTAGAAGAGCTGTGGAACGCAAAGTGTTAACCAAATTCCTAATGAATAATGGTATGATCACGCACCACATTTAATGTAATCCAGTAAAGTGATCCGATCAGTCTAAATGTAGCACAGTCCAACAGTGCAGAAAATGCCAGAGTCTAAACTCCTGCTTTCCCTCCCACGTATATATTTTGCTGGCAGGCACACAATATGCCCAAACGTTTGAGCTGCTACTCTAGCCGCGTCTCTCCTAGACAGAAAATCATATGCTTCAGCTTAGAGTAAACAGCAAAGTGAAAAGCATTGAGCTGCTAATCACCCGTCACCATAAGAAGAGGAAGGGACGGGGGATCAAGATAAGTAATGCTCAATGCAAATCACGAGGGCACAGATGAATGCAGGTCTGCACTTAGATTGGGGGGAGTCGATCATTTCTCTTCCCCTAGCTATAAAACCCACACACAGTATTATATTATATTGCACATACTGCTAAAGATTAGGGCTAATGCACACGAATGTGTGCTGCTCGTTCTGTGCATTGGGGACTGCAAATTGCAGTCCCCAATGCACGGGCACCATCCGTTTGGCTGGTGCAGACAGATCCAAACCCATTCGGAGTGCTTCCGTTCCGCACCTCCCGGCTTGTGGAATGGGTCCGCATTCATGATGTGATGCACAAATGGCCGGTGCCCGTATACTGTGGACCAGCTTTTTGCGGACTGAGTAGGTCACGCAGCAGGTAAGCAAGTGCTATTACTGAGAAAATTCTACCCAGAAATCCATCACCAATACAAAATCATAGGTCAAACGCCACAAAAGCGATACTTTTTGTGTGATTAGATTACATGTACTGCAAATAGTTAACTAAATTTCAACACTGGCAGTGGAAATTCTACACCATTATCTTTGATATTTTTGCAGCCTAAATCTCTTCAAAGAATACTCTTAGAGGCCGGCATGGAAGCGGCTCAATCTCACCGTGTTGATACATTAATCTGTAGGTGTGTGGGCTCTAATTTCACATTGCTACTATCGGTGAAATACCACAGTGTCATGTCTATATTGCTGGGATAGAAAAAGAAATTGCCTTTCTTTCTCACACTCTGAAAAAGAAAAGCTGAAAAGAAAAAACAATTTAGCAGATGTCACCGTCTTCGGCTTATGGACAAAGTATAGCATTAGAACCTGTGAGATTGAATATATGTCTGAAGAAAAATGTCATGTAAAACGTCTACATACATTCCCCATAAGAGCAGAGACTGTTTTATGCTTTCCATTACACCCTTTAAAATGCTAACCCTTCCAAACTGCCCAGAAATCATTACGTATGACATTTATGTAACATGATGGATTATATATATATATATATATATATATATATATATACACACACACACACTGAGTAATCATTTAACCCTTTCCCCTAACCCAACATGCTGTATCTCTATAAATTAGCCACTAAGCTAACCAAACATCAGAAGCATCTGGTCAAACTGTGACAGAAGAAAAGTCAGAAGATGGAGATAAGCCTCCCTAGAATCCCAGTTAAATGACTGTGCCAAACGTACAGTTTTCGAAGACAGAACTGCTTACATAAACATTACACAGAATTGGTTGATAGGCCTGGGGCCCATGAGACATTTTACACCTCACTGTAGGAAAAATATCACCTGAAGCTCCTGTTAGCTGAAATATATCCACTGAACCTGAACATGCTGCTTCAAAAATGTAGCATTACTTTAACGGCTTGCTTTAGGCCCATTGGAATTTCTCCACCATCCTTCACACCGCTGTTTAAAGGGTGTTTTTTCTGCAAAGGGCGTCCGCTCTCACACAGACACAGGCTGGATGGACAATCAATAAAATCTGACTAGTGAGCTGTTCTGTAGTGGCTAGCCACACAAAATGACCTTTGCATTCCGGTAATACGACCGTTCCTTAACTCAATGATATGGTTTATGAATGAGACTGCAGCACAGGTATATTAAGAGAAAAACAAATGTACATGCAGTCAAAGCAGCGTGCTTACTGCATACCTTGAGAGAAATATCGTAACTAAATCTATTATTTCATGGAGCCACTGTAAAGGCTATGTTATGGAAAACCACAATTCCCTAATATAGTGGGATCAAAACCAGCCCCTACTCACCTTTACCAGGAGAAGAAACTCAAGATAAATCTACAGGTCTACAAGGAATGGCAACCAGAAGTCCCATCATCAGACCACTGAGAGGGCATTCCCAATATCAGCATTACCGCTAAAACCATTTCTTAGAAAGACATATATTGAAACTTTAATGGTGGGGGCTTTATTTGAACAGTTAAATGGAGTACCATTGTGAACTGCATTTAAAGGAACCCATTGTTCAGTTTTTGGGCATCAAACAGATGTGCACATCAGTAGGCGTTGATCAGACTGCAAAGAACTTATAAGTACTAGGCTGGCAGACCCCATGCCACCACTCTGGTTCCTTTGGTGGATTTCTATTTACCCGGCTGCAGAGTTGACCATCGACCACTGCAGCCAATCACAGGCCAGTTACTGGCTGCAGGGGTCACATGTTTAACAGGATTCCAATCATGCCTCTGTTAAAGAGGTTTTCCTTGAGTTCAATAATGATGGCCTTTCCTCAGGAGAGGTCATCAGTATTTGGTTCAACACCTGGTAGCCCCAATAATCAGTTGTTTGAACTTTGAAAAGGCACTACCCTCCACACAGCATACCATGCACAGATTTGTCAATGTATAGCGGCTGTGCTTGGCATTGTAGCCCATGCCCATTTACTTCAATGGGACTGTACGGCAAATAGGTTATCAAATAATTGAAAGTGATGTCACTGGCATAGAAAGAGGCTACGGCGATCAATGGAGCTTAATACACTGTGTGGAGCTGTGCTCAGCGGCCTTTTCAAACAGCTGATTGGCGGGGGTGTTGGGAGTCGGACAACACCAATCAATAGATAGCCTATGATCTGGGTAGGTCATCAATATCTGAACTCCCTGCATACCCTTTTTAACATCTCCTGATTTCCTTTTGTTTAGAAAAATGTGATTAATAACGAGGTGAGAAGTATATAAATCCCATACCAGCATCATGGCGGCAGTGCCGAAGCCGTGCAGAATCACTGACCATGACTGCACTGCTATTAACAGATCTACCACTACATGCAGTCTGTTTGATGGCCAAAAAGTTTCCTTTAAACTGCGATGAAATTTCAGCACTCAAATCTAAGAATCCAACCACAGTGGAGGGCAAGAATCCTGTCACTGGCCACACTGGTGCATGGGCAGACTGGCCAATAGCCAAACTGATAAAGCACAGCAGAAGGTTTGAATATATTCGGAAGTATAAAAAGGCAACAAGGTACTTACTGCAGGAACCAGTAACTTTTTCACTTCTTCCACTGCTCTTCTTAATTTAATTTCTGCTCGGTTTTGGGCATCTTCTACTGTGATCAGTACATGCAGGTCTTCATTCAGATGCTCCCAGTTTGGTTTTCCTCTATTTTGTTCCTCCTGTAAGCAAAGTGAATTATATTAGGAAAACTGTGACTCAGACTGTTTATGCCATAACTTGGGAACAAATGTTAAATAGCAGGCGAGAAATTTGTTTACTGCCACTTAAAAAAAAAAGAAAAAATGTTAAACACTACATGTTGTGTCTAGCACTAGGTATGTATATCTTGTCAGCCAAATGTAACTACAACCCCTCTTGAAAGACCTCCCATCAGGTTAAAGCTAAACGTAAAGGAAGCATGCACATACATTTTTAGAAAGTCAACTGCTTGGCACAACCAGAAGCCGTGCTGCCACATATCAATATCACATTCCATCCCTGACCATAGTCAAAGTAGTGCTGTATTTTTAAGAACATGCGGTAAAGAAGCACTGTATAGTCCTCGTCTTCACAATGAAAATCGTATTCAGTGACTGCACCCAACATATAAAACAGCCTTCTGTTGATCTTTATGAAAAGAAAAACTGTTGTGCAGGTGACATACTACTCAACAGATTCCACTAGAAAGCCGCCTTCATCTACACCCTCAGCAGACGAGACAACTTTCATCTAAACAAGACATGCCTTATTTGATGTGAAGTGATTGGTCTGTGTGGTCACTATTGATCGCTATGGCTTGAATCACGCTCATTACAAATGTCTGCTCTTCCCTAGAGAGTCCCCACTGCAGGCCATTAGGTGCATTTCCTTTTAGCATGGTTCCTCGGTGAGAGGCTGCACAATCGGATTTGTTATTTCGGAAACAGCAGAGATTTTAAGTTACAGGTGAGCTTTACTAAACGATACAGTCCAGGAGCTGAATCCCAATGTGCACAGTTACAGTTCAGTTATCTGCTGCCAAGAGACATGTGTTGTACGTCTGCTTACTCAGCTTGTCAAAGTGACATTTCCAATATTATTCCTGCATTTCCTCCTCGTCATTTCTTTGTAGAATCGCCGTAATATGGGGCAGATACACTCAAACTAGTGATACGTATATGGAACAGTCTTAGTCTGAAGTCACAAAATGTGCCAAATTTAATAAGGAGCACAGGCCTCTTAATAGATTTGGCAGATGTGACAGAGTTTGAAAACTCTTCCAGCTCAGATATGGCCACGAACAACCCCTTCAGGATGTGGCGATTTGTATGTTCATGCATCCCCACCTTCAAAGTGGCATATCTTTATTTTTCTGTCTGAATAGTGGGGGGTAGGGAGCTCTTTCTTTTACGATGGGTTGTAGATATTTTCAGGTACTATTGAAAAAATCTTTGGGGTAGAGAAATAGAACAATTCGGCAATTGTTGTGGTTTTGTTTTTTTGAGCTTCACTAAATATGAAAGATGTGCTCTTTATTAAGCAAGTCAAATACAATTATGTCTATTAGGGATGAGCGAATCGACTACAGATGTTCCATCCGAAGTCGATTCTCTTATCCCTAATGTCTATAACAAATTTAGAAAAACTTATTAGCAGGTCATCATATTCTGGGAGACAACTTTTTAGGAGACATTTTTCTGTTCACAGCTGTGTTACGGCTTGTACAGGAGAAATTGAGGTTTTTATTGGTACCATTCTTGCGTACGCAAGACTTGTCTACATGGTACATAAAATACACAAGGCTTTTGTGGATTTTGCCATGGAAATAGCAGTGGATAATCCCCCCCCTCCTCCCCCGCATTGCAAAGGGTGAAAAACCATGGTGGAAATCCACAGCAGAAATTGACATGCTGCAGAGTGCAAATCTGCAATCCAGGTCAATGCAAATTTTTCTCTTTGCAGCGTGTAGATGGGATTTGTTAGAATCTCATCCACTTTGCTAGCACTGCACAATGTTGCAGATTACCTGTGGGAGGTAGGATGAATTTTTTAAAAATTAAGCGATTCTGCCTTTTTTTTTTTTTAACGGCATTCACTGTGATGGTTAATTAACATTAGGCAGCAATAACCATGATGTGTATTTATTTTGTATTTTCTCACATTTTCATTTAGCCCCACTAGCGGACTTGACCATATATGAGTGACTACTCACATAATACACAGCAATATTTGACTACTGCAAAATATTAATGTCTATTTTTACTTGGCTCTTCAATGGCCTAAAAGGTGTACTAACTCACTGGAGCCTCAGAGGGAAATGGGGTGACAGAGATCCCTTTCCATCTGTCTTACCCTGGGTTCAGACCTGAACCTGCATTTTTGTCGCGTGTATTTCAGCGCGTTTTTTGCAAATAGGAAACGCGCGTTCGTACGCGCGTTCTTGTGATTGACTACTGTGGTGTCAATCACAAAACGCGCGACAAACGCCCCCAAAAAAGCTCAAGTACTTGTTTATGCGTCGGGCATTTTACAGCGCGTTCAAACGCGCTGTAAAACGCTCAAGTGAGAACCAGGGCCATAGGAAAGCATTGGTTTTCATGTGTAGAGCGTTTTACAGCGTGTTTGAACGCGCTGTAAAAAGCTCAGGTGTGAACTTAGGGTTAGGGTACTTTCACACTTGCGGCAGGACGGATCCGTCCTGCCGCAGGTGCCCGTGCGCTGCCGCTCCGTCCCCATTGACTATAATAGGGCGGGGGGTGGAGCTACGGCACAGCACGGCCGAAGATTGCCGTACTAAAAGTCCTGCATGTCCGACTTTCTTTGCCGTGCATTGCAGTGCTGTGCCGTAGCTCTGCCCCCTGAATAGCCTGCCGGATCCGTCCTGCCACAAGTGTGAAATTATCCCTTACTAGTAGGATACTGTGGGCATCTAACAGGTTACGTAGCAGAGATTAGCTATCTCCTAGGGAGATAGCTGTAGAAAACAGCTGGCATGCACAAGTGATGAGACGGGCACAGCTCACTTTGACATAATTACTTCCTTTAAATAATCGCTAACTTTTTACAGAACTCTGCATAAGGCCTCATGCACACGACTGTTGGTGTTTTGCAGTCCGCAAACCGCGGATCGGAACGGAAAGCGGCCCATTATAGAAATGCCTATTCTTGTCCGCAAAACGGACCAGAATAGGACATGCTCTATTTTTTTTGCGGGGCATGGAACAGAGCAACGGATGCGGACAGCACACGGAGTGCTGTCCGCATCTTTTGCGGCCCCATTGAAGTGAATGGGACCACAACAACGGCCGTGTGCATGAGGCCTAAATCAATAGAAGAAACCATAAGAAACTTTGTAGTATGTCTTATTACTATCTAGTTTCTCCCTATGATAGCCAGTCCAGCTTAAGGGATGCGGCTGAGACACAGTCTGTGTTTGCCGGAGAGAGAGCGGTAGTGTGAATTAGCCCTTATTCTGTAACCCTAGGCTTTCAATAGTTGAAAAAGGCTGCCATTAGCTGTACAAAAATGGTAAACTGCTTACAATTAACCAGGTTCAATCCAAATGTGTGATAAGCCGAAAGTCAATCAGAGACAAGTCCCGCTTTCAATGAACTGGTTGTGAGGACTCCTTGTTCAGGAGGGTTTATTTAGACTCATACTAGGTAGGTGTAGACACTCCGTGTTTTTGTTGATGGTGCCATACATAGCACATTACAAAAATATTGCTTGGCATCTGGGAAATAATTATAATGAAATCAACTATGACAATATTTACACCACCTATGTTTGGGCTACATTCCCTACACTTGGGTAAACTTACCTCAAACTAACTTTAAGCCAAATGCTTGTCCAACCAATTGCCACTGATACCAACTCCCCCAAAACCTGTTCAAATCCAATACTGTCTCACTTAAAAGTAACCTGTCATGTTGGACAAGGTGTCTGAGGTGAAGGCCGCATGTTACAGAGCAGGAGGAGCTGAGCAGATTGATATACAATAAATGTAGGAAAAAATTCCGTACAACCTGTAAATTATTAATTTCAATTCCAGCTCATTCTGGGATGTGAAGTCAAGGAGGCGGCCCTATTAGTGACTGACAGCTTTCCTTCAATCACTGATAGGACCGCCTCCTCAACCTAAAAGCCCAGGATGAGGAGGAATTTAAAGAAAGAATTATAAATTATACTGAGTCTTTTCCCATAAAACTGTAAAGATCTGCTCAGCTCTTCCTGCCCTGTAACCTGCTCCATGCAGATTAATTCAATTTTTTATGGTGAAAGGTTTCTTTTAAATAGAATTCACTTTCCTTTGTCGGCATCAGCCCGAGTTCTAGGTGCGAGCAGCCATGGAATGTGTACGAAACGCCCTGTATGATCTAGCACAACCTTGAATGTCAATGTAAAGCACATTTGTAGAACTTGAGAACTGAGTAGATCAAAAAAGACAGAAATATTATGAATGCTGCAGTGGTAGCGAGGAAACTTACATTAACTAAAACATTGTTTGATGGTGTGTAAGAAGGACCGAATAGTCAGAAGTTACAACTTTGAAGTCTTCTCAAATTGCTCCTTCAAACACAACTAGAAACAAATAACCATTTGAGTCTTTTAGTTAGAAAGTTTCAATCAAAAAGCTCAGAGCACATAGGAGAACTGCAGGTAAATTCCCAGAATAACTCAATGACATAGGCAAATACGATCGTCACTTGCAGGTAATTCCTTGCACATAAGGGAATATTGTTGAATTATTAACCTAATTAATGCAAATTAAGGGAGTAGTGCTCGCTAATTGTCTGCCAGTGTGATGTGTCCAGCACAGGGGACCATACATCATGGAGAAGAAAATGTACAACTGAAAAACTTCTGTATTCAGAGCTCATCATGATGTAGACACAGATTCATTCCTACCCGATGTACACCATACCAACTCCTCCCAAACAATCCAGCCGACAGGGGGATTCTCCTTTCTTCAGCCCCAGTATGTGGCTTTTTATTGGTGAACTATTGACTTTACATGTTGGAGTCAGGTAAGTTTATTTGCTTACTGTATTCTATTGAATGGCAGAGTTGCTAATCTAGCCTCATATTTTATCCACACATGTACATTTCTATGTGCATGAATGTTTGCACGTGGTCTCCATCATAGCCTTCAGCCTTTATAAAAGTTAGGATCCTGTGGTCTGTTACTCCATGGTATAAGTGACACAAGAAGTGTAAGCCATTGGTCTGCGCTGGAAATAGGTTTGGAATGACACACCAATTATCTAATTGAACAGCGGCAGCAATTTTGTGTAACACTTGGTGTCAGAACACAGATTGTCCTAACCCCCGCTGATACACAGTTTCATTTGTGCATTTATAGCCAGGGAAATTAGCAAAGACTTTTGCTCCTACTGTGCCTCTAATAGCAAGAGTTCACACAGAGGAAGCTGCGCAGCAAAGAATGCCCAGGAAAGAAAAGCTGGGAAAGTTTGCAAATACATTACAGAGTACGACATGGCTACTGTGAGGTACCCGATCGAGCAAAGCATTAGGGAATGAATCAAAGCTCCATGAGGCCGATGGACAGGTAACTTACTGAAATATATATAGATAATATACATACACATATACACACACACACTTTTCAGAACCAGCAGGTAAAGGGAGTTCTAATGATAAATGGATTAAGGGAATGTGGCCTTCCCATCTATAAAAGCATAAGGCCATGACAGACAAAGGGAGAAATTGAAAAGCCGCTCCCTCTGGTCCATTTGTGTCTTCACCCAGTAATAACAGAAATGGGTAAGAGCAGCTGGACCCATCAGGTGGTCTCCAGGTCAGCCTCTGAGACAACCCCTTAAGAGGCATTATTTAAGCCTAGAAATGGACATCAAAGAAATATACAGACTATTGATACATTATTTTAAAACATGGCTGGTATCCATCAGAAGAACCCTGGCCATTTCCAGTTGCTCTACCTATCCAGCTAACATGACTGTTAATGCCCAAAATAGCCAACTGCTGAACTAACTAATCAAAGGCAATAGGATGAAGGATCATTAGTAGCAGCGTCGTATGGATGGAAGTAACCAGGTAAGGGCTCTTTCACACTAGCGTTGTTTCTTTCCGTCCTAGAGTTCCGTCCTCGGGGCTCTAGGATGGAAAGAAACTGATCAGGATAATCCTAATGCATCCTGAATGGAGAGAGCATTATTCCGGATCCGGCATTAAGCTAAACGTCGATTCGGCGCATTGCCGGATCAGACGTTTAGGGCTGCGCATGCGCAGCAGCCGTTCTGATCGGGGCCCCAGTGTAAGCTGGGGCTCCGATCGGTTACCATGGCAGCCAGGATGCTACTGAGTCCTGGCTGCCATGGTAAGTAAAACGCAGCAGTGTACTTACCTGCGCTGCGGCCGCTGGGCGCTCCATTATGACATCACAGGTCCGGGCGGCGCATTGATCTATGTGCCGCCCGGACCTGTGACGTCATTAAGGAGCGCCCGGCCGCCGCAGCGCAGGTAAGTACACCGCTGCTGAGTACCATGGCAGCCAGGACTCCAGTAGCATCCTGGCTGCCATGGTAACAGTGAAAGCATGTTGAAGACTGATCAGGAAACTGATCAGTCTTCAAATGCTCTCCGGCCACTTGCGTTCTGACGGATCCGGCGGGACGGAAGTGCCCGACGGATCGTCAGAACGCATGTGTGAAAGAGGCCTAACTGATAATACACAAATTTGGGTAATCCAACTCCTATTACCCCATAGAAAATGAATTATAATGTAGAATGTAAAAGGTGTGTTCCTATGTGGATAATCATGGAATCCCGTCACATAAAGCAGTGACCGCTTGGCTCTCTCCATTCACTGCTATCGGACTTTCTAAAATAGCCAAGTCCAATAGCAGTGTATGGAAGGATCAGCGCATATACTACCTGCTCTCCATTCACGGCAGTGGGGTTCCGTTCTTCAGAAGAAGTAGAACCCATAAAGGTAGAACATTTATGACATGACAAAGATATTATTTGGGCATATAATCCGCAAGTTTCTTTGCCCTTGTGAGTTTTAAATGCTGGTCTATGAACCGCTAATAATCCAGATGGTCTGATAATTCAGCACCTACTAAAGTTGATTTTACTGTATGAAATAATGCAATATTCCCATTCCAGGGAGTGAAAACAAGCGTTGTTTGGCTGCTTTCCTGAACAACCCATATAAATAGTTTCCACATTTATGGTTCTTCTCCCACCCATTGTGTGTGCTGGTCCCAGCGCAGATAGATAAATAGAAGACAACTGGTGTTATAATAAAAGCAGCAACAAACAAGAATGTGAAGAAGCAAATAGTTCAACCTGTGCCATATTTCATTAGCATTCACCATAAGTTACAGTGAGAGCTACAGAGCAAGATTGATGCTTTCTTTAAATGTTATCTGTTTTATTTTAATCTTTATAGTGTATAACCCTGACCCGAGGATTCATCTGCATCTGTCAAAACTGTAGTCATCACTCAGGGATACAAGACTAAAATCAAAAACGGCACACCACTGAAAAAAAAAGAAGTTTCTTCTAAAAGCTGGAGAAGAATTATAAAACAAAGGGAAATTTATTGTCTGGATCTGAGCAGTACTTCTTCATCCAAGTTAACTGTTCATATTCACCCAGGATGATGGCTGCAAGGATATGAAAATCACTGCTTAGAGTAGAAAGGCTTTAGAACATAACGCTCTACTATTACATGGGAAAATCTAGATCACACTAGGGTTGGGCAATATACCGGTGGCTGTGATATACCGCGGTATTAAGAAACTGCGATATGGCGATATCACAGTTTCCTAATAACCGCGGTATTTAATGACGTCATAGGAGCGGTCGCACGTGTGCCGACCGCTCCTAAAACATCCATGTCAGGGCCGAATTCCTGGCGCCCGGGACATGTAGTAAGTAGCCCGACCTTAATAACTATTGTGACGCAGGCTCCCGGGCAGCGCTCTGTTCCTCCATGCGCCGTCTGCCCTTTCATTCATAAAGTGGGCGGAGCATGGAACAGAGATTAACTACATAAATGCTGGATCAGAGCTGCGGGGCCGGTGTATTACTGCAGAGTAACACTGCACCGGCCCCGCAGCTCTTATCCAGTATTTATGTAGTTAATCTCTGTTCCTCCATGCTCCGCCCACTTTATGAATGAAGGAGCAGACGGCACATGGAGGAACAGAGAGCTGCCCGGGAGCCTGCGCAACAATAGTTAATCAGGTCGGGCTACTTCTAAAGAGATTACAGTGTTGGGGGTCTGTGGCTGACATGGTTATGGGGATCTGTGGATGACACATATATAGCATAAGATGCTATATATGTGTCAGCCACAGTGCCCCCATAACATTGCGTCAGCCACAGTGCCCCCATAATATTGCGTCAGCCACAGTGCCCCCATAACATTGCAGTCAGCCACAGTGCCCCCCATAACATTGCGTCAGCCACAGTGCCCCCATAACATTGCGTCAGCCACAGTGCCCCCATAACAGTGCGTCAGCCACAGTGCCCTCCATAACAGTCGTCAGCCACAGTGCCCCCCATAACAGTGCGTCAGCCACAGTGCCCCCATAACAGTGCGTCAGCCACAGTGCCCCCATAACAGTGCGTCAGCCACAGTGCCCCCATAACAGTGCGTCAGCCAGTGCCCCCATAACAGTGCGTCAGCCACAGTGCCCCCCATAACAGTGCGTCAGCCACAGTGCCCCCATAACAGTGCGTCAGCCACAGTGCCCCCATAACAGTGCGTCAGCCACAGTGCCCTCCCATAACAGTGCGTCAGCCACAGTGCCCCCATAACAGTGCGTCAGCCACAGTGCCCCCATAACAGTGCGTCAGCCACAGTGCCCCCATAACAGTGCTGTCAGCCACAGTGCCCCCTATAACAGAGCGTCAGCCACAGTGCCCCCATAACAGTGCATCATACAGTATAACGTCTCCTTGCGGCTGCCCTGTGCCCCTTACAGTATAACGTCTCCTTGCGCTGCCCCCATACAGTATAACGTCTCCTTGCGCTGCCCCCATACAGTATAACGTCTCCTTGCGCTGCCCCCATACAGTATAACGTCTCCTTGCGCTGCCCCCATACAGTATAACGTCTCCTTGCGCTGCCCCCATACAGTATAACGTCTCCTTGCGCTGCCCCCATACAGTATAACGTCTCCTTGTGGCCCCATATATAGTATAACGTCTCCTTGCGCTGCCCCCATACAGTATAACGTCTCCTTGCGCTGCCCCCATACAGTATAACGTCTCCTTGCGCTGCCCCCATACAGTATAACGTCTCCTTGCGCTGCCCCCATACAGTATAACGCCTCCTTGCTCTGCCCCCATACAGTATAACGTCTCCTTGCTCTGCCCCCATACAGTATAACGTCTCCTTGCGCTGCCCCCATACAGTATAACGTCTCCTTGCGCTGCCCCCATACAGTATAACGTCTCCTTGCGGCTGCCCCCATACAGTATAACGTCTCCTTGCGGCTGCCCCCATACAGTATAACGTCTCCTTGCGGCTGCCCCCATACAGTATAACGTCTCCTGCGGCTGCCCCCATACAGTATAACGTCTCCTTGCGGCTGCCCCCATACAGTATAACGCCTCCTTGCGGCTGCCCCCATACAGTATAACGCCTCCTTGCGCTGCCCCCATACAGTATAATGTCTCCTTGCGGCTGCCCCCATACAGTATAACGTCTCCTTGCGGCTGCCCCCATACAGTATAACGTCTCCTTGCGCTGCCCCCATACAGTATAACGTCTCCTTGCGGCTGCCCCCATACAGTATAACGTCTCCTTGCGCTGCCCCCATACAGTATAACGTCTCCAAGTGTTTTTTTCTTCTAAATGGGCATTTATCGTGATATATATCGTTATCGCGATAAATTTCTTAATATCGTTATCGTGGCAATATTTTTGATATCGCCCAACCCTAGATCACACTACACTGCTGAGAAACGAGTGCCATGCCTTTAATGATCCTATAAAGAAGCAGTAGGCTGTCGATAGCCATCATGGCTCCCTTGTCTGTCTACCACCATGATTAGCAGGATGAGACCACTGACCACACATGCCAAAAGATGCTTTCCCCAAGGCTCTCAGGGATCAAGAAATTCCTTGACATCACTTGTACTACTAACGAGACCTTAGGAGGAAGGTCCATCTTATAGATGCAATAGGTATTATTACTACTTGGCTTTTTTCAAATACTCACCTGCGCATGAAGTCTTCTATAAAGCTGGCCACACACAAGACATATATTGACCGAAGCTGCTGATAATTTTAAGGTGTATGTGGACCTCTGAACAGCAGATGTTCGGTGTGGTAAGGAATGGGCTGTTTGAATTCAACATAGCCAATCTTTTTGTTCTGGGGTAGAAAAGCCGCCACCAAAGGTCTGGCAGCGGCTCATAGGTTAGAAATTGTTGGCAGCACATTGCCCTGTGTAGGCAGGGATGTAATGCTGGCAAAAAATGTATCTGTATGGAGGCAAAGAACTGTAGTAGTGATGATTCCTCCCCATACAAAGGTGTTGATTGCTCATGTAAACACAGGTAAAAAGCAGGCAATAAATGAGAAAGAACTGCTTGCTCCCAGTGTCCTCTGCATCGGCCCAAGTAAATAGATTCTTACTCCTACTCTCCATGTTCACAACACATGCATCCTTAGGATGGAGTCGGGGACATAACTGTTAACGAACAGGTATCTTATGTGTATGGCCAGGCTAAATATTCAAAGCAATCTTGAAATTCTGCAGCTACAGCACTGCAGAGTTTCTAAAAATTTAGAAAATTATGAGGTTGCAGGGCAGCAACGTAGTATAGCACTTATAGTACCTGCTCATTTAAATAACCTGGAAAAACATGCCATGCTTCAGGTCACTGGAAAACAGAACTTATACACTTCTTTCCTTAATCGAAGAGTTACATGACTTGTAGTCTAAAACTAAACAAGTAGTGGTGCCTGCTGCTTTCCACCATCACATCGCAAGGCGCTTCTACAGATCCAAAATGCAGTAAGTACATAGTCGAGTCACATTATTATAACCAATTCCTACTTTCGACATCAGAAGCACGTAGCTCATGAAGGATGCCACGTGTCGTAAGCTGTCTGGGTGGGTATATTAGGTGTGCAATAGGCTGTCTGCACACATATCGCTTGTTGGTATCATGGGTAAAAGGGGTGATTTATTAGAGTTACAAAAAAGGGTTAATTATTGAATTTAGGGCCAAAGGTGGCAGTATTTCTAAAACTGCTGCTGTGGTGAAAGTGCATCGTGAATGGACAAATGACACCATTGCGAATAAGTGACATGGACACTGAAGCGCTGCATTACGTTGATCTAAGACAGTGCTTCTCAATTATTTTCTGTCATGCCCCCCGTAGGAAGAAGAAAACATTTCACGCCCCCCGCGCTACTGTAAATAGTATCATTTGTCTATAAAATTGTTATAAGTACACCAATCTCCCCACAGGGGACGGCGATACAGATCACTATGGAGCCCCCCTTTACGGAGCCTCACTATTTGAGAAACGCTGATCTAAGAGATGAAAGTCAGCTACAATGGTGCACATTGCCCAGTGTACACATGCATCCATACATGCCAATGGGGCGGATAGGATCTTACAGCAAGACCATATGAAATGTCATACGGCTATAAGCGGCCAACACTGGTTGGAAGAGCATGACCAAGTACTACCTTGGCCCTCCTATTCCCCAGACTTAAACCCGATTGAGCATCTGTAGGACTACCTCAATCCTTGGGCTCACTCTATGGATCTTTCGCCATGTACCCTCTGGTAGCTGTGGGATGCACTGAAGTCAGCATGGTTTCAGGTACCTGTGACAACCTACCAGGACCTTACTGAGTCACTCCCAGCCCATCTAGCTGCTCTTCGTGCTGCACAGGGGGGTTACTCTGGAAATTAGCTGGTGGGGATTATAATGTGATTTGATCCACGTACAGTATCTATCCACTCGTGGACCATGCAGACTGGAAGAAAAAGAGCTTTGTATATTCTCTGCTCCCAACTACTAAGACAATTACTTACGGCATGAAACAAACTGGGTTTTATTTTAGTTTCCATTGTAACAAAATATTACTGACCAAATTTATTACAGCTGGGAGGCACATAAGCCATTATGATACTGCAGGGTGTATCTCCTCATGAGACTACATCAATTATGAAGTGTGCTTCAGCTTTGTTAAAATGCTACATGAAGATCCCTCGGAGATGTACTTAACCTACATGATAGTAGAGGGAAGGGGCTTCGGAAAGATAAAGAAAATGTGTGAAAAGGCTGCCCGCTGAAATATAGCAATTCTGAGCTCTGAATTGCTGCAAGTGAATTGCCTCCACATGATATCACGATGTAGCCACAATAAGAGAAAATTAATTACTGCACATAATGGTGAACTAACAGCTAGTGATCTTCAGCGTGCATTCATTCTGATGAAAGAGGCGCTGACTTCTACTCTATATAGGGTCAACGTAGCCAACTAACTGCCGCTCATTTGGGGCTCATGCACACGAACGTAAGGGCTCCATGCCCGTGCTGCGGAACGCTATAGTGGTCCAAAATGCATGTACGCGGCCGTGTGCACTCCATGCTTCGGATGCGGACCCATTAACTTAAATGGGTCCGCGACCTGCAAGATATTTATGGCAAAAGATAGGACATGCCATATTTGTGGTGCGGAGGCACGGACCCGTAATCTAGACATTAGTTATAATGGAAAACTACTGTTGTCAGGATTCTCCACTTACATGTGTCCACAAACCTGAAACGTTTTCCAAGATTACATTTTATGCAGGCATATTATTGCCTGTATAGGAAAAGAGCACAACTTTAGCATTATCTTCCAGTTCCTATGTCACTATTTCCATGGGATGCAATATGAATTATTGTGGGAGCAAAAATTATAAATGTAATAATAGAATAATAAAATATATGGGTAAAAAAAATACGAATGGTGAGTGATCATCTTGTTTTTCTGTGTCACTTCAGCAAATGACATTTTTCACGTAGAGAAAGTTAATACAAGCCACTTACTAATATATTGTGATTGTCCATATTGCCTCCTTTGTTGGTTTGATTCATTTTTCCATCACGTTATACACGGCTCGTTTCCATGGTTATGACCACCCTGCAATCCAGCAGCTGTGGTCGTGCTTACACACTATAGGAAGAAACTTCAGCCTCTCTGGTGGCCAAGACCACGAGCGTGTGCATAGGCATTTTCTACAGTGTGCAAGCACGACCACAGCTGCTGGATTGCAGGGTGGTCGTAACCATGGAAACGAGCCGTGTATAACGTGATGAATCAAACCAACAAAGGAGGCAATATGGACAATCACAATACATTAGTAAGCGCCTTGTATTAACTTTCTTTACATGATAAATGCCATTTGCTGAAGTGACACAACCCCTTTAATTATCAAGAATTTGCCAAAACCTTCCTTCTGTCTCAATCTGGAAAGATGATACAGAGATTAGTTTTTGTGAAAATTTTGTTTTATCCTAAATCTTGTCAAATACACAAGGGTGTCTTCACACGTGGCAGATTTTGCTGCAGACGTTTCTGCAGCTGAAAAAGCAGTGCATTCATGTGAATGGGGTTGTTTTAATGGCAAGCACATGGATTTCTGAAAGCCTCATTCAAGTGAATGGAACCGATTTCCAGTCACAGAAATTTGCTGCACGTGTGTAGGGACCCCAACACACTGCATGTGACAGCAACTCCTCCCTTATCACTCATCTGTGATAAATATACAAAAGAATAGAGCGGGCAAGTTTCACTTCACTTTTGCAATTATTCTCTTTGCTTCCTGCTACATGATTTACAGACCCATAAAAATACTAAGGCTTTAAAACAATGCTATTTCTATCTTGTCTCACTTCCCTGCCTATGCTGACTTAAAGTACACTAGAGAAGATAAAACACCACCGAGGTTGGGACTCAAATGGCCGCACTTGCCTCACATTACACATCGTACTAGCCTTTATATGATGTGTATTCTATCGAAGATGTTCTTTAAAGGGGTTACTCACAAATTTAAAACCCTTCTACTAATGTGGAGGACTTTATTTCATTTCTGTTGGTGGGCAGAAAATTATGAAGCACCTGTGTCTGCAAGGATGCAGTAAAACTAGTTCTTGTTAACTCCTTCCTCCCCTGAATAAAAAAATAAATAAAATAGTACCTCACATATAGCCCCAGAGCTGCATATGGTAGGTAATTCTCCACATTTTCCTTCTCTACTGTCTACCGCCATACTAAATATTTCTAAGAATTTAGAAGTAGAGATGAATAAAAGGAGCCTGGACTCCTTCACTAAGGAGAAGGAAGCAGGGACGCTACTGAGCATGTTTGTCCACTACTAAGTGCAGGAGGAGGGTTAGGCCTCTTGCACACGACAGTATTTTGTGGACCGTATACTGGCAGTTTTTTCAGTTCAGTATACTGAACCATTCACTTCAATGGGTCTGCAAAAAGTACTGAAGTGTCTCCGTATGCCTTCCGTTTCCGTTTTTCCGTTCCGTTTAAATATAGAACATGTCCTATTCTTGTCCGCAAATCATGTTCAGTGGCTCCATTCAAGTCAACGGGTCTGCAAAAAAAAAAAACGGAAAGCATGCGGAAAGGCATCCGTATCCGTTCCGTTTTTTCAGAACAATCAAAAATTTTAAGACCAGCCCAATTTTTATTATGGAATTACTGTATATGCCATATGGAAAAACGAAACGAAAACACAACGGAAGCAAAAAACGGAAAAACGGATCCGTTAAAAACGGACCGCAAAACACTGAAAAAGCCATACAGTCGTGTGCAAGAGGCCTTAGAAGGATAAACAGCAGTGGGCACTATGTTTGTGCAATAATACTTCATTTGAAACGTCTTATTCATTGCACATTCAATTTTTGTGGGATAACCCCTTTACAGGGGTATTCTGATAGATAGATATATATAATATATATATATATATATATATATATATATATATATATATATATATATATATATATTTTTTTTTTATGAAGTACCTGCAGTATGGCCCGTAAAGGAATATTCATTTTTTTTTTTTTACTCGTTTTATTAAACATGTTTCGAACAGTATGGCATATAGGCTACATTCACACATTCGTGTGTGTTTTGCGGATCCGCAAAACACAGACACCGACAATGTGCTTTCCGCATTTTGCAGACCGCACATCGCCGGCACTCTCATAGAAAATACCTTTTCTTGTCCGCAATTGCGGACAAGAATAGGACATGTTCTATATTTTTCGGGAACGCGATTGCGTACCTGGAGGTGCGGAACCGCAATTGCGGACCCGGGCGGGACATCGTCTGTCCCCATAGGAATGAATGGGTCCGCAATTCCGTTCCCCAAAATGCGGAACAGAATTGCAGACGTGTGAATGGGGCCATACATGAAGGATAAAGTAGACAATATATAATTATAAGTAAAGTGACACATACATTTAAGGAGTGGCCCGAGGCTAGAGCAGCATCACATTTCTTAAACGGCAAGTATAAAGGCATCACGGCTGCTAGCGAAGTACTGGAATATTCAAGGCATAAGGAAGGATGCGGCACCACGGACCTCAAACCTTCCGGAACTTTTGTGAGCATCCTCTCGTTTAAACACAACATTTTTATACATAACAGTCTGACTGACGCTAGGAGGGAGATCCCCATCCATCACAGCGCTCTATCGGCTTGCAAGCGATAAACAATGTTTCCGTAAAAAAAAAAAAAAAATCCTATTGTGGTGTGGCCATTGTTCTACAGGTAGAATGGCTAAGAGACAGAACCCGGGTTCACAAGAAAGGGCATCCGTAACCTCTCTCCAAAAGGAACTCACACAATAACATTAACATATTGAATGCCAAAAACCTGCTTGCGAGGCATCACATCTATGGCAATTAGAATGTTGGAGGCGACCCATTCTCTGGAGTCAATCAAGTGAACAACATGAAAATAACACCCCTCGGTCCGTAGTAATAAAGACTCCTATTAAGGGGTACACAAAGATCACTTTCCGATCCTCCAAATATATATCACAAAAGTGAGTACACCCCTCACATTTTTGTAAATATTTTCTTATACCTTTTCATGGGACAACACTTTAGATATGAGACTTTGAGACAATATAAAGTAGTCAGTGTACCGCTTGTATAACCACACATTTGTTGCCAGCAGTTTAGACATTAATGGCTGTTTGAGAGTTACTTTGAGGACACGCCAAATTTACACTGTTATAATAGCTGTACATTGACTACTTTACATTGTATCAAAGTGTCATATCTTCTGTGTTGTCCCATGAAAAGAATTGATTAAATATTTACAAAAATGTGAGGGGTGTACTCACTTTTGTGAGATACTGTACATCCCCAAGTAACCGTATGAGGAAACAAATTATCCCATAGAGGAGCCTCAGAAGGCAAGCCTCGATAATACCGTAGGTCCTAGGAAGATAGCCAGTGAGAAGCAATATCTAAATATTGTCTTGGCAAGAATTCAGAGTGAGGGAGTTGACCTGCTAGAAAGTAAAGACCGAAGTCTTGTAAAGAGCTTCCCCCTGGTCCTTGGGTCGCTGTAGGGTAGAAAGAAAGTTTATGTAGACAGGAGCCCCAAATAAGCTAGTCATCAAAGAGTGTAACTGATCAAAGAATCTCTATGGAATAGGCACACAGGCATGTTCCAGCAGATAAAGTCCTGGAATCATTTTCATTAGATTGATACGCCATGCTATTGACAGAGGAAGGATCCTCCATGCTTTGAATTCATCTATAAAGTACAACTCCAAAGAGGTTATATTCTTAACAAAAAACAGTTTACAATTCTTAGTGATATAGACAGTGGATACCTAAATATTTAAAGTAGTCAACTACAGGTAGGTGACCGTAAACTGGGGACCATTGTGGATCCCATAAGGGCATGATAGCCGACTTGGACAAATTGATCTGCAGACCGGAAAAGAACCCAAAGTGGTCAATCAGATCTATAGCATATGGAAGGGTATGGTCTACCTCAGACAAAAACTGTATGAGATCATCTGCATATAAACCAACCCTGTCCTCCCCATCACCCGATCCTACCCCTTTGTATTGTGTATCCTGGTGCATGGAGGGGACAGAGGGAAGTCCTGGCTGGGAGAGTGATTAACATTTACCAGGATTCCCACCTAAGGCCTCATGCACACGACTGTCAGCATTGCCGTGTGGCCACTGTCTGCGGACACAGATTCATTCACTTGAATGGGGTTCGCGTTCTGCATCAGAAGGTCCACAGTGCAAAACAACAACAAAAAAAAAGTGCATTCACTACTTTTTTGGGGTGCAGGGACATGGACAGAAAACCCATGGAAGCACTACGTAGTGCTTCCATGGGCTTCCGATCCGTGCCTCCATTCCGCACTGCACCACATCTCCCAGGTTGCGGACCGATTCAAATGAATGGGTCCACAACCATGATACAGTGTGCACACGGCAACATAACATTAAAGCGCAGAGCAGGAATGCAGATCAGCACAAATCCAAATTTTCAAAAATTGTTCTCTCAATGAAGGGACTTGCGCAGTGTGTTGTAGACTAGAAGCCTTCATCCATTAACATTTCCAGCACACACTTCCCCGTAAGTATCGGATAGAGTAAGTAGTATCACTTGACAATACAAGTTTGAACTGAATCTGGAAACTGGTGAAGAGAAGAGAACGGCTCCATTTTTTCCTACATCAAACAAAAGTAGCTAATTAACAGCTATTCTGGCACCCAGCATTATCACTGCAACACACAATGCAGCTAAGTTCTCTCAACGCCAGTACTTAACAACAACAAAGCCCGGCTGATATTTCAGGGTCACATTCAGAAATTCAGTGCTCAGCCAGCCACCTATAATTAAACGCAGAAAGGAAAATAATTCCAATATTTGAGTATGCTTACATGTGAGCACATTTCCCTTGTTTCGTTTAGATGATTGCCTTTCATTTTATGGTTTGAAGTAGTTACAGTGTTTCTGATTGCATAGCAATTATACATGCTAAGAACCTAGCTGGGGAAAAAAAGGAGAGAAAACAATGCACCAAAATCATCAAATTGCAAGCAATCAGGGCTACTGTCTTGCGTGCACAAGCAGCTCATTAACAGCCATTGTCTAGATGCTGCTGGAACAGGATTGGCTCGGATGTTGATGCAACAACAGTATCAGAACGCATTTACTTGCAGTATTTTACAAAGTCAGCATGTGCATTTTTAGAAATGGCAGACTTCCGTTTAGACGTTCTTTTTGTTTCATTTCCCACGTTGAAAAGATTAGTGTGAGGCAAAAAAAAAACTGTGGTATGTCACAGCGCATGAGATTTTACAGCAGAGCACAGAGTGCCTCCCTCATTCAGAACCATAGGGACTCTAACGACTGGCAACCATTTGTATTAAAGTAATAATGTGCAAAAACACCAGGACAGGTTTGAAAAAAATCCAAATTGCTTCAAAGTTCAAAATGACTTCAATAGTCTTGCAGCAACCAAGGGTGGAGCATGCAATAATCCTTCCTACACACAAAATATAATACTCCAGCAATCTTCACCTGGTGAAGGCCTAACGACTGTGACCACTGCAGGCAACATAGCTGGCCAACGCCAGTCTGGAACGCTTCCACTAGACACATTTATGCCACAAAGTCTATCCAGCTGCAAAGGCAGTCACTTCATTCTTAGGAACAATATACGCAGCATTTTCACTTCCTCTACGAGGCATCTGTGCACTGTTACACAATGATACCTCCTCTTCCCAAATTATTTCATGTGTCATTTGTAAAAATTAAAAAACATGCTGACTTCAGCATATAAAGACCAACCCGAAAGCAGAAATCCACAACCAACGCCAGTCACTGTGTACTTTTCTGGTCTAAAGTTCACAGACATAAAGATGATAAAACTACCTCTAAAGTGAAAAATAAATAAAAATAAAAAAAAAAAGCTCCCAGTGCAGCAAGCTATGCCGTTTCCCCTTTAATACTCGGATTCTAATTTTTGTAATAGAATTATTGAAACTTCCCCTTATGACAGGCTACGTTCTGCTTTGCAACAACTTTTTTCCAATAGTTCCCATGCATCTAGAATGAAAAATAAATCAATTTTTCAGGTTTTAGTTAATCTTGGGCTACTTTCACACTAGCGTTTTGGCTTTCCGTTTCGGAGATCCATTCAGGGCTCTCACAAGCAGTCCAAAACGGATCAGTTTTGCCTTAATGCATTCTGAATGGAAAAGGATCCGCTCAGAATCCATCAGTTTGCCTCCGATCAGTTTCCATTCGGCTCTGGAGGCAGACACCAAAACACTGCTTGCCTTACATTTACATGTGAACAAGGCCTTACATTTTATAGAGCTGTTAGCAAACCCATTATCAGGGTCAATAACCGCATGTGAATACTTTTAGGAAAAGATTAGGAAAGCCCTTTAGAGATCCTAAAAAGTAGGAAAAACATTGAGAAGCCTTTCACTGACCCCACATAATTGTTAAAGGGATTGTGCAAAATATCAGCGTTTATCAAAACTGCCTTATTCTACAGTTATTAGCCTACCACTACTACTGTAGGTTACATCCTGCACTGGAGCCTTGTAATGTAGGACGCACAAACATCATTGGTAAGAACGTGGCGTGGTTAGTGTCACATGTCCTGAGATGTTAGGACACATCTCACTACCCCCAAGACATAACTGATCCAAACACAGTTTATGGCAGAACCGCTTTAAAATAGTAATTTGATAGATTAAAAGGGTTTTCAGAGACTTTAATACTGATGACCTATGCTCTCTATAGGTCACCAGTATCTGATCGGTGGGGGTCCAAGACCTGGGATCCCCACCGATCAGCTGTTTAAGGCAGCACCAGCGCTCCTGTAAGCACCGCAGCCTTTTCCCTGCTTACCAAGCACCGCGCTGTACATTGTATGGGGACTGTGCTTGGTATTGCGCCTCATTCATTTCTATGGGGCTGAGCTGCTCCTAGGCCATGTGACCAATGAATGGGTCTAGGGAAAGCCGATACAAGACCACAGGGAGCGCTGGTGCCTTCTCAAACATATGATCGGCGGGGATCCTGGGTGTTGGACCCCCACAGATCAGATACGGATGAACTATCCAGAGCATAGGTCACCAGTATTAAAGTCTCAGAAAACCCCTTTATATACGTAGACCTATCAATCCTTCAGCACCAGTACCATGGTTCCCAATCCTCTCCGTACATGATGACGTGATCTTTCTGCGTCGGCATCACAGACAAAAATATCATCATGACAGGAATGGAACTGAAGCATTTAAGAAATTTTATTTTTATACGATGTGCTCTTGAAATACACAGTGACCGCGTAATATGAGCTGAAAATATCATTTACAGTGCTGCTTATGGGCCATAATTTGCCCTTGTCTCTACAAATAAAGTCGATTTAAAGCTTGTGATCATATTAATTGCACGCTGCAAAATCTCTCACTATGATGCTTTCAACAAATGCAGGGAGTCTTAAGCCTTAAGAAAAGCGGTGGCACTTTATTTCACGAGCTGATTGAGAAGTCAATCGCTAATACTCAGTGGGACAAGAATTGTTTCTCTCAGTTGCCACAAAATTAGCCTGCCTCTCATATTTGTATACACAGCAGATCTGGAGCACGGCGGCCATGCATTACCACTCCCTGTGGAATTACACAGATTCATGCATTATTCCTAGCTAAATGAATTACAGAAGGCACATACTATCTACATGCTGCGACTATGGGAAATAATTATCTGGCGGCATCCCCACCGATTAGTATGAATACATATACCATTGCAAAATGCAGCCTCAGCACACATAGTCCGGGTCACAGTTTAGGGGCAATGCGTACGGCTACTTTCACACTTCCGGAACAGCCTGCAGGACCCTGCTGCCGCAAGTCTACTGCGGTTTTTGTCCGGCCGCCTCTCGGCTTGTTTGTCGTGCTGCAGACGGACCTCCGGGTCCTCCCCCATTATAGTGAATGGGGTCCGGGGGGGGACTTCTAGCATCACGGTGTGCTAGCGTTAGCACGGATCCGGAAGGCTGTTCCCCCACCGGTACAGCCTGCAGGACCCCGCTGCCACAAGTGAGAAAGTAGCCGTAGCTATAAATTCAAGGATCGCGCCAAACCCAATTATAGAGTTCCAAACTGGCACGGAAGTGACACTAATGCAAGAACTGTGTGGCAGCTTTATGAAATGAGTTTCTGCTGCACACAAGTCTAGGATCATACACAATGTCAGCTCTGGAATTAGGCTTTCTGTAGCAATTAAAGGGGTATTCTGCTGGTTAAAAGTTAAAACTGAGATAGGTGGGGGTCCTAACTTTGGACTGCCACAAAAGACAAGAATGAATAGGTACCCCATACCACTCAAAACACCCCGAAATAAATGGAACAGCAGGTCGGCCATGCGTGTGGCCCCTCCATTAATCTCATGGGAGTGATGGAAATAGCCGAGCACTGTACTCAGCAATCTCCGGAACTCAAGTACAGGCTAACGGAGCAATAGTGTGCATGCTCGACCTGCCACTCAGTTTATCTCAGGGCATTCCTGTTCTTGTGATTGGTGAAGGTCCTAGCAGCAGGGCCCCCACCAGTCACCAGATATGGGATATCTTAACCACAATACCCCTTTCATTCCATCTCACTATATGGCAATCTGATGGATGAAACTGGGTTTGGTAGAGCTTAAGAAAAAAAAAAAAAAAAAATATGCAATGCACAGCAGCTACTGAAAAAAATGTTGGAATAATGCTATAAGGCTGTTTTTTTTATTTTATTTTTTACTGTTAGGAGGGAGGCCCCATATTTCCCTACAGGATACATTGAGCCCAGAGATGCCCAACCTGCAGCGCTCCAGCTGTTGCAAAACTACAACTCACAACATGCTCGGACAGCCTACAGCAGGGCATGATGGGGGTTGTAGTTTTACAACAGCTGGAGGGCCACAGGTTGAGCATTCCTGATTTAGACAATTGTAGGCCATTTCTGTTCCAGCACATCTGTGGCCTGGAGCACAAATCCCATAAAGAAATGGCTGTGCGGGAAGCAGACTAGAAAGCGGCTAAGCCTTATAGGAATGCTACTGCAATGTAATGTCCAACAAGTTCCTAGTGGTATTCTGGTCATATAGAGTTCATATACACAGTTTATATATATTATCTAGCTGAATTTAGACTCTATGTTCCTTGCTAGCTGAAACGTCATGTTGAACACAGTACCAATCAAAACCTCGACTGTAAAAGCACCCGTCCCAACAAAAGGGAAACCAGAGAAAAAGCAACAGGAGATAAAGTGTCACTGCTATCTGTCCACACCTGACATTTAAATGTCAGGAAAGGTAAAAACGACTTTGTGGAGCAGTCAAGTAAGACCTCAAAGAGTCGCTGTTTGTGAAGCACAGCTGCACCACACGCTGAGTGCTGGCATTTGTGCTAACTGGGGGCAATGACGACTGAGTGAATTAAGACACTCATCGTCTGTTTTCCCAGGCCTTAAGGTTACATCTCGTCTTCACCATACAGCTTGTGGCAAAATATCTTTACTTTTCCTCGCTTGCAAAACACTTTATCAGCTCACATTACTTCTGCCCCAACTTCTCCCTGATTGCCATTTGTCTTTCCAGCATCGTGTGGCAGTAACAGGAACGAATGCAGGACGGCCATTGTTACTACATAGTATTATGCCTGGTGTTTCCAAAGAGCTGCTACACTCACATCGCATACATTCTTTTCTGCCGTTTTGGGATCTTACAATATTAAAAGAGAAGTCAAATGTCTCGTTACAGCATCAAGTCATATTAGCTAATAATCTGGATTGCTTTCTTTTTACTCCCTGTGGTCTCCAAAAACCTGCTTCTTCACGTATCTCTGTGCTTGACTATAATGCACAGAAAACGCATTATTTAACAACTTGGTAGAAAGCTCACAGATTTCTCAGCCGGATAAAATAAAATTGACAATTTTTATAAGTCCCTAAAGAGAGAAGTTGCAGCTACTAAACTAGCAATGAGAACTGAAAGAAACGTAAAGTATCCCACAACTAGCCTGACCGCACCATCAAGAATGAACATTTCCTACATCGGTTTTACAAAACCCGAGATCCATGGTTAAAAGGGTTTTCTGTCATTTTTTTTTTTACTGATGACCTATCCTCTGGATAGGTCACAGCGCTCACAGGGGCGCCTTCTCAAACAGCTGATCAGCGGGGGTCCCCATCGATCAGATACTGATTACCTATCCTGAGGATAGGTAATCAGTATTAAAATGTTGGAAAACCCCTTTAAATTCACAAGGCCTTGCTACCCTAAACTTAGTAACAGAACTTCCACAGATCTTGACACGATTATCCTTCTTAATACAATTGTATATATCTCCCAGTGAAGTGTAATGTACACTAATATACCGCTGCTATGTAACATGAAGAGTGGGGAGGGGGAGGACTGTATACACATGAATAGCACCATCTGACTCCAGGGGAGTAATCTGCATATCAATCCTCACACCTGTGCCCCTAAACTGGCTGTAGAAAGCACTGAGAGGACTCCTGAGCATGCGCACACAAAGGAGAGGACTCCAATACATTCCATGGGCACTTCCCACACAGTAGAGCAAAGAGGGTTAAAATCAACATACATTAAATGTATAAAAAGGACTGATTTTGAGCAAGCGGCATGTGTTTTGTTCATGTACTACTGTAATTACTAGGGCTTGTCTGAGGTTACAGATCTGTTTTAAAAGGTCCCAAAATGTGTCCTCTCTCTTTTTAGTTTGTAGGCGAATACAAACATTGCATCATGGAAATAAAGTACACTGCTCTCCAGCCTCACAACAGATAAAGTGAACTGCGTGTAGATAAAATATTTCAGCAGATACCGCACCTGTACATATCATGTTGTTATAGTGTACTAATGTAACATGATAGAACCAGGGCTGCAATTTATACGCATGCACATTTGGAGTATGCCCTAGGACAGGGATGGGCAAACTGCGGCTCTACAATTCCCACCATGCCCTGCTGTAGTCTTTGCATCCTGGGGGTTGTAGTTTTGCAACAGCTGGAGAGCCGCAGTTTGCCCATCCCTGCCCTAGGACAGCTCTAAAACTGGGGTATCATTTTTATTATGGGTTACTACATGAGAGATTACTGGATAAGCCTCAGCATGCTGCTTTCCAGCTTCTGTTGGTGGTTTACTGAGGAAGGGTCCCTGACGTATACCTCTGGCCAATGTTTAGTCACCTGTTGACTCCAACCGTACCCCTACAAGGGCAGTCTGCACAGTAGAGCCAATACATATCACCAGAGAGGCCAAAAAGCCCAATGTATACAGTAAACATAGGGTCAGGCACAGTTCGAACATAGTGTATTAATATATTCATATGCCTATGTTTTGTGTTTCACGACAGACTGGCACAATATTAGCAGATCAACGTTCTAAAACCACCACCACAGAACTGAAATATTTTTGGGAAATAAACAAGCTTTATGTAAGTATGTTATAGTGTCCGCTTACCTTGTTAAGAGCCAACATACTGCACTCGAGTATATTGGTAACAGCCTGCATGCAGCATGTCAAAACAGGAATAAGTGCTAGTTAGGAAGGCACACATTTAACATTAACAGACCTTACACATCGTCCACTTCTACCCAACATACTTATGTTAGCGACTAAGGGGTTCTGACTATCCGAAAAGTAATTACTAGTGTTGAGCAAGCTTGTAATTTAAGTTCGGCGTACAAGGTTCTGGTTATCTAAGAATACCGTCCATATGTTGTGGACCGTGGTAGTGGAATCCATAACAGAAGTCTTTAATAACCAGAACCCTGTACGTCGAACTTAAAACACAAGTTCACTCAATACTAGTAATGACATATTGCTAGAACATGCATTCACCTGCTTAATTTGGGGGTTTGACCACAATAAATATGATCCCACACTCTCCATTTTATTTCTACCTGCATTTCAAAAAACACTGGCTACCACGGACTACAGGGGTGCTTTCTTTCCGCACCAATAGTCTCTCTAGGGACAAGTGAAATCGGCAGTGGTACTGAAATGCATTGGCTTTAAAGGGGGTTATCCCAGGATTGATGTAAAAAATGAAAATCGGACATCATAATATGTGGAAATCTCTTTTTCAACAAACCACCAGTCTTGTACCTCACATGGATCCATAGGTCGAGATTTATGTCAAGCTGGCAGCTCAGAGTACGTGTCCTCTCTGCTGCAGCTCTCTCCTTAGCTCAGGAGACAGCTGAAGGATGCAATTGAGCATGTGCATCCACCTCAGCAAGCTGGACAGAGAAATTGGAAAAAAAAAAAAAGCAGGTGGTGCTATTCCTATAGATTCTATTGAATAGCTTAGTGGCTATGCTAATGTTTAGTAAATTTGGAAAAAATTTTTTATAACATGCATTTACAAAAGTATTTAGAGCCAGGTATCGGTTTGAAAACTGCAGGGTAATTTGAGGAACAACCCCTTTAAAAAACTGGCATGCAATTATAAGTTTCCTATCAAAAAATGCACTAACTGAAGAAAAAAACTTTTATATGACTGCACCATGTGTTATGGAAACATAAGAACAATGTAATAGAGCATCAGGTAAGATCTAATCCAGCCTGATGATTTGTGGCAGGATTGATAAGGAGTCTCTCTGTAATAGAAGATATTGGTATGTCTCGGGCCTGTACACAGACCTGCAGAAATATGGATGCGTTTAACTACAGTTACTACATATTACAACAGACATACCTTCTTCTTATCTCTCATTGAGCCTTTGCCTCGAACCATAATCTTGCATCCGGTTTCTGCTTCCAATTGCTTAGCTGTTAGTCCTCGGGGTCCAAGGATACGTCCAACAAAATTAAACTAAAAGAGAAAGAAGACATAGTCAGAAGCGGGCATTTACCAAAAGTTAACAGATAAACAACGCCAGGTGAACATCTAAAACTGGAGGTCAGAACGGGCACCTGATTTATGGTTCATTCACACACAGGTTCTTGCTGGCGTTTTTCTGCAAATTTGCGTTTTAGTCTATGGAAAATATAAAAGGCAGGACACCAGCTTTTTTTGCTTTTCTACTGCCATTGTTGATAATTAGGTGTCTGTTTTCCTGCATGTTGTACCATTAGGAAACTCTAGTGTTAAGGCAAACTGTCAACATCTGTCATCAGGAAAGAAATGATCTAAGATGATGAACCCTCACTATGTGGAGTATAATTTTACAATATTTCACAGGCTTCAAACTAATGTGACCATGATTACGACAATCTCGGCTCTAAGAGCTGCCATACACTTTAAACAGTCGCCATCTATCTGGACTCCCCAACTCTTTCTTAATCACTTTGCTCTGTAGGTCAACTACGCACTTCCCACCAGGATACTCTACATGGCGCCACCGGAACACGACTGCCATCATTGCAAATACCACTAGGAAGAAAAAAAATTGGCAGCTGAATGGACTGGAATGAGCACCAATTTAATATGCCGTAAATCAACCGCTGCCTGTTACATTTTCACAGAACAATTATTGGAAGTGGTTTGAACGAATGCTCATTTTTGTGATTCGCTCTTTCTAAACGGTTTTCTCATAGGTAACACTGTCGGCAAATGACTTAAAACATGCAATCAATGGCAAAGTAGCGTCTTCTCGTTTGCTGTTTGATCACTGGGCAATGATCAGGAATAAATATTCATTAGTCCTTTGGATGGCGCTAGGATAGGTCATCACTATCTGATAGAAGGGGTTCCAGAGGTGGAACACACGCACCTATCTCCAAATTGGGCCCTGCAAAAGAGCGCGCACTGCACACGAGCAGCATGCTCTCCATTCACTTCTATGATAGTTCCGAAAATAGCCAATCGAGGGTGCTCGCTATTCACACATGTACGGCCACCTGTCCATTCACCACTATGGGACTGTGGAAATTACCGAGCCAGCACTTGGTTACTTTTGGAACTCCCATAGAGCTGGTGTGTTGCGCTCTCCTTCACTTTGGGGGTCCATTCTGAAGATAGAAGCTGGTCCCACAGGTTTAGACAGCATGATCTGCCGCCCAGAAACGATAATTAATACGCCTGCACTAACGATAGGATCAAACGATGAACAATCGTTTCGGTCGTTTACTGGGTGATCAGCGGCACATTTACACAGACGGATTGTCGGGAACAAGCTTTCGCAGAATAATCTACCGGATTATTGCCCGTACAAATTCACCTTTAGACAATGTGTTAAATGAACCATATTTAATCAATGCACAGGAGGTCACCTCCAGATTCTGTTTAAGGCCCCATGCACCGTATTTTGAGATCTGCAAAATAAAGATACTGGCCGTGTACATCACGCAACTTCTGAGGGTGTCACTGTTAAAATGCCTATACTTGCCCAGAAAACGGACAAGAGTAGATCAGGTTTTGCTTCTTTTGTGGGACGGACATGTGGAGATCACACAGTATACTGTCTGCACTGATTTGCGGCTCTGTTGAAACTAATGGGTCACCAACCAATCTGCAAAAAACACAACATCTGAAAAATATGGTTGTGTGCATGAGGCCTAATAGACACTTGGCCTTCCATTAAAAGCTGCTGGAAGATCAGACAGACTGAACAGCACTCGCAAAGTCTGTGTCTAAATATAAGTGTCAATATTATGTGACATTCTTTGTTATAATTACATGCAGGGATATAGCAGTCATTAACACTGTGGACCTGTAACGTCCCTCAGACAAGGGCATGCAGACCACATCCTTCCAAAGCACTTTTGTTCGGAAGATAACGCTTTGAAATGCCCTTTTAAAACCCTGCCTACCGAGCATGATGAGAAATATGATAGATTCCTACCTGTCTAAGAGCAACTGGCAAGGAAAAAAGTCTGTTAATTTTACAGTGTCGGACAAGGATTAGCCTTAGACAGAACAGGCCAAATTCATAAAAAAATTCTAAAATTGAACAACATTAACTTTGCATATCCTTGAGCCGTCCTCTCAAGTTGTGAAAAGCTTCTGTTTATGGGAAAGCTGGGTGATTATCAATGTGATCTCGTATAGAAACGCTAGTGTAAAAGTAGCCTTAGGGCTCTTTCACACTTGCGTATTTCTTTTCCGGCATAGAGATCCGTCGTCGGGTCTCTATGCCGGAAAAATCCTGATAAGGATCATCCCCATGCATTCTGAATGGAGAGAAATACGTTCAGGATGCATCAGGATGTCTTCAGTTCAGTCACTGAGCGTTTTTTGGCCGGAGAAAATACCGCAGCATTCTGCGCTTTTTGCTCCAGCCAAAAATCCTGAACGGATCCGGCCTTGCGACAAGTGGAATTAATGCCCATTGAAAGGCATTAATCTGGATCCGGCCTTAAGCTAAACGTCGTTTCGGCGCATCAACGGATCCGTGGTTACCATGGCAGCCAGGACGTTAAAGTCCTGGTTGCCATGGTAAAGTGTAGTGGGGAGCAGTATACTTGTCTTACAGTATAATTGCATTGTTAGGATCCGGCGTGCACTTCCGTCGCAGGAAATGCCCACCGGATCCGTAACAACGCACGTGAACCGAAAGCATTTGAAGACTGATCAGTCTTCAAAATGCTTTCAGTGTAACTATGGCAGCCAGGACGCTTTTAAAGTTCTGGTTGCCATAGTAGTAGTGGGGAGCTGTATAATTACAGTCCGTGCGGCTCCCGGGGCGCCCCACGCGCATGGATTCACGTGATCGCCTGGATCATGTGATCCATGCGCATGGGGCGCTCTGACGTCATTGTGGAGCGCCCCGGGAGCCGCACGGACTGTAAGTATACTGCTCCCCAGCTCCCCACTACTACTATGGCAACCAGGACTTTAATAGCGTCCTGGCTGCCATAGTAACACTGAAAGCATTTTGAAGACCGATCAGTCTTCAAATGCTTTCAGTTCACTTGTGTTGTTACGGATCCGCAAGTGTGAAAGAGGCCTTAGTCAGCCACTCTCTTTCTCCTGACATGCATTCTTGTATACCTTACTGAGGGGGGATGATCACTGGACCTCCCCTGATCATAATAGGGGAGTCCAAGCCCTCTCACTTATACACTGGGTTATGAATTTGAAGTCTTAAAATCCATAAAAATGCAAAATAATCCACAGGCAACATGTTATAAAGCAAGATGAGCAGAGTGGGTTGATATTTAGGTGTGTGTGAAGAGATTCAGTATAACTAGTATTTAATTTGCTTGAATTGCTCATTCTGGGCTTTGAGGTCCCCTCCAGACCATTGTGCCTATGGACCACTGGGCTGCCGTAAAGCAATTTTCTTAATGCTTCCTTAATGCCGTTAAGAACAGCTCAGAAAAGATGGCTGCCCCATACTCACATTTAGGAAATAGAATAAATAAATCTGCAAATCAGAAAATAAACAATTACAAAAAATTTGGGGTGACATTTCCTTTAAGTGACCTCACAAACAATACCACCCAAAAAACAAGCGTTTTGCTCATTTATCGGGAAATATGTGGCACCTTTACACCTGCAGATTATTGAGATAAGGAGACTTTAAAGATTCCACTCCATGAAACCAAGCATACTGGTAGGGTTGATCATGCTGATGAAAACTAGACATTTCTTTTGGTTTTAGCTTGTGGAGATATCATTACTTTTACATTTATGAAGATTAGTTATTTGGAGCACAGAGAGGCTGGTTACAGTGCTAGAAGCACTGCTACAGCAACTCTCTGGTGCTCGGTACACTGCCCCCATATTTGATTGACAGGGCAACACATCTAATCTTACCCGGTCTCCTGGCATTTGTGCTGTGGCTCTAAAGCTCGGCGACTGCACTCTTGATTGCCAACTACATCATACCACCCAGAAGAGTTTCTCTTATGTCTCTAAAGTCACCGCCACCTCCACTGCAATGCAATTACGTAATCGGCGCATACGCACTGTGAATCAGAGTTGCTTAGTAAGCGACTGCAGATCGAGCACAGGTGCAGAATTTGTTTGAGAGCCACATTCATAAGCGCCGGAAGATAAGAGGTGGTGTACTGCCCTGTCCATCAAATTGGAGGAGGGAGTGAGCACCAGGCCATAGCTGTAGTGGTGCTCCGAACGCTACAGCCAGACCGTCTGGAATCCAGCCAATTAATTTGTATAAATATAAAGATATCTCCGCAGTGGTAAAAGCTAAGAACAAAAAGGATAACATTTTAAGCAGCATGATCAACCCTACCAGGCAGTAGCCACAGTTTAATAGGGTTGATCATGCTAATGGATGCTCTTTAAAGGAGAACCTGTCACCCCGCCCCCATTATAGTCAAAGGGGTCGGAGCGGCAGTCCGGGGGCACACGTGAACTAGCGGCAAGACGGATGAGACAGGCTGTTCACCCGCCGGAACAGTCTGACGGACTCCCCTGCCGCTATTGTGGAAATAGCCTTAGTGATTGATAGTCTTCCCTCTATGACTATGTATACAGAGATAGCCGTCAATCACTCATAGGACTGCCTGCTTGACTTCAAAGCCCAGAATGGATCGGTATTTAAATGAATGAAATGCAAGTTATACTAAATCTTTACTCACTAAACTATATACCAATCTGCTCAGCTCCTTCTGCTCTATAACATACTGCTGGCAGATTGCACAGGAAATGAGAACAAGACCACCGCAGCAGTCAGACCCTACAATTTAGACATTTAAGACATATTCTGTTCATATGTTTCATTATTTTGGTGAGATGGGAAAAAAAAAATGTAAAGGTGGGCTACTCAACTGGCTGACTTTTGCTGCTTGGGCATGTTGGATTTCAAGATATTATATTGTGCCAACAAGTATAAACAGTCTAGATAATACATGAAAATGTGAAAAAAGTAAGTGTAAATATATATATACACACACACACACATATATATACATATCTCATACTAGTAAAGCAAATGGCAAATGTGCACCTGGCAGTAGTCACAATAACGCCTGTACAAGCGTCAGATGCCAGTACAGGCATTTTTACACATGCGTAAGAAAACTCATGAGCCTTTTCATGCGCTTGATGAGCGCACAGTGAACAGCATGGCAATACTGCTGGTGCCCGAAACATCCTATAACCAAGCACCATACTTAGATCTTAGCCATGGGGGGCAGTTAGCAAGGACTCAGGAAGCAAATGACTGGTCAATTTTTGTGTGCTACAGGCCCATGCCACGCCACTTCAAGACCACTGTGGGGGGGGGGAAGCTCACATGCTCGCGACACACCTATTATATAGTGAACCAGCGCAGCGCCCGTTTCCAGGCAGCAAATATGTGGTGATTTCCATGAGCTGCTTGGCGGCCAGTCCCTATGTACATACTTTACATGTCCCAGCGTATTGTGCATCTTCTCTACAAATAATCTCCACCTGTGACCACATGCAGTGTTATATTGGGAGTCTGCGGGGCATTATGTGGGCACAATTGTCTGCCCTATATCTAGTATAACATTAACAGTGGGTTTCTGACTGGTGGAACTCGCCGTGGTGGGTATTGTGTCTAATAAATGAACCCCACAGAGTGCAGTGGCTTGTACTGTAAATTGGGTCTTTGTTCGGTTGTATAATTACGGTCGTTGTGTTGAGGACACTGTTGCTGCCACTGTTATGGAGCACAGTAATGGCAACACTGTAAATGACCCTGTTATGGGGGGCTCTGCCCCTGCTATAGGTGAATTGTTTTGGAAAGATTACATCTATCCCTTTGGTGGGAGCACTGTTTCTGGCTGTAATGAGGGTACTACATATGGAAGTGCTAGGTATGTGGGAACTGTTTATGAAAGTGCTACATCCAGCGGATTTATGGCTGCACTGTTGTGGAAGCACTGTGTGTGGCTCTGTTGTGGGGGCAGCGGTCTTATGTTTAGTGCATGATGTAGGATACATTTATCCAGGGAAGACTGTTATAGAGTAGAGTAGTAATGGTTTCCCTGCACAGATCGCAAGCTCTTAATATCACAAATTTAAATTACTGCAACTTCCGTACTCCTCAGCTAAAAATATTCCTAAAAAAGAAAAAAAAAAAAAAAAAGGTAGTGTGACCTCTGGTACCTGGTGAGCAGTTACAAAAACAAACAAACAAAAAAAAAAAAAAAGGTTCTTGCCTTTATTACGGGGGTGCCTCATACTCAAAGGACGGTGGCTGTTGCGGAGTAGAGAAAACTCACAGCATACTTATTCCCTACGTGGCTTAGAAAGGAACTGTCTGATTGCTGAAGAGCCAGTGCGTAAATCAACACTGATCAGAATCAATCAAGCCGAGGTGAACACAGACGTAGTTTTCAATTCCAAGTCACACTCACAAAGCTGTATAACAGCCCCAACACCGGGGCGAGGTCTTGTCATTCATTGCTGACCCACAAAATACAAAGAAAGCTCCTTCTACTCCAAGTCATTATCCTGCGGAGTCGGGATTCTGGTTTCTCAGGGACAACACAACAGAAGCATTTATCTACATACAGTACAAACCTCCCAAATACCATAATATGTCCATAATTTCTCAGGATGACCGATTTAATGCAGAGTACCAGGCAGCGTTCTCATTTCTAATAGCCAGGAAGGCTATAGGAGAACGTCCGGTGTAAAGGGTGACCCTGTCATTGCAGGGAGCCATGGCTGAGGCTGCACTACATTACACATCCAGCTGCAGAAATAAAACCAGCTCATGTACAGGGATACATTGCATTTACAGAGATTGCAAATCCTAATCTGTATTGAACAATGCCTAAAGCCCAGAAATGCTTCTGTTGTTGAATGTGAATAATGTAGATTTAAGGGATTTAGCGGCTTGTCTAATCTGGGCTGTATTATTGTTAAATGCAGTTTTATTTCTCATTCTAAAGCCCCCTGCACCTGTTCTCCGGAGTGTAGCCATCGTCGCCCTGTTCTGCCTAGATTAGATTTGTGTTGATAAGACAATCACTCTGCGTGACCTTTTGAAGAGAGTGCAATATGAATGAAAATCATTTCTGTAATCCCATGGGATGCTGTACAATTATTTATAGACATTTGTGACTATTTGCCTTTACAGAAGGACACAGAGAAAAAGCTGAAACGGCAAATGAAAAGGTATCCGGGAATCCCTTTCTGGCTGCTCAGATACAGAGCTAAACAATGGCAGACTAGCCCCGCTCATGACCTCCCCAATCAATGCGGACTGAACTCATTACAGACTAATGACTGCTACTGCGCATACCTGCCAGGTGGTGGCGCTAGGCTGGAAACTGACAATAGATGAAACTCATTGATTAGTGTCTAAATGCATCTTACAGCTGCTCACTGGCTCACCGTGTGACTCGCAGTACCCCACACCCAGAATCATGGTGACCCCACAAAAGATTAATTCTTCCAGAACTGGCTTCAGCACTAAATCAACTGAAATCCGTAGCACATAAAAGAACAGTTTCTGTGCATAGGACATTGAGCAGTCCACACTCTGCAAATCTGCAGTTCTTTGGGTTGTGAACACTTGTCCCATGTACGACAAGTTACTTCAACAGTAAAAAAAAGTCAGACATAATAATTCGTAAAACAAGGGGCCAAGTGACTGCTTAGTAACTAGGATGCCCATATACCTCCAACAGTTGTCCACAGCTATTTTTCCCAACTCCCCCATAGACAAACACGTTCTGTTTAACCGGGCATGCACGTGTTGTCAATGGGGAGAGGGGAGCAGGCAGCTGACAGACATGTCTGGCAGGAGCTTACGTCCACTGCAAATGAAGGGATCAGAGTAAAATTTCAACATGATCCTTGTTTTCCCTCCCACGGATAAGATATGGTAGGGGACAGCAAGGAAGCCTTCACACACAGAGGGATGATCCCACCAATATTGGCCGTTTCAGTGACTCAAATGAAGGATTTTTCCTTTACCCTTGAAAACTTCAAACTGTGTAGAACATTGTTTTTTTTTTATTTTTACTTTTTCACTAACTTAGTTACTGACATATTCTGCAGCGCTGACTTCAAGGGGTTGTCCTACGAAAAATATTCTACAATTTTCCAACCAGCACCTGGGTCTGAATACTTTTGGAATTGCATCTACCGTAATTAAAAATGAGTTATTCAATAAAATGTATCGGTATAGCGCCACCTGCTGCTTGTTCTTTTTTTTATTTCTTTGTCCGTCTCACTGAGAAGGCCACACATGCTCAGTTGCATCCTTCAACTGCCCCCTAAGCTATGAAAGGTTCTACCTTTCTTAGAGATTGTCAAGTTCAATACGATATCCGATTTTCATTTTTTACAATAATCATGTTATAACCTCTTTAAGCAAGTACATAAAAATTCTATTCACAGTGTAGCCAACAAAAAAAGTAAAGTTAAATAAAAAAATAAAGCCATTACTCGCTTTTACGGATTCCCTACCACTGTTTTAGTAACTACTTGACTGTAATATGACATTCCTCTGTTACTCCTACTAGACATTTATGAATGAACTGCCAGAAGTCTGCAATAAAGGTCCATCTGGGTGCTAACAGACTGTACTCCTCCAACTAGTAACTCTCTGACGGACATTCATTGCAGACTGCTGGCAATTCATTCTATAGTAAAGGATTTTTTCATTCTCTCTGTTTAAACAGAACCATAAGAATCTGCACTTAAAACCAACATACGTGATCCTTCTCCACACCCCAAATGTGCACCGCCCAGGGACAGTCGGAAAGGGGGGGGGATTAAGGGTTGTGCCTTTGTAGATTATTTAGTATTCACTTTATGGTAGCTGAAGCTGCGACATGTGAAAATACTAAGTGGCTCAACCATGATGCTGTAGGAGGAATCCTTAAGATGAATTCATTTTAATGTGTACAAATCATTGCACAGGGCTTCAAGGTATGGTGTCGCAATGGCAGGCCGGTCACACGGCATTAGACGCAGTGAACACCCTCTCAAGGTAGCTCCAAACTAATAACCTGATCATGCAAATAGAGGAACAAAGAGCAGAGTCAATTATGGTAAATACGCCATTTGCATGTGCCATCTACCTTGTGAATACTAAGAAAAGAATGAAAGTGTCTGGGCAGCAGGTAAACATTTGCATTTCAATGAGATGACAGATAAAAGCACCGCAGGTCTTCGGATCTTCTAATTACCATTAACGAGTTTCCCTTTAAGAAAACAAAATCAAAGCTTAAATGCAGAAGGTGCTGAAAGACGGATGAGGTGTGAGGCGGTTTCATTTTCTGGTATCTAGAATAGCAGAATGCTCATTACCAATGGGATCATAGATGGTAACCACGCTGGAGATGCCTAGACTAGGCCCTGGAAACACTGACTAACAGACGCATTGTCTTTCTGAGCAAATGCTTGTCCTTCCAAGCATGTGACCTTAGCTGTCAGCGGCCAGTGATAAGATCGCCAGCTGCTGGTTTTCTCCGAGAGCTACAATACATTCTCTTCCTTTTTTAGGGCACTGCACCCCAGCAACAAACAGAAGGGCTCAGAACAGCTGCTCGGATGGCTCAGACCTATATATTTAGCTCGGAGCTCATTTCTCGCCACGCTTGGAGTCAGACTCCTAATGTCCCTATTTGCTCCACTCTGTCAACATTTCTGCCTAAACAGATAAAAGGTGAATGAGCGAGAAGCCACCCAGAAAGAAGAATAAACATAAAAGATCTAGGCGTCACACAGCGTGATCTGCAGACGTGTGACCAGTGGAGAGGTGTGTTGACACTCGGGTTTCTGTATATATAGATTTATGTCCGACAATTGCTTCTGTCACTATGTCTAAGAGCTGCTCAATATTTGTCATCAGCACCGGGGCTGGGGACGCAGCCAGAATGCCAAAAGGAAACCGTTACAGGTCACCAAAGAAGGGCACCAAGTATTAATGCCGCTTCACAATGTAAGAAGCACCGTGTGGCCATTTTACCTGCCATGTGAGGCAGCTCCCTAGCACCCCGATATAAGGCCTGTGTGTGTCCGCCATATAGGCTCTGTCAGGTAAAAGGTCATTACATATAGTGTTTGATGAATCATGTCCTAATCTGAAAGAAAATACCCAAGTCAGAGGCAGATGGGGGAACCATACAGGGCCCAATTCACTTGACATGGGGGCCATAATATTGGTATGTTTAACTCTATAGATTGGGGGCCAGCCATCAAAGATATAAGGGCAACGTATGCAAAAGCATGGCTATAGAATAGCATACGTCAGTGTTTCCCATCAGAGGTATATGTCAGGGAATATACCAGCCATATATCTGATGGAAGGCTCAAACATGTACTTATACCTTAATGCTGTACTCCAACTTTAGGAATTCATGGCAAATCCGCAGGATCTATAAGAAGAATGCAGTCCAGTGACCCGACTCCTTCATTTCCAGCTACCACATTCCTCCATAGACTTCAATGGATAAGTGGTCGCCCCGGTGTATGGCCTTGTCCATTGAAAGTCTAAGGGAGTTAGAGAAATATAAGCAGTCACAGCACCCATCCGACATTTAAAGGGTTATTTGGGACTTGATACTGATGACCTATCTTCTGGATAGGTCATCCTATCGGTGGGAATCTTCCATGAGTGCCGCAGCTACCTTCTAGGCCAGTGACATCATTGTACCCTAGTCATGTGCCCTAGTTGCAGCTCAGCACCATTCAAGTCAATGGAGCTGAGCTGCAATACCAAGCACTGCTGCTATAAGATGTACCGCACTGTGCTTGGAAGCTGCTGGGAGTCCACATTGTTCACCAGAGCGTCGGTGAGGGCAGCGGCTCACTGAAACAGCTGATCGGCAGGGGTGCCGGGACTCGGACCCCAGCTGATGTGATAATGATGTATCCCGAGAACAGATTATCCTTATCAATTCCTGGATAACTCATATAACGGCCACCTGTCAGCAGATTTGTGCCTATGAAACTGGCTGACCTGTGTGACACAGTGAGAGGTTTGGTGGTAAAAAACAGGTATTTTCCTCTCAGCCTGTGCTGCTGGGTTGATTGCAGCCAGATGAGGGCAAATACTGGAACGGATTTTAGGTGCCGGTCCGGGTTTTTTTGGGTTAATACCTAGCTGCCTTTAAAAGACAGCTGGGTTATGCAAAGCTCTCTCTGTGTTTGGGATCTGAGCCCTGTGCTGGGCTGAAAAGCTGAGACCTGTGTGTGAGGAGAGCAGGCCATGTAAAGACGGTCAGTGGACTTTTTGTGTTGCTGAGCATTCAGCCAGGTGTGAACTGACACCTGGGATTTGAGGTGATTTAACCTGGAAACTGCTGCTGTTCTGTGGAGCTCTCAGGGCTGGAAGCAAGAGCTTGCAAAGAGGCGTGCAGTCTGCCTGGAAGCCTGAGGTTGGACTTTCCTGCGGCTGGGCTGTCAGCCGGGTGTGAACACGCACCTAAACCACACAGGTGAATTTGATTCAGTCTTGGACTTTTGTTTTGCCTCAAGTTTTTGCTATGTGTGTGAAGTAACACTAAGTGACTGTTTTGAGTTTTGTTTGTGCAAGTGTGAAATAAAACACTGTTTGCTGCACTACCTGGACTCTCTTTGCCTCTATACTGCACCCGCACCACTGTCTACCAGAGCAACTCCCCACACCTGTTACATGTGCACTTGGTAGCTGAAGGCATCTGTGTTGGTCCCATGTTTATATGTGCCCGCATTGTTGAGAATAATAATGGTTTAATATATGCTAATGAGGAGCAATGGGGGCATTGCTGTTACTCCTAGTGGCGCTTCTCTCTGCAACTGCTGCGCCCTCTGCACTTTAACAGGACCAGGCAGTGTAACTGTGATGATGCCTAACCCTGTCAAATCAAAGGGGAAAGAGTGTGGTAGAGTAGAGCCTCTAGGTGTAACCGCAACGCCCCCACTTCTTCCAGAGGCTCATTTGCATGTATTAAAACATAATTTTTCTCAGTAATGCGGCCACATATGAACACGGGACCAACACAGATGCCTTCACCTGCCAAGAGCACATACAACAGAGGTCACCCAGTTTCATAGGTATAAATCTATTTACAGATGCCCTTTAAGGCACATATGCCTTAAATGCATTAGGAGCATCTTCAGCCGCATCAACCCTATTAGTTGATCCAGATTATTAAAATGATGCCAGTCTTGTTAAAATTGGTTGCAACATTCAATAAAAAAAAAAGGATACCTTCACACTGGCGTTTTTGCTGGATCCAGCAGAGATCAGCAAAAACGCTTCCATTAACACAACCATCTCTATCCATTATGAACAGATCCGGTTGTATTACCTTTAACATAGCCAAGACGGATCCGTCATGAACTCCATTGAAAGTCAATGGGGGACGGATCAGTTTTCTTTTGTCAGATTGTGTCAGAGAAAACGGATCTGTCCCCATTGACTTGCAATGTGAGTCATGACGTATCCACGACAGTCTATGTCTATGGCCCCAGTCCACACACTAACACACCCCCGCAGAAACCTTAAACATCTCGACTTTCGCTTGCTTTCTGACTGTCTTCTGCTGCTCTCTTCAATTTATTCTCTCCAAGACTCAGATACCGCCACCACCCAGTATAACACCACAATAAGCACAGCTCTGGACACTGTTGCCCCCATCACACACAACAAAACCCGAAAAATCAACAGAAATCCCATTCTAAAGATCAATTCAACGCATACAAGCAAACTCTCCTTATATTCAAATCCTTACTCGCGGACGCAAAACAGGCCTACTTCTCATCTCTTATCTTCCCTGTCCCACAACCCTAAACAACTTTTTAACATGTTAATTCTCTTCTCCGTCCCCCAGCACCGCCACCCTCTCCTCTCAGCTGAGGATTTTACCATATACTTCAAACAAAAGATAGTCAACATCAGAGAAAGCTTCCACACAGTCCCCACAAACCCTCCACACAGCTGCTTAGTCCTTCTCCCAAAACGCGTTTCTCCACCATTAGCGAAGAAAAACTCTCCACTCTACTCTCCAGATCACATGTCACCACCTGCGCACTTGACCCAGTCCCATCCCACCTCATCCCTAACCTCACCACAGTGTTTATCCCAGCCCTAACTCATCTCTTCAACATATCACTAACCTCTGGTCTCTTCCCCTCTGCTTTTAAACATGCTACCGTTAAACCCATCCTCAAAAAGCCTTTACTTGACCTATCTTTGTCTAGTTATCACCCCATTTCACTTCTTCCATATGCCTCAAAGCTACTTGAGCAACACGTCCATTCTGAACTGTCCTCTCACCTCTCCTCCCTCTTTGACCGGCTACAATCTGGCTTCCGACCCCACCACTCAACTGAGACTGCCCTTACCAAAGTCACCAATGAACTACTAACTGCCAAAACCAAAAAAACATTATTCAGCCCGCCTTCTCCTTGACCTGTCCTCTGCCTTTGACACTGTCAACAACTTCCTTCTGTTACAAACTCATCTCTTGGCATCACTGACCTGGCCCTCTTCTGGATCACAGCATACTTCACAGACCGGATGTTTAGCGTCTCCCACTCTCACACCACCTCCTCATCTCATTCTCTCTTTGTTGGCATCCCACAAGGCTCTGTCCTAGGACCCCTGCTCTTCTCCATCTACACTTTCGGCCTGGGACAGCTCAGAGTTCCATGGCTTTCAGTATCACTTTTATGCTAACGACACGCAAATCTACATTTCTGGTCCAGACATCACCACCTTACTATCCAGAATCCCACAATGCCTATCTTACATATCCTCCTTCTCCTCTCGCTTTCTAAAACTTAACATGGATAAAATTCATCATCATTCCTCCATCTTACTCACCCCCCCCCCCCCCAGTCAACCAAGTGCGGTGCCTCAGAATGACCTTGGATTCTGCCCTCTCCTTCCGACCGCCTCCAATTTAAAAATATCTCCCGCATCCGTGCTTTCCTGAACTTTGAGCCTGCGGAAATGCTTGTACATGCCCTCATCATCTCCCGCCTAGACTACTGCAACATTCTCCTCTATTGCCTTCCATTTAGCACTCTCGCACCCCTCCAATCTATCCTCAACTCTGCCGCCCGACTAATTTATCTCTCACCCTGTTACTGCTCTGTCTCTCCCCTCTGCCAGTCTCTTCACTGGCTCCCTATTGCCCAGCCAATTCAGTTCAAAATACTAACAAATACATACAAGGCTGTCCACGACTTGTCCCCTCCCTACATCTCTGAGCTACTTTCCCGATACATCCACACAAGCAATCTCCAATCCTCACAATCCTTATCACCTCTCCCAACAATCGCCTCCAAGGTTTCTCCCGTGTATCCCCCATACTCTGGAACTCGCTACCCCAACATATCAGACTCTCACCTACAGTGGAATCCTTCAAAAGATACCTGAAAACTCACCTCTTCAGACAAGCCTACAACCAGTGACCCTGTTGCCCCTATACCGCCATAACCAGCCCTAACCTCTCCTACTGTGTCCTCCCTCCCATACCATGTAGATTGTAAGCCCTCACGGGCACGGCCCTCTCTTCTACCAGTTTGTAACTAGACTTTTTTATGCTTAGTGCAATTGTCTGTATTATGTATGTATAACCCTTTTCAATGAATGAATGGCGCTTTAATAATAAATAATAATAAATATATTATTAATATTATCATTATTATTATTATTAATGTGGCTGCTCTCAAAAAAACAGGAAGTCTCGACATATTTTAGGCCTAGTGGTCAGCGTGAAAACTGATTTACTTATATATATTTTTTAAGTATTGATAGGGACATGGAAGATTTAAAAAAATCAGAAAAAAAAAAGGTTAACAAGCACTTAAACAGGTCATTTTATGACACTTTTTGTAACACAAGTACATACCTTTTAATTACTACCAATTTTATTTTCCTTGGATTTCCCTTTAAGAGTTTGCTGGGACACTTATAAATCAGAAAAGCCACATACAAAACCAATCATTTCAAATCCTTTTTAAAACATCAGACTATAAGTAATACATTTATTGCAGCTTTTAACCTGGAGCACAACCAGTACATTCACTCAGCAGGACATCGCTCATCACCCGCCACAAACCTGAATATGACTCCCTTGACCTCGCTTCATTTTGCCCTCTAACTACACCCAGTTAAGACAAGCTCCATATAGAGCTTTCAGCCACGTGTGAACTTCAGGAGATACGGACACACATTCCTTATATTTCAGCATGTGATGACAAAGCTAGGAAAATGCTTAGAAGCTCTTGTCCATTACACACGCAAAAAAAGAAAAGAAAAAGGAGTATAAACAAGTACAACAGAGAATAAAGCCTACGGGTGCAAGCACGCATTAAGCACGTCCTGGGAAGGGGGAAAGGAGGGATTTCGCGTCTGACTAATTATTTTCAGTTCCCTTTTTCCCTTTGTTATAAATTCTATTTAATATGTACAATTCTTCTTAGCCTTCTGCATATGTAATCCGCACAGCTCCACAGTACAGAGCTATAGGCAGATCAGCGTACCTTTTCACAGCCCCATACAACATGGCTCTTGGACCGGGTCATTACAGTCTTTATGCTGGTCATAGACATAGGGTACTAGGGTTTGGCCTAGGTACCTCTGCACATGCTCATGTACCATAGTGATGTGCAGGAACGAGGCATGTGACCACTGCAGCCAGTCACTGCATGTCACCACTGCGGCTTTTAAACCAACAGTGACAGGAATAACGGATGAGCACCGCAGAGAATGGCGCCAGTGTAAGGGGCGAGTACATTGTATTTTTTACAGGAGATTTTAGAGGTTGTCCGAGATTTTTAATCATGGACAACCCCTTTAACACTTCCAGCACTCTCCTTCCTTGGACCATTTTTAATTGGTATTAACCACTTCATATCAGGGAAAGGTGTGTGTGTGTGTGGGGAGTTCATTATTACATAAACACACAACATAATATAAAGTAAAATTCTTGAAAATACTCTCAGCAGATTTTCTGTTCCATCATACATCAGACTATTCATACTCCCTTTGAGACAAGCATTCCCCTAAAAGACCACACTACTATGAAATTCTGGGTGGTCACCTGGAAGAGATGTCACTGTATTGGGTACAGGAAAGATTTGGGGGTTCTTCCCACTGGCCGACCAGTACAGTACCTAGGAGCCCACTGTAATTTCTACAACACTGGCAGAAAACTCTGAATTGTACAAAATAACAAGCTCTGTCGTGGCTGCAAATTATATAGTGAGAGCAGTCAGCCGTTCAGACCTTCAACACTGGCATTTCACAATCTGCCAACAATCAAGGCTGGCAAGGCAGTTTCTTTAAATTGTATATATAAAGGTGGGTGGATGTGCTCCTATCAGCTGCTTTGTCTACTGTATCGGAAATTTGCTCAGTGGTGATTTATTATGCCAGTGTTGTTCCACTTAATTAAAATGATGTCACGCAAAACGCTCCGGCAAAATCATCTCAAACAGCATTAGCTACAGGACACTGTAAAGGCCAAGAGGAAGAGGGGAAAAACACATTCATTGACCCTGCTGTTCATACGCCGCCCGCACTACGATGGTGCAATTATAAATCTGTCAAGTAAGACTTGTTTATGGGAATTAACTTTAGGGCCTGCAATGTATAAAATGTCATAGAACTCTGCAGCCATAACACAATTACTTAGACTAACAGCTAACGACATTGTACCATACTGCAAATCGTCTGCTCTTCATTCATTATGCTTAACATATAAAAAGGGAACATGCTTATTACAATCCAGCTATCTGCTGATGGTACAGCCTGTGCTTAGGAGGCCATACATATTCCCATGTTCTAGAGGTTGGCTGCTGAGTGACCACCACCTGTTTATAGGCGATTGATGTCATTAACAAGAAACCAGTTTTGATAGTAACTGTTGGCACCACTATTACACACGACTCAAGTAGATATTTTGGCAATGGAGAGGCGCCTCCAGACCCCTATAGTGGCGGCCTATCTCCTGAGGGAATAAAGAATCTGGCATGTTGCAAAGTCAGGAAGCCCCAGTTCACCGCAGGATCTGCCAAGTTATCTCATGTCTATGGGTACCTTTAGGGTATGTCTACAAAACCAGATTTACTGACGAAAAATCAGTAGCAGATTACAGGACCGGCAAAGGGAATGAGACCTGCAGCCAACGCATCCACACGTTGTGTACATTTTCTGTGAGGAAACTGATCTCTGATGTGGATTTTTTTAAATTCATAGCATGTCAATCTCTACTGCAGATTAGCTCCCTTTCCAAAAAGAAAAGAAAGCTGAATTTCTGAGGTGAAATGGTCAGACTTTCACCCTTCACCTCTATCTTTATTCGGCAATGTGCAATTCAAATGGAAAACACAAGCAAAAATAAAAATCCAAAAAACCAAAATCCATGCAGATTTCCTTTGGAGAGCTGTATATTTTAGTGTAAAAAATCTACAGTAAAATCGGTTACATGTGGATGTACCCCTAGGCTCATTTCAGGTAACATTCGGGGGACTATTTTCGTCATCGCTTATGCCACAATCCACTTCTCCTTTGATCTAAAAAGACTACAGCAGAGCACATCTCCAAAACATGAAGGGCTATCCTGAAATCCACAGGATCTTCTAGAAAGAAGGCTTCCACTGATGGAGGTATGCATGTGATTGATAGTTCATGATGTAATTCCACATATCAGACAGATCCGCCGTGCCGCTGATAGGAAGCTTTCATTCAGCAGAGGGGAACCGTTTTATTCAAATACAATCACTTAAGCGCTGAAAACACGCGGCCAATTTCCAAGCATGTCTAGCTGAATGTAAATGACGGACACCGAGCAGATGACAAAGAACACAAGGCAACCAGTGAATTTGCATTGTGGTTATAGTGTGTAAACATGGAAAGTAACTTACAGATCTCTCCTCTGACAATCATACAAGGATTCCCCCGTGTAACCTCAGACCTCAGCCACAACTTTCACTAAATAGCTGCTCATATACATTAATACAGAACAGTCATATACACACCATGGCATAAGGGTGCAATGGCTACAGCAAAGAGCATCTCACAGCAACCTCCTAATGCTCCTCTAAAGGGTTTGTCCCATAAAAAATATTCTAGTTTTCAAACAGCACAGGGATCTGAATACTTTTAGAAACGCATGTAATTTTGTATAGCCACTGAGTTATTCAATAAAATGTATCAGTATAGCGCCACCTGCTGTTTGTTCTTATTTCTTTGTCCTGCTCACTGAGATGGCCGCACATGCTCAGTTTCATCTTTCAACTGCCTCCTGAGCTGTGATAGGGAGAGCGCGCCAGCAGAAAAGACACGCCCCCTGAGCTGTCAGCTTGATATGAATCTAGCAGAGCAATGAATGGGCAGATCTCTGGACCCATGTGAAGTACGAGGCTGGTTCTAGTTTTGTAGAAAGAGATTGTCATGTTCCCATATGAAGTGTAATTTTCATTTTTACATTAAACATGGGATAACCCCTTTAACATGGCCATGGAAACTGTGTGCCATAAGGAGTGATAGCCGTGACTATATGATGCCTACTGACCAGTCCGCATACAGTACAGTGTGGAAGCACAACTACTATGAGCATCTACTACTATGGAGGTCCCAAAGGATTGCATTACGTTTTTTTGCTGATCCATAGTCTTCAATAAGGCCATGTCCTGATTTTCACTGACAAGTATAGGACACGTTTCACCAGATACGCATTTTTGCGGACAACATACAGCCGTCTGAATGAGCCCTAACCCTGTAAGGCCTTTTTCCCCATATCAGTGAATCATGTACGTGTGCTGTCCGTGGTCTCCACAGGCCACTTATGTATTCATTGACTTTACTGTGTATTCACTCAAGCATGCCCTATTCTGTCTGATTTTGGATTCCTCACGCACATTATAGTCTACAGGTCTGTGAACACTACAGACACAATAGAGATGCCATCAGTGTTAGGTCCACGGTTTTCACAGATCATTGGTAGGAGATGTTCTGGAAACTAATTTGCTGCCTAGAAGTGTCCGTGGAATACAGATGACACAGAGGGCAAAAAAAAAAAAAAAAGACACCCAGACCCTCCATGGACATCTTCTCAGATGAACCACTGACCACCATGTTACGGATGTCACCACAGCCACATGAATGAGGTCTATTTCTGTACCAGGAGGACAAATGGTTAAACATGTGCATTAATAATGTATTGATGCACCAACATGTGCAGTAAAAATGTAAGGCCTCCATAGCACTCAACTAGGATTGTATTAGCACACCTTCATTTCACAACAGACCAGTTTATACAGAAAGTCTAAAAGCTACACCACTAAACTAAGTTAGTAGAAAAGAAAATACTAAGGGGGTCATTTATTAAGACCAGCGTTTTAGAAGCCGGTCATAATAAGCGCTATTAGAGATGAGCAAAGCGAGCTTCAGATCCTAGATCCAAAGTTGCGCCATGGCCTCAGACAAGGCGACGTCAGTTAATCCCAAAGTCTTGCGAGACTACAGTGAATAACTTCGGTATTTGATTTTTAAACTGGAAAACCATTTATAAAACTTGGATCCAAACTCTGCGTCTGTTCCAATTGGTACCTCGACTGGTAATGGCCAGCCTGCCCCCTTCCCCGCCATGCTAATACGGGTATATTTCTGGATATTTGTGGCATGTTTTCCCTCAAATATTGCCTGCTGGTTGTGAAACATTTGCTTTGTATTTTACAAGAATGAGAACTGAGCAAATGTATATTCCTAACATTTCACCTACATTCACCACAAAGTCTACCAGCTGCTTGAACGTGGAAATAAACTTATCTATAGGATTTCACATTCTAATATATAGTGATGATGAGACGTTATTTAGTTAGTAAGCTCCCTAATGTACAATTAATCCCCAGGTTCATCATTTTGTTGCACTAATTAAACATTTTAACGAAAATGGTCAAAAAGTACGCACAAGCTGTTTATCACTGCTGCCCTTTGCGCTCCACAATCCTCGGAGGACATGATGCTTTAGATGTGATAATTATTGAGTTCTTGAGTTTGACTAAGAAGCCACAGAGGAGCACCAGTAGTGAATTTCACATTAATCAGAGTTAACACTTTTTTTTTTTTTTTATTAAAGCCGTAATTATAATTTAAAAACATTTATTCATTTGTGAGAATAAGGGAGAGCAGTTTAACATTGAAGTACATTCTGATGAAAGACTCCGATTAAGTCAATTTTGTTAAATACTCCTCAATTAACAATTCAACAGAGGTTTTACCAAAAGACAAGAAGAAGTGCTACCACCAAACTTTAAGTGAAGAATTTAGAGCCTTCATATTGCACATCTGGCAATAGGATGAATTTCAAGTGTGGTAACATGACCTCGTGAGTCACAACCTCCAAAAGACCATCTCTAAATGCATGCTGGTGTGCCAAAAACTGTTCAATCAACTGACTGGCCCCGGGGGTTAGCAATGCCAGGAGAACAGCTCATCAATATTGTAGTCAATTTTCTGAGGTCCCCAAAAAGTTCCTTAGTAGACTGTAGCGACATTGGCTACTACAAGCATTACCAAAGATGGCCAAGTAGTACTGCCTGTAACGCAAGTAATGTAAGTGAACGGGGTTGTGTTGAAGTGATTCAAGAAATGCAAAAAGCTACAGTTCTCTGCGACTTTTGGGTCTTGGCAATGAGAATGTCACAATGCGAGTCCATTCACAATCCAAGATAGAAAGAGACTATGGCTGAGCCATCTGACTGAAGTAATAAACATTCCTTGGTATTCTGACAAGCGAGAAGGCCAGGGCCAAAAGGAGATGAGCGCACTCAAAGTTCATGCAAATGTGCCATCTATCAGTGAGATGCCAAACCCACAGGGTCAGTATTCCTAGGGCACTATTACACCTTGGGCATCAAACTATTCAGCCCATGACTGTGTGAGGGCACATGGATAATCACATGATACGACATACATTGCAGAGCAAGAGTTGTTTTCCACAGCTGCTGGATATACACTGGGTGATGTACCCTGTTGGGCATCCATTAGTCTAACTTAGGGATGCCCAACCTGCGGCCCTCCAGCTATTGCAAAACTACAACTCCCAGCATGCCTTCCACAGCTATCAGCCTTCCACAAGGCATGATGGGAGTTGTAGTTTTACAACAGCTGGAGGGCTGCAGGTTGAGCATGCCTATACAGGTGCATCGCAATAAATTAGAATATAAAAGAAAAGCTAATTTCATGAATTCAATTCAAAAAGGTGAAAATCATTCTAAAGACACAGTGATCTAGAGGAAGCATTAATTTTAATGTTGATGATTATGCCTTACAGCTAAAGAAAACCCAAAAGTTATTCTCAGAAAATTAGATTATTATACAAGACCAACTAAAAATTATTTTTTTTTAATACTGAAATGTACAGTATATGCACTCAATACACGGTCGGGACTCCTTTTGCATGAATAACTGCATCAATGTGCTATGGCGTGGAGGTAATCAGCCTGTGGCATTGCTGAGGTGTTATGGAAGCCCAGGTTGCTTTGTTAGCTGCCTTCAGCTCGAGTGCATTGTTGGGTCTGGTGTCTTATCTTCCTCTTGACAACACCCCATAGATTCTTTATGGGGTTGAGCTCAGGCGAGTTTGGCCAATCAAGCACAGTGATTCTATTATGGAATGGGTACTTTTGGCAGTGTGGCCAAGTGCCAGTCCCTGCTTGAAAATGAAATCAGCATCTCCATAAAGCTTGTCAGCAGAAGGAAGCATGAAATGCTCTAAAATTTCCGGGCAGATGGCGGTGCTGAATTTGGACCAACAAACCAATGACATGGCTCCACAAACCAAGACTGGTGGAAACCTCACACTGGACCTGAAGTAACTTGGATTGTGTGTCTCTGTACTCTTCCTCCACATTCTGGGACCTTGATTTCCAAAGGAAATGCAAAATTTACTTTCATCTGAAAACTGGACTGTGGACCACTGAGCAATAGTCCAGTCCTTTTTTACCATTGCCCAGGTAATGGGCTTCTGACATTGCTTTTGGGTCATGAGTGGCTTGACACAGGAATGTGACAGTTGTAGCCCATGTCCTGATATGTCTGTGTGTGGTGGCTCTTGAAGCACATACTCCAGCTGCAGTCCACTCCTTGTGAATCCGCCCCCAAATTCTTGAACGGCCTTTTCTTGACAATCCTTTCAAAGCTGCTGTTATCCCTGTTGCTTGTGCACCATTTTCCACAATTTTTCCTTCCACTCAACTTCCCATTAAAGGGTTTGTCTGCTTTTTTTTTTTTATATTGATGACCTATTATCAGGATAACGCTGATCAGCTGTTTGAAGAAAACACTGTGCTCGTATGAGCGCTGCCTTTACGGTTTGTTCTCTTCAAACAGCTGATCTACGAGGGTGTTGGAGTTGGACCCTCGCTTATCTATCCTGAGAATATTTCATCAACATAAAAAAAAGCGGCCAACCCCTTTAATATGCTCTGAAACAGCACTGTCAAGTCAGCAGTCTTCCCCATGATTGTGTAGCCTACCGAACCAGACCATTTAAAGAATTAGGTTTCCTTTGCTTGAATATTTTCACAATATTCAAATTAAAATAAATAAACACTTAAAATAGATAACTGTGTGTGCAATTAATCAATATAATTCGAGTTTCATTTTCGGAGTTGAATTAGTGAAATAAATTAACTTTTTGATGATATTCTAATTTATTGCTCTATATATAGAGAGATATATAGTTACAGAAAACAAAATGCTGCAGTCCATTGGACAATTACAGGTAAATTCTACTTCTACCAGCGGTCAACAATATTTCCAAAATATTTTCAGTGTTTCAAATTTATACTGTTCAGTATTTTATTTTTATTTTCAGCCAGGGTCTTAGAAAAAAAAATGCAAGTTTTTAGAATTGTGATATTGCATTTAAATCTAAAAATGAAATCGAACAACAGAAACCTATTTCATGCTTGGAAAATTCTATCCCAAATCTATTTTGGGGAAGCTTTAAATGGACACATTATCGCAGGGATGCAATTCTGCCGCCTCTCCAGAAATATTATTTGTCAATGTCAAGAGCCGGCAGTAACCTCTAGTTGCTAGGTTCAATGACCGCAGTGTCCCAACCGTTCACTTTGCCATTTCTGTTACATAGAATATACACTAATATAATAGAAATCTTATTAATCAAACCTAAGCGCTGCGCCACAATTATAGGTTTACCATCTATTTACAACCAAGATGCATATGGCTAAATAACAATACTTGGCACTCAGTAAACACCAACAGTCTGCGATAACTGCAGCATCACTGGATTACTACAAGATCTCACGGACTTACTGGCAATAGTATTCAATAACAGATCTTTGGAGAAAAAGAAGCACATTGAAACAAGACCTCTTAACCCCTTAAGGACCGGAGGTTTTTTTTTGTGTGTTCGTTTTGCGCTCCCTGCCTTCAGAGCCATAACTTTTTTAGTTATCAGTTCACATAGCCATATGAGGGCTTGTTTTTTGCGGGACAAGTTGTACTTTCCAAGGGCACCATTTAATATTGCATATGATGTAGTGGGGAAAAAAAATTCCAAATGGGGTGAAATTGCAAAAAAAAAAAAAAAAGCAATTCCACCAATTTTAGGGGTTTTTAAATTATAATGTTCGATAAAACTGACCAGTTAGTTTTATTCAACAGGTCAGTACGAATCCAGAGATACATACTATGTATAGTTTTTCTTGCGTTTTGATAGTGAAATTTTTTTTTTTATAGTGAAAAAAAAAAAACTGTTTTACTTTTGTCACCATATTTTGACCCCTATAACTTTTTTTGTAATTATGTGTACGGAGCTGTGTGGGGGCTCATTTTTTGTGGTGCAATCTGATCTCTTTATATGACTTTTCGATAACCTTTTATTTTTTTTAGGAAATGAAGTGTCCAAAAATGGCGAACCGGCCACCTTTGACGCTTTTTTCCGTTTACCCTGTGTATTTATTTTTTAGTCAAAAGGGGGGGTGATTTGAATTTTTAGGTTATTTGTAATAAAAAATTTTTTTTTTTTTTTTTTTTTTTACACATTCCTATAGTTCCCATAGGGAACTATAACATGCAATAATTAGATTGCTATTCTCATACATTCTATTGCAATAGCATTGGAATATATGAGAAAATCGAGGACCTATTCTGAGTTCGGCACTCCTATACACATTAAGCCTTATTCACACGTCCGTAGTGTGTTTTGCGGAAACACGGATCCGCAAAACACGGAAACACGGATCCGCAAAACACGGACGGCTGCAATGTGCATTCCGCATTTTGCGGACCGCACATTGCTGGCACTATAGAAAGAATGCATTTTCTTGTCCGCAATTGCGGACAAGAATAGGACATGTTCGATTTTTTTGCGGAAACGGAAACACGGATGCGGAAACACGGATGCGGACATCACATAGTGTGCTGTCCACATCCATTCCTGCCCCTATGAAATGAATGGGTCTGCAACCCTTCCGCAAAATTGCGGAAGGGATGCGGATCCATTTTGCGGACGTGTGAATTAGGCCTTAGGCTGGGTTTAAATCATGTTTTTGCACTACATTTAAAGTACATGTTTGAAAAAAACACATATAAAGTATAAGTAAATACAATAGTGCACTATGCTTTTACCATCCTGCAGAGTGCAGTTAAAAAAAAAAAAAAAGTCTACTTTAACATATACCTTTTTTCTTATACAATGAAATTCTATGGTGATGGATACCACTGTGAGACATCTGTCTGAAGCATCTGTTTAATGTATACGTAAAACAAGTCAAAAATGTGAGGTGAACACAGCCTTAGATTGTCGGCTGGTCCTGCTGAAATGACCAAGTTTACTCCTCAATACGCCAATATGTATGAGGACTTTTAGAATACAGGACTTTGTAGCTGATGGCTCACTCATGACATCATTCTCAAGGCTGGAGCTGCAGTCATGCTGATTGAATGTTCACATCATCCTGCCTGGTCCGTCAATCAGCATGAGGTGAGCATGGCCAGAGGAGGGAGAACGGGGCCTCTAGGAGTAGGGGCAATACCCGCATTGCTCCTGAAAGCTCATTTGCACAAAATAAAAAAGTTATTTTTTCACAAAAATGGAGGCACATAGAAAGACGGGAGACAGACTTCGTGTCAGATGACATTAAAGGGACCCTGTCATCAGCTTTATGCTGACCTCACTGAGGGCAGCATAAAATAGTGACATAAGTGCTGTCAGCGGTGTAATTTATGAGCTAAAAGTAAGTGGTTGCTGAGAACCAGCATCATAATCATTGCAGCCCAGGCCTTGAAAAGAGTCAAATCTACCTGTGAAGAGTCATGGTGATTATAATCTCCTGCTCTCCCCGCCCATCTACTGATTGGCAGTTCTCTCCTAGACAGAAAGGGAGAAAACTAGGTAGAAGCCTGTCAGTCATCAGCAGGTGGGCACGGAGAGCAAGAATTCAGGAATAACCAGGACTCTTCTCAGGTGGCCATGAATCTTTTCCAGGCCCATGCTGTACAAGTTGGATAGCGCTTCACATTGTTAGTGTGGGTCACAGGGAATAGTTTCCAAGCCAATTTTCATGTAGAGAAATAAGGTTCCTGGACACCACTGTAATGCTTCGGTGCGTTTATTTTAAGCTGAATACATAAATTGCGGATTGTTTCAAGTGACAGTTTCAAGTGACGTTTCGGCAACAGCCTTCTTCAGGCAACTGGATGTGCCGCACTGAAGATATAGAGAGGCCAATATGGCGCTGCAAGGGGCTCTGTGGCCTTGTGGGCGGTGCAGTAGTGTATAGGGCAGAAGTGCCGTTGATGTGCCCATCATGTTTTTTTTCCAGGCCCAGTCTGCAATGATTGTGATGTTTGCTCTCGGCAACCATTTACTTTTAACTCTTAAATGACAGACCGCTGAAATCAACTCACCTGTCTACTTTGGCTGACTTTAGACGTGTTAAAGGGAACCTGTCAACTTTATGCTGCCCATACTAACAGCAGCATAATGTTCCTTATGACAGAAGCCCTTTAAATACACTGCAAGATAAAGCTTTTTTCAGCATGCACACACATTATTCTACAAAGTATTATTGCACTAAAAATAAGGCAATACACAAGCACATAAAACATCTACTTACATCTGGATATTCTTTTACAGGCACATAAAGTTTTTCTTGTAACTGTACAATAGGTCCAATGCCATCGGGCAATTCGGCACATCGTCTGTCAGGGTTGCCACTGCCATTTAACGTGTCGTTGTACATGTCTTTCCGTACTCTGCTGATCTCTGTTCAGACACAAAGATAACAATGAAAAACTGAGAGAACCGCAAATACTTTCAGTAAAATGTAGAATTCCTAAGAACTGATAGCGGTCATTACTAGCTGTATATAGTGTTGTGGAATACCCGGCTAGCAGACTTTCTGGACTATCGCATGCCTGATTCAAGGGATTTTCCAGTTATCGGAAGGCTGGGTATAAAATCCTATTCACAAACGGTCAATAAAAGGCTACTAAATTTATCACACAACAGTATTCAAGTGTTCTGATGGGAGAATGGAAATGGCCTTGCAAATTCATCAGTCTAAAGCTGGCCATACACAACATACGTCGGATGAACTTGACTATTTTGGCGGGATAAGCCAACCATATGGGGGCCTCCCGACTTACTGTCAATAGCAGATGGTGAATAGGATAAGAATCTGGCTCAACTGCCAGATGCATTGGTTATCGAGGAGGTAAAATATGCCATATAACAGCAACTTTCTCACCTCTCCAGGACACACATGTCCGGCTAAGCCAAGCCTGCATGTAGGCAGGGTTTCTCAACTCCGGTCCCTGGGACCCACCTACCGGTCATGTTTTCAGGATTTCCTTAGAATTAAGCAGGTGATATAATTAGTGTCCAATCATCAGGACTTACCACAGGTATTCATTATGTGGGATATTCTCAAATCCTGACAGTTAGGTGGGTCCTGAGGTCCGGAGTTGAGAAACCCTGATGTAGGGGGTCAAGAAAGCTTTTGGCCAATCAAGCGTCCAGTCGACAGGTAACTAATGTACAGAGAACCTTAGGCCTCATGGCCACTTTTGGGGTTCTTATTAAACTTGCTTCCACAAATTTTTGCTTTTCTCAAAGTGCATTTCTACGCAGGAGGTGTACACAAAAGTCATGTCTCCTATTGAAATGGATGGAAACGTGCAGACAATATTTATAAATGAAGTTTATTAATTTTAATGTTTTCCATTTGCTTTCTCAGATAGAAAGAAGCTTCCTACAACATCCATAGTGGAGCAGAAGTATAGACAGATTTATTTTATTTATTTATTTAGGGGGGGGGGGGGGGCTGTAATAAATTAAAGCAGTGAATTTATGGAATGATGGATGGTGGCTAAACTAGAAATGCTTAAGAAAAAAAAAAGCAGCTAGCCTGTAACATGCTCTTTTAATTTGAAAGGTCATTCTAATAAAACACAGTAGAAAATATATCAAGTGTGTCAAATAAATTGAAAGGGCAACAACATAATGGACCCGAGAGACCGGGGAAAATGCTGCCCCAAGCAAGTAAGCAAAGCTGGCTCCCAGGGTACAAGCTGCCAGCTTCTGCACTAGACTGGAGCTGGTTTTACATAATCAGCTGGTTGATTTTAAAAATGATAACCAAATCCCTAGCAATGCGGGAGATTACGCCGGATTAGGGGGTTGTACTCACTTGCTATTGTAACAGTCTTTACATTATTATGCTTCCTCAGTGGCCATAAGGTTATATTCAGCCTACATAGGCGGAATTTACAAAGATTACAGTGCCCTTGGTAAAATCATCAATTTCACGTCGCTTGTAAAAAGTTCAGCCTACAACAAAACATTTTCACCAAGCGAGTCTACAGCGCAGCAAATACAGCTACTCCAGCAAGCAATAGCAAAGAGAACGAAGCAAGCAAATAGCACGGTACAGTAAAGAAATATAAATTATATATACATATTATATCTTTATTAACTCCATGAAAGATTAGTACGTCAATAATGTCAAGTGAGTTTAAGCGTGTCAGCTAAAGGGGAAGAGTGGCCGGCGGTGGTTCCATTGAAGAGGTGGTGGGGCTGATGAAAGCCTGGCAGCAGATCTAGGCCTGCAGGCTCTCCACACAAAAGAAAATGATTGAATTCTGAAATTGAGAGAGCTGACAAATCAGCAGAAGCACTGTCCATTAATCACTAGCGTGACAGTTTAATCATCCTAAGTACTTTTATAAATAGTGCTCACAGGAGAAATCCAGATTTTATTTAACCCCTTATGATAAGTGGCTGCTAACCAACTGTTGAAAAATTAGCTAAACAGCATACTGTCCATAAATATATGAGTAAGGAACAACTGTAAAAATAGGGCCTAATACGACAATCAACAATTGCAGGTGCAAATAAACGCCGATCAGGGAAATCATCTTGATCATAACTGCACAAGATTAATGGTAACGACAACTACACCACAGAAGAGGCACCAAACTGTAGTACATGCAAGTGGAAATACAATTAGTTCATTCAGAACACACCACAGCAATGAGAACGTATACTGACCCAGTAGTATACAGATGGTTGAGGTGCCATTTCTGGGTCTGTATACTTTATCAGTGTATTCACTTACCTGATGTAATAGTGTTTTCACGTGCATGCACTTTTTGACCACAGTTCTGTGGTGTAGCGGTGATTACCATGTACTTGTTTTTAATGTTGTGCAGTTGTTATAATAGATGATATTTTTCAGAAATATGACTACCAAGTCTGCTTCCAGCCCCTCTGCCACCCGGAACCACACGGCTGCTTTAGGAACCAGCCAGGAGCTGGAAGGCATTTACAGACAGATTTGCCAGTCAATGTTATCTCAAAGCCTCCATCCACCCTGTGAACAATTCCTCTAAATCGCTACCAAGTGTACGCCGTTATTACTAGGATCAGGATTGGCCACCAAACGGTAGAAAACCAAAATGAAAGCCCGTCTATAACAAACACAATTATGACCCATCAAGCTAGAAAACGTCTCTGCTGCGCAGAGTGACCGCTACCCTCAGCAGAGTCAACTTACAGGAAACATTTATGGGAAGCAGTTGAACAACAAATGAAAAATGGAGGGAATTAGGGAGAACCATAACAAAGATGAGGCGAATCCAGTCAGCAAGCAGGGGAAAGTGGCATATCTGACCGTACAAACATTGTAGAATAACAGTTTATAACACAGATGTTTCATCCAAAAGACAGATGGTTGAAACAGTTTCTGGGAATAGTTGTCTGCATCTCAGCGTGACAAGAGGGGAAAAATTCCCTGAAACGGATACAGTCACGTAGCAAATCTAGATTTTATCAGGATTGAAAGAAATTCCAGCATTTAACTTCAGTACTGCCCGAACGACCTCCACTTCACATATAACAAGGTGCAGTAGAAAGGATTATACATGGGGTTTTTAAGAACCATGTTTAAACTTGCTGTATGTAAAAGAATGAAGTGTGGTTGGAAAACCTATCATCATGACAGAAATGCTATCTCAATGGGATCTATGCATGCCCAGGCTGACATTAAAATCCAAAGTAGTTTTTAAAGGCATTTTTTCCTCATGTAGCTCTCTCTCTCTTATACATACCAGATAAAATCCAAAAGGAACACAAAACTTACCTCAAAGAGCAACATGCAACTGGCATACCAAGCAAGAGAAGCTCATGGTAGAGTTGCATGGATGAGGTGCTATAAACGACCCCCGGTGGGCAAGTAATCACCACAAACACAAATGCTATAGAAGCAGAAACCTATATAGCACATGCTAAGAACGGTCAGGAAGGGCAGACACAGGGGCGAGCCTTTGCGGATAATACGTCCCTGTATATTACTTAAACTGCAACTTTTACATGCAGATTCAGATAACAGAATGGAGGAAAAAGCAAATCCTCCACTTTGGTGCCGTCAGAGGTACACAGGTATCATTTCCAGCACTTCTACTATATGAATTTAGAGAAGCTGTGATGGGTGGAAGGCCACCTCTCTATGTTAACATCTAGTCTGATGTTTGCATGTCAGGTATCCCAGTCCTATGTTGAAGATGGGTACGTGAAAAGTCCAGTTTGTATGTGTACATCACGCTATCTATAGCAACTGCGACATATCCGTACATGCCCGTGCTGTAATGAAGGGGGGCTTGACAAGAAAGAATCACATTCCTCTCCTATGCCATGGCTGGCATGTATGCTATTTTTATTTTTCTGCCAGTTCCCTCAGACAAAGAATGACCTTGAGAGCGGAGGCCTTGCAGCAGACGGCAGCAAACGCTGGATTATTTTACACTCTTCAGCAACAAAGGGTTGCTCTTCTTTTTTGAGAGACTGGTTAAAGCTCATGCACCACTTAAAATATTAACCAGAAAAAACCCAGTCACAATGCAGCCACATTTACCTCAGTGACAAGACGGTACTCGCAAAGTGGCCCAATTCTGAAATCCACCAGTTTTCACTAGAAATGAAACATTTCTGCAGCCATGTTCATGCTTGGCTCTGCCATACTATTAAATATCAGCTGTGGCACTGATTTCCTGATGGTCCCAAAAAAGTTGCCTCAAATGTAAAATCTACAAATTTAAGAAAATTGTTATTTTTCAGCATATTGTGCATTTTATGCACCTAACCAGCATCCATTTAGAGTGGAAAAATGCATGCAGCGTTTCTGCATACGCTCAGTAACAAAGTTCAATGTCAAAACAGAGGGCAAGGGAGGAAAAAATAGCCCCTTCGCAAATTACAGGACGAGACCCTAAGGCCTCCTTCACAAACACTTTAGCCCTGATTTATCAAGACTGGCATATGTCCTACTCTGGACTTGATATTATTTGCTCTAAAGAATAGGTGTACGGGGAGGATAAATCTCCCCTTTAATCTGCAGTTAAAATGAATGCTAAAAAAATACACATTTTATTCTGGGTTACCGTAAGTATATACAAGTTCTAATAGAAAAACACCAACAAAAAATAAAAAAAGTGTATATAGAGCTTTCAATATCTAAATATAGATACGCAATGGTTTTAGTCTGCCCGAATCCCAGCAGCCAGATCTCTGCTGGATCCTATTATAGTGAATAGGGTTGGTGGGCATGTGGTAGAATCCGGCTATGCCGGATCCAGAGAGCTCCTACAGGCTGTTTCGGCATAGAACGCTAGCTCCAAGGCTAATATGAAAGATGCCTAAACAGGAACCTAAATCAAGGAGATAAAGGGGCTGACAGAGGAAGGATTAGGAGCAAGGGTGCACAGAGTGGCTTGGACCTGCCCGCGGGGCACTTAACTGCTCAACTGCATATGGGTTAAAAGTATTTTTTCTCCAGAATGAAGGAACGGATCGCTAAGTACAAGGTGAGATAACATGACATTAGCTAACCCTACAAGACTTTGTGCCTGGTTTATCAGTGAATCTGCTGAGGACAGACACCCTTTAACACATACCATATGGGATTTTGACCTCGGTGTAAATAGTGTCTTGAAGAGAGAAATAATGCCGCCATCTAGCTTTGTGTCACTTCAGGGTTGAGTCACTTGAGGCTGTACAGTGATACCTCAAGAACAGAAAATATTCACTAGTGGTTTATCACCACAACCACTGAAACAAAAGTACACCGACAAGAGGTTGTGAAATGCCCCATAGTCCCCATTTTTAGAGGTAATACCTACAGGCAGTAACCAGATTGTCTGAGCCAAGGTTAAACCACACAGCCCACCCATAGCTGCCCCAGGAATGGGGACTTTTTGTAGCACTTCAATCTTGACTACATACTGACAGCAGATGGCATAGTCAATTCATTGCTTTGGACTACAGCTGTAGCTCAATTGTTAAAAATCAATTTGTAGGCACACTATAACCCCCTTAAAGTGACCATGCTGTAGATTGTCAGGCATTCTACACAGTTCAGTCTTCATTAGGTCTTGCATGTGGACAAGGGGGAAATATCAGCATATAACGTCTCATGAGATCATATACATATTCAGAGCCCATGTTCTGGTGACCACCTAGGAGCCTTTCCAGTTTACTGCTCATCTAATCAGACCCGACATCCTGCTAATGTAACGCGCACCCTAATTTCCTTATGTCTGTCGGTGCCGCCACTAAATGATCGCATTTTCCCCAAGTAACCAAAACATTTTGTGCGTTCTTACAAGTCCAATTTCTTTTCAGCATTTGTTGAGAACTCAATGAAAGCAAATTTATTAGCATCATTATGATCGCTCAACTTGCTGCGCGGATGCCATAGATATGCAAAGCTGAATTTCTGCGTCCATCTGTTTTCTCTTTGTGCATCACTAGTCATGTAAAGCTGCAGACAAGATCAGTCACACGCACATACACAAACATCATAAAATAAGCAGGCTACAGCCACGGGGAGGGGGACCAGAGGCACGCTCTGCGAGGACAGATTTCATACAGATCAATAATTACTAACACAAATTATTACACATTGGTTCTATTATTTCCTACATGTGCAGCCCTATTCCAAAGGGGAAGTCACGCTGACAACTCTCATCATTTCAAACGCATCACCACGTGATTGAGCAGAATCTGCTAACATCTCACAATCCGACTAACAAACACGTTTCAGCACAATTTACCCAGAACCAGGTCAGGACTGCACAGACTGTTCAGAAGATGAATACACCTACAAGCCTTCCACACTGGATATATGATTACTATATACATTCATGTTTGCCCACGTGTCTTCCCGGAAAGGATTAGCCAGGCACTTGTCAGGAACCTGACAGACATGGCACTGTTTTGAGGAAAGACATCTCCGTTCCATTAGACGGAGCCTGACAATTCTCAGCTATGCAGCGCTTTGACTCCTCAAAGACACAGTCTGTGTATGACAGGGCTGCCAGAAAACCGCACAGCGGCAGCTCCATCCTTCAGGAAAGGAACTGGAAGAGACAGCCAAGTACATGAGCACCTTAAATCAAACACCCGCCACTCGGTGACAAACAGCAAGATCCAGCTGTGTCATCATAAGGGACACCGTCTACCGACCATATCTCATGGCATAGTCATAAAACCAGATAAGAACGGGCACAATGATGATCCAGGAACATGAAGAGCTCACAGATGTCACCAGGAAAGGAGAAATATTCAGGTCCTTTATTTGTCAGATAAAGCAAGCCACGTCCCTCCACCATTCCAAATCAAGGATGGGACCATATTTAAAGGAATGTTAACCATTAATGTAAGAAGACAGCGGGTGAAGCACAGGTCATATGCAGGAGACAAAGTATGGGTCAGAGAGCCAGGGCAAATACTACAGCAGATACAGAGCGGCCACAAGACACACCATCCATTTCCCCGCTAAACACATGGGTGGAAGACGACCTGCATGTGGCAGCAAATGATGAAAATACCAAGCTACCATCACAGAGCAATTAGATAATACACAGAAAGGCTCATGTCTATGCGGCCTGGGTTCTAACCACATATATGTATCTAGTCTAAATCACCTTGTATATTAGGAGAAAGTGGCGAGACCCCACAAATTACTTTAGAATAGAAAAATGTCCCACATTTCATTTACCACTGGTTCTTTTTGGGGTCTTGAACCACTGTGTGCAATGAAGTGCTGGTCCTCTCACATGCAAAAAGGTAGGTAGACAGAAGCAGTCAGCTCTCCAGACACAGATATGTGACACTTCAGTTCTTCATGAGAAAACAAATCTATAACTTCTATTTTAAAAACATTCCTTCTAGAAATATATGAATAAATTGAAAACTTGGCACTACCAGTTCAGAATGTGTGCACCTACAGCCTTTGACACACAAGGGGAACAGTAGCATCCAGGTGTCATTTTATTCAAAAATCTATATTCTCTTGGAGAATTCTTTATTGAAATAAGAGAAGATTGATGCAGTGGAATCCCTTATGCTCAAATTATTGCAATGAAGGTTTGATAGGAGATATAGAGATTAAGATAGAGATTAAGATTTTATTATTTTTTTCTACACATACACACAGATTATAAGCCCTTATGTAACATCCTCACCCCTTTTGTTTGTTTACAATTGAATGTACACAGCTATCATAAACTGTCCATACATCATAGGTAGGTTAGCATTAGATCCCATGCCACATTGAGAGACCTTGACGGGGTGTGCGGGCTTCAGTATGTTCTTGATATAAGAATATATTGGCGAACTGTCTCATTTCAATATCAGCTTGAGGGTTTAGCCATTTTCAGAGATTTTCTGTTTTTATAGCCCCATCCGCACATTTGTCTTACATGTGGTCCGTTGCAGGCATCCTCCATTGTGTGCATTTTTGCTGGGGATTGCTGTTAGCAACGGATCACATGTGCAGGATTTGCTCCCCCTGTTAGAAATGTGCCACAGCATTTGGGGTTTAGAGCATTTTCTGCTTTTAAGACCTGTGTAGGATGTTTTTGTGGTACATGTGGTCCGTTGCAGGCATCCTCCATTGTATGCATTTTTGCTGGGGATCACTGTTAGCAATGGATCACATGTGCAGGATTTGCTCCACCTGTTAGAAATGTGCCACAGCATTTGGGGTCTCAAGCATCTTTTGCCATTTAGACCAATTTATTCCGTGATTTTGTCATTTACAATTGAGGACAGAGGGAAAGCAGAATACTTTAGGGCTAATTATCGATTATAGGTCTCTGTGCCGAGGTGACTTGAAATGCAGAGAACACAAGTCTGACACCACATATGGCTCTGCAGGCGACTAGTAAGCCTGGCTAAGGTGATAAAGAACACCCAGATGAAAAGTGATTTATGTAGCGGGTGATCACTATCTGGCTAGGTGCTACAGAGTCATGTGATATACAGCCAGGAAAGATAACCTCTGCACCAGTTAACCAGACAAGAGGCAGATATCTCTCTAGTAGAAGAACATTCATCTTCCTCTTCTCCAGGTTCCAACTCATTGAGACTAAATCAAAATGTAAATCTAGCAAGAAATGTGAAGGCTGAGGGAACAGATCAGTACCAAGCAGGGACTATACACCGCTCAATACATACCAGGACAAAACCGAGCACGGAAAGTCTAGGACCAAGTGCACACTCCGCTCACATTCAGGTCACATTACTACTGTCCTGTAGTTCTCCTCATGAAGCAGAGTCAATGACACCGTACATGCAATGGCCGATGCTGAACTGTGTCCTATTGTGGAGAAATGTCAATGTCTTTCAGCAAGGAGAATGGAAACGCCCAGATCTCCAATGATTCCTAACTTTTTAGGAGGAATAATGAAGGAACGGCACAATGCAGAATCCTAAGAAAAGATGCTTGAGACTTGCTATGTTTGGGAACTGGACCAAGCTGCGATATTGCAGTCACAGACATTTCTATGGGGTCATATGGACTTCCATTATACAAATATTTCATTCTGATGCATGTAACAGGATGGCAAAGATTTGCTGTGAATTACAGTATATGCCTCTGGTCACACCCCTCCGGCTAAGCTCCAACCATGTAGCTATTTTTTTTTTTTTTTAAGGGATGTAATCGGCATAAACACTAAAAGTTGCAAAACTTTTTCAGAAATGTTGCTTGCAAAAAATTGTGACTTTATGACAGAATATTTCTGTCACAAAGGGCATGATGAAGTTTCACATCCAGCTGCATGACACCACGAGGTTGCACACGTCACCTCCATCCTGCATTCGAAGCATTCTTCCATCTAAAGTCATTAGCGTCTTCAAATCCATCATCCTGTTGTGATCGCTCTTAACAGCTGGCTGAAGTTAATTTTAATGCATTCCTCCCAGCCAGGTAAATTAAAGACTAGAGGTTTCCTTCCCCCTCACACGTATAATCAAATGTAATTACTCCAGTTTTAACAATTCTTTCTTCCATCACACTCTACACGTAAGCATAATGAGGACGCTAGAAACAAGCAGGTAAGCACAGCAGGCTGATCTGCACATCAACATTAATTAACAAATGTATTAACGCCAACTGACACAGGTGCTGGATGGCGCGCCGAACATCTCTGCTGACTGATGCTGTCAACTTCTATACCGTGGCTGAGAAACTGCAAGGGTACAGCCACACTAGGATTTGGTTTTCTAAATGTCATTAACACAATGTGGAAAGTTTCCACAATGAGGTGCACATAACTCACATACAGGGTGGAACTGAAGTGCACAGTGCGTCAACGGTGCTATTGTGCTATGAATTCAGCAACAAAATCCACAACTGGTAAGGATATGGCTGCTGCGCAAATGCCAAAAGATATGCTGCAGGTTATCCTACGTGGAAAACCCATGTCGTATGGACATAACCTAAATGTAAAGTAATACAATAATATGAGCATACAGAGTGGATTGGATTAAAAAATAAAGAAAAATTAAATTAAACACAAGAAAATGTGTGCAAGAGACACTAGATGAGAAAATCTCTCTCTTATCAAAACTGGTGTAAAGGAAAACTGGGACTAAAACTCAGGATAGGTCAATATCAGATCGACAGGGGTCCGACACCCAGCACCCACGCCGATCAGCTGTTTGAAGAGAAGGCGCGCGCCGTGCCACCACTGCTTCACCTCATTGCCTACCTGCTCGCTGTTGCATCTGCAGTGGTGAGCAGGTTTAATTACATCCAAGCCGTTCCATTCATTTCATTCAATGGGACGGATCTGTAGTATACACTTGTATAGGAACGAGCCGTCCCATTGAAATGAATGGAACGGCTTGGGTGTAATTACACCCGCTCACCACTGCAGATGCAACAGCGAGCAGGTAAACAATGAAGAAGCGGCAGCGCTGGCACGGCGCGCGCCTTCTGTTCAAACAGCTGATCGGCGGGGGTGCTGGGTGTTGGACCCCCACCGATCTGATATTGATGACACATCCTGAGGATAGGTCATCAATAAAAATAACTTGGACAACCCCTATAAGTAATCAGATTCCACCAGACATCTTCCAAAAGAGCTCTGAAAAATGAAATGTAGAATCTAATTGGTTGCTATGGGTAACTAAGCCAGTTTTAATTTAAACAATTTTGATAAATCTCCCTCTATGTGCCTCAATGTACCAGAATTTGGGTGGATAACACGTTATCATATGTTGTATGTTGATATTTATCGCTTTTCCAGACGTCTCTCAGTAAAGCTTGCTGCTGTTTTCACTTTGCAGGAATAAATGTGACCTGTGGGCATCTCGTCAAGCTAGGTTATTAGACTGGTGCACTATACGACAAATAAGCCGACATAAGATACGACCTCTCCATCAGCCATGTCTACAGCTTCCGGCATAAAGAAAGAGATCAGAAGGATAAGAGATGGAGTGAGGAGGCTTTGTTACCATATGTATCCATAGTATTCCATTTACCCAATGTAGGGTTGGGCAGAAGTCACAATAATGTTTGAATCAGCGTCATAGACGCAAGACTCGAGTAGTTTTACGCATTTTTTTTTCTAGTCCTTAAAGGGGTTATCCAGTATCTACAACAGCCCCCCCCAAAAAAATGTACTAACCCCCGCACTGCCGCTTCTCCCTGTACACGGCGGGGATAGGGGGGAGCCTACCTAGCACCGCAGGTGACGATAGAGAAGCTCATCGCCTTCCCCGCCTGCCACCCTTGTCCAGAGAAGTGACATCACCCTCACCAGGAGCAGCTCCAGACTAAACACCACAATGTGGTCACAGCCTTTGTTGATGTTAGTCATGTGAGCAGCCACGTGTGAGAGGAGTTAAGAGAACTCATCGAGGCTCCGTGTAAGACTGTGCTGAATCTGAAGGTAACTTAGTGGAGCATGTGTATAAAGCAGGGCTATATGCAAGTATAAGGCTACTTTCACACTTGCGTTGGTGCGGATCCGTCTGTTTATTTGCACAGACGGATCCACACCTATAATGCAAACGTTTGTATCCGTTCAGAACGGATCCGTTTGCATTAGTTAAAAGAAAAATGACAAAGTCCAAAACGGATCCGTTTTGAATTACTTTGAAAGTCAATGGAGAACGGATCCGTTTCCAAATGCACCATATTGTGTCATTGAAAACGGATCCGTCCCCATTGACTTACATTGTAATTCAAAACTGATCCTTTAGGCCCCGCCTCTTCAGACAGATACCAAAATGCTGCATGCTGCGTTTTGGTGTCTGCCTCCAAAACAGAATAGAAGCGGAACGGAGCCGAACTGATGCATTCTGAACAGATCCTTATCCATTCAGAATGCATTGGGGCTGAACTGATCCGTTTTGGACCGTTTGTGAGAGCCCTGAAACGGATCTCACAAACGGAATCCAAAACGCCAGTGTGAAAGTACCCTAAACAAGCATATTGGCCATGTAGCAGAGCCACGTGTGCAATGGCCATGTATCTGAGCTCAGTATATGCTCGATATGTAGCAGAGCTACATATAGAGCTTTGTTATTGGTACGGAGGCTGCTGATTTGTCAATTTGGGTGAGCTGCCGGGTCATTTGCTGCACCACTCAGATCACTGTGGAGGACGCCAGTACAGTGGCGCCACCATCTTCACCAATCCTGCTAGTGGAGTGGTGGCCTGGTGTGGTAAGCAGCCTCTTGTGAGAGGTGCTGTGGGCACTAGTGAACGGGGTGAACGGGTTTGAAGTGAATACACAGCAAGAACTGGGCGGTTATAGCCAAATAATTATAGAATAGGCTTGGGAGCACCGTTTATGGCTCTGGTATGGGGGCACATCTTACGGAATGATCACATCTGACACTATAAATGGGGCAACAAAATCTGTACTCATCCTTCACTAAAAATATTCCTCAAAAGTTCTAAAAGGAGTATTTTTACTGTTCTGGAAAAAATGGAGTGCAACCTCTGGGGTTGGGTAAAAAGAGCCTCCTGGCCTTGTTCAGGGCTGTTACATTAGAGATGTGCTTCACTTGGTCAAATAATGTTAAACTTCAGTGGTGACACTGGCTCTGTTTTGAGGGTGGGAGGCATTTCTATTTGATATTGGAAGGCCACAGTGTACAGATGGCATTGATCGCACATGAGCTTTCAGGAATGCACAAATCTCTTCATATGTTGAATAAGGGATCTGCGTGCTATGAAAGGCTCATACATAATACCATCTGCATAGAATTTTGCTGTTGGCCCAACAGATAAAAAATAATATCAAGCAAAACGAATGCTGAAGTGACAATAATAATCCACCAACCTGATACAATCACATAGAATAGATGTGTGTGGATATGCTTGTATCATTTATCATCATATACAAGCCAAAGTAAACTGCGCACACACTAAACCAAACGGTGTATACCAGTGATGTCTGACAAGTGACTGCTGACTGCCCGCAAGCGTACATGTGACCCCCTCCAAATGTGTACCAGCATTATCACTGGGGGGAGGCTCTGCACAGAGCCACTTACCCGCACCCCATAAATCCAACAGTTGCCGATACCCAGGCCGCCTTCCTGAATATTTCTACATATAATGCAGCAGCGCGCTTCATGACAGCTGCAATGAACAACCCCCCAGAGACTGCAAGGGATTTTTACCATTCCCCTAAGATAATAAAATGCTGCTGTGTATAAGCATCTATCGGAAAGAAAGGATGAAAGCCTCCAGGATGTGTCCTGCCCAGCTTCTTCTCTAGTGCCTTCCCTGTCAGTACAAACTGGAGAATAACTGGTTGAGAGATGTATAAATACACTATGTAGGGTTCAGGCAGAAAGAGGATCCAGCACTGGGGGACTTCTGCTGTGTGGAGGACGCAAGTTATGATGTGACATACAGATATACCAGTATGGTCTACTTGGGAATATTTTTGAAATTGCCAAAACCCTTTAAATATCAAAGCAGAATTTTTTTATCCATAATGTTTTTTTCTCTCCAAAAAACGCGGGTGGATGCAGACCAAAAATACATTTGTGTGCATGAGCCCCACGTTAGATAAGCCTTATCGTAGCATCTTTGTTAATTGGGTGGCGTTTTGTCTGGCTAACTTTTTATCAAAAACAATTTGTCCATAGGAAAAAAATTGCCATGAAAAAAACACTAGCGGCAAGACACAATGGGGGAGATTTATCAAAACTGGTGTAAAAGGAAAACTGGCTTAGTTACCCATAACAACCAATCAGGTTCCACCTTCTAATTTTCAGAGTGCTTTTGGAAAATGAAATCTGAAATTTGATTGGTCAACCAAGCCAGTCTCTCTACACACCAGTTTATTTATTTATTTTTAAATCTCCCATTTGCAATAGATGCCTGAAAAGTTACAGAAAAACTGCAAGGTGAATTTAGCTCTGGACTGTTTTTTAATCTGAGAGGAAAAAAAAAAAAAAACACCAGAATAAACACAGGCTTTTTTGGCCACCTGTATGTAAGGACGACAATATACCTACAGATCCCCACCACTACTAATCCATGGATACCTGGGAATTAGGGCTGCACGATGTGGGAATTTTGTGCGATTGCCATTAGGGTGCTAAAAATTGCGATACATTTTAAGGGAATTGTGCTAGAGGTCTATCTGCTTGGATTTTCAGAAGACTGATAATGTGAAATGTAGTTATGCTGAACTCGAACTGAAATGCGCAGTGTTTTTCAAAATAAAATACATATTTGCATTACTGCAAAAGTATAAAATACAAAACTTGCCATTTTCTTAGTAGCACTGCACAGAACAGATAAATAAAATCGATATAAGAACATGTCATTAAAATAACGACTTTCCACCAGCCCCTCCTCCCTCCCCGCACTGTAACTGATGTATCGCTGGCCGCGCTGTGCAGCATAGCGCCCGGAGATACAGTGTCACGTAGAAAGTCAACCATCGCTTTATAAGACGCACTGGGAAGTGGGTCTTATAAAGCGAAAAATACGGTAATATAATTGCAGCATTCTTGGGTTGGCAAATTGCGAAAGCGATATGGCGATTAATTGTGATTGCTTTCGTGATATATTGTGCAGGCCTACTGGGAATTAACTATTTCACATTTGGAGGGGCAGAGAACTTCCTCCAATTTCTTCTTTAACCTAAGAAGTACCAGCAGCATGACCTGGTATTCATGGAGTTAAATAGTTTGTCTCATTTCAGCAAATAACGTTTATCATGTATCATGTAAATTTAATACAAGGCACTTACTAATGTAGTTTTGTTATCCATGTTGCTTCCTTTGCTGGCCGGATTCATTTTTCCATTTTATTATACCCTGCTCATTTCCATGGTTACGACCACCCTACAATCCATCAGTGTTTGCACACTATAGGAAAAAGCACTAGTCTCTCTGGTGGCCAGGACCGCATAGTGTGCAAGCACGACCACCACTGGTGGATTGCAGGGCGGTCATAACAATGGAAACGAGCAATGTATAATGTGATGGAAAAATGAATCCAGCCAGCAATGGAAGCAATATGGACAACAACAATACATTAGTAAGTGCCTGGTGTTAACTTCCTCTACATTATAAACGTTATTTGCTGAGTAACTATTCTCACATGCAGCAGGCAATGCAGCCTTTCCATAGGAGAGGCATTATTCCATGTTAAATGCATTAAACAATGCGGCTACAGTGGATTTCTTTTGCACTCTGTACTCCAAGGTGTTACTTTTTATATAAATAAAAAACCTCTTTAAAGGCCATTCATCTGAACTAAGTAGGCCAAAATATCCTCCTATTCCCGTGTTCTTCTCAATGTCGAAATGGGTGGATAAATTTAAAGCCTGCTCTCTGAAGAGTTGCTTTATAGGCAATTTTCTACCAGTATCAAGGTCTGCAATTTCCATTTGGCTGCCAGTTTGCGATTAAATTCATCACCTTTATTATAAAAATGCGCTTCACTCCATGGCCTGCTGCACAAGCATTGTAAGGAAGACATTTTTCACTGCTAACGGCTGCATCATTCTCCGGCAGCCACCACATCCATTCAGGCATTAGCTGCTCCAACTTGATGCAGGAGGCCTATCACTCATAGCAGACAAATCCTTAACAATTGTATACCCTGGAGAAACCAAATTCTGCACAGGCGGCATCTTTCAGCTCAGCTTTTTTGGAGCCCAGCCACATACAAGCCTCTCCTAAAAGTCTGCAAAAGCACTTGCATCCGGCAACATCACACACACACACACAAAATGAATAGCCACTCAACATCAAGGCTCTTATAGCCAACCAAAATTCATCAATGGTCCAAAATCAGTCACGAGGTGACAACAAAATGATTTTGTAAAAACCAGAGCAATTCTTCTAGGTTCTACTGATGAAAAACCTGCATCGCCCAGTTACCATCTGTTTCAGAGCGCATCAATGAATGCAGAACATCTAATGTTAACAAATGAACCCACCCATCACACTGCCGGACGACCCGAGACTGTATAAAGGCACACCCTGGAAAGTCACTGTACCGCTATATAACTAGGATTTCATATAGATGTTTCCGTGTTGCTTCTAGAGAATAACTACTTGTCCATGAGGCTCAACTGCTTTAGGGCTCTTTCACACTTGCGTTTTTGTTTTCTGGGCATAGAGATCCGTCGTCGGGGCTCTATGCCGGAAAAATCCTGATCAGGATTATCCCAATGCATTCTGAATGGAGAGAAATCCATTTCGGATGCATCAGGATGTCTTCAGTTCAGGACCGGAACGTTGTTTGGCCGGAGAAAATACCGCAGCATGCTGCGCTTTTTGCTCCGGCCAAAAATCCTGAACACTTGCCGCAAGGCCGGATCCGGAATTAATGCCCATTGAAAGGATCCAGATCCGGCCTTAAGCTAAACGTCGTTTCGGCGCATCGCCAGATCCGACATTATCTTTTTCTGACTGGTTACCATGGCAGCCAGGACACTAAAGTCCTAGTTGCCATGGTAAAGTGTAGTGGGGAGGCAGGGGAGAAGTATACTTACCGTCCGTGCGGCTCTCGGGCGCTACAGTGACGTCAGGGCACCCCACGCGCATGGATCACGTGACCCATGCGCATGGGGCGCTCTGACTTCATTCTGGAGCGCCCCGGGAGCCGCACGGACTGTAAGTATACTGCTCCCCCGCTCCCCACTACTACTATCCTGATCAGTCTTCTAATGCTTTCAGGCGACTTGCGTTCTGACGGATCCGGCGGTTCGGAAGTGCCTGCCGGATCCTCAGAACGCAAGTGTGAAAGAGGCCTTAGTGGTGTATGCCAAGGAGATGACCGACTTCTCTTAAGAATTTTTAAAAAATGCCCAATTTAACCGGGTATTTCCAGGGGGTTTCCCAGAATGCAGCTTGGTGCATGACTCCTGGAACAGAGTAGACAATTCTTAAGTGCCTATCGGAGGGATTACTGCTTGAATTCTCATCTAATTGTTTAAATTTCAGAAATGAGCGTAGCATGAAAGTGCACAGTGATCAAATGACGAACATTAAACCGTTTCTGTGAATCGGACAGATCTGCCTGACAAAGATTTTCATTGCCCTGTAAATGCTTTTAGGGGCGAACAAGCAAACATGACAATAAGGAGCAAACAGTGAGAAATATTTAGTGACTATTGTCTTTTCAGCACAAACAACTCGCTAATCGCTGCTCTGAAAAATACCTTCCTAACTGGTCTCTTAGGCTACTTTCACACTAGCGTTTTCCGGAAGAAAACGCTTCAGTTTTGTCCCTAATCATTGTCTATGGGTACAAATCTGAACAAAACAGTCACCAAAATGCATTCCGTTCCGTTTGGTTGCGTCTCTATCGCAGAAAGAATAAAACTGCAAGCAGCGTTTTTCTATCCACGATGTGGTGCGGAGCAAGACGGATCCATTCTGACACACAATGTATGTCAATGGGACGCATCTGTTTTTTCTGACACAAGAAAAAACTGATCTGTCCCCTATTGACTTTCAATGGTGTTCATGACGGATCCGTCATGGCTATAGAAGACATAATACAACTGGATTATTACATCTGCATTTTCCCCTTGATATGGAATGTAGTTGATTCACACTAGCGGCAGCCTTCTCCGGCAGGCTGTTCCGGCATGCCGCCGGAGGTCCACTCGTGCCCCATTGACTATAATGGGAGCGGGCCATAGTACCGGCGGCAGCACAGCAAACATGCAGAGAGCCAGCCGGAATAAAACTACAACATTATAGTCAATGGGGCCTGAGCGGACCTCCGGCGGCACGTGTGCACTAGCGGCAGCACGGATCCGGCAGGCTGTTAACCTGCCGGAGAAGGCTGGCTGCCGCTAGTGTGAAAGTAGCCTTAAGAGGCATCGTACTGTAGTTGCCGCTACAGATATCTAGTGGTAAAGTAGGCAAAGGGAAGTCATAGTCCATATAAAGCTCAGGAGCAACAAACTAATCTTAGTGAAGTATAGATATCAGTGTCATTGTTTGCACAGCGAATCGGGAGATAAGGATTTATGACTGGTAATTGCTCTACGCCTCCCTGGATACACTGCAGGTTGTCAGAAGAGAGCATGGCTTACATACACACCTGAAGTGTATATTTCAATATCAAATTATTTTTGTGCAATATTTGTATTCTTTTTAGGGCAAATATTTGTGTTTATTTAGTATTGTATATTATCTGCCAACTATGGTAAGGTGACGCCTGGACGATAATACCACATAAATGTCATCACAAACCTCCAAGAAGCCACAGTTGTTGGTCAACTGCCATTAGTAATTGCCCCAAGGCCTCATGCACATAAACCTATTTTCTTCCGTGTCCGTTCCATTCTTTTTTTTGCGGACCGTATACAGAACCATTCATTTCAATGGATCCGCAAAAAGAACGGAAGGTACCCCATTTCCGTATGTCCGTTCTGCAGAAAAACAGAACATGTCCTATTATTGTCCGCATTACAGACAAGGATAGCACTGTTCTATTAGGAGCCAGCTGCTCTGTTCAGCAAAATATGGCATGCACACGGACTTCTCCCGTTTTTCATGGACGGCAAAATACATACGATCGTGTGCATGAGGCCTTATCAGTTGTATTTGGAGAAAGCGGTAACATTTGTTATCATACATTCCACAACACTGAAATTGCAATACAAAGGACAAGCAGTAAGGTTCTGCAAATCAAAGGAGTAGCAGATGTCGCTACGATTGGCAGATAACATTTTTAAGCGCCTAGCTCCAATCTGTAGCACGTGGGAGGGGCAGGAAAGCAAAGTTTTTAGAGACATGAAACCTCAAAATTGAATCAACTCATGTGGGATGATCCTTGACATGCCAGTTATCACCACTTGCCGCAAACTCATAGGGACAGAATTCTTGAACTGAGAGGCCTTGGTTTAATCGCTCCAGCAGTTTGCTATGCACCTAGGCCAAGATGTCAGTACTGTTCAACGTTGTGTGTCCTAATGGTTGGGAGAACAGTGACAAACTGGAATGAAATGACGAGGTGCACAGAGGCGAACCTCTGCACAGACGGATCATCTGATTAGGCGTGTAGTGATCCATTTTGTTCTGAAAGTGAAATTGGCCTTCAAATCCCAAGTCCTACCTCACATCACCATTCTCAAAGGCCATCATGGCGCACAGCAAGATGGCACAGGACGCAATCCTCTTTAGTGAGAAGTTTCTTTTTTCCTCGCAACACCATGAAGAGGCCTTGACATAGGACCATCACACCTGTCATAATCCCTAGATCATGGTGTGGGGTAGCATCATGTGCAGTAGCTGGTCCCCTCAAGTCTTTATTTCAGGTACATTAACAGCTCAGTATTAGGCTGCATTCACACGTCCGTGGAACACGGACCGTGTGATACTGGACTGGCACCCCGCTTAGTGCAGAAGCGCACGGTGTCATTCGTTGCTATGACGCCGTGCGCTTCCTGTTGCCGCGCTGCACAGTAATACACTCCTATGATCTATACCAGTGTATTACTGTACTGTGGCGGCAGCAGGAACCGCACAGCGTCATAGGAACGCATGACACCGTGCGCTCCTGCACTAAGCGGGGTGCCAGTCTGGTATCACACAGTTCGTGTTCCACGGACGTGTGAATGCAGCCTTATGGATTTACATAAAGCAGCTGCAATCTGCCATATGCAAATATACTTTTAGGCCAGTGCCATGGTCTGCTTAGAGAAAAAAAAACGGATTAAACTTGCATAAAACAAATTATTTTTGTCTGCGACTATGCTCAGTGTTTTCACCATCTGGATTGCATACATTTTTCACATGCATAAAAAAGTTCACACGGAGGTTTTTCATGGTGTTTTTCAGCACTTCTGTTTCAGTGCCATTTTTTGCCCGTGTTTTTGGTGGAGTAAAGACTCTAGCTCCAGTTTTTTTGTTTTTTTAAAGCGATTGTTATTTATGTGGTATTTTTTGGGTATTTGGTTGAAAAATGCTGCACGCTGAAGCTTTTAGCATTATTTTGACTTTTTCTCGTTAAAGAAAAAATGCCACTAAAAATGGCACAAAACCCGCATGAGGTATGGAAGAAAACTTTTTTTAGTGGTAAAAAATGCCAGTGCAAGTTACAGTGTGTAGGAACACTATAGAGGTGCACTTGCCCACCTAATATCAGAACTTGTAGCTTGCCGCCCATAACGTCCACAGTTCAACATTCATTCTTTAGGTATAGGTAGATCACAGTTCCAATATCCTTGCTTTACTGCTCTCAATAACAGAGAAGTACAGGAAACAAAGAAAATGGAGTAGAGCTGCCAGCAGTGAGTGCTGACACAAAGTCAGATACGAAGGGGCATAGGCAGAGATCTTTAGGGAGTATATACAGATACAGGGGCTTGGGCAGGGAGATAAGAGGCAGGCTGAAAAGCAGTCTTCAGCATCCAATAGGCACTGAGAACAGGCTCTCCCTAGCAATGTTCAGTTAGTGTTGCTAAGGAAATGCTTTACACGCTGCCTTCCATTAAAAAGAAACACTTCCCTAATAAAGTATATTACAAAAATGTTTCAAATCCATGTCCCTACACTATATTAAAAATAAACTGAAAAATACTGCTACACTTAGAAAAAGCTACACAAAGGGAATAATAAAGATACCCAAGGTATGGCCACACTGACAAGAAAATCCCTGGAAAACATCTGAAGATCCACAACCTGGAAACGTTCACCTCAGCTGTTCTACAAATAAAGCTGGCCATACATAAGATTACTGATCGAACATTCAATCTGACAGATTATAGTACATGTTTAGGCAGTGAAAAAACGATCAGTCAAAATGGTCAAAAACCATCAGATTCTGCTATACTGTCCCAGTATTAAAGCACTAACCATAGCTATACTGTGCAAATAAGTTAAAAATTTTAACAATTAAACAATACCATTAAATGGGTTGTCCACTGCGTCACTGAGGCCAGTGATTGGCTGCAGTGGTCGTGTGTTTTCAACGTGCCATCACCGATGCAGTCAGATAACCAGATACGGCTGAGTGCTGGCGCATGATCTGCCAGGTAAGTAATGATCACTTCTTTATTGCAGGTGGATCCACTGTGTTATACAGTTTCATCCTGAAACCAGACAACCCCTTTAATTTCTTATTTCCACTTAGTCGTTCTTTTATGGGCCACAGTTTACTGCATAGGCTGGCAAAAAACTCAGAAGCACACAGACCGAACTCACAAGAGAATCAAAATCACAAAATGATTTACAGCACTTTGGAGCAAGTGAGACATTTACACAAAAAGGTATTGTTAAAAAAAACTAATATTTTGTATTTCACAATGTTTATTGCCTCAGGAATATTATATGTATTTATTCCAAGCACATCCACGTGCCCCGAGGGATGAGAAATACACAGCGTCGTCTTATTACTAGTCATGTTGAAATCTTCCATATCGTTTGGGATAATTAATCGCCTACATGCCAATGGAAAACATGAAGGAGAAGTCAGACACAACAAATGGTTAGCTTTGTGAAGCAGAACATGTGAAAGGTTTTGTCATGTGTCACAATGTATTACTAGTAACAACTCTGTACACATTGGGTAAAGGGACGTTCACACTGGCTCCCCATACAACTTCATTACATGCACTCTGCATATTCTTTACTAAAGGAAAATTAAGTAGCAAATGTTACATTGATTTTTTTTTTCCTTCCTAAACAAACAGCGCTCCCTATTTAGCAGGAAAATGCCTTTTTCATTATTATACAGCATTAAAAAGGCTTTTAGCATAGTTTCAGCCTTCTCGATAATAATGCACTGCAATCTAGTCTCCCCAAATATACGGATGAGCACACTGAAGACCATAAAACTACTAGTCCACTTCCACAAAGTCTAGAATAACAGAAGCTGTTACCCACCATCAGTCGAGAGAACAGATTGTATGACCAATCATTGGTCAGATGGCCTATTACACACACCAACTATTGCTCTGATTGGACAGATATTGGTCAGATAATCTGTTAGTGTAATACAGGCCTAAGGCCGTGTTTCCGCAAAATCCTTCTTTTTTGTTTTTTAGTGTCTCCGTATACCTTTCGTGTTTCTGTATTTCCGCAAAAATCTGGAAGAACAAGAAAAGCAAAAAAAAATGTTTCCAACTTCATTTCCTGTGGATCCTTAATTACGGATCCGCAAATACGGATGACAGGCGGATGACTTTTATAACCTTTCCGCATGTCATCCGGATTTATGCGGATCCATTCACTTCAATGGGGCTATGGTCCGCAATTTGCGGACAAAAGTAGGACATGCTCTACCTTATTTACGGTTCCGCATTGCGCAAATGAAAGGATTTGCGGATGTGGAGAGAATACAGAATGCTCTCCGCATCTTTTGCGGACCCATTGAAATGAATAGGTTCGCATATCTTCCGTATTATTTCCGCATTTTTGTGGAAATAATGCAGAAAAAAAATACGGACGTGTGAATTAGGCCTAAGGCATGGATCAAGCACTGCAGTTTTAAGCCATAAACCAATAGAAGTGTCATTCCATTATCAGATACACATGAGATAACAAAAGTATCCTTTAAAAAGGAACTATCAGCACAAAATGCAGTGCAATCTGAAAGCACCATGTTATAGAGCAGGAGGAGCTGAGCAGATTCATGTATAGTTTTGAGTGAGGAAAAAGTCATTAAAATTGTAATTTCTACATTCAAATCTCTGCTTTTGCTAAACTTATGACTGCCCCTGTGTACAGCCATTAGTGACTGACCACTATCTCTGCACACTTAAGGCACATTTACACGCTGACTGAGTGGGCAATGTTCAGGAAGGAACCAGTCCTTCCCGATAATTGCCTGCTCGTCAGCGGGGGTGAGAGCGGCATTTACAAGCTGCAATCACCTCCACTGTAGGCGGACAAGGAATAGCTACTGCAATCACTCATCCTCAGATTAAGGCTACATTCACACGACCGTAGTGTATTACGGATCCGCAAATTGCGGATCCGCAATACACCCAGCCGCACCCCCCATAGAAATGCCTATTCTTGTCCGCAGGCTGCGGACAAGAATAGGACATGTTCTATCTTTTGCGGAGCCGCGGACCGGAAGTTCGGGGCCGTGCTCCGCAAATGCGGAAGCGGAGAGCACCTAGTGTGCTCTCCGCACCTCGTCCGGCCCCATAGACAGTGAATGGGTCCGCACCCGTTCCGCAGAATTGCGGAACGGACGCGGACACATTCACGGTCGTGTGAATGTAGCCTAAGGCCTCATGCACACGACCGTTGTTTGATTCTGTGTCCGTTGAGCCGTTTTTCGTGCTTTTCTGCGGACCCATTTCAATGGGTTCGTGGAAAACTCGTTAAATGCACTGTTTGTCCCTCGCATCCATGATTACTGTCTGTCAAAAAAATATAACCTGTCCTATTCTTGTCCACAAAAAACGGTTCGCGGACCCATTCAAGTCAATGGGACCGTGAAAAAATGCGGATGGTCATCCGTGTGTCATCCGCGTCCACATTTTTTTGTGGATCCCTTGGCAGGCATTTGGCAAATTGTCAGCCTGCCAAGGCGGAACGCGGATGACACACGGAAACAAAAACAGACACGGAACAGAACCCAGTCTGCGGACTGCAAAAAAATACTGTTGTGTGCATGAGGCCTTATTGTTTCTAGCCAGTAGATCGTCGTTTGCACAGCATGATCTGCTTCCCAAAAATGATTTCGGTGTCTGCATAAACGATTATTTCCCCGATGAACAAGCCTTTGCACACAGCTGTCATTGTCTCGGCACGTTTGCCCAGTTTATGGACGTATCTGCACAATCCCCACTACAGTGAATCGGACCGGCTGGTGTTAGGTAGCATCCGGCAGTGCCGGAGATGTCGAACACTAGTGTGAAATTAGCCTAAGTGAAACGTTCTTGCCTCTTGTACGGCGAGGTATCCATTGACAAGCAACTTTGTGCATTGCCACCGGAGAGGCATCACGCAGCACAGTGGATCCCATTTGATTTCACATGCCTAGTGAGCATCTGGTGAGTAGCCCCTTGTCTTTTGGGGCACATCTTTTGCTTTTAAGCCCGACACATTGCTTTGCCTCCCTTCCTAGGTCTGCACTTTCAGCATTAGGTCAGTGTAATTCAATAGATTCCAGGTCTCACAGAGACACACTGCCTTATAAATCATTATAATGCTGTGTGATCCTGTCAGAAAAGCGGAGGTCAGAACGGCAACTCAGACTGCCACACGCTGCGAGTTTCTTGCACTGAACTCGCTCGTCTGCGTCTGGCCTTAGCGATATCCTTTACAGCATCCACCATGGGTCCATAGACACAATGGGCAGGAGGGGGACCTCCTTTACTTCTATGGGAGAGTTTTCTAGGCACGCTCTGTGACCTGTGCAGATATCAGGAGGGAGTAGATAAGCTGTGAATGGTGGATCCTGTGGATAGATCTCCATCTCTAGCATTCTAATCCTGCCTGTAATAAGAGGACTGCTAAAAAGTGACCTGTGCAGGCCAAGAAGTAGCACCCATCAGTAGGTCTAGCTGCAGGTTGTTTGTTTGTTTAAAAATATATATGATTAACATAAAAAGTTTATTTTTTGATGATACGTTTTCTTTAAGGGTACAACCACATGGGGTAAAATTTCCACAACCATTTTTGCTGGGGATTTCAGCGTACACACTGCAATGCATGAATTCCAGGGCAGATGTCTACCGACATGCTGCAGCGAGTCTATACCACAGGTCATTTTATGCTGCAGCCCGAGGAGAGTTCTTAAGAACTCATCTACGTCGGTGGAACTATGACACAAGAAGCTTTGGTCGCACCCAAATCCTATTCATACCTTTAAGCGATGTTCACACTGCAAACAGAGCAATAAAGCCAGGTAAAGCAAATTTCAACAGAAAGCAGCCTCTGAAGAAAAGGCATTTTTTGTGTACACTGCTTTTCAGTGAGTGAACGCCTGAAAAAATACAGTACTTACCAAAATAGCAATTGGAGTGTATTCTGGGGGGGGAATCAGCTTCTAACACACTTCAAAGAAATATCATGCCACTGACGTATTTTTGACTCCTCATCTGTGTGAAATATAGTGCAATACGAAGTGATTTCCAAGGACGTCTAAAACTATTCCGCTGCCAATTTTGTGGTTTTAACACAGTCCTATAGTTAATGCATTGCTTAGGATGTGTTTACAAGCCATTCCTTCACTGGCACTAGAGACAGCCCCATGTTAGTGGCCCACAGTGATGTACTGCGCCTGACGGCCATTCTGACATATTCGGAAGCTCTAAAGTCAGCTTGTACCCATCCCTTTGACTAGTTTCATACAGGTTTTTTTACTTGATGTTGCATGGATATCTATGGGAAGTATCTGGTCAAACAGACTTTTAGGTGCGATGTTTTGGGTCAATATAGTTTTGTTTTTTTAATTGTGGTATGCTCTGGGACTGCCTTGTTTTTACTCATTGTCTGGCATTTTTTCCCTATAGACCTCCATATTATTTTTAATTTTTTTTAAGTGCAATAAAAAAACAAGTGCAAGTATATATTGGTGTTTTTCGTTGCATTTTTGCATGTTTTTTTTTTTAATCACTATACTTTCCGCATACTGCTCTACAAGGGAAGTGACGGAGCCAACTTTCCTATAAAAAAATGCAAGTCATACGACACACACCATTAAACCCACAAGGTGGTAAAACACACTACATGGGCTAAAACGCTTCAAAAATGCCTAAAGCACCACTACAAGTCAGGCAGTTTGAGGCCACAACTGACAGCAGTCAGGATAGGAATGAATGGTCCTTCGAGTCACACTGCAGTAAACACCACCTTCATCCTTTACATCTGTGAGGTGGAAAAAGTGAGGTCAAGTACTACTGGAAATAAATCCATTCATTAATGCCTTGCACCTTTGGTCGCGCTGTACATCTGCAGCATAGAGACATCTGTACATGGCTCTCCTTCCAAGTAACGTGCTTCTACCGTCCATCTGGCAGTTAAATCTGTTAAAGTCACTAAAATTTGTGAAGTGGAAAGGGACCAGCGTCTTCTGCACTCAGGCATGCAGACAACTGCAGCTCGTCCTCCTCACTTAATTACCCTGCGTCTAACCTAAATATCAGCTGCCACCCAGAAGCACTCTAGCCTAAGCTGTGGGGCACTGTGGCCACCTACTACCGAGCCCATTCCCCTCCAATTCATCATAGTCAGCCTTCTTGCTGACACTCTTCAGGGCTGCCTGGGTGATAAATGGCTCTGTTATTCACCCTATGTTAATCAGAGGCTGAGGCATGTGTACCTTTACATTGAAGACACTTAGCGATATTACAACCCAGCGCCATCAGGCAGCCACACTGTGCATTAAACCTCCCATTTGGAACCAACCACTCTCCTCATGAATAGTTATGAAAAGTGTATAGTCCGTAAATCAATAGGCAGTACGTTTATGCACCCCATTATCGAAATCGCTCGGGTTCTGTCCTTCGGTTCCCTAGAAGTCTCACTTGAATAAGATGGCATGATTAGATATACCAGCATTAAATGCAGAAACAACTACCAGTGTTTCGGGTCCATTCTCGCAGGCAGGATAATGCCGCATACAAATTACGTTTTCTAGGGGGATGTAAGAAGCAGCAACGGGAGACTGAATTATTGAGTGTAGGTCCATAGGAACAATTTACAGTGCATACTCATTACCTGTTCTTCCAAAAGCCCCCTACTTACTACACTAGCCACAACCACCAGCACCGGACCCTGTTCACACAATGCACAGATACTACAACTTCACTAGCACATTTTACTGAACAGATTCTACACTTCTAGACCAGACAATTGGCAGAAGTGGTGGTCTTTAGGATCAGAGCCGGACCTCCTGTCGGCCGTGGTGGGCAGGCACACTCCCACTACCCTGACAAGCCTAATGAGTACACATTCAATAATGTAATCTGCCATTATTACATTCAAGGACTAGGACACCGGCATAGAAGGAAGGAAAGAAATGCAACATGCCCATGTAGCAGCATCACATTGTGTCTCATATTCAAGGCCGTGCACACCACGTGGCACAATAGCATTCACGACTGTACAGGAGCATCATTATATCTCGTATCTGTTCCTAGACTACATATGTCTATTGCTGTATCACAGCTGACACTACAGACAGAGTGTATGAATCAAAATCGCAATAAGGCTTCAGAAGGCCCCACATCTTTACATTTTCTCCCAACAATTAACACGTTCTTCCAAAAATGAAATGTGTTTGGCTAAAGCCTGACATAGCCACGGAAAACTTGTCAGTGAAAAGATTGGATTTGGACATGGCAGATCCTTAACTCCTTTTGAGATAAGTGTCTGCCAGACATCTGACCCCAGCATGTAGCCACCCCGTGTACCCACGTTCTTGGAGAACTCCGGTTACGTAACCGTAGCATTATAAAGAGTGTACATCACCATGTATGCAAATATTTTGGCTAATGTTTAACAATCACAGAGGTAAATCAGAAGCAAATAGGATCAAACACTAATTTTTAAATACCAGTCACAAGAAATGTAACTTGTGTTTAAAAATATTTCATTTTGGTTCTAAGAAATCCATCCGTTAGACTATATTACAACAAAAATGTCATCAGAAAATGGCCTTTTCAGGTGTTACTTGGCATTGTAATCCTTCTCTGTGAAAGTAATGAGAGGTATGTTGAAAAGTGATCTCTACAGGACAAAAAGTGTTATCATATTAAAGACATTGAAACTGTAACAAAAAATAAAACTCAAAAAGATGCTTACTATAAAAAGGTGATTTAAACAATAGCTCATTTTCTGATATCACATTAAGGCCCCATTCACACGTCCGTGGTGTGTTGCGGATCCGCAACACACCTGGCCGGCACCCCCCATAGAAATGCCTATTCTTGTCCGCAAGCTGCGGACAAGGATAGCACATGTTCTATCATTTGCGGACCCGCACACCGGAAGTTCGGACCGTGCTCCGCAAATGTGAGGCGATGATTGGTACGACTGAGCGATGAACAAGTAGTTTCTTGGTGCAGTGAAAGTTTCAATGACCCTTTATCGCCGATTATAGTTAACAAAATTGTTATTTTGATCGCGTATTCCATCCTCTGTAAAGCAGACGTTGCACTTACACAAAGTGATAACTTGAGTGGCGTGCTTAAGCACACCCACAGTGTAATAGTCTGTAATCACGCCTGCAGTGAACGATTCCGGTTCACAAGCATGAAATCGTTACCAGACCATGATTATTTTTGTGCCCAGACAAACGATTAAACCAACGAGAAATCTACCGATTGTCGCTGTATCGTTCTTTGCCTTTACACTGCTCGATTTAACAATAATCGCCTCCTGTAAAGGTACCTATAGCTGTCAGGCGCTAAGCAGGACCACCCATTGGACCACTAAGCATAGAAAGAGTAGAAATTTGAGTAAATAAAATGTTATAATGTACCGTTTCCCATAAACGACGGTAAATATCTCAATCCATTCTGCTCCTTCCATCATTTAAATGCAGCTTGCAGATAGGACGGCACGAGCAACGGATGGATCCCTTCATCACAATGGACATAGCTAATTTCTTCTAATACATATATTGCAGCAGTCATGTACTCTGCCTGCCACCCTGGTGCATTACACCGCACATGTGCACCACCTAGATAACAGAGAGCAAAGCGTGGCTAATCATACACGGCCACAGTGAGCACTCGCTAAGCATGGGAAAATTTTTCACACAAAACACTTAATTCACGCACAAGATGTTACTTTAAAGTCTACAATAAAACACACTACATACAAAGGGGGTCATTTATTATTAGATATCTGTCGCAGATTCGGCTGCAATGAGAATTTGCAGCAAAATCTGCGACTTTTCTCCGCTCATGCTAGGTCTAAAAAAGAGGGAGTGGCATGGGTGAGGAAGGGGCCGGCCGGTCTCTTATTTTCCACGCCTGTTTTACACACATAAGACATGCTATGAAACATAGTTAAAATGCACAGCATTGTCTAAAAGGGTTTACAGACCACAGCAAGAGCAGTGTAAGAGCCTAGTAAGGTCTGGGTCCTTCTATATACAGCTACCGAGAGGTAGAAAAGCGGGGCTTTCACAGTCTAATCATACTGGGAGAGATTTACTAATAAAAATACTCATAAAATCTTTTGCCATTTCCAAACTATCAAACGTCTTTTGTTCCAATATTTCCCCATCTTGCTCCACATGCGGTGTGGCTTTTCAGAAAGTGTCATGCCTAAAGATGAGAATGTGCTCCAAAATTATAGGGCAAGGTACACCAACTAATAGGAGGTATAAGACGGACCAACTTTATCACCCAGCATGCCCCTGTCATTAATCTGGAGCACCTTTGGCCAGCTGTAACCCACATTCAGTCAACAGCGGTCACTCCTAATTCGCTCATACGAACGCCTCGGCCCGTCTTCTAAGTGAGAGGGGGAGGAGGCGGCAGCTAATCGCCTGGTCTATCTGCCAAAGAACAAAATGATCAGCCAGTTGAAATCCCACTGTCCGATCCTCATGTCTCCTAAAATCTGCCATGGGGGAAGAATTAGGAGGTCCCTCATATACCTTACATGGTCAGCCAGTCCTACCAATTTTGTATACAGTATGCATATGGCCATTTTAATTATGCTATGGAAATATTAGACAGGATTAGTAGGCCTGCCCCATTATGCTCTGGTAGACAAGCATATTGATGTTCATGTTAGTGAATTCCATCAGTGATCCAAGAGCCAAAGCTAGGTGTGAAGCCTACACACAGACATTAGGTATAAAAGGGAAAGATCTGCTCCTGTTCTGCGTTTAGAGCCACACCTGGTTTTGGCTCAAAATCCCTAAAACACTTGTGAATGAGGCTTTAGGCTGGGGCTACATCTAGACTTTTTGTAGCACTCAAAAGACAGCCATAGTCCAAAGCAGTAAACTGGCACGCGGTCTTATGCACTCCAGCTGCTGTTCAATGGTAAAAAAAATGAAAAGTACTACAAAAAAATCTAAGGGCTCATTCACACAACGGTGCTTGGTGCGGGAGTCCACAGGTAAGCCACATCTCTTGGACCAGTCACGGCAACCCCGACAAACTGACTGCATCACAGTGTTTGATGATGCAGGCAGCTCCAATCTGAACGCGGGTTTAATATTCTGTACTATTAGGTTACTTTACTCAAATTGTGAGTCCCGCTGAGAAGTAATGAAGTGTTGTTGCTTTTCTGAAACAGAATGTCTCTTTCTTTCAAAGGGGGATGTAATCAACACATAAATCTGCACCCTAACCCACACAGAAAAACCTACACCAGTGTAAAAAATCTGCACCTGTGTACCGGTATTTTCTGGCAAATTTTTCCATCATTTGTAAAGGCACCATTAGGGCAACTGTACACGATGCAGATTACATGTGTTTTTTCCGTGCAGATTTTCATGCAGAAATACCACAGCGTAATACAGTACCAGCAAAGTGAACGAAATTGGGCAAGTCTCAAGTACACATTGGGGGAGATTTATTAACTCCCTGGCACCAGAAAAGTGGCTTTAAAAAGATGCAAGCTGTGTATCTGTTATTTTAAAGGGGGTTTCCAAGATGTTACAACTGATAACCTATCTTTAGGATAGGTCATCAGTATCTGATCGTGGAGGTCCCAAAACCCAGGAGACCCACTGATTAGCTGTTTGAGAAGGCACTTGCGCTCAGAGTAGCACCGCAGCCTTCTCTCAGATTTTTCTAGGCCAAGTGACATCACGTTCATCTGTCATGTGGCCTAGCAGGAGCTCATCCCCATAGAACTGAATGGCCGCATGGACTGCCAGAGAATGCACCTAATAAGTTTCGAGGCCTACACCTAGTCATAAAGTAGGCACATCCTCCAGCAGCGCAGGGGATAATCAAGACAGGCGCAGAAAGCACCGGTCTTAATAAATCGCCCCACTGTACATCTTACACACATTGATCTTGGCCTGCCGTGCAGATTTTAAAATCTGCAGCATGTCAATTGTTTGTGTGTCTCTGCACCTTAGGCCTCATGCACACGGCCGTTGTTTTGGTCCGCGTATATATTTTGCGGCTCGGACATGGACCCATTAACTTCAATGGGGCCGCAAAAGATGTGCTGTTCGCATCCGTTGCTCCGTTCCGAACGCGGAGCAGCTTCTGTGTCTTGCGGATCCGCTGTTTGCGGACCACAAAACACATACGGTCGTGTGCATGAGGCCTTATGTAAAGTGGTTTTCCTAATAGACTTCAATAGGGTTATTAAAATACGCACAAAAAAAAATAAAATAAAAAAAAAAAAATAAACCACACAGGTTCTCTTTAAACACATCATGGACATGGCATAGAGACTATAAGGTAGCACACAGTTGCATACAGATCTGTGCAGTGGAGCCGTACAGGACTGTGTGCCACTGTACAATGCCCTGTCAGGTGTCACATGTATGTAGTTCTTCCTTAAAAGCATAGGGCAGAGTACTTCAAGATTACGTCATCAAAAGGAGCATGCCACTGTTTCTTTTGGGCAGGATCCCAAAAATAATAATGATAATTTCCATGTGTACGCACTGTAAAGGCCCATAACTGCTTTATCCAAAATGATTCAGCCACTACCTATCCAGCCACAGAAATACGAGACATTTCTTAACCTCTCTGTGAAAATGTGCCCCACTGTACACTAGAAACAAGAGCGGTCACGGCTCATAATACACAGAATTTGTAAAAATGACAGTTTTGTCTTGTAAACATGTTCAATTCTGCAGTCAAAGCAGAAACAGGTATGCAAAAAAATCCGCAATATTGAGCACCGAAACAAAACTAGAGTCCCTGTCAGTGCACGTTCCCCGCAAACATGTTTAGGTCTAAATATTGCCGCCATATGAAGCAAACAATATCCCTGCTGATCTGACTCATGTTGGAAAAACAATGCCTATACCTTATGTTCCAACATATCCCTTAGAAAACAATAGTAGGAAGCACGGTCCTCCACATGCAGGAAGAGACCCCCTTCCTGAAGGTTTGCTCGCAGCTGATAAAATGGATTCAACTTCCTGGTTCCTCTGCTGTCTGTTCTGAAGATCCTTTTTCATGGTGAACAAAAGCAAAATGTGAAAACAAAATCCTAGGACAACCCTGTTCACACAGGACAGTCTTGACACGTTCATTTTTAATACTTCCTATATCTCTTTAGGATTCCCCATTAAAATAAAATTTGCACGAAGGGAACTACAAGCAGGACCACACTTGCTGGATTTAGGAGTGGTTACCCAAGCTTGGACTATTTTTATAAGCCAACACGCCATGAGACCTTAGCATAGCGGTGCAGAAGATATCTACAATATATCTAGTGTTACAGAGAATGTGCTCCTCTCCATGCACTGCTGGCCATAGGCACCTACACCTCCAAACAGGTACAGCTTTTCACGGACGCAGGGGAGAGAAGCAGTGCCAGGAGTGTCTGGCAGCCACTTACCTCAGATGAAATCTGTGGTCTACATATGGTTTGGCAAATCTTGGGTATACACATATTTAAGATGTACCTTCTATCCAATAATTGATTCCCTTCCAGGTTTCAGTCTGACACTGCTCATCTAAATGTGGACCATCTCAGAAGACATTCACAGCACATCAGATTTACTGTGAAACACAATCCCTCTAGCACATTTTAGGGACACCCAGTCCACACAAACAACTGCTAATGGTGGCCTTTACCACAGTTCCCAGCCGGCCTTCCAAGAGAAACCCGACAATGCCATAGTTCCTCCAGTCCTAGCAGTGGGAAGCGTAGCTCTGGGAAGCTACTAGTGCGAGCTCAAACGAGCGATTAGCATGAGAAAGCCAATTATTTTATGAACTCTCTCCTGAGCAAACGGGGGCACAAAGGGACAAAGATTTTCTTCTCTCTACATGCCTATCGGTTTAGCATACAAACACCAATTCTCTTGTGACCGGATTGCTTTAACATGCTCTTCTGGTGGGTGTTATTCAAACTTGCTCATCTACATTATAAATGGTGGTCATTAAATACTGACAAATGGGACGCAGCTTACTCCACGGCTCAGACATGCTGACTACCAGAGCTGCAGGGTGGCACCTCCGCTATACCCAATGCCTGAGCAGGGTAAATGTGCTACTGCTCAAACACACCAGAAAAAGCCATGCCTAACAGATTGTCTGAATCCTTACATCAATCCTCCCAATGTCCGTTCAGAACGCCACAGCTCAAAGACCATGGCCATGTATTAAAAAAGAAATTGGCTAATATTTAAGGCACGGAATAAAAATCACCTTCTAACCATAAAGTTATATACATTTCTCAAGTTTTTGGCTTAGGCCTAACACCTTCCCATTGGTTCCCCTTTCATACGTTTCTTATTTTGTTGATATCCATCCCAGTCACAGGAACATGGGACCGCTACCACCTCGTTGTCTTCTTATGGATAGCAACTGCGGCACTACAACAAGTCTTTGTGCATTCCCAGCCCCGTGGCTACACAGCGACACAAACCAGAGTTCTTGTGACTGGTGTAAAGTCGCTTTAAACCGTCATCTACCCCCTCCCCTGCCAAGATGAAACACTTTAGTTATGGCGAAATTGAGTCCCAGGGGCAAAACCATCACTGATTATCCACAGCATGTACAAAAAATACATAAAGATCTAGGGTACCTTTTATATAAAGTTACAGAAAACAAAGAGCAAGATGTGCAGTTGTTCGAATAGGAGTGATTGCGTTCAAGCATTTTCTGCAAACAGTGTTTGTCACTACGGTTTTTGAATGGTGTTTATTTTTTACCTATGGAGAGAGTGATGTAAAATGCCTGAAAAAACACCAAGGGCTACAACATGCTGGGTTTTTGAAAAAAGGCTCAAAATACAAAAAACTCCCCTAATTTACAAAAATGTCAGTAGCAAAAAAAAAGAAAAGAAAAAAAAGCTTCTATGTCCTGTTTTATATTTCCCTTAGACTTCAGTTAAAATCTTGGGCTGGCAAAAACTGCTGCAAAAAACGCCACTAAAAAGACAAAAGTGCAGAAAAATACCAGATGATAACGAAGAGGAAAATCTCAGTCTTGGGACTCCAGAACTTCCTGGCTTGTCCTGCTATACATATCACCGTTTTTATGAGTAGCATTAAATGTCATTGTCTTTACTACGGTGCTCGGCAAGCTTCAAATCCCCTCAGCGAACAAGAAAGAAAAAAAAATATAAAAACAAACAAAAAAAAAAAAACGGGTAAAGCCAATTCTCCAGAGTGAGCCGTTTAGAGAAGCTGCTCGGTCCCTGAATAATTCACAAGGCAAGGAGGAACAAAGCAGCGGTGTCGGAGTCGCTGTTGTTTTTTGTTTGTTTTATCGTTTTTATTCCAAGATGAAATGAGCATTTAAAGCCTTTGAACACTCCGCGGCATTTCAGACCATCATGGTGTTAGGAGGAGAACAATTTAGAAGCAGTAATGTTGCTTTAAGTGCCGGACTGTATACTCAAATATTACATATTTCTAATATAATAATCTAGAGTTATTAATATCATACAAGTGTCATTAGCTCAGAGTTACGCCTGTGTCGCTCTTCTCCACCACAGGGAAATAAAATGAACCTGCATAAAGTGTCTTTGTATGAAACTACAGTCAGTGTTTTTTTACTTTTTTTTTCCCCCTAAACAAGAATCACATTCATGTGAACTGGTAGAGATCGTAGCGGCGCCCCTTAGTGGTTTAGAGGCCAAAGCCATGAAATAAAGTGCAGTTCCAGGCAAGGCCTTTTCCTGCCTTCAGTGTGTTATTGTTGCACATTCCTGGAAGTTTTAAGTTCCCCCCTCCTTTTGCACATACAGATTCCTCCGGCCTGCCCAGGCCAAATGTAAAAACAGGAAGAGCAACCAAGCCCTTTAAACAGCCGGAGCCCGTAGCATCAGGTTCCCCAGACCTTTACTAACCCAAAATGCAATATAAACCTCCTACACACTCCTTGCTCTGAGCTTCATGTTTTCTAAGTGTACAGACACTAAACTCTTCTCCACTGCAGGAAAAGACCAAAGATGACAACACGGTCAGGACACGGCAGACACCACCACAGGCGTACAAGTAGATGCCGGGACCTGGCCCAAACTATGCCACATGCAAGAGGAGCACAGGGCAAAAGGTTTCAGCCACTAAATCAACCCAACAGCACCATACATACGTGTGCGACATAAAGATATAGCGAGATATATATATATTACACACACTTATATTTAAAAAAAAACTCTCATATATATATCTATATACGCACACACACACACACTATATACAGAGACACAGATTTGAGCCATGCTCCACAGAGGAATATGGAGCTATATTTGCATATAGGTCTAGCAAAAGGCGAGTATCATAAGGGGCTGGGGGGTCCACCGCCTCCATTTAGGCCCCGGTGTCTAACGCTACACTCCGAAGTGTTTACTCCCAACATTTGCTTTGTCAATACAAAGCCTGGTGGCATCTCTGGAAAGACAGCTGTAAATACACGGAGAAAGGAATTCCTCCCCGGGCCATGACCACTTCCTTGTAAAATACCTCCACACAACAATGGAGGTAACTGCTGGCTCTCCAGGGTGCCCGCTCCAGGGGGCGATGGAATGAAAGGTCTACTGTAACCTTTGTCAGACAAATATTTACACATTTGCTTGACCACCAGCTGCAAAAACTACAAAGTGGCCGCCCCTGCCCATGAGATAAGCGGCAGCATGTGAACCGAGTGCTGCCAAACTAAAGTAAAAAAAGGCAGAGATGGGCTGGAAATAGAAAGCGGGGGTGTGCTGTGTAGAGGAGGCCCTTCTCCTGTCCTGGAGTTGTAGTTCTACCCAGTGTCCCCTGAATGTCGCTACTTGCCCCCTTATCGGCTGGGAGCAGGACACAGTGGACAGCTCTGCTGTAACCCTTGATGGGACGGTTTATGGTCGCAGATAAACAGGAGGAAACTGGAAATGCACAGTCCTTCAACTCCACAAATGGAATCAATGGGGATTGCAAGCGGCCCCTCACAGCCAAAGATTTACCATTGACAGCAAGCGCTGCCTGCATCCCATAGACTACAGGCATTTTTAGATCTGAGAGTACAAGACAAGAAAATCTCCCACTGCCTGATCAATAATGATCCAACATTTCTACTCCCCAACAGTGAAATTAACCCCATATAGTGACCCAAGCCCCCCGGATGTATGCATAGCAGGCTGCATGGAGCAGGCCCTATAAATATTACTGCTCAGCTGTGCACGAGAACAGCCTCTTGTGCCGCATGTCTGGTGCCAATTAAGGGCAACAAATGGAGAAACACCAAACAAATCAAAGTACTGCTATAGTTAGCCCTTCATCCCATTTTCTAGCAATGCTATGTGCCCGAGATCAGCTATGGCATCTAAAGGGGCTCAGATGTGGCACCATCCTGCAGTCCCTGGCTTCTTTGTAAATAATACTGGATTAAGAGATTCCTGGTACAGCGTGCAGATCCTGGGAATAGATCTAGCCCCGACATGCAATACCAGGCATAAGAGAGCAGCCCCCGTCTATCTACAGACCACCCTCATCCCATCTATAAACAGGCTGCTCCAAAGATACCCTCACCCCAAACTATACACAGGCTACGGAATAATGTACTCCAGTCACCAATCTACCAGTATACACGGGCCACGGCACAGAGTACCCCCATCTATACACGGACCACGGCACAGAGTACCCCCATCTATATACAGGCCACCGTAGAGTACCCCCATCTATATACAGACCACCGTAGAGTACCCCCATCTATATACAGGCCACCGTAGAGTACCCCCATCTATATACAGGCCACCGTAGAGTACCCCCATCTATATACAGGCCACCGTAGAGTACCCTCTGATACCGTAAAGATACCCTCTGCCCAATCTGTATAAAGGTCACTGTGTACAATGCCCTCACCCCCATCTACAGGCCACTGTAGAGAGAACATTAATGTTATACAAAGGGAACTATATAGAGTACCCTCACACCACATAACTATACAATATGTAAAGTACCCTATGGCCCTCATCATATATACAGGGCATCCTACTGCACATCTATATAAAGGCCCATGTACTGACTAGTACCCCAGTCCATTATATATATATATATATATATATATACATACATACACAAACACACACACAGGACATTGTACAGCATACTCAAATCTCCCATCTAAATACAGGCCACTTTATAGAGTATCCCCCCCCCCCCCAATCTATATAGAGGCCACTACAGGGGGTACCCCACTTACATATACAGGCCAGAGGTATACACTCCCCTGACCCCCACTTACATAATCAGGCCAGAGGTATACACTCCCCTGACCCCCACTTACATATACAGGCCAGAGGTATACACTCCCCTGACCCCCACTTACATATACAGGCCAGAGATATACACTCCCCTGACCCCCACTTACATATACAGGCCAGAGATATACACTCCCCTGACCCCCATCTATATACAGGCCAGAGGTATACACTCCCTGACCCCCATCTATATACAGGCCAGAGGTATACACTCCCTGACCCCCATCTATATACAGGCCAGAGGTATACACTCCCCTGACCCCCATCTATATACAGGCCAGAGGTATACACTCCCCTGACCCCCATCTATATACAGGCCAGAGGTATACACTCCCCTGACCCCCATCTATATACAGGCCAGAGGTATACACTCCCCTGACCCCCAGCTATATACAGGCCAGAGGTATACACTCCCCTGACCCCCAGCTATATACAGGCCAGAGGTATACACTCCCCTGACCCCCAGCTATATACAGGCCAGAGGTATACACTCCCCTGACCCCTAGCTATATACAGGCTAGAGGTATACACTCCCCTGACTCCTAGCTATATACAGGCCAGAGGTATACACTCCCCTGACCCCCATCTATATACAGGCCAGAGGTATACACTCCCCTGACCCCCATCTATATACAGGCCAGAGGTATACACTCCCCTGACTCCCATCTATATACAGGCCAGAGGTATACACTCCCCTGACCACCATCTATATACAGGCCAGGGTATACAGTTCCCTCACCCCCATCTATATACAGGCCAGGGTATACAGTTCCCTCACCCCCATCTATATACAGGCCAGGGTATACAGTTCCCTCACCCCCATCTATATACAGACCAGAGGTATACACTCCCCTGACCCCTAGCTATATACAGACCAGAGGTATACACTCCCCTGACCCCTAGCTATATACAGGCTAGAGGTATACACTCCCCTGACCCCTAGCTATATACAGGTCAGGGTATACAGTTCCCTCATCCTCACCTATATACAGGCTAGAGGTATACACTCCCCTGACCCCCATCTATATACAGGCCAGGGTATACAGTTCCCTCACCCCCATCTATATACAGGCCAGGGTATACAGTTCCCTCACCCCCATCTATATACAGGCCAGGGTATACAGTTCCCTGACCCCCATCTATATACAGGCCAGGGTATACAGTTCCCTCACCCCCATCTATATACAGGCCAGGGTATACAGTTCCCTCACCTCCATCTATATACAGTTCCCTCACCCCCATCTATATACAGGCCAGAGATATACACTCCCCTGACTCCTAGCTATATACAGGCCAGAGGTATACAGTTCCCTCACCCCCATCTATATACAGGCCAGAGGTATACACTCCCCTGACCCCCATCTATATACAGGCCAGGGTATACAGTCCTTACCCTCCCCCAATGCATCACAAGTTTGGTAAGCACCAGATAAAGCCACATTCCAGCAGGTCACATGGTCAGCACATTGGCAGGGGAGCTGCATGGGGTGGGGAGGGCTCTCAGATGGAAACCAAACTCTGCCATACTTTCCAGCCATTTAATGGCAGCCTACGGAGGAGATTCTGGCACCGAAGAGACTACCATAACTACTCTGCTGCCGCCGCAGGAACTTGTGGGTGAAGTTAGTAGATGAAGTGTGAGCCATGTGTACCTTCATCCAGAAGCCGCTCCAGGTGGTTAAATATCCCGCAGAAGTTGGGCAAGCTGCTCATGAGCTTCTTGTCGTTCATTAGCTGCATCAGATAGTCTGGGGTCGGCTTGGGTTTTTCCTTTGTTTCCATTTCCCCCACCATTATCCAATCTCTCAGAAAAGAGGAGCGCTAACACCAGTAATGATGAAGATGACAGAAAGCTGGACGAGTGGAGGGCACGAGCGAGGCTGCAGCCCCAGCAGCGGAGAACGACGAAACTTCACCGGCGCCCAGACCAACAGCCGCACTTTCCTTCTTCCGCCCCCGGGTGTCCACACACATGAACGGCGATCACATTAAAGAGCGGGGGGTGCGAGGGGGAACACGAGCTCTCCCCTCCGGGTGACTGTGGTGGTACGCTCTCCCGCGCTCCTCAGCAGTCTATGTACAGGCACAGATGGGAGGGCACTCGTCTCCCCTCTCAGCAGGGCTGTGGAGCACAGTGGCCGGGCTGCTGTCCAGTTACCGCCGCAGCCTCCTCCTGTCGCTCGGCTCCAGCCGCTTTCTTGTCCACACAATGCCTCCTCTCTTCCCCTGTGTGTACACGTCCCTATAGCCGGCTCTCAGGCTGCGCTGTGTCTGCCGCTTCTCCTCTATAGGAGTTTGCTTCAGTTGAGGCAACAGAGAGAGGAAGAGGCGGTGGGGCGGAGAGTGCAGGGGATAGGCGGACAGGAGAGGGAGGGTGCTGAGGAGGAGTCACAGGCGGAGGAAGGGGGGAGCCCTCCGTGGTGACTGTGGCTCGGGGAGGAGGGGCACGAGGCAGTCTCCTGCACATCAGGCAAAACAAGTCACGTCCCTCGTATGCCAGGAGTGATGGAGCTCGGGTACATAGCATGAGGACTGGCACATGCTGCCAGGATGAACGGGCAAAGCCCTGGTGCCCAGCGTTCCCTCTGTGCGCTAATGACCGTTAGTCTCAGACTGTGCCAGTTGATCTTGCCCTGTAGCTAGAGCCTACTGTAGTTCCCTGGCACATGTGACGATGAGTAAAGTTGGTGAAGGATCACCCTGTCCTGCCCCTCCCTGCTCTGGGCAGCACTGCAGCCTGTTGTCTGTGCCAGGCCGTTCTGTCTGCGCTGTCCTATACAGCGTGTGAGAATATTACACATATGACCTCCTCATTGACTTGTGTTACAGATATCCATGTCTAGACATATAATGGGCATTGTTTCCAAACAGAGGATGCCAGTCAGGGATCTGGCTGCCCACAGGTTCCCTACTAAATGTCAGGATTAGCATTCAGAAACCGCCTGCCTTGAATGATTCTCATCCAGTTGCCTGGACTCCGGGGCCATCTGAACTCACTAGTCAGTACTGTCCTTGCCCCCCTTCAGTTTGCATATCAGGATGGCATTGGAGCAGGGGCGTGCCTGCTTTGGGGCCCAGACCAACAAGGGGCCCCTCAGTAAGAAGTAAAGATTTTGTCAGTACCCCCTCAACAGTATTTTACAATGACATGATATACAGTGACCCTGTAGGAATGGACGGAGCTGCTGACACACCTTGTCTGAGCGCTCAATCTTCACAAGCCACAGCAGTGGGGGTTGCAAAGAAGTTGCTGGGGGGAGAGTTCAAAAATTTGATGTGGGGCCCAGTCATTTGTAGTTACATTACTGAATTGGAATGGAGGATGCGGCCACCTACCTGCTGGATAAAGTGCACTCCCAATTGGATACTACAGGCAGCATGGGGAGGATCATGTTCTTTGATACTCCAGTGCATTTAATACTTTATAGCCTGTGTTACTGGGGGAGTAACTGCGTCAGTTATGGGTAGATGAAGCCACCATCTCATGGTTAATGGGCTACCTGACTGGTCAACCCCGGTTTGTTTGGCTGCAGGGTTGTGTGTCTGATACACCATGTGCAGTATAGAGACCCATCAGGGGACTACGTGCCAATGTTTCCATTCAACATCTACACCTTGGACTTCAGATACACCTAGCAAATGCTATCTGCAAATATGTCATTGTAGGGTGTATTAGGAATGGACCGGGAGCTGGTGTCTGACTTTGTGAGCTCAACCATTATCAGTAAGACAAAGAGATTGTGATGGACTTTAGGAAACTTAAACAGGACCTTTCACTGGTCCTGACGTTACAATATCAGAACCTGGACACCAAAAAATACATCCGGAATAAACAAAATAATCTTTATTAATATATTTGTATATATAAAAACATGATAAAGACATAGAAATAGCAGTAAACAAGAACTGGTGGTATAAAGAGCACCAGAGGAATATCAGGAGAATAATAATGTGCAAATAACAGCGTATAGCGTATGGTAATCAACCTATATAAGGAAACATGATACAATGTAAAGTGCCTAGTGCAACATAAGTAAAATGAGAATAACCTCAAAAAAGGTCAGACTACCTGATGTAAACACGTGACAATCTCCTGCGTCCCCAACCCGACGTACGTTTCACCAAAGCGGCTTCTTCAAGGGTATAGAGAGGGTATTTCGGTGTGTAATATCAGAACCTGGCAGTGTAAGGAATAATTGGTAGATATCAGGGCTCTTTTTTTTTTATTCAGATACCCCTCTGTTCCCCCTGTCCACTTTTGCCACCCTGTATGCTAATTAGTAGCATCGGTACAGGAAGGGGGATACGGCCGCGTTTCTCAAGAGGCGTCTCCTTCTCCCCGGCTGTGAGCTGCCCAATCGTAGCGGAGAGCGTCACAGCCATGGAGAAAAAAAGCTCACCTTCTCCCTGGCTGTGACGCTCTCCACTGCGATTGGGCAGCTCACAGCCGGGGAGAAGGAGACGCCTCTTGAACGGAATAGAGCAGCAAATCTGAAGAAAAAAATGCTCCCTGATATCTACTAATTATTTCCGACACTGCCAGATACTAATATTGTAATGTCAGGACCAGTGAAAGGTCCTCTTTAACCACCTCAGCCCCCCTAGCTTAAACACCCTTAAAGAGGTTGTCCGGTCCTAAAATCAAAATTCTTTTTATGTGCTCCTAACACCCCTCACCTTGCATACATATGCCCCCAATACCTGTTTTTCAAGTCTGAGCTTTCCTTCCCCCCTAGAAGACATCAGATTATCCTGGCAGATCTGTTTACTTTCTCCCCTTCTTGTTTTGTTGAATACATAACTTTATTGATACACAAGCCTGGCTGCACTGCACAGAGATGAGTCACAGGCTGGCCACGCCCCCACACTGCTCTGTCTGCAGCAGCTACACCCATTACAACTCCTGTGTCCATCTTTTTGCACACAGACATGAATCTACTTTTCAGTCAGTGTCTAAATCCCATCACTGACTGTCCACAGGCACTGCCCTCATCATCTCCAGAGTGTGAAAAACAGCTTGAATTAGCAAGCGTATCCAATCATATATGTATCTAATCCTATCCTGTGTGATACAGCCTGCAGAGCGGTGTATCAAATCCCAACACTGACATTACTAAAATGTGTATCTAATCCCATTTTGTATGATCCTGTCTGCTGAGCTGTGTATCTAATCCCTTATGCACACCACCGTATCCATTTTGTGATCCACATTTTTTGCAGTCCCATTGAGTTCGATGGATTTGAGGTGCTCATTTTGAGGACCAGAATAGGACATGTTCTGTTTTTACTGGAACTGACATACGGATATAAAAAACACACTGACATCCCTGTGCTTTCCATATCCGTATGTCAGTTCTGCGACAGATAGAAAATGACTGTTAAAAAATGTGAATCGCACACGGACAGTAACCTCATCTAGTGGATCCGCGACTTGCAGACCGCAAAACAGATACGGTTCTGTGCACGAGCCCTATCACTTATACTGATCGCCCATAACAGTGACCTCCACAGTGCCCCCATAACAGTGACATCCACAGTGCCTTCATAATAGTGACATCCACAGATCCCCCATAACAGTGACCTCCACAGTGCCCCCATAACAGTGACCTCCACAGTGCCCCCATAACAGTGACCTCCACAGTGCCCCCATAACAGTGACCTCCACAGTGCCCCCATAACAGTGACCTCCACAGTGCACCCATAACAGTGACATCCACAGTGCCCCATAACAGTGACATCCACAGCGCCCCCATAACAGTGACATCCACAGTGCCCCATAACAGTGACATCTACAGTGCCCCCATAACAGTGACATCTACAGTGCCCCCATAACAGTGACATCTACAGTGCCCCCATAACAGTGACATCTACAGTGCCCCCATAACAGTGACATCTACAGTGCCCCCATAACAGTGACATCTACAGTGCCCCCATAACAGTGACATCTACAGTGCCCCCATAACAGTGACATCTACAGTGCCCCCATAACATTGACATCCACAATGCCCCATAACAGTGACATCCACAGCGCCCCCATAACAGTGACATCCACAGTGCCCCCATAACAGTGACATTCACAGCGCCCCCATAACAGTGACATCCACAGTGCCTTCATAATAGTGACATCCACAGTGCCCCCCATACCAGTGACATCCACAGTGCTCTCATAACACTGTCATCCAATGCCCCCTATTTGCCATCCAGTGCCCCCACTATGCCATCTAGTGCCTCTTGTGCCATCCTGTGCCCCCTTGTGCCATCCAGCGCCCTTTATGTCATCCAGCGTCCCCTGTGCCCTCCAGCTCCCCTTGTGCCATCTAGAGCCCCCTTTTGCCATCCAGCGCCCCTTATGCCATCCTATGCCCCCTTGTGCTATCCAGCACCCTTTGTGCCATCTACCGCCCCTTGTGCCATCCAGTGCCTCTTGTGCCATCCTGTGCCCCCTTGTGCCATCCAGCGCCCTTTATGTCATCCAGCGTCCCCTGTGCCCTCCAGCTCCTCTGTGCCACCCAAAGCCCCCTTTGCCATCCAGGGCCTTTATGCCATCCAATGCCCCTTATGCCATCCCATTTCCTTATGCCATCCTGTGCCCCCTGTGTGCCATCCTGTGCCCCCTTGTGCTATCCAGCGCCCTTTGTGCCATCTACCGCCCCTTGTGCCATCCAGTGCCTCTTGTACCATCCTGTGCCCCCTTGTGCCATCCAGCACCCTTTGTCATCCAGCATCCCCTGTGCCCTCCAGCTCCCCTTGTGCCATCCTATGCCCCCTTGTGCCATCCCATTTCCCTTATGCCATCCTGTGCCCCCTGTGACATGCACAGCATAGCGATCAGCCTCTGTGGCTGATCGCTATGCTGTCACTCCTGCACAGCACTTACATCGCGAGTCAGTACAGGCTTCACATAGAAGCCTGTACGATAGAGACGGCGGTACTGCACATGCGCACTAGCATTCAGCCTAGTGCGCTGTGTAGACGGCCGGGCAGAGCTTTCTCCAGCAGGAGCCGGTGACGTCACTAGTGACGATCCGTCTCCTGCTGGAGAAATGAAGAGAGGACCGGAAGACAGGGAGACGGACTTCCGCCGGAAGAAGTGAAAAGACAGCTAGAGGGACCACGTGATCAAGATCCAGATTGCAAGAACAGCTGCACTGTGGAAGGTAAGTAGGTTAGTAATACTTTTCCCTCCACAGGTTAGTTCCTTTTAGCTAAAAAAAGTTTTAGCCCGGAGAACCCCTTTAATGACCAGGCCACTTTTTACAATTCTGCACTACGCTACTTTCACCGTTTATTGCTCCGTCATGCAACTTACCATCCAAATGAATTTTACCTCCTTTTCTTCTCACTAATAGAGCTTTCATTTGGTGGTATTTCATTCTTGCTGACATTTTAACTTTTTGATATTTTACTTTTTTTGATGAAATTTTAGCAAAAAAAGTCATTTTTCGCTTTCTGTTGTAAAATTTTTCAAATAACACTATATTTCAATTTAAAATTTTCTCTAAATTTATTGTTCTACATGTCTTTGATAAAACAAAAATGCAATAAGTGTATATTTATTGGTTTGAGTAAAAGGTATAGCGTTTATAAACTATGGTGCAAAAAAGTGAGTTTCCGCACTTTGACTTTCTGAGCACCTGTCCTGTTTCCTGACGTACTACAATGCCCAGACAGTAGAAACACCCCATAAGTGACCCCATTTCGGAAAGTAGACACCCTAAGGTATTCACTAAGAGGCATAGTGAGTTCATGGAATTTTTTATTTTTTGTCACAAGTTAGCGGAAATGGAATTTATTTTTTTTTCAAAAAATTTCATTTTCTGCTAACTTGTGTCAAAAAATAAAAGAGGGGAAAGCTGTAAAGCTGCGATCGCTAAGGGACCCTTAGGCCTCATTCACACGTCCGCAATTCTGTTCCGCAAAATTTAATCAGTGATGGGGGGGTGGGGGTGGGGGGGGGGTGGTGATTGGTGCACACTTTTTTTTTTTTCCCAAGCAAAGGGACCACCAGAGGAGAAGACAGCAGGCATATCAGACGCTGTTCATAAAACAGCGTCTGATATGCGTTTTTTTCTAACTTATACAGCCTGGCAGTGTGCGATCAGCGCTGGCAGGCTGTACTACAGTTACATGCGAGTGCGCCGATGGCGCGCATAGCGCATGTGCGGGCACATCAGCGCGTCCTCTCGCGTCTCTCCAGGAGGAATAAACCGACCGCCCGCAGGACGCAATCCTGCGTACGGCGGTCGGCAAGCAGTTAAAGGGGTTGTGTTACTTCAGCAAGTGGCATTTATCATGTAGGAAACGTTACTAATGTACTGTTATTATTCATATTGCTTCCTTTGCTGGCTGGATTCATTTTTCCATCACCTGATACATTGCCTGTTTCCATGGTAATGACCACTCTAGAGTCCAGCAATGGTGGTCGTGCTTAGACACTATAGGAAAAAGCATTGACCTCTGTGGTGCTGTGCGTCCGTGGTAGCTCGCATAGGCCAGTGCTTTTTTCTATAGTGTGCAAGCGCGGCCCTAGATTGCAGGGTGGTCGTAACCATGGAAATGGGCAGTGTATAATGTGATGGAAAAATGAATCCAGCCAGCAAAGGAAGCAATATAGACAATCACAATACATTAGTAAGTGCCTTATATTAACTTTCTCTACATAATAAATGCTATTTGCTGAAGTGACACAACCCCTTTAAAGCTGTATTAGACTGGTCTATAGTCTGCCAGATTATAGCTAAGGAGCATTCGTAGAAACGCTCATTAGCGATGATCTGGCAGTGTAATACTACTGTGGACAAACAGAGCAGGATGTTCAGCAAAACCCCGATACAGCTGTTATGTACTAAAGAATGTCATGCGAGGCTATTTCTTCCAAAGGCAATAAGACTCTACAACGAGTCTCCTTAAGGCTGGGTTCAGACTTGCGCGTATTACAGCGCGCTTTTGGAAACGCGCGTTCGTGTGATTGACCACGGTGATTTTCTGTTTCAATGTTTTCATTGTTTTTCAGAAAATAATTTAACCTTTTCCCGACCACCCAACATAGCTTGGGCATTTAAAATGGCACGTGCAGCAGGCACCATAGCTGCCGGGTGTCTGCTAATTTAAACAGCAGACACCCTGCACTAATGTCCACAAACCAGCGGTAATGCCAGTTACCCATTAGATGCCTTGGTCAAATGTGACCATAGCATCTAGATGCCTTAAAACCCAGTAGCGTGGAGTGTGCATGCGGCATCCTCTGTCTTTCTGTGTGCCAGGAGGCTGCTGTATATTAGCTTCTATGGAGACCCTGCCTGTGGTAGAGCTCCATAGGAACATGGTAAAAATCTCATTGACTCAAATGCTAATCTGATGATTGCCTGTTATAGTTCCCTATGGCAACTATAAAAAAAAGTTAGTGTTAAAATTGTTACAAATAAAAAAAATCTAAAAATTTAAATCACTTTCCCAAATTGTAAATAAAAATATGTAAACAATAAAAACAAAATATACATCATGGGCATCATCGCATGCAAAAAATGCCCATTCTACTAAATTATAAAAATATTTTTCCAATAACGGTGAAAAAAAAAAATCAAAATGGCCGATTTGCCATTTTTGGTCGCTTCACCTCCCATAAAAAAAATTTAATAAAAAGTTATCAAAAAGTTCTACACAGCCCAAAATGATATAATCGAAAAGTACATCACCCCTCAAAAAATAGCCCTCAGATCGCTCCTTACACATAACTAGAAAAAAGAGTCAGAATATGACAATGAAAAAAATTTTTTTTTTTAAAGATTTAACTTTTTTTTTTCGGTATTAAAACGCAAGAAAAACTATAGTTATGTGGTTTCGCCGTAATTATACTGATCTGGAGAATAAAAGTAACAGATCAGTTTTACTGCATAGGAAATGGTGTAAAAAAAAAAAAAATTCCACCGCATTTGGAATGGAATGCAACCGCATATGGTGCCATTAGAAAGTACATCTTGCCCCGCAAAGAACAAGCCCTCGTAAGGCTATGTGTATGAAAAAATTAAACAGGTTACGGCTTTGGGAAGGCTGAAAAAAATGGTAAAATTTTCAGGTCATTACAGGGTTAATAATTACTATATAAACAAGGTACATCTGAATGAGTTTGCAAATATGGAATCTAATATATAGAAGAAAGTGTGTATGTATACAGTGTATGTATACATATGTATACAGTGTATGTATACATATGTATACATATATATTTGTCAATCATTCAAGACCATGTTACAAAAATAAGTAAACTCCAATGAAAGTCCTAGCGGCAAAGCTAAAGTTCTAAGTAACAAGAACTCAACCCCAGGTGAGTCTAATTCTTCATTATAAGGAACCTGTCATCAACATTGTGCTGCCCATACTAACGGCAGCATAAAGTAGAGACAGGTGAGTTGATTTCAGCGGTCTGTCATTTATAAGATAAAAGTAAGTGGTTTCCGAGAACCGTCACCATAATCATTGCAGACTGGGCCTGGTAAAGAGTCACGGCCACCTGAGAAGAGTCATGGGTATTCCTGAATTCTTGCTCTCCGTGCCCACCTGCTGATGACGGACAGTGTTCTACCTAGTTTTCTCCCTTTCTGTCTAGGAGAGAACTGCCAATCAGCAGATGGGCAGGGAGAGCAGGAGATTATGAATAACTATGACTCTTCTCAGGTAGATTTGACTTTTTTCAAGGCCTGAGCTGCAATGATTATGATGTTGGTTCTCAGCAACCACTTATAGCTCATGAGTGACATACCGCTGAAATCAGCATTTCTGTCACTATTTTATGCTGCCCTCAGTGAGGTCAGCATAAAGTTGATGATGGGTTCCCTTTAAACATGTGTTCGGCAGACGGCTTACTATAAAAAGGCGTTACTTAAATGGGTATTACCATCTCAGACAATGGGGGCATATCGCTAGGATATGCCCCCATTGTTTAATACGTGCTGGTCCCACCCCTGGGACTCACACTTGTCTCTAAAACAAAGCCTAGCATGATGCCAGCAAAGTGGTGGCCGGCACATCTGACACCACCATGCCTTCCTATTGGCCTGCTGAAAAAAGCCCACCACAAGTGCAGGTTCCAGAGGTGGGATCTGCACCTTTCAGACAATAAGGGAATATCCTAGTGATATGCCCCCATTGTCTGAGATGACACAACCCCTTTAACAAAGAAAGCATCTTCTAATTTCATGCCGTCAGCAATGGCACCACATGGAAGAGAAATGTCACAAGACATGAGAAGGAAAATAATTTATTCAAAAAAGGTGAAGTCCACAAGAAGATCAGCAAAGCTTTATTTATCAGTCAGAACACTGTAGCAACGAGATACAAAAATTTTAAAAATATAGAACTGTAACCATCTCAGACATCCAGCAGGTGCTTCTTCTGATGAGAAGGGTTGAAGAAAATCACCATTTAGGGTTACTGCAGTTAGCTAAAGAAGTGGACAGCCAAACTGGGGTGAGTGTTTCCTATGACACAATACAATGTACAGTGCAGAGGAATGGCATGCATGGGTGTCATCCATGAAGGAAGCCTCTTCTAAAGCCGATGCACAAAAAAGCCCACCAACAATTTGCATGCAGCCATGCTGAAAAAGATTAAGACTACTGGGACTCTATACTCTGGAGTGATGAGACCAAAATAAATCTTTTTGGAACTGATGCCTTCAAAACTGTATGGCATTGCAAAGGGGAGGAGTACAGAAAAAAATGTATGGTGTCTACAATGAAACATGGTGGGTCAGTGTCCTTATGTGGGGCTGTATGAGTGCTGTCACTCTGTGCCCTTGGTTGTTATGCCTTGTTCCAACAGGACAATGATCCAAAACACACATCTAAGGCCACTGATGCATTTCTGAAGAAGAACAGGGTGAAATTGATTCAGTGGCCAAGTATGTCTCCTAATCTGAATGGGGAATTCTGAAGAAACAAGTTGCGCACTGTCCATCCATCATCCAGGCTCTCAAATAGGAATGGAAAAAGATAATGTTGCAATACGCCCCCAACTAGTTCATTCCATGCCTAAAAGATTTGGTGGTATCCTTAAAAATCACGGAGGTCATACAAAATACTAGAAAGTAGTAGTTTTTTTTATGTGGGGTGTATTTATTTTTGCATCAAATAATTTCATTAAAACTGAATGTTTTGAAACCTTAGGCCTCTTTCACACTTGCATTCTAAGGACCCAGTGGACACTTCCGTCCTGCCGGATCCGTCAGAACGCAAGTCGCCTGAAAGCATTTGAAGACTGACCAGGATCCTGATCAGTCTTCAAAATGCTTTCAGGTTACCATGGCAGCCAGGACGCTACTTAAAGAGAACCTGTCACCAGGAAATTCACTGATAAACCAGGCACACTGCATTGTAGGGCTCACTCTGCTGAATATAATGATACCTTTCACTTGGTGATCTGTTGCTTTATTGTGGAAAAAAAGTACTTTTAATCCATATGCTAATGAGCTGATTGAGTCCAGCAGTTGATACGAGTCCAGCGTGTTTTCCTATTCAGAGCTGTAGCCCTCCCTATTCACTTCTATAGATCAATAAATAAATAAACCACGCCCCTTTTACAACTGAAGACGTGAATAGGGGAGGGGCTACAGCTCTGAATAGAAAAAACGCTGGACTCATATCAACTGCTGGACTCCAATCAGCTCATTAGCATATGGATTAAAAGTACTTTTCCTCCACAATAAAGCAACAGATCACCAAGTGAAAGGTATCATTATATTCAGCAGAGTGAGCCCTACAATGCAGCATGCCTGGCTTATCAGTGAATTTCCTGGTGACAGGTTCTCTTTAAGTCATGGCTGCCATGGTACTCCGCAGCAGTGTACTTACCTGTGCTGCGGCCGTCGGCGCTCCTTCATGACGTCACAGGTCCCTCCGGCACATAGATCAATGCGCCGCCCGGACCTGTAACGTCATTAAGGAGCACCCGGAGGCCGCAGAACAGGTAAGTACACTGCTGCGGAGTACTTACCATGGCTGCCAGGACTTCAGTAGCGTCCTGGCTGCCATGGTAACCGATTGGAGCCCCAGCTTACACTGGGGCCCCGATCGGAACTACTGATGCACATGCGCAGAGCTAAACGTCGGATCTAGCGATGCACAGAAACAACGTTTAGCTTAATTCCGGATCTGGATTAATGCATTTTAATAGGCATTAATTCCGGATCCGGCGTTACGGCATGTCTTCCGGATTTTTGGACGTCCAAAAAACTTTCACATACTGAACTGAAGACATCCTGAACGGCTTTCTCTCCATTCAGAATGCATTAGGATAATCCTGATCAGTATCTTTCCGTCCTAGAGCCCCGAGGACAGAACTCTAGGACGGAAAGCAAAAACGCTGATGTGAAAGGGGCCTTAGTTATATTATTAACTTTGCTTTCATGTTGTGGGTTAAATGTTCTATGTAGTGTTAATCGAGCACCAAAGTGCTCGTGTGCTCAGGACAAACACTTTGAGATGCCCGGGTGCTCGTGGACTCATACTGACGGATTCCCTCACTGTACAGCGATCTTCTGCATAGACATAGAGTCTAAATTAGATTTAAATACACTGACTTTAGCATCTCACTCGAGCACACGTAGTGTTCGGCCGAGCATGCTTGCTCAACACTAGTTCTATGAACTTTTGAAATTATTCATTTATGCTGAGCACTGTAAATATATATATATATATATATATATATTTTTTTTTTTTTTTTTTTGGTAGGAGCAGCAAAATAGGACTTCTACCCCGCTGTGCCTGTGACCACCAAATAATCCAGAGAAATCAAAAGTACACAAAAATAACACAGCGACAAAGGCTCCAATTCTTTGCTCAAACCATTTATTTCAGCAGGTACATCCACCACAGAAAAAAGTGTTTAGTCGAGAAAAATAAACACCTTTTTCAATCCCATTTAATAAAGGGCACATATGCTGTGTATGTTATATATATATATATATATATATATATATATATATATATATATAGATATATAGATATATATAGACAATGGTGAAGGACCGCACAGCTTACACAATAAGGTATGCAATGGAGTGCCAGTAGCTGTAGAAGTATCCCACTTGCTTCTAAAAATATAGAAAATAGTAAATCCACAGCACATCCACATCCATTTTGGATGTGCCGTGGATTTACTATTATATATATATATATATATATATATATATATATATATATTTATTTATTTATTTATATATATAAAAAACACAAAAGAGAACAGCAGCACAGCTAAATGAATAGAGGTGCAATTCCTCTGACCGCTGACTAGGCAGTCCTTGGCGAATGTATTCCTTCAAAGACGAGGCAGCACTCCAATGTTCAGTGCAAATAACTGACTCGCTTTATTTTCCCATTGCAATGGGAAAATAAAACGGGTCCGTTATTTGCACTGAACATTGGAGTGCTGCCTCGTCTTTGAAGGAATATATATATATATATATATATATATATATTGTAAGAGGGTGCAAGGTGTCATATTCGATGGCAGGTACGTGTCACCGAGGTTGCTGGCCTCAGTGAGGTAAGAGCCGGGTTTTTTTTGGTCTGCAGCAGCTAGTGCTGCTGGACTCTGTTACTTAGTTTGGCTGCAAAGCTAATCCGGGCCGGCTCTTACTGGGAGTAGGCAAAGAGTTGGGTGGGTGCCTACTCCCCACGGTCCAGGCCGGACTTTATCCGGGCCTTTAAAAGGCAGCCTCCTTAGCAGCTGAGGGTGGTGATTATCCTGGAGCCTGATAACAGGGCTGTGGAGTTCTCTGTCCTGGAGGAAAGAGCTCAGCAAGGAGGTGGCTTTTGTTCCTGGCTACCTGAAGGTGGATTCTCCTGCGGCTGGGCCGACAGCCTGGTGCGAACCTGCACCTACACCTCCCAGGTGACTGAACCTGTGTTGGCCTGTTTTGTTTTGCCTCCTTGTTTCTGACATGTGTGAATTACCACCAAAAGACTGTTTGCTGTTTATTTTTGTGTCAGTGTGAATAAAACACTGTTTATTGCACATCCTGGACTCTTTGTTTTGCCTCGGTACTGCACCCGCACCGCTGTCTACCTGAGCGACTCCCCACATTTGGTGGAGGATGCGGGCATGCGCAGTGAGGCTGGCGGGAACGCCGAGTTTTTTTGCTAAAGTGCATGGAATATATTAAGCCAGCAAAGTTGCAAGCAGGAATTTCTGGCAACATGGAGGCTGCTGTGAAGGCTCTCATAGAGGCTAACGTGCAGCAGCGGGAGACCAACCAGCTACTGCTACAACATGTGATGGCGTTACAGGCGGCAGGAGCGTCCCACCACGTCCATGATGCCCGGAAAGCGGTCCGTGCGGCGATCCCAAAAATGACCCCCGCAGACGACGTTGAGACATACCTGGCGGTCTTTGAGAAGGTCGCCGTGAGGGAAAAGTTACCCCGTGACCAGTGGGCTGAGATGGTCGCTCCGTTCCTGGCTTCCGGACCCCAGCAGGTGTTTTTCGACTTGTCGGACGACCAAGCGGCAGATTATGACACCTTGAAAGGAGAGATCCTAGCCAGACTGGGGGTGAACGTGCTGGTCCGCGCTCAAAGAGTCCACCAGTGGGACTTTAAAACTACTGATCCCGCTAGGCCACAGTACTACGACCTGCTGCACAGGCTGCAAAAGTGGCTGCAGCCCGATCTACTAAGTCCCACTGCCATGCTGGATCGACTGTTGGCGGACATCTTTTGGAGGGCCCTGCCTTATCCCCTCCAGCACTGGATCGGCCAGGTATCGCCCACCAATGCCCTGGAGATGGTCGACCTGGTGGAGCGTTACGAGGCCACCAGAAACCTGCAGGGGAGTCTTGCTGGGAAGGGGTCAGTCAAACCCCGGAGGCCTCTGCCCCAGTTCCGACGTCCGGCGACAGAGCGGCCTGCACGGAATATACCCCCTGCGAGTCCGCCTCCCGTGGTATGCTGGAGGTGTCAGGAGCCAGGCCACATCAGGGCCGACTGTCCGCATCGGGATGAGCCGATGGAGGTGAACTACGGGGGTCGCCACTCCTTGTACGCCCGGAGACTGTGTGCGACCGGCACCCCCGAGACAATAGACAATCGTCATCTGTGCCGGGTGCAGGTCGGGGATAACCTGGCAGTGGCGCTGTTGGACTCAGGGAGCCTGGTAACCCTGATAAGTGCTGCCCTGGTAGAGCCCACCCAGTATACGGGCCGGAAAGTGGGTGTGGTGTGCATTCACGGAGACTTAAAGGACTATCCCACTGCTGTAATGTCTCTGTCCACGGCGGCCGGCACCTGGACTTGTGAAGTAGCGATCTCCACAAAGCTACCCTATGAACTGATAATTGGGAGAGACTTCCCAGGTTTTCCTTCACTGTGGCCTGAGGTGAAAGTGTCTAATAGCCCTGAGACAGGGGTAACCCTAGCAGAGTGGCCTGATACCACTGGAAGGCCAGAACCCTGGGAGCCCGAGTCTGAAGGGCCAGCGGTAGGGGTGACCACTGCTGCAGCGGTAGTGGGGAGACAACCCCACTGAGTGTAATGGTGGGAGACACGGAGGACTTGCCACCGGGACCTGAGTTGGCAGACCTCAATGTCTCCGGGGAAAATTTTGGGACCGCACAACACCGGGACCAAACCCTAACCAGGGCCTGGGAGAATGTGCTGGAAATTGATGGTAAACCCCAGAAACCAGGGGCTGAATTAATGTTCCCACGATTTATTGTTCTGCAGGATATATTGTATCGGGTGAACCAAATCCGAGGTGAACCTGTTGAACAGTTGGTGGTGCCCACAGCGTATCGCAAGCTTGTCATGGAGCTTGCCCACCAACATGTTCTTGGGGGACACCTGGGGTGGCAGAAAACCCAGGACCGCATTCTGCAGCGGTTTTATTGGCCCAGTGTGTTCAAGGAGGTAGAAAATTATTGTAAGTCCTGTCCAACCTGTCAGATAACTAGCCCCCAGCCACATTTCCGTAGTCCTCTGGTACCTCTGCCAATTATTGAAGTACCGTTTGAGCGAATCGCTATGGATTTAATTGGGCCTGTACCAAAGTCTGCCAGGGGCCACCAACACATTCTGGTAGTTCTCGACTATGCCACTCGGTATCCGGAGGCGGTGCCTCTGCGACATACCTCAGCTAAGCTCATTGCCAAAGAGTTATTGGAGATGTTTTCCCGTGTGGGCCTGCCAAAAGAGGTTCTGACAGACCAAGGGACCCCTTTTATGTCCAAAGTAATGAGGGAACTGTGTAAATTGTTGCGTATAAAGCAGTTACGGACGTCCGTTTACCATCCGCAAACAGACGGTCTTGTGGAGAGGTTTAACCAAACTCTAAAAAATATGTTAAAGAGGGTGGTGTCTAGAGACGGGAAGGACTGGGATCTGCTTCTGCCCTATCTCATGTTCGCAGTGCGAGAGGTGCCCCAGGCCTCTACTGGGTTCTCGCCCTTCGAACTGCTTTATGGCAGACACCCTCGGGGCCTGTTGGATATCGCCAAGGAAGCATGGGAACAACAGCCTGTCCCCCACAAAAGTGTCATTGAGTATGTCGCCCAGATGCAGGAACGGATGGAAAGGGTGTTGCCTTTGGTCCGGGAGCATATGGAGGCAGCGCAACAGGCCCAGAGTAGGGTGTACAATCGTCAGGCTCGGGTACGGGACTTCAATCCGGGAGATCGGGTTTTGGTTCTGGTACCCACCCTTGACAGCAAATTCCTAGCTAGGTGGCAGGGCCCCTATGAGGTGATCGAGAAGGTAGGGAAGTAAATTACAAAGTACACCAGCCAGGGCGGCGCAAGCCGGAGCAGGTGTACCACGTGAATTTACTTAAGCCGTGGAAAGATAGGGACGCGGCCGACGACCACAGCCCCGGCCAGGGCTTCTAGGTGAAAAGGGTCCAGCCCCACAGTTCGAGGCCTGTGAAGCCGTAACCATGGTAAAAATTGCAGACAGCCTGTCTTCCAAACAAGTTCAGGAAGTCAGGGAGTTCCTCAGTCGGAACACGGATGTGTTCTCGGACCTCCCTGGCCGCACGTCTCTCATCCGACATGACATCGTCACTGAGCCTCAGGCCAAGGTCCGGTTAAAACCATACCGGGTACCCGAGGCTCGGCGGCGGGCCATCGCGGAGGAAGTGCAGTTAATGTTGAAGCTCGATGTCATTGAGGAGTCGAAAAGTGAGTGGGCCAGTCCCATAGTCCTAATACCCAAGCCGGATGGGACGTTGCGGTTCTGCAACGACTTTCGCAAGTTAAATGAAGTATCCAAGTTTGACGCGTATCCCATGCCCCGAGTAGACGAGCTTGTTGAAAATTTAGGACAAGCCCGTTATTTTACTGTGCTGGACCTCACTAAAGGGTACTGGCAGGTACCCTTAACGGAGTCGGCTAAGGAAAAACCGCGTTTGTTACCCCGCAGGGCCTGTATCACTACAAGGTGTTACCCTTTGGCCTGCATGGCGCCCCGCCACTTTCCAAAGGTTAATGGACATAGTGCTGCGACCACATCGTCGGTACGCCTCGGCCTACTTAGATGATGTAGTCATCCACAGCACCGACTGGGAAAGCCATTTACCCAAGGTGCAGGCGGTAGTGGATGCCCTGAGGAAAGCTGGACTAACCGCCAATCCAAAAAAGTGTGCGATTGGGTTGGAAGAGACCAAATATCTGGGATATGTAATCGGGCGGGGAGTCATCAAACCTCAGGTAACTAAGGTAGAGGCCATTCGTAACTGGCCCCGACCGGTCACCACCAGGCAGGTAAAGTCGTTCCTGGGGATTGTAGGATACTACATGAGGTTTGTGCCCCACTTTGCCACAATAGCAGCGCCATTGACAGACCTGTTGAAGGGACGAAAGTCTGGGAGGGTTAGCTGGAGTGAGAAGGCGGAGGAGGCTTTCGCCGCGTTGAAGTCGGCCCTGTGTGGGTCCCCGGTTTTGGTGACACCCGACTTCAACAAGGAGTTTGTCGTACAGACCGACGCCTCGGAGGTAGGCCTCGGTGCGGTACTGTCTCAGGAGGTCAACGGGAAGAACATCCCGTTGTCTTCCTGAGCCGTAAGCTCAGTCCCGCCGAGTCCAGGTATAGTATAGTGGAGAGGGAGTGCCTGGCTATCAAGTGGGCACTCGAATCTCTCCGCTACTACCTGTTAGGGAGGAGGTTCCGTCTGGTGACCGACCATTCCCCTCTCAAGTGGATGAGTCAGGCCAAGGAGAGGAATGCTCGGGTCACCAGGTGGTTCCTATCCCTTCAAAATTTCAAATTCTCCGTGGAACACAGGGCAGGCCGCTTGCAGGGGAACGCAGATGCCCTGTCCCGCGTCCACTGCCTCACGTGTGTTCACCCCTCAGGGTTGAACAAAGGGGGTGTGTAAGAGGGTGCAAGGTGTCATATTCGATGGCAGGTACGTGTCACCGAGGTTGCTGGCCTCGGTGAGGTAAGAGCCGGGTTTTTGGTCTGCAGCAGCTAGTGCTGCTGGACTCTGTTACTTAGTTTGGCTGCAAAGCTAATCCGGGCCGGCTCTTACTGGGAGTAGGCAAAGAGTTGGGTGGGTGCCTACTCCCCACGGTCCAGGCCGGACTTTATCCGGGCCTTTAAAGGCAGCCTCCTTAGCAGCTGAGGGTGGTGATTATCCTGGAGCCTGATAACAGGGCTGTGGAGTTCTCTGTCCTGGAGGAAAGAGCTCAGCAAGGAGGTGGCTTTTGTTCCTGGCTACCTGAAGGTGGATTCTCCTGCGGCTGGGCCGACAGCCTGGTGCGAACCTGCACCTACACCTCCCAGGTGACTGAACCTGTGTTGGCCTGTTTTGTTTTGCCTCCTTGTTTCTGACATGTGTGAATTACCACCAAAAGACTGTTTGCTGTTTATTTTTGTGTCAGTGTGAATAAAACACTGTTTATTGCACATCCTGGACTCTTTGTTTTGCCTCGGTACTGCACCCGCACCGCTGTCTACCTGAGCGACTCCCCACAATATATATATATACACACACACACACACACAGGTACATACATACACACACCATATTTTTGCCCTATAAGAAGCACCTGTCAATAAGACCCAACTAGGTTTTAGCCAAGGAAAATAAGAAAAAAATAATTTATTAGACCGCAAATCAGATCCCCAATCAGACCCCAATGTTAATCAGGCCTCAGCTCAGATCCCCAATGTTAATAACAGAGAAGCACTAATTAGACCTCAGCTGAGATCCCCAATGTTAATAAGACCCTCAGATCAGACCCCAATGTGAATGACCCCCAATAAGACCTCAGGTCAGACCCCCAATGTGACTGACCCCCATTCAAACCTCAGATCAGACCCCAATACTGTTTATATATATACACACACACACAAACTCTGTAGTTAGGCTGGTTTATTATTATGTAATCACGGAAGAAACCAGAGGTGTGAGTAAGCTAAAACTTATTAATTTTATTAGCTCAGATGAAAATCTTAGGAGAGTGATATCAATATCCATGTATAATTGTCTCAGTTATGAATAGTTCTGCTGATGCCACACAGAGGACCTTAAACAAATAAGTCATGAGGCATCCGCAGACTCATTGGGTTGAGCGTAACACCACCCGACTCTCTGGGGCAGAAAGTGTCCTATGCAATTTGATAGAGAGACACAGGTGTGTTATGAGGAATGTGCACCCTGTGTTGCCTATGCCGATATGCTCTCCCTTGTTTAGGAACAAGGGGGGATATCCACGCAACTAGAGCGACTCAAAAACGTCAGTGACAACCAAAATGTCACAGGTCTGGCGTCTCCCATTAGATGAGTGATCTTACAGCCAGATCTGACATAGGAATCATGCCACTTAACACCGAGTCCCCTCACCATACACTTAGGTTATATGTGACCGTAAATGTTGAATGTCTAAATGCCGACCACTATGACATAGAGGATCTTACAGCCAGATTTAAGACACACCAAAACGGACTGAAAGTTCATAAAGGTGCATGAAAAAGTGCCCCAAGTTAGCACCGGCATAAAGCCATATGCTAAGGTGCGCACTAACCGGAGACCTGCGGTGGAAAACACACCTATGTCTGGCGTCCCCTCTATTAGGGAATCTTACAGCCAGATGGGTAGATCGTGCAACCACAGGGCTACAGGCTTTTGGTTGTGCCTCTCCAGGTACACGGCGGCACACCAATTCCACGTGCGCACTGAATGCAAGCTGTTTTTATTAAACTAGCAGCTAATAGGACTAGTGTGCCCAGTATCGGAAGCTGCGGCTCAACGCATTTCTCGACTCATCAGAGTTAAGTGGGTAAGGCATCTAAAGGTAAAAGGCATGAACATCGCAGGAAATTGGATCTATAGATCGGCAGGTAGTGAATGGGGTAGAGTAGTCACAGCATAGAGCTAACTATCAGATGTCCACCGCAATCTTACCCTTTGTATCCGGGCAAAGTAGCGGCGATTCCTAATAGCAGTCATAGTTAGGGTGAATGTGTGATTGAAATCAAATGAGTAAAGGAAGAGATTTACCCATATTAGTGAGTTAGCACGGCTGTACAGCAAGAACATGTAATTTACAACAAGGGACTGAATAAGAGGTCCCCCTCAATTGTTTATATTAGCTCATACCATGTTAACCCCCCATATAACTATGCTGGTCATGCCGAAAAAAAACGGCAAAAGTGCCTGCATGTGAATGGGGGACTATGCAAAAGGTGCTGTAATAGATGTGTCTAAAAGCCGACTAATAATTGTTAGAATAGATAGGTTGTAACATGGAGCTACTTGTCATGTATCAATCGCGATCTTATCACCAAAAGCATATAAGATCACAGTGATAAAAAATAACCATCTTAATAGGGAAGTCATAAGATTGGGTAGGGAGAGAAAACCATAAAAAAGGGAAACCACCTGTAGTGGTGGACTGAAGCAGCTGTGCAGCAAAACTATCCTGTCTGTAATTAGAGGCATGTAGCATCATATCAGGCTATGCTGGTCATGCCGAGGGGGAACGGCAAGTATGCCCGCATATGATCGGGAGCCTGATCACGAAATACTGCTGTCAGCATGGTAGGGTGAAATAACTGACAGGTCAAGCGTACGTAACAGGGACCATGCATAACCTTACAAAACACTAGTGATTGTACTACACATCAATAAATCAGACAAAGGAAATGTGGTCGTTCAGGCCCGCTGGCTTCAAAGTTCTTAATTTGAAGGTCCACTGGGCCTCCTTCTGCATTATCCTCTGATCTAAATCATCCCCCCTTGGTGACGGACGGACATTCACTGCCTGCCGATCTATAGATTCAATTTCCTGCGATGTTCATGCCTTTTACCTTTAGATGTCTTACCCACTTAACAATGTTGACAGTCGGGAGATCGGGAGCCTCGGATTCTCCCGCCCCCCGCATCCTCCCGATTTGTCAATGGGTTAATGATGTCACTATAGGAAGGTGAGGCTTCCTCTTTAAAAAGAGCGCGGGCGGCCGCGGCCCCACTGGCGCCGACAGGCTGTGTCCACGCCAGTGTAACAGCAGATTAGCAGTAATTACTAAATCAGGGTGATGCTCTAATACTTAGTCAGCTTGAATCGGGCTCCTGATGAGTCGAGAAATGCGTCGAGCCGCAGCTGCCGATACTGGGCACACTAGTCCTATTAGCTGCTAGTTTAATAAAAACAGCTTGCATTCAGTGCGCACGTGGAATTGGTGTGCCGCCGTGTACCTGGAGAGGCACAACCAAAAGCCTGTAGCCCTGTGGTTGCACGATCTACCCATCTGGCTGTAAGATTCCCTAATAGAGGGGACGCCAGACATAGGTGTGTTTTCCACCGCAGGTCTCCGGTTAGTGTGCACCTTAGCATATGGCTTTATGCCGGTGCTAACTTGGGGCACTTTTTCATGCACCTTTATGAACTTTCAGTCCATTTTGGTGTGTCTTAAATCTGGCTGTAAGATCCTCTATGTCATAGTGGTCGGCATTTAGACATTCAACATTTACGGTCACATATAACCTAAGTGTATGGTGAGGGGACTCGGTGTTAAGTGGCATGATTTCTATGTCAGATCTGGCTGTAAGATCACTCATCTAATGGGAGACGCCAAACCTGTGACATTTTGGTTGTCACTGACGTTTTTGAGTCGCTTTAGTTGCGTGGAAATCCCCCCTTGTTCCTAAACAAGAGAGAGCATATCGGCATAGGCAACACAGGGTGCACATTGCTCATAACACACCTGTGTCTATCACATTGCATAGGGCACTTTCTGCCCCAGAGAGTCGGGTGGTGTTACGCTTAACCCAATGAGTCTGCGGATGACTCATGATTAGTGTTGAGCGAACAGTTCGAGCATAGTTCGCATTCGTACCGAATTTTGGGGTGTTCGGGACACGAACCCGAACCCGGACATTTTCAAAAAAGTTCGGGTTCGGGTTCGTTTTTCGGCGATTACTTCCCGCTTTCTGAAGGGCTGCACAGCAGCCAATCATCTAGCGTTTTACTTCTTGCCCTAAGAGCCCATCACAGCCATGCCTACTAATGGCATGGCTGTGATTGGCCAAGTGCAGCATGCGACCCAGCCTCTATTTAAGCTGGAGTCACGTAGCGCCGCACGTCACACTGCTCTGATTAGTGTAGGGAGAGGACGCAGCTTCTGTGAGGGCGAGATTAGGCAAAGAAAAGTCAGCAACGGCACCTAATGAACGGATCGATCTACAGCTGTGAATAATTGAACTTCTGCTAGTTACTTGCTCACTGGTTTTTAGGCTGCACAGAGCGTTTTTCTGTCACTTATTTTCTGGGGTGATCGGCGGCCATTTTGTGACTTGTGGTGCACCAGAACAAGCTGCCTCCAAGTCCATCAGTCCATCAATACTAGTTTTTTTTTGCTATATCCTACATCAGGGGCTTGGCTGTGCTAATTGTCACCCCTAGAAACTCAGGATAGCAATTTCTATATTTTATTAAGGGGTTAAATACAATTGACAAAATACCAATCCCCTAAATCTGGTGTTACAAGTGCCACTACTCCTATCACCACCAACACAGCAATGCATGGGGTCCCCCACCTCTGCTGAACCTTCTCCTCATGGCAGTCCAAATGTTGACTGTTCTCACATAAGTTATCAACAGTGAGATCATCTTGAGTATCTTCTGTAGCACGTAGTGGGCTTTTGTTATCTCTTCTTAGGAAAAGAGAAGGTGCTCCACGAGGTAAGGGCAGTGAAGACAGAGTGGATGCCACTGAAAGTCTTCCTCCCAGTGGTGGCAAGGAGGAGGAGCTGGAGGTATGCTGTAACCCCTGTCTCGAAGGCACAATGTCAGAAGTGACATCACATCATCCTGGTGTGAAGAAGAGGAAAAGTGAGCCATCCAGTCCACAATCTCATCCTCTGTATCCTCAATACTAATGTGGCACCCATCAGAATCCAGGGAGAATGACGAGGCATAGGTCTTTCATTTTTCAGACATGTTATTATGAGGCCTATAAATGAAAAGTCACAGGTTTCTTATGAAAGGTCATGGGCTTGGTACACGGATTATTCAACGTTACTAGCAAAGTTGAAAGTGTTATTTCTGTAATTTAAAGAGGCACAATTAAATGTCCCTTCTCTACAAACGCAATGCACAATGGTATTGACAATATATTTTGCCAACACAGCTATAACAATGCAGTTTATTCTAGAAACTACACAATGTGTGAACTACACAATTTTGTGCATTAATGCAATCACTAACACATGTATAACAATGCAATTTTTGCAGTAAAATGTACTTAAAGTCTATGGATGCAGTAATGGGTTCATAAACAAGGGTATAACAATGTGATTGTTTGCAGTAAAAAGTCTTTAAACTAGATAGTATAATACAGTATTATGTTTGCTAATATAGGTATAACAATGCAATATTTGCAGTAAAATATCTTTGAAGTACATGGTATGATGTAGTAATACATTCAGCAACACAGGTATAAGAATGCAGTTTTGGCAGTAAAATATCATTGAACCGCACAATATAATAACATAATGCATTCACTAACACAGGTATAGTAATTCAATTTTTGCAGCAATACAATATATTTTTTACAGTAAAAATAAAATGTGTTTAATAACACAGGTAAAAACACTGTTATTGCAGTATTGCTGAAGTTCTTGCAGCAATATGTAACGCATTCAGTACCATGTGTATAATGCACTGAAATGCCCAATTACAAAGGGTAAATTTAAACGCAGAATGTATGCTATTAGGGTGCTGGCAATAAGCCTATGAGCTGTAGAAACTTGAGTTTAAAGAAGAAAAAAAGCTTTCTTTTCATATACTGAAGAAAATGAGTTTTTGTTTTTGGAGGTATGTAATTGAGAACTAGCTGCACACAGCTGTATACAACATATACTATAGCTGTATAATACTTTTTGTAATATACCTTATTAAGGTATTTTGTATTTTTAATAGACCCCCCTCCTTAAAGTGCACCTTTGCTTGAGTGCTTAAAATCCACTTTTCTGTACACCGCTGACTTCTCAGCGGTGTACAGAGTAGGGGCTATACTCTTTATCAGTGGGGCCGCAGCGCATGGAGTATGGACAGGAGCGCACGGCGCTGTTCCTGCCTGTGCCCCCCGGAGGTTTACCAAGTCCTGGCATAGCACATGGGTAGCACACTCAACATACTGGAGATACAGTTATGACGGTTGCATCACTTAGTGACCACAGTGTCCTAGTAGAAGATGGTGCTGAAAATGGGCGACTAGGAGTCAGTATAGGACCTGAGGCCGATTGGGAGCAGTCTTATTCCATTGCCTCTTAAAAGAAATAGCGCAATATCCAGTTGTCCAGGATAGTGTTATTACATTGTGTGAGCTGAGCTCCATATTACAGAAAGAATAGAGAGCACAATATAAACAGAATACAACTGTAAAAATAAATAATCAAATAAACAATTAAATAAACAAATCGCTCCATAAGTGTCCAGTATACAGGGGGAGGGGAGTAGTTGGGGAAGGAGAGAAAGGGAGAGGTATAGAATTTTAGTATGGGAGGGTGGGGGGGCTCAGGTTTAGTCTTTGGAGTTTTGAGGTTGCGCCCAAACTGGGGCTCAACAAAGAAGCCTCAATCCTTCACCTCCACTCAAGTGTTAAGATCTATGTTCTTTTATCCATAAAGTCAAGCCATGGAGTCCACATCTGAAGATACTTCGTTCTGGTGTGGGACTCCCAGCCCGCCAACTCCTCCAATCTGCAAATTTGGTGCACTTTGTTGATCCATTGATCTAGGTTCGGGGGAGAGGTTGACCGCCAGTGCAAGGGGATCAACAATTTGGAAGCAGTGATGAGTGGGGTTATGAGATCATGTTTGGAGTGCTGGAAGGGGCTCTTCGTGAGCTAGAGGAGGATCAATTTCTTGTCTAAGGGGACCTGGGCACCAGGGCAGATCTGGTGTAATGCTCCCTCCAGGTCCGCCCAAAATTGATTGAGCAGTTTACACTCCAAAATGTATGTGAGAGTGCCCACATCGTCACCACATCTCCAGCACATATCTGGGGAAACCCCAATTCTGAAGAGATAATCCGGTGTTCTATACCAATGGGTAACAGTTTTAAATGTGTCCTCCTGTATTTTTACACATCTAGAAAACCCATGACAGCGAAGGAGGATTCTGAATATCTTCTTCTGTGTGAATGTACAGTTGAGCTCCCTCTCCCATAGTGCGATGAAGGCAGGTTTGGGAATAGTGCAGTCCCCAAGTAGGGCTGAGTAAATCTTGGAGAGGAGCTTAGGAGGCGGGGAGTCAAGAAGAGTTGGATCAAGTTTATGATCAGTCCTTTCAAGCTTAAATTTGCGAAGAGAAGAAAAGAGATCAAATGAGTGTAAGCTACAGAGCAGTGGGCCTGAATGCTGGTTAATCAGGGACAGCAAACCCACCTCCGAGGGAGCTCTGATGGCTTCTGTAATTCGTATGTCAGGAAGTGAGTCCCACCACGTGGTGGTATCTTTATTTTGAATAGCTGAAGGTATAGTACATAAGGGTGCTAGGGGAGAGACCAGACCCTTAGACAATAAAAGGATGGGGTGGGCTCTGCATACCTTCAACATGCCCTGTGTCATATCACTGGGCACAAGGGTAGGGCTCAGGGATAAATGTCTAAGCCACAACCAGACTCGATAGCTAGATGACAAGATCTCTCTCTAGATCTCTAGGTATGAATTTTTCAATTGGGGGTTAGCCAGTAGAGTCCAGCATGCCAATTGATTAGCTTGGAAGTATAGCGATAAGTCAGGTAAAGAGATGCGACCATTGGTTGGTTTTTGAGTGAGATGGAGATAGGGTAGTCTAGCTCTTTTGTTGTTCCACAAAAATCTTATAAACAGTCTTAACTCTCGAGAAGAAGGAAGCTGGTATATCTATTGGCAACACTTGTATCATATACAATAGCTTTCTCCCAAACCAGCAGACATATAGGACTTTCTAGTCTTGGAGGGTTTTGCTTATTCTCTGGGGTAACAGAGGGTAGTTAAGACGAAACAAGGAGGTCAGATCGATTTCTTTGACTAGGGCCAGCTGGGAGCCGGAAAAGGATACATTCAGGGCTTCAGACTTGTCAAAATTAAATTTAGAAGTTGGACAATATGCCGAAGTCAGCAAATATCTATAATATAATTAGAAAGGCTTCCAAGGGGTTTGTGATGAGCAATTAAAGATAGTCTGCAAAGGCGGCAGTTTTATGTGTGAAGGTGTCCAGTTTGAGGCCTTTGATCTGGTCGGATTGGCATAATTTCAGAAGAAACATCTCCAGACACAAAACAAACAATGAGGTGGATAGGGGGCAACGCTGGCGCATTTCATTTCGTATAGATAAGGGTTCCAACAGGGTGCCATCTATCTGCATTTTAGCTGTGGGGGAGGAGTACAGAGAGAAAACTGCTTGGATAAATGGGTCAGGAAAATGAAAGGCTTGTAGTGTATGTCTTTGACCCTGTCAAAAGCCTTTTCTGCATCTGTACCCAGAAAGACTAATGGTATTTTCTTTTGTTTGGCATAATAGGCGCAAGCATCTTGCCCACCATTTGAGATCAGTATTTAATAAAGAAATTGGGCGATAACTACTTCTGAGCTCGGGGTCTTTACCCTCTTTATGGATAATTGTGATGTAGGCCTCAAGTGATTGAAGGGGGAGTGTAGAACCATGTATCAGGGAATTGCACAGGGACACGAATTTAGGGAGTATGTAAATGTTTTGTAATATATTACAGGGAAGTCATCTCCTCTGATATGGGGGGCGACCAGCTGGGTCCGTCCTCGGTCAACAATGTGGGGATATCTATGTTGTGTAGGAAGGAAGTAATTAGGTAATCTATGGGAGAGTGGTCAGAGGCGTCAGAGCATCCCTAGTAAGTGGATGTAGGTTATAAAGTTCTGTGTAGAATTGATGGAACTGTTGGGCTATCAAGGGGGTGGAAGTAACTCTTGAGTGTTGAGTGGTTTTTATAGAGGAGTTAAAGGTTCTGGTTCTCTTTTTTTTTTTTTTTTTTTTTTTAACAACGAGGACATTACCCTAGTTCCCTTGCCCCGTGAACATAATATTTATAATATTTATAACGCAGGTCTTTGACCTGGCATCTATGAGAAACTAATTTCTCAAGGTGAAGGGCTGAGTCAGAGATTTTGTGAGTATTCTCCAGATGGGTAATTTGGCTAAGTAGGGATGTCAGCTCTTTTTCTCAGTTTTTTAAGCCAACTGCCCAGTACAATAAATTGCTGGAAATGGCTGGATCTTCATTAGTCCAAAAGTAAGATTTCAGCTTTTGGGTTAGGAATTGTATGTGGAATGGAGTATCTAGAATTGTAGTATTGTTTCATCGTCCAAGCTCTTGGAGGCAGGCCGGGAAGATGCAGTTTTACAGAAACTTAGGTATGGTCAGAAATAGTTATCTGAGCTATTTAGGCAGAGACAATATTATGTGTCTACCAGAGCCATATCTGAGAGCAGCATTTTTAATCGGATAAGAAGTTTCCTAGAAGTCGATTGAGAAGTGGAGGTTGAGTCTATATAGGGATCTAAAGCTACAATGAAGTCTCCTCCAAGTAATTGTGTGCCAACCGAATAAGTTCTAATGAGGCTAAGGGTCTTCAAGAGCCATGAAATCTGGCAGGTGTTAGGGGTGTAAACATTAGCTATAGTTATTGTTTGGCCACCCAAAGTGCCTATCACAAATAAGTATCTGCCCTCAGGATCTGTGATGAGGGATGTCATTTGAAAAGGTATGGAGCAATGAACTGCAATCGAGGTGGGTGCTTCATAGGCGACTGTCATGCACCTCCACCTCTACATTTGAAGTAAGAGTTACTTATGAAAAAGAGTCCACATGGTAAGTTATTCAAGCGTGCAGGTCATCAATGGTCAGTCCCGGAACTTAGGCTCCAAATAGAAAAAGGAGATCAACAGCATATCTGGTGTTCTGGAGTGCCTACAATATAAATGAGGAAGAGAGAAAAATAAAAGAGAAAAAAGACAAAACAGCAAATCAGGTTTTCAGGTTGGAACATTGGCTGCAGCTGTAGACTGTCTTCTAGGCAGCTTGTTCTTTCCAACCAGTGACCAGACCTGTGACTGAGGTAGCTTCAGTAAATCAGTTGGAGAGGATATGGGAAGCCAGGATGGACTGTTCATAGGAGGAATTTCTAGCTTTTCCCAAGCCTGTTCGAGGTCCTCAGGAGAAAGTATGATGATCTGGCGGCCTCTCTTAATAACAGCAAGTCCAAATAGGTAGAGCCAGCATATAGGGATGTTTTTCGCTCTGAGAGCTTCTGTGAGGGGCTTCAGGATACGTCTTTTCGCCAGAGTGCTGGCTGCTAGGTCTTGAAATATTAGTATGCGTGCCCCCTCGTAGGAGATTTCTTTAGCTTCTCGGGCAGCTCGCAGTATAGCAGCCGTATCCAAATAGCTGAGAAGTCCACAGATAATGTCTCTAGGGGGGTTGTCTGGTATTAGCTTGGGCCTAAGGGCGCTATGCTCTCAATGACAACCTGGCCTGTAGAGACTGCCTGTAGGATTGCCTCTGCACCCAATGTCTCGTGTAGGCCCTGAAGCCTAACGTTCTTCCATCCAGTTCTCCTGATCCTCAATCTGCAGGAGAGCATGGTTTATATGATCTTGATAGGAAAGGGTGGCCGTCTACAGCATCCCACTGTGTTGTATATGCTCTGACTGGGAGTCCTCCAGCGAGGACACTCTGTGTCCCAGGTGTTTCATGTCGGCCTTTATGCCTGCCAGGTCTCTCATCACTGGGGCGATAGCCTTTTTTAGGGCCTTGGTTAGGAAGGACTTCGAGATATGTGAAGGATCCAACTAATCAGCAGCGTCCGAGAGCGCCCCTGAGCTCTCCTCATCTGAGTCTCCCCTCGGGGGAAGTCGGAGGAGTGCCTTTCGGCGCCATAGTAGGTCTCCTGGCCCGGGAAATGTGCTTCATTTGAAGGTATCTGTCCATGTCAGACTGCGTTTCTTCCGGCTTAGGGGTAGAGGGGAGAGGCCCCTGCTTCTCTCTTCCGATTTTGACCATCTCGTCGGTTATGTGGGCTCAAATTGCTTGAAGTGGAGGGGATTCAGCCAGGAGCACTGCAGTTATGCGGCCATTACACAGTGCGGCAAGCTCCGCCCCCGCACATGGGTACTCTGTAACCATGTGCTATGCGAGGTTTAGTTGAGCGGTGCGGGCTCCTGCCTGTGCCTGCTTCACTAAGCTAAAAGCGACAATGTGAGCTCCTGCCCGTACTCCATGCGCTGCAGCCCAATTGATAAAGTATATAGCCTGAAAAGTCAGCGGTGTACAGAAAAGTGGATTTTGAGCTTTAGGGTGTGGGAAGTATATTACAAAAAGTATTATAGCATTAGGGACATTTTACCAAATAGTTATATAGTTAATACGGTTGAAAAAAGGCATAAGTCCACCAAGTTCAACCAAGGGATAGGTGGGGACACAAATCCCAGAAGGAAATAAAACTAATATTTTTACACATTTTCATAAGCATTATTTTTGTTTACTTTTAAGAATTCATCTCAACCCTAAAACCCTTTCAACCCGGGGCCAGTTTTCACCTTCCTGCCCACGCCATTTTTTGCAAATCTGACAGGTGTCACTTTATCTGGTAATAACTTTAAAATGCTTTTACTTATACAGGCCATTGTGAGATTGTTTTCTCGTCACATATTATACTTCATGACAGTGGTAAAAATGAGTAAAATTTTTTTTTATTTATAAAAAAAATATGAAATTTACCAAAAATTTTGAAAACTTAGCAAATTTGCAAAGTTTAATTTCTCTACTTTTACAATAGATAGTAATACCTCCAAAAATGATAATTACTTTACATTCCCCATATGTCTACTTCATGTTTGGATCATTTTGAAAATGACATTTAATTTTTTTGGGACGTTAGAAGGCTTAGAAGTTTAGAAGCAAATCTTTAAATTTTTAAGAACATTTCCAAACCCAAATTTTTTCAGGACCAGTTATGAAGTCACTTTCTGGGGCTTACATATAAGAAACCCCACATTTTTCACTTTCACAAGGAATAACAGGACAAAATGCACCCCACATTTTGTTCCCCATTTCCCCCCGAATACGCCAACACCCCCTATGTGCTCAAAAAATTATGTGTGGGCGCATTGCAGGGCTCTAGAGTCAAACAGCTAAATATGGATTTTGCTGACCTGAATTGGTATTTTAGGTGCCATGTCGCATTAAATAAATTCCTGAGGTCCCTAGAAATGAAAAACCCCAATAAGTGACACCATTTCGGAAAAAGCACTCCGTACTAACATTTTAAGTGGTAGAAAGGGTACTTTCCAGCAAACAGGTGTCTCCCAGAACACATAAATACTTGAGAAAGCATTTCAAAGCACACATTTGTGAAAAAAAAATTACTAATTTTTTTCCACAAGGGGTTAAAGTAGAAAATTCACCCCAGGTTGTGTTCCCCATTTAGGAAACACCCCATATGTGCTTGTAGCCTGCTGTATGGGTGCACAGCAGGCAAAAGGCAAAATATGAATTTTGCTGACAGGCCTGAATTGACAAACATGGATTTTAGGTGCCATGTCGCATTAAATAAATTCCTGAGGTCCCCAGAAATGAAAAACCCCAACAAGTGACCCCATTTCGGAAACTTTGTATGAAAATTTTAAGTGGTGGAAAGGCTACTTTTCTGCAAACAGGTGTCTCACAGAAGGCAGAAATACTAGAGAAAGGATTTCAAAGACATTTGTAAAACTGAATAATAACTAGCAGATCCCAATTTTTTACTTTCACAAGGGGTTAAAGGAGAAAACGAACCCAGTATACAGTTGTGTTCAAAATTATTCAACCCCCAATGCTGTAATGGGTTTTAGGGAATTTAGTGTACATTTGTAATTGTGTTCAGAATGAAATCTTACAAGGACTTTTTAAAGAACCAAATGCAACTAAAATGACATCAATTGTTTTTGTAATACAGTATTAAATGTTTTTTTTTGTGATTTCTTCATTGACACAATTATTCAACCCCTTAAAGACTACCACTCTTAACCACTTGAAGACCACAGGTTTACACCCCCCTAGTGACCAGGCCCTTTTTTACAAATCCGCACTACACTACTTTCACCGTTTATTGCTCGGTCATACAACTTACCACCCAAATGAATTTTACCTCCTTTTCTTCTCACTAATAGAGCTTTCATTTGGTGGTATTTCATTGCTGCTGACATTTTTACTTTTTTGCTATTAATAAAAATGTAACTACATTTTTGCAAAAAAATGACATTTTTCACTTTCTGTTGTAAAATTTTTCAAAAAAAACTACATTTCTATATAAATTTTTCACAAAATTTGTTGTTCTACATGTCTTTGATTAAAAAAAATCCAATAAGTGTATATTTATTGGTTTGGGTAAAATTTATAGCGTTTACAAACTATGGTGCAAAAAAGTGAATTTCTGCATTTTGAAGCAGCTCTGACTTTCTGAGCACCTGTCATGTTTCTTCAGGTGCTAGAATGTCAGGATAGTATGAATACCCCCAAATCACACCATTTTAGATAGAAGACACCCCAAAGTATTCACGGAGGGGCATGGTGAGTTCATGTATCATTTCATTTTTTCACAAGTTAGCGGAAAATGACACTTTCTGAGGAAAAAAATAATAATAAAGTTTCCATTTCTGCTAACTTCTGGCAAAAAAAAATAAAATCTCAGACGGACTCACTATGTCCCTCAGTGAATACCTTGGGGTGTCTACTTTCCGAAATGGGGTCATTTGTGGGGTGTGTTTACTGCTCTGGCATTTTGGGCGGGGCTAAATTGTGAGCCGCCATGTAAAACCTAAAGGTACTCATTGGAATTTGGGCCCTTTGCGCATCTTAGCTGCAAAAAGTGTCACTCATGTGGTATCGCCGTACTCAGGAGAAGTAGGGCAATGTGTTTTGGGGTGTATTTTACATATACCCATGCTGGGTGAGAGAAATATCTCTGTAAATTGTCAACTTTGTGTAAAAAAATTTAAAAAGTTGTCGTTTACAGAGATATTTCTCACACAAAGTATGGGTATATATAAAAATACACCCCAAAACACATTGCCCTACTTCTCCTGAGTACGGCGATACCACATGAGTGACACTTTTTTGCAGCCTGGGTGCACAAAGGGGCCCTAAAACCAATGAGTACTGTGGGGAGTCACTCTGGTAGATAGCGGTGCGGGTGCAGTACCGAGGCAAAACAAGGAGTCCAGCATGTGCAGTAAACAGTGTTTTATTCACACTTGCACAACCTAAATGAAAAACAGTCTCTTGGTGATAGTTCACACATAACAGAAATAACGTGGCCAAACAAAAACAGGCCAACACAGGGTTCAGTCACCTGGGAGGTTTAGGTGAGGGTTCACACCTAGCAGTCGGCCCAGCCGCAGGAGATTCCACCTTCAAGTTGCAGGGAAAAACACCACCTTGCTGAGCTCTTTCCTCCAGATCAGAGAATTCCACAACAGTGTTAGCAGCTCCAGGACAATCACAGCCCAGCTGCTGAAGCTGGCTGGGTTTTTAAACCCAGCCCAAAACTAGGACTGGGTCGTTGGGAGCAGCCACCCACCCTACACTTTAGCTGCTCCCGGTAAGAGCCGGCCCGGATCGGCTTTGCAGCCATGCTATTTAAACTATGTCAGTAGCACTAGCTGCTGCTGACATTAACAAAAACGGCTCTCACCTCACCGAGGCTATGAACCTCGGTGACACATACCTGCCATCCACGACGGCACCCTGCACCTTACCACAGTACCTTTAGGATTTCACAGGCCATTTTTACGCATTTGGATTCCAGACTTCTTCTCACGCTTTAGGGGCCCCTAAAATGCCAGGGCAGTATAAATACCCCACATGTGACCCCATTTTAGAAAGAAGACACCCCAAGGTATTCCGTGAGGGGTATGGTGAGTTCATGAAAAATTGTATTTTTTGTCACAAGTTAGTGGAATATGAGACTTTGTAAAAAAAAAAAAAAAAAAAAAAAATCAATTTCCGCTAACTTGTGCCAAAAAAAAATAATTCTGTGAACTCGCCATGACCCTCACGGAATACCTTGGGGTGTCTTCTTTCCAAAATGGGGTCACTTGTGGGTATTTACTGCCCTGGCATTTTAGGGCTCTAAAGCGTGAGAAGAAAATGCGGAAAAATGCCCTGTGAAATCTTAAAGGTACTCATTGAATTAGGGCCCTTTGCGCATCTTGGCTGCAAAGTGTCACTCATGTGGTATCGCCGTACTCAGGAGAAGTAGGCAATGTGTTTGGGGTGTATTTTACATATACCCATGCTGGGTGAGAGAAATATCTCTGTAAATGACAACTTTTAAAACAAATTTATACAAAGTTGTCAGTTTACAGAGATATTTCTCTCACCCAGCATGGGTATATGTAAAAATACACCTCAAAACACATTGCCCTACTTCTCCTGAGTACGGCGATACCACATGAGTGACACTTTTTGCTGCCTGAGTGCAAAGGGCCCTAATTCTAATGAGTACCTTTAGGAGGGCATTTTTACGCATTTTTCTTCTCACGCTTTAGGGCCCCTAAAATGCCAGGGCAGTAGAAATACCCACATGTGACCCCATTTTGGAAGAAGACACCCTAAGGTATTCCGGGAGCGGCATGGCGAGTTCACAGAAGATTTTTTTGGCACAAGTTAGCGGAAATTGATTTTTATAGTTTTTTCTCGCAAAGTCTCCCTTTCCGCTAACTTTTGACAAAAAGTTAAATTTTTCATGGACTCACCATACCCCTCAGCGAATACCTTGGGGTGTCTTCTTTCCAAAATGGGGTCATTTGTGGGGTATTTGTACTGTTCTGGCATTTTGGGCGGGGCTAAATTGTGAGCAGCCATGTAAAAGCTAAAGGTACTCGTTGGAATTTGGGCCCCTTTGCGCACCCAGGCTGCAAAAAAGTGTCACTCATGTGGTATCGCCGTACTCAGGAGAACTAGGGCAATGTGTTTTGGGGTGTATTGTTACATATACCCATGTTGGGTGAGAGTAATATCTCTGTAAATTGACAACTTTGTATAAAAAAAAAATTAAAAAGTTGTCGTTTACAGCGATATTTCTCACACAAAGTATGGGTATATGTAAAAATACACCCCAAAACACATTGCCCTACTTCTCCTGAGTACGGCGATACCACATGTGTGACACTTTTTGCAGCCAAGATGCGCAAAGGGGCCCTAAAACCAATGAGTACCTTTAGGATTTCACAGGCCATTTTTACGCATTTGGATTCTCACGTTTAGGACCCCTAAAATGCCAGGTCAGTATAAATAACCCACATGTGACCCCATTTTGGAAAGAAGACACCCCAAGGTATTCCGTGAGGGGCATGGCGAGTTCACAGAAAAAAAAAATTTTGGCACAAGTTAGCGGAAATTGATATATATATATTTTTTTACAAAGTCTCATATTCCACTAACTTGTGACAAAAATAAAATTTTGCATGAACTCACCATACCCTCACGGAATACCTTGGGGTGTCTTCTTCTAAAATGGGGTCACATGTGAGGTGTTTGTACTGCCCTGGCATTTTAGGGGTCTCTGCAATCATTACACGTATGGCCAGCATTAGGAGTTTCTGCGATTCTCCTTATATTGAGCATACGGGTAATGAGATTTTTTCCGTTCAGCCTCTGGGCTGAAAAAAAAAAAAAAATGAACGGCACAGATTTTTTCATTCGCATCGATCAATGTGGATGAAAAAATCTCTGCCAAAATCAGTGACTGCGGTGCGGTGGGCTGGGCGCTAGCTACCTTACAAGTAGCTAGCTAACTGACGGTGATAAGGGACCCTTATGCCCCATTCACACGTCCGCAATTCTGTTTGCGGAACGGAATTGCGGACCCATTCATTTCTATGGGGACAGACTTTGTCCCGCTCGGATCCTGAATTACGGATCCGCGCTTCCGGGTCTGCACTTCCGTTCCGCAAAAATATAGAACATGTCCTATTCACATACGCACGTCTGAATGAGCCTGTAGGGGGGTGATTAGTGACAGGGGGTGACAGGGGTGATCAGGGGGTGACATTGGTGATCAGGGGGTGACATGGGTGATCAGGGGTTAATCAGTGATGGGGGGTGGGGGGGGTGTGTGTGTAGTGATTGGTGCACTTTAACTTTGTTTCCTCTGGTGGTCCCAAACAAAGGGACCACCAGACGAGCAGACAGCAGGCATATCAGACGCTGTTTACAAAACAGCGTCTGATATGCGATTTAAATGCGTTTTTTTCCGCATCTACAGCCTGCCAGCGCATGATCAGCGCTGGCAGGCTGTAGTTTCAGTTGTCCCGGCTCCGATCACGCCGCGCGCGCGCATTCATGTGAAATCTCAGGTCTCACGAGATGACGCCGATAGGCGTGACTGAGACCTGAGAGAGCCGCCGCTCTGACGCCCATCGGCGTTAGCGTGGCGGCAAGTGGTTAAGAACAGAGGTTCATTCAAGTGTTTTCGATCAGGTATTGAAAACACCTGTGGATGTCAAGGAGCAGCAATCAGGCATAATAAGCACCAATTAGGCAGATTTAAAATGACTGTGATACTCAGCTCCTTCTAGAAATTTACTGGTGTGTTTACAAACATGGTGAAGTCAAGAGAATGGTCCAGGAAGACAGGAGAAGAGGTGATTTCTCTTCACAGGAAGGGCAATGGCTATAAGAAGATTGTAAAGATGTTAAACATACCAAGAGACACCATAGGAAGCATCATTCACAAATTCAAGGCAAAGGGCACTGTTGAAACGCTACCTGGTCGTGGCAGAAAGAAGATGCTGACTTCGACTGCTGTGTGCTACCTGAAGCGCAAAGTGGAAAAAAATCCCTGTGTGACTGCTGAGGAACTGAAAAAAGATTTGTCAGATGCGGGTACTGAAGTTTCAGCTCAGACAATAAGGCACACACTGCGTAATGAAGGCCTCCATGCCAGAACTCCTAGGCGCACCCCCTTGCTGTCTCCAAAGAATAAGAAGAGTCGACTGTAGTATGCAAAAAGTCGTGTGGACAAACCACAAAAGTTTTGGGATAGTGTTCTGTGGACTGATGAAACAAAATTAGAACTGTTTGGGCCCATGGATCAACGCTATGTTTGGAGGAGGAAGAACAAGGCCTATGAAGAAAAGAACACCTTGCCTACTGTGAAGCATGGCAGGGGGGTCAATCATGCTTTGGGGCTGTTTTGCTTCTACAGGTACAGGGAAGCTTCAGCGTGTGCAAGGTACCATGAATTCTCTTCAGTACCAGGAGATATTGAATGAAAATGTGATGCAGTCCGTCACAAACCTGAGGCTTGGGAGACGTTGGACCTTTCAACAGGACAATGATCCCAAGCATACCTCCAAGTCCACTAGAGCATGGTTGCAGATTAAAGGCTGGAACATTTTGAAGTGGCCATCGCAGTCACCAGACTTAAATCCGATTGAGAACCTCTGGTGGGACTGAAAGAAAGCAGCTGCAGCGCGCAAGCCTAAGAATGTGACTGAACTGGAGGCTTTGGCCCATGAAGAATGGGCGAAGATACCCGTAGATCGCTGCAAGACACTTGTGTCAAGCTATGCTTCACGTTTAAAAGCTGTTATAACTGGAAAAGGATGTTGTACTAAGTACTAAGATTGAATGTCACTTGGGGGTTGAATAAAACTGATAATGATGTGAGCACAGAAAAGACATTTGTGGTTATTTCATTATAAATGTTATGTTATATTTGTCTGTCAAGGGCCTCTTTGATTTAATTGTAAACAAGATGACTGAAATGATCAAAATCAATGTCAAACTGGCCAAAACACTCAATTTCAGTGGGGGTTGAATAATTTTGAACACAACTGTATATATCTATATCTAACTACCTACCACTAACTGCAGTTATTTTTTCACACCAAAAAAAAATAAAAAACTCAAAAATATGCAGATGCTACTGAGCAGACTACTGATCGGTGCTCTGCAGCACGCATGCACACAGATCATGCGTGCAAAAACTCGAGTATAAAAATTCACTACAGTGCTCTGCAAAATCCAAACTGACACTAACTGAAAAAATAAATAAATAAATATATATATATATATATATATATATATATATACACATACACACACACACACATCTATCTATCCAACTTACAACCACTAACTGCAATTCTTTTTTCACACCAAAAAAAATGTAGGGAGGGAGACTGGCAGGAAGGGACCGGGATGGAGGGTGGTTTAGGGATCTGGAACAGCTGCAAATGAAGAAAAAAAAAATCTGTGCAGCTATTCCGGATATTCTTGTTCTTCTTTTCGGCAAGAAAGGGGTTACAATCGCTGATGTGCACCACAAGTCCCAGCAATCCACAAGCAGCACAGAAAGGCACAGAACCTCTCTGCATGCAATCACCAGTTAGAATGGCTGCATGCAGGGAAGTTCTGCCTTTTCCTGTGCAGGTATAGCGCTGCCATTAGCTGGAGCATTGTTCCAGTCAATAGCAGCGCTGGCAGGGGACCCAAAACACTGGTGTCCCCTGCCTGACCTAGGAGGAGACAGGTGCTGGGGCTCGTCTCGCCGTAATAGTACTTTGCTGGGCGGTAAGTCACGTCCTGCTGCGCCGAACTATTACGGCGCTGGTCGGGAAGGGGTTAAAACTGTCCACTGTTCCTGCTGTGACCACGTCCTGAGGAAGTCTATTCCACAGCTTCACTGTTCTTACAGTAAAGAAGCTTTGACACTTCTGGAGACTGAACTTTTTCTTCTCCAGTCGGAGGCAGTGCCCCCTTGTCTTTTGAGGGCATTTTACACGGAACAGTTTTTCACTGTATTTTTTGTATAGCCCATTTATATATTTGTATAGGTTAATCATGTCCGCCCTTAGACCTCACTTCTCAAGACTAAATAAATTCAATTCTTCCTTCATAGCCAAGACCCTTCATGCTCTTCTCTGTACTTTTTCCAGCTGCAGAGCATCCTTTCTATGGACTGGTGCCCAGAACTGAACTGCATATTCCAGATGAGGCTGCACCAACGCTTTGTAAAGTAGTAATATTACATCCCTGCCCCGTGAGTACACACCTCATTTAATGCTTGACAATATCCTGATGGCCTTAGAAACAGCTGATTGACATTGTATGCCGTTATTCAATCTATGATCTACAAGAACACCCAAAGCCTTCTCTATAAGGATGGGAACACACCTAGGCGTTTCTGAATCGCGCGTATGACGCGCGTTTTTGTAACTAAGAAACGCGCGTCATACGCGCGATTCAGTGATTCTCCCCTATGGCATCATTGTCCATAGGCGCGTTAAAACGCCCCAAAGAAGCTCATGTACTTGTTTGGGCGTGGGGCGTTTTACAGCGCGTTCAAACGCACTGTAAAACGCCCAAATGTGAACCATGCCCATAGGGAAGCATGGCTTTTCACATGTTGTGCGTTTTACAGCCCGTTTGAACGCGCTGTAAAACGCTTAGGTGTGTACCTAGGGTAAGTGACTCCCCCAGTGTTACATCCACTAGGACATATGAAGTACAGAGATTATTACTACCAAGATGCACTTTACATTTATCCACATTGAACCTCATTTGCCAAGTTGATGCCCAATCACTCAAAGTGTTCAAGTCAGCTTGTAGTTTATGGACATCTTCCATAGACTGTACAGTACTACATAGCTTAGCATCATATGCAAAAATAGAAATGGTGCTATTAATCCTGTCCTTGATATCATCAATAAATAAATTAAATAATAGAGGATCCAACACTGAACCTTGGGGTACACCACTTATAACCCCTGACCACTCTGAATAGGAATCATTGACCACAACTCTCTGGACACGGTCTTTCAGCCAGTTTTCAATCCAATTACAAACTATACTTTCCAAGCCTATAGACCTAAATTTACCTATTAAAACGTCTATGAGAGACAGTATTAAAAACCTTTGCAAAATCCAGAACCTCTGCTCTTGTATGTGTGTGTCCCTGTGTGTGTGTCTGCCCCTGTGTGTGTGTGTGTGTCCCTGTGTGTGTGTGTGTCCCTGTGTGTCCCTGTATGTATGCTTGTTCTTGTGTGTGTGTCATTCCCTGTATATATGCATCTGTCCCTGTGTGTATATGTGTGTTCCTGTGTGTGTGTTTGTCCCTGTATGCGTGTCCCTGTGTGCATGTGTCTGTCCCTGTGTGCATGTGTATCTGTCCCTGTGTGTATGTGTATCTGTCATTGTACTCCTGCTTCTCCACTTCCGACTCCTCCTCTTGCAGTGGCAGATCCTCATCCTCCTCCTTCATGGCATTTTCTCCTTCTCTAACAGTTTCAGGGCGGGAAGCAAGATGTGTTAGCTGTTCTTTTTGCACCGTAGTCTCCTGCTGCTGATCTAAGATAAATATGAGGGAGATGACATCGTTGATGCCACAGTTGTCTCTGCTGACAAACTTTGTAGCCACTTTGAAGGGTTTCAGCACCACACGGGCATCTCGGGTTAACTGCCACTGCCTGACCTCGAAACACCAGCTCCATGCTGCTGAGGCGGTCTGCTGCATGACAAAATTGTTCACGACATTTCGCTGCTTATACAGATGCTCGAGCATGTGCAATGTTGAATTCCAGTGAGTTAGAATGGTGCACGTTAAGCAGTATAGTGGCAGGTTGTTCTGTTGCTGCAAGTCTAAAAGAGCGTTCCTTGCCACATAAGAATAGCTGAAATGCTTCAACTGTCTCCTAGACATTGCCAGCACCTTGTCCAAGCCAGTGTACTTATTTAAAAAATATTGCACGACTAGGTTGATGGCGTGGACCAGGCATCCTCAAACTGCGGCCCTCCAGATGTTGTAAAACTACAACTCCCAGCATGCCCAGACAACCTACAGCTATCAGGCTACAGCAGGGCATAATGGGAATTGTAGTTTTACAACATCTGGAGGGTCGCAGTTTGAGGATGCCTGGCGTGGGCCATGCAGGGAGCATGTGTTATTTCCCCCAGGTTCAGGGTGGCCACGATGTTGCGGACATTGTTGCTGACCACCGTTCCCAGTTGGAGTCAGCAAAGTGACAGTGGAATGTTTGCTGCTTGATGTACTTTAGCAACTGCTCACCTGTGGGGCTACTATCGCCCAGGCCGATCAACTCTACACGGTGTGTTAACGCTTGACTACATGTGATACATGTGATAGAAAGGAGGGGGAGTATGAGCAATGCTGTGCCCTGCTGCTGTTGTTGATGGGCGAGTGTTCATAGAGAAAGAGGCAGAGGAGGCGGATATTTGCCTGGTGTGGGAGCCAAGCCGACACAATTGTGGTGGGTCAGAAGGGCATGGCCTTGTTGCCGGGGTTGTTGCTTCGTCGCTGCCACAAAAAAACATTGACTCAGTTGGCTGTGAAAGACATGTACTGTCCCTGCCCGTAAGAGATGTTGCAGGTGTCCAAAGTGGCGTGAACTTTGCCACACAGCTAGAATCGCAGGGAGTGGCTCAAATTCTCTGCCACATGAGAGTACAAGGCAGGGATGGCTTTTTGGGAGAAATAATGGTAGCTAGGTATCTTCCAGCAAGGCTGAGCGCAGCAGTGGATTGCCACGCATTCCGTTATTGATGCCTGATAATGGAGAGGTAAGTCTGAGCCAGAGAAGCAGAAAGGGATGATGACTATGTGAAAGACACTGTATTTCTCATGGATGCAGCCTGGCTGCTGCAACAAGCAACTCCTGTTGCGGTAGCTGGCTGCCACCTTGGCTTGCCCACTGGATGTGGTGATGCAGTTTCATGTGGTTCAGTAGAGCTGTTGGGTCTATAATGGTGTTTTTCCTGCCCACATCTTATTTTGTTCTTGCAGAGCTTGCATAGGACAATGCTTTTATCTTCGGGCAGTGTGGAGAAAAACTGCCAGATGAGAAATACTTGCTCAGAGCTAGAGGCACCCAACCTTGGCTTAGCTCTAGCACGTTTTCGGCCTACCCTACCCACATTGTCAGCGTCAGATCCCAAAGCAGACATGTTCTTTCAGAGGTGTGTTGCCTCTGCACCTGATCAGGCTCCCAGGACCTGTCTAGCACATAATCGTTATTGGATTACTAACCTTCCCTGCTGCTTTTATCAGACTGTGCGATATCATGGTGGACTCCTTGGCCCCCCTCCCCTGCTGTTCATTTGCCAGGACTGCCACTGTTATTGTCACAATGCTATGCTTAGATCTAATTAAACTCACTTCTCAGCACAATATTAAAGTGTACAGCCCCTATACTGCATGCTGTACAAGAGGCATTAGTGTAAATTTTGTTCAAAAGGCATAAGCCCACTCACCACGCCAAGGTTGCCTCTAAGAGTGGGACCTACTCTGAAAAATAGGCGCAGCACAGTGCAGTGACAAAGCAGCATTGCGCTAGTAGGCGGCGGCAGGACCCAGGAGTCAAACAGCAGCCCTGCTATCTGACAATACCAACCATGGCACTGGGTCCCACCGACCCACCAGCACAGAGCCACAAAAACAGAGGCCACCACGTAGTACTGCACCATGTGAACAGTCATCTTACACAACATGTTCTTTGCCATCAGGAGCTGCAAGTCAATTACCACTTATATGCAGACGGCGGACACGCGGCGTCACGACATATGTTTACAAATACATACACTATATATATGCAACACACATACACATAAATTCACTCTTTACATGGTACACATACATAAATACACCATATATACACTACACATATACCACCCAACTTTTAAAAAGCCTAAGGAGCTAAACTATGGAATGGAGGCACCACTGCCGACAGAGCACCGGATCGGGATTCAGCCGGTAACACGGTTCTCTGATCCGGCTGTAATTTTAACAACCGGATCTGACGAACCTGAGGGAACCGGCTGAATCCCATGCCTGCCCAGGACCCACCAGCACAGTGCCACAAAAACAAAGGCCCCACGCAGTACTGCACCATGTGAACACTTGTCTAACACAACATGTCCTTTACTATCAGAAACTGCAGGTCAATTACCACTTAGGGTACTTTCACACTTGAATCACTGAAAAGAAAAGTGCACCACAAGGATAATCACCTGACAACACTGGCTAATCCCTCAAGCTGATATTAAAAGCTGAGCCATTTGCCAATATCTCCCAGTCAGGAGAATATCGGAGCCACTTCATGCACCACGTCAAGGTTTCTCAGCATAGCATGGGGTCCTACCACTAGACTACCTATGGTGTGTGAACAGGGTCTGAAAGGTGCTGATATCCAGCTCACAGCCCCAATCCCACTCATATGCACTGCAGGACCAACAATGCAAAGGGAAACAATTGAGGCCGCAAGCCGCACCTACAACACACCATGTGACAGGCTCCCAGGTGCAACAGAAAGTTACCAGCCATACGTCATGGCACATTCAATACATATAAAGCAAAAAATCACAGAAATAAACGTGGCCTAAATGGGTGGAACTGCTCAAACCCCAAACACTGTTGAGTGTTTCTAACTGGGGGAGCAGCTCCTCCGCATGTGGTTCGCAGCGAATGGCCATCCCCAGCAAAAATTTCATACAATGGAGGATGCCGGCACGAACCACATGCACCACACAAACATCCTACACAAAATGAAACAATGTGCGGATGAAAATATATAAAACACATAAATCACTTGCGTTATTCTTTTCCAGCATAGAGTTCTGTCAAAAGGGCTCTATGCCGGAAAAGAACTGATCAGGCATATCCCAATGCATTCTGAATAGATAGAAATCCGTTTGGTTTGCATCCATATGCCTTCCGTTCAGTCACTGTCAGCATGCTGCGGTATTATGTCCGTCCAAAATGCCTGATCAGTTGCCGGTATGCCGCATTATTGCCCATTGACTTGCATTAGTGCTGGATCTGACATTGCAAAACAACTGAAGGACAGATCTGGCCTTCCGGTCTGTGTCTGCGCATGCGCAGACCGGGAGAACTGTGAAAAATACTGCAAGACGGATCCGTCTATCCGCATGACAAGCGGAGAGACGGATCCGTTCTTGCAATGCATTTGTAGACGGATCCACACCCGGATCTGTCTACAAATGCTGTCAGTTGTCACACTGATCGGTGGATCCGGCAGGCAGCTCCGACGAAGGAACTGCCTGCCGAATCACACGAACGCAAGTGTGAAAGTAGCCTTATATGCGGACTACTGCGGAATTAAAACCTGTGCCAAATGGGAGAAGTGCTGATACCAGTAATAAAGAATAAAGATTGAACATGCATATATCAAGGGGTAAAAAACAGAACTGCCACTGTTATTGTCCCCAATGCCAATACATAGCTACATGAGCCACTACTATTGCCACCAACACAGCTGTGCATAGGGTCTTCAGCCTCCTCCTTAGGGCAGTACAAACGCTGACTGCTCTCACACAAGTCATCACAGGGAGAAGCTCTGGACTATCTGCCATAGGTTTGGTGGGCTTTTCTTGCCACTTCCTAGAAAAAAAGGAAGGTGCCCCACTAGGAAGGGGCAGTGAAGACTGAAAGCCTTCTCTGGGACCGAAAGGAGGAATAGCAGGAGGAACGTTGTGACCCCTGGCTCCACGGCATGGTGTCAGACTGAGAAGTCACATCCACGTCATCCTGCTGTGATTGAGAGGAGGATCCAGTCAATCCACAATCTCATCCTCTCTCTCCTCAACAATAATGTTGTGTCTTTCCAAAGCCAGGGACAACCGTGGCCTACAACTACTATTACATCTAGCTGGATAGTTGGCGCTGCTACTACCCACATTCTGGCTATGGGTCTTTCGTTTGGAACCTTTCCGTTTACCTGACATTTTTTGGCCTAAATGTACACAGTCACACTAAGTATGGAACTGTTTGGAAATCTGGAACTTAAAGACAGGGAGACACAATATGATGTCCTTCCCTTTTCACAAACACTCTGAACACACTGCTACCAACAGCTCACTTTGGAAATATTGCAGTATCGCCCCCACTAACAAATTTGTGCCTAATGTCTATTACTTGTTAAAATATGCAGATTCAGAAATAAAATTTCTTCAGTGTAAAACACAAGTTGTCAAACTACTATGCAATTATTTCCGCTAGCCTGCATATTGTAATAATATTTTCCCAAACTTCAACCAAAAAAAAAATTTCATCTGAACTGTGTGGAAATGAAACAATACAGATTTTTGCTGACTGTCACATTTTCACTTACAGATATTATTGTCTGCTACCCTGCATATTGTAAGACACGTATATTGCCAAATTTCATCCCCCCCCCTATATAGGAGTGTTGGAAAATGCTACCCCACCCAGAGTATGCTGCAATAAAAAAAAATGCCAAGGGAGCAAAAACCCAGAGGACACTCTTAGGTCTAGTTCACACTTCGGTTTTTGTTCAGTTATTTCCATCAGTAATTGTGAGCCAAAACCAGGTGCGGGTCAAAAACACAGAACAGGTGCAAATCTTTCCATTATACCTTATCTCTGTGGAGGCTTCACTACTGGTTTTGCCTTACAATAACTGATGGAAATAACTGACCAAATAACTAAAGTGTGAACCTGGCCTTAAAATGCCACAACAAAAAAATGATGTTTGTAGAGTATTTTATAACACCCTATTGGCCAATGGCCAACATGGCTTTGGATTTTTTGCTTAAAAAAAGAACGCTAAAAAAAAAAAAAAAAAAAGACATATTGTGAAACCAACATTAAAGGGGTATCTCACAAATTTCAAATTTTTTTCTTTTTTTATATACCTGTCTGGAGAAATTTCCTTTCTGTGGGCGACCAAGAGCTCACATGAGACAATGAAGCACTTGCATCTCCCAGAAAGCACTGCAATCAGCTCTTGTTAGCCCCTTCCTCCTTTATGCCTCATTCACACGTCAGTGTTTGGTCAGTGATTTCCATCAGTGATTGTGAGCCAAAAGCAGGTGTGGCTCTAAACACAGAACAGGTGCAGATCTTTGCCTTATACCTTACGTCTGTATAGGCTCCAATCCTGGTTTTGGTTCACAATCACTTATGGAAATCATTAACCAAAACACTGATGTGTGAATGAGGCATTATATAGCTATATACTTCTATGATGTTAGAGAAATGGATGAATGAATGAAAGGTGTCCAGGTTTACCCACCACCTGCTGCTCTATGACGTCCTTATGTCAGCAGTTGAATGGAGCACAGAAGCTACTGTGCATTTAGCTCACCACTGAATGTAGGAGATGGTGGACCAGAAGGTGTAAAGCAAGGTTTTCAATTGTCTCTTCCCCTTTAACTTCATGAAGTTATTTAGTGATGTATATACCTGGCCACATTTCTGCAGTATGAGGTAACTGTACATGCATACTAACCATTAGGTTGGGCTAGGAGGGGCCAGGAGAGTAGAAAACACTTAGGCTGGGTTCACACGAGCGTGTCCGGATGCGTTGCGGATGCGTTCAGTGAAAACTGAGCGTTTTCACAGGCAAAGCCGTTCAGTTTTGCCTGCGATTGCGTTCAGTTGTTCATTTTTTTCCGCGCGGATGCAATACGTTTTGATGCGTTTTTCACGCGCGTGGTAAAAAACTGAAGGTTTAGAAACAACATCTCCTAGCAAGTTGCAACCATCAGTGAAAAACGCAACACACCCGCACTTGCTTGCGAATGCTATGCGTTATTAACGCAGCCCCATTCATTTCTATGGGGCTGCGGATGCGTTTATAACGCATAAGATAGAGCATGCTGCGATTTACACGCGTTGCAGAAGTGATGCGTGAAAAAAAACGCTTATGTACACAGCCCCATAGAAATGAATGGGTCAGGATTCAGTGCGGGTGCAATGCGTTCACATCACGCATTGCACCCGCGCGGAAATCATGCTCGTGTGAATGCAGCCTTATGGGGTCATTTATCAAACTGGTGTAAAGTAGAACTGGCTTAGTTGCCCATAGCAACCAATCAGATTCCACCTTTCATTTTTGACAGCTCCTTTGGAAAATGAAAGGTGGAATATCATTGGTTGCTATGGGCAACTAAGCCAGATCTACTTTACACCAGTTTGATAAATGACCCCACTAGTTTTTGAACAGATAGCTCAGCTCTATTGAAGACATCATCAGGGTAAGATGTCTTGCTACCATCACCTTTCTTTGTATCATGTGGTCGTCGGCCAATTGCCATGTTGGGCCTATCAGTCTCATGACTCGATGGCTGTTACTTTACCTAATCTTTGTATATCTTTGTATAAATCTTAAATCATAGTTTAGTAAACTCTTTATGCACCTAAGTCGTGTTAACTCTATTCTTTCCTGACTGAACTTCCGATCTCATGATATTACAGAAGGATAAACAGCAGAGGATGCTGCCAGAGAAAATATAGGGGGTCATTTATCATTCTGAAATACTGAAATTTGCAACTGCGCCCCGCTCACGCCAGGTCTAAATAAGTGGGCATGGGGTGGGCGGAGAAAGGGATGGACCTGTTTTAGGCATAGAAAATGGTCTAAATGTAAAAAAGCTCGGAAGCTGTCTTACATTTAGAACTGGCGCTGGATGCACCGAAGTTATGGAGAGGCCTGCTAAGCGACGGGACCCGATCTTCATTATTTTCCCTTATAATATGGTTATAAGGGAAAATAATAGCATTCTTAATAAAGAATGCTTTGCAGAATGAGGTTTAAGGGGTTAAAAATAAAAAACTTAACTTACCTTAGCCACTTGATCACGTAGTTGGCGATCTCTCTTCAAGCATTAGCTGTAGTCTAAAGGACCTGTGATGACGTCACATCACATGGTCCAATCACATGGTCCATCACGTGAACGGCTGCTCCCCGCCATTTAAACCCTCAGACACCGCGTTCAACTCTGATCATGGCATCTGAGAGTCACATTCAGCCTATCAGGGGGTTAATCAGGGGTTAAAACAAAAAAATACCTACTCACCTCATTTATTTGATTTAAGGAAATGCCAATTCTCGTGTAGGTTGATCTCATGACAACATCACGTCATCACACTGGGAGGGCGTGGTGGGTGAAATCACACATCAGCATGCATGAAAATTGCCACGTTTTCTTCAATAGTTGATTTGTGGCGACCAATTTTTTCCTGAAATTTGGATTGAATTCCACTTCGTTAACTTCGATTCGCTGGTGGGGTTTAAAAAAGCTTTTCGTGCAGTTTAGGCTCTTTTAATCACTTATGTCAGATAACCTGTGTTGCTACATATCCCTGTAGGTTGTATCTTCTTGGACTTGACCTCCTGTCCATAAATACTGAAGAGCTGTGGATTATCTACGTGATCCCTCAATAATCATGTGTTTGTATTAGGCACAGGCACACATTAAAACAGAAAATGTAATAATAAATCTTTCTGATTATTTGAGCTTCCAACTAGTTAGAAAAAAAAGATTTCCTAATTTTCCAGCGATCACATTGATATTCTGTATTATCCAGGAATGGGATAGGTCATCAGTATCACATCAGCGGGGATCTGATTCCTGAAACCTTCGCTGATCAGCTGTTGGAAGAAGCCACTGTGCTCCTTCAGAGCTTGTCCTAGAGAGGAGGGAAGAATTTTTTATGTTTGGTGGTGACTTTTACAGTCAGAAGAAAGGGACCGCAATGGAGTTAAATGTGGCCTTGACACAGACTGTTTTATGTCACAATTTGATGAGGAATGCGTTTTAAAGAACATCGCACTGTATGGCACAGATACATTTATAAAAAAATGTTGTGTTTGAAATGGGGACTAAAACTTTCACATTTTAGTAGTCCTTGAGGTGTAGATTTAATGGGCTGGGCTGCTGTTCCTGTAGTGTGATTGACAGCTCTGTTATAAAACCTGTTATACCACACAGTCCAGTGCTGGTGATGAGAACGACCTGTTCTGCTATTACTTTTTCTTAACCTACTGGTTTTTGTAACCGTATATACTACAGAAAAATATGACTGTAACTAGTGTTTCCTTTAAGGCCTCTTTCAGACTAGCATGTCCTGTGCGAAAATCCCGTTCCGTGTGTGAGCGTGATTTTCTGTTACGGACACTGCTCGTTTCCCAGGAGCGCAGGGCATTATAATGATTTATAATGCTGTGTGTCTCTGCATGACCTTACTTCTACAAATTTATACTTACATAATCCTGTCAGTATAGTTCTCTAGGAGTATAGCAGTTTAGCAGTAATTAACCCTTTTCAGTCATCTTCTGGGGCACTGCACATACAGAAAAAATAATTGGCATTTCCAGTCACAAAGAAGAAGCTTCAAGAAAATGGCCATGTTCTTTTAACATATCTGTAAGTAAATCTTCTTATGATCTCCTACCAGCATTTGTATTTTAAAATGTGTGTTAGTAGTAGTAAGAACAGTTGAAGTAGCCTAGATCAAGTTTTAATTTAATGTTATATTAAAGGGCATTCCTATATTCCCTTACGTCCTACCAGCAGCACAGATGGGGTTAACCACCCCCCTGTGGACTGGCAGGACCGGCAGAATGTTTAATGAGCCCAAGACTAATAACTCAATTTAACAATTAAGTATCTCCTTAAAAGGAGGAAGTCAACCCCCAGCCCACTGTGTTTTTTTCTGTCCTCCCGGACAGGTGGACTAGGCAGTTTGTTCCCCCCTTTCTTATGGAAAGTGCGGGGAGCCTTCTTTTCGTTTGGGTAATGGCGTTGCCCTTTCCTAGGTACCTTGTCAGTTTTGCAGGCAGTTGCGCCTTACTGGGGTATTTTGGCGGCGTCTTCGGTCCAGGATTCTCGGTCCCTGGCCGCTGCCATCTTCCGGAGGTGACGCGGGGATTCTCCTTTTGCGTCACTTCCAGGTAATCCGGCCGCAATTTTTTCACGGGCACTATTTTTTTTTATAGATGCGATTTTTTCGCGTTTTCATGCGAACATTTTAAGTATTTTTTTCTTATGCTTCTTCCTGTGGAGGATTTACTGGGGGAAGGGTGGATTGGCTATCCCTCCCCTTCCCCTGTTTTAGGAAGCTGTGTGCTCCAGTTCGGTCTCTGGCTACATATGCTTTTTCAGCTAGCTCCCAGAGTCCTAAAATTGGTGTTGTTCCACTTGTGGTGTTTTTTTCCTCCGGTCCTCAGCTGCCTCCAGTCTGTTTTTCTACCTTTCCTGCGTAGATAGGTGGTTTACAAATGTTTTATTTGTCCCTTTTTTCCCGCAGTGATGTCTTCTCCGCGGGATTCGGAAGGCAGGAAAGTGGATTCCAGGAGGAAGCATCTATCCTGCTACCATTGCAGTGGTCAATAGTTATTCTAAGCTAATCATACCTGCACTCGTCAGATTGCAGAAGATAAACAGCTTAAAGTTAGGCAAGAAACCAGCTTGGGAGACTGGTTGGAAATCCCTGGTTCTGTTGACATTTAAAAAAAAAAAAAAGCTGGGCAAATACCTGCTTGGGAGACCTCTGTCCCAGTAGAGAGATCTTCTTGGTCTCCTTAGTTTCTTCCTCCTCGGATGAGGAGGAGCTGATGTCGTGTTTTTTTCCCCCTGAAAAGACACAGAAATTGCTCAAGTCCATCAGGTCGGGGGACCATAATGTTGACCGTGGGGAGCCTTCGGATCCCGCTAGTCGGGCACCTCGTGTCTTCAAAGCGGATGAGACCCTCCTCTCTGTCATGTTTACAGAGTGGAAAAAACCTGGAGGGTCCGGTTTTAACAAAGAAGTTTAAATCCATGTTCCCGATGGCTAAACCCTTGGAGGATTCATGGGGATCCATTCCCAAGGTGGACATGGCTATTGCCAAGTTGTCCAAGCGCACTCTGCTTCCTGCAGACGATGGGTCTAGCCTGCAGGACCCCCTTGCAGAGTGCACACTAAGACGGGGTCATTCGGCAGCTGCGGCTTCTGCTTCCACAGCCATAGCGGCTTCTGAAGTCTCTACGTTCCTCCAGTCTCGCCTGAATCAAATTCAAGTTGATGTGATGTGAACCAGAGGGTTTTTCCAGGACGACATACTGGCTGCCTTCAAGACCATCAACCTGGCTACGGACTTCTTGTGCGATACTGCACAGCTCCAGTTGAAGCTAGCGAGGGAGCCTCTTTGCTAGCAAAACCGCCCTGGGAATCGAGCCAAACACAGATCCTTGCTCCCGAAGCTAAGCAGCAGGTCTGTGGTTGATGGGAGACCAAGTGCGACTTTGGCGCCCTGTGTTGATACTATCAAATGATGTCAGGGGCCTATATTTAGCATGGCCCTGGGTCGGCGGCCCATATGCTTTTTTGGCTTAAGCCTTGGGTCGCTGACAATTCCTCAAAATACAGCTTATGTGGCCTTCCGTTTGAGCCCAACCGTTTGTTCGGTTCGGAGCTGGATAAGATCATGGAGGGCCTTTCAGACAAGAAAGTGAAGAGCCTTCCCCAGCAGTCCTTTCGAGGGCAGGGCAGACAAGACCGCGGTGCTAGGTCTGGCCAGCAAACAAGCTCTCGAAGTGACTGAAGAGCGCAGCAAAAGGTTTTGAGGCGCTCTCGTGGAGGAGCCAAAGATGGAAAATCTACCTCCTGACTACGGGCCTCTTCGAGGCTCTTGGTTAATTCCCGTTACTCCTGCCGTCCTGCCAATAAGCTTCCCCACTCCTTTGCTTCATGTACCCGTCGGGGGTCATCTCTCCCACTTCTGAGAAGAGTGGATCCGAGAGATCTCGGATCCCTGGGTCCTGAACATCATTTCCGAGGGTTATTTAGTCAACCTCACCTCTATTCCTCTGGACAAGTTTGTCAAGATCAACCTTCTACAAGCTGCCAGGCAGGCGATCCTGGAGGCCTACATTCAGGACTACATTTGCAAGGGGGCTCAGGAGGAGGTTCCGGCAGGAGAACAGGGCCTAGGGATCTATTCACCAGTTTTTCTGGTTCCCAAGGCTTCAGGAAATCTCCGGATGATTATCAATCTGAGATATTTCAATTGGTTTATAAGGAAGGTGAAGTTTCGTATAGAAACCATCAGGTCAGTAGTTCACGTCCTCCATCCTGGAGACGTGATGGCAACCCTGGACCTCAAGGATGCATATCTGCACATCCCGATCCATCCTGCTTCCAGGAAGTATCTCAGGATCACGGTCCAGGTGTCCGGTGTCGTAAGGCATCTTCTGTTTGTTGCCCTTCCCTTTGGCATTTCTTCTGCCCCTCACACTTTTACCAAGGTGGTGGTTTCTGTGGTGGCGGCTTTGAGGCTTCAAGGACTGACCATCATTCCTTATCTGGACGACTGGCTTTCAAAGCCTCTGCTCTAATGGTCCTAACCCAATTTCTTCAGGTAACAATCTCCTTTCTGTTCCGCCTAGGTTGGATCATCAGCTGACAGAAGTCGAACGTGAGCCCGTCGACTTCAGTAGGATATCTAGGCTTCATAATTGACTCCACTGGGATGTCGCTCCAGTTGACTCCAGAAAGAAGATCCCGGGTTTAGAACATGGCAAGTTCCTTTCCGTTCCCCGGCGAGTTCCAATCCGGACTCTCATGAAGATGTTGGGGCTCATGTCAGCGTCTGCGGAAGCAGTCCCTTGGGCTCTATGGCATCTCCGCCCTCTACAGTCGGAGGTCCTCTCCAAATGGAATGGCAGCCCTGCTGGGCTAAACTCCCTGTCTTGGCGAACTCGGTATTCCCTCAGATGGTGGTGCCATCTTTTAGACGGGAAGTCTATGACCCAGCCAACCTGGGTAATATTGACTACAGATGCGTCCCAAGTAGGCTGGGACGCTCACCTAGACGACACTCCAGTTAACCGGACCTGGTTTCCTCAGGAGTGGCTTCCTTTATCCAATCTCCGCGAGATTCAAGCTATCCGGCTAACCCTCCTTCATTTAGCCCCTCAGATCTGGGGCAAAGCGGTGAAAGTCCAGTCAGAGAATATGACTGCGGTACTTTACATCAACAAGCAGAGAGGCACGAGATCACTTCCCTTCCTGTCAGAGATTGGGGTGATTCTGGATTAGGCAGAGTTGTACCTTTCCCACTTATCTGCGATCCACATCCAAGGCTCCCTCAATATGATAGCGGCTGAGCCGCAGTCTTCCGTAGGTGGAGTGGTCTTTACATCTGGAGATATTCAAGCAGATAGTCCTCAAGTGGGGTATGCCAGAGGTGGATCTCATGGCAACAAGGTTCAATGCCAAGGTGGAGAGGCTTTGCTCCCTTTACAGGGAGGAAAACCCCCTGGCGTTAGACGCTCTGTCAATATCCTGGAGGATCAGGCTGGCATACATCTTCCATCCGTTTTCCATGATTCCGAGGGTATTGATGAAAATCCGTCAGGATCAGGCCTCGGTGATAGCCATCATACTGTTTTGGCCGAAGAGATCCTGGTTTACCTAGATCAGCCAGTTGAGTCGAGGACAATAATGGAGGCTCCCCCCACAGCAGACCCTGGTGTCGTGGGACACTCACCTCTGCTCAGATCTGCACAGATTCAACCTGACGCCTGGAGGTTGATCAGTCCCTTCCCAGAATAGAAGGGCTTTCAGAGTCGGTCCTGAGAACGCTGTCTCATTCTAGAGCGGACTCTACCAAGAGAGCCTACTCTCGTATTATGAGGATATTCTCATCCTGTTGTACCTCAACTGAGGTGGCGTCTGCAGATCCTTCAGTTCCTGCAAGACGGCCTTGATAGAGGCCTTGCCCTTCTACTCTGAAGGTTCAAGTTTCAGCCATCTCAGCTTGCCTTAACAGGCTTTTTTCTCAGGACCCGCTGATCAAACGGTTCCTTAAAGGAGCTGAAAGATTAAAGCCTACAGTACTGAGACCCATTTTTTCAATGGGATTTATCAGTAGTTCTCAGGAGGTTAGCATCTCCCCCCTTTGAACCGTTAGACGAAGTGGACATCAAGTTCGTCACTTGGAAGTTTGTGTTTCTCCTTGCAGTGACTTTGGCCAAGAGGGTCTCTGAGCTTCAAGCTCTCTCAGCACATGCGCCCTATGCCATTTTCTTACATGACCGGGTCCTTCTTAGATTCCTCCTGTATTTTAGGCCTAAAGTTCCTTCCTTCCAGAACATCAACCAGGTGATATCCCTCCTGGTTCTGTCGACATTTACCACCTCCTCCTAGGAACCTGCTAGACATCCTCTGGACGTCTTGAGATGTCTCCGGATCTATGTGGCTGGATCAAGGAGTTCAGGAAAGATGAGAATCTGCTAATCCTGTTGCCAGTAAGTTTAAAGGCTGTAAGGCATCCAAACCTTCCATCAGTGGGTGGATTGAGGAGGCTATTAAGGAATCCTTTGTTTCCCAATCTCTGGACCCTCCGGGATTCGTGAAGGCCCACTCTACTGGAGCTGTGGCTACTTTTGCCAAGAGGAGTATTCTGCCTCTCAACATGATTTGCAAAGCTGCCTCTTGGAGCTCTGAATCGACATTCATCTCCCATTATAGACTAGATGCCAGTCTAGCTGAGTTTTCGGCCTTTAGGCAGACTATTCTTAGTTCTGCCAGGCAGGAAGGCCCTCCCTAGGGGTTTCTTCTTGCTATATCCCCATCTGTGCTGCTGGTAGGACGTAAGGGAATCATTAATTTCTAACGATAATTTGTTTTCCCTTAGTTCTAACAGCAGCACACAAATTTCCCACCCTAGTAAGTCTAGTTTTTTTCTTACTATAAACACAGTGGGCTGGGGGTTGACTTCCTCCTTTTAAGGCGATACTTAATTGTTAAATTGAGTTATTAGCCTTGGGCTCATTAAACATTCTGCCGGTCTTGCCAGTCCACGGGGGGTGGGGGGTGGGGGGGGGTTAACCCCATCTGTGCTGCTGTTAGGACTAAGGGAAAACAAATTATCGTTAGAAATTAACGATTTCAGGCTATACAGCACTTCATATACAGAAACACCCTCTACATAGTTTCCTCTGGCAGCCATGTGTGGTATTTGTCATTTTTGTTCTTTTAGGTAAATCCAGAAGCTTTGTACATTACCAGGAAAGTTGAAGAGCTTTTAAGAAGCGTCATCCATGTGCTGTGTAAAAAATCTACAGTGTAAATTTACCTACAGTGCAGATTTGAAATCTACATCATGTCATTTTATGCTGCGGATCTCCGCAGCAGATTTCACATTTGCTTAAGGCCTAATTCACACGTCCGCAAAATGGATCCGCATCCCATCCGCAATTTTGCGGAAGGGTTGCAGGCCCATTCATTTCATAGGGGCAGGAATGGATGTGGACAGCACATTATGTGATGTCCGCATCCGTGTTTCCGCATCCGTGTTTCCGTTTCCGCAAAAAAATAGAACATGTCCTTTTCTTGTCCGCAGTTGCCTAAGGCCTAATTCACACGTCCGTAGTGTGTTTTGCGGAAACACGGAAACACGGATCCGCAAAACACGGAAACACGGATCCGCAAAACACAGACGGCTGCAATGTGCATTCCGCATTTTGCGGACCGCACATTGCTGGCACTATAGAAAGAATGCCTTTTCTTGTCCGCAATTGCGGACAAGAATAGGACATGTTCTATTTTTTTGCGGAAACGGAAACACGGATGCGGAAACACGGATGCGGACATCACATAGTGTGCTGTCCACATCCATTCCTGCCCCTATGAAATGAATGGGTCTGCAACCCTTCCGCAAAATTGCGGAAGGGATGCGGATCCATTTTGCGGACGTGTGAATTAGGCCTAAGTCTGCAGCGTACTTTTCCACTGTATTTTCAGTCATGTGTGGATATACCCTACCGCATCAGAGCAGTATCGTATTTGTCCACTTTATTCTGTGTTGGTTTTTATGCATTTTCCTGATAAAAATCAAGACACTGGATCATCTTTTCCTACAATACAAGTTCAGCACTTCCATGCATTGTCTCCTCTATGGGTGAGCTGTGATTTACTTGTTCCAAATAACCTTATGCACCACCTGTTCTGTGAATCCATTTCTCTTGTCAGTTGCAGTTACTATTGTGCCTCAGAGACAAGAAATCATGTCTTTGCATGTCTAATAGTGTCATAGTGACACTCCGTGCCAGCCGCTATCTGGAGCGAGCACGGGCATTGCATCACTGATCTAGCTTCTGCCTATGGCCGGCCACCAGACTCCTGCCTCCCATGCAGCAGGCTGCAGCCAGACTTCTAGGTCTCTTTCTGTGTATGCATTGAACTAGTCCCTTTATCACTGCAAGGATTAATTTCTCTTTTTGCTCTCGGTTCAGCTAGTCAACTAATGAGCTCTCCTCTACCTAAGCAATCCTTTAGATTTATTAGATTTTTTTTACTTGCTTGCTAAGCACTGCAAAAAGACTATAATTAGTGATGAACGAGCATGCTTGGCCGAAAATCTGTTCGGCTCAAGCATCGCAATGCTCGGCACATGGCGGTACTCGGCCGAATACCGCATGTGCTCGAGCGAAATACTTGAGTCTCCGCCCCGCACGTTTCGCGGGTTTTAAGCAGCCAATAAAAGTGCAAGTAAGTACTGCCCTCACTGTAATGCCAGTAGCCATGTTGGCTGCTGGCATTACAGTGATTGGCTGGCCGGAATGCATCATCGGGTGCTATATAACACTCGATGACGCATGTTCAGCTCAGACCTAGACAGGGAGAGCATCGGGTAGGAAGGGCAAGACAGAGCAGGGAGCGAATTTCAGCGATTTTAGTTAGAGAAAGCTTTTGAAAGATCCAAAAGTCATTTTAAGGACTACTGTGTGTGTTTTAGATCAACAATATATTTAACAGCAGTGTCAGGGACATTCGTGCTACGTACAGGACCAGATAGTGCAGGGAGAGAAATTTGCTGTATTTAATACCAAAAGCTTTTCAAAGAACCCAGCATCCTTTTAAGGGCTACTGTGTGTTTCACAGCAGCAATATATTTTTATTTTATAACTATTAGGGACATATACTGTACATCATCCGCAGACTGACTCTTTAATAATGTGGGTCACATCTAGTCTCCATAATCTGTGGTGTTCTCTGTAACCAATACTGTCCTGCATCATAAAACACTGTCAGTATTACAAATTCCAATAATCTGGTCCTCAAATAGTGTCCGTAATCTGTGGTGTTCTATAACCAATACTGTCTGGCCTCAGAAAACACTGTCAGTATAACAAATTCCAATAATTTGGGCCTAATATAGTGTCTCTAATCTGTGGTGTTCTATACCCAATACTGAACAGCATCTAAAAACACTGTCTATATTACAACTTCCATTACTCTGGGCCTAGTGTTTGGTCCAAAATCTGTGGGTTTTTGTATCCAATACTGAATTTCATCTGAAAACAGTGTGTATATTACAACTTCCATTAATCTGAGCCTATTGTAGTGTCCAAAATCTGTTGGTTTTTGTATCCAATACTGAACTGCCTCAGAAAACACTGTCAGTATTACAAATTCCAATAATCTGGGCCTTATATAGTGTCCGTAATCTGTGGTGTTCTATACCCAATACTGAATCGCATCTAAAAACACTGTCTATATTAGAACTTCCATTAATCTGGGCCTAGTGTAGTGTCCAAAATCTGTGGGTTTTTGTATCCAATACTGTCCTGCCTCAGAAAACACTGTCAGTATTACAAATTCCAATAATCTGGGCCTAATATAGCGTCCAAAATCTGTGGTGTTTTTTACCCAATACTGAACAGCATCTAAAAACACTGTCTATATTACAACTTCCATTAATTTCGGCCTAGTGTAGTGTCCAAAATCTGTGGGTTTTTGTATCAAATACTAAACAGCATCTGAAAAACGTGTGTATATTACAATTTACAATATACTGGGCCTAGTGTACTGTCCAAAATCTGTGGGTTTTTGTATCCAATACTGAACTGCATCTAAAACCACAGTCTATATTAAAATTTCCATTAATCTGGGTCTACTGTAGTATCCAAAATATGTTGTTTTCTATAACCAATACTGTCCTGCATCAGAACACTGTGTCCTTAGCGGACAGTAAAACAATCTGCACCACATCTACAGACAAAACCATTAATATGAAGCAGGAAAGCACAAAGGGACGGGGAAGTGGGTGTGATGCTGATAGTGCAAGCAGAGGCAGTGGCCCTGGGCGCAATAATACTTTGCCTGCTGCCAGTGCACCAGAAAAAACAAAAAAATCCACCTTACCCAGCTTCATGTCCAACTTATCTGGGCGACGCAGAACAACACTGTCCAAGTCGGACCAGTGCGAACAGGTGGTCGTTTGGATTGCTGAAGATAATGCTTCCAGTCGGTTAAGCACCACCCTCTCTTCTACTAAGTCCCCTCACCGTAGCCAAGAGTTTGGTCAACTAAATCCTCACTCTGATGCTCCTTCCTCCCACCAAGTTGCGTCTGGCCAAACAAGTGATCCCACACTCGAATATTCACATGACCTCTTTTCATCGCCAGTACTTGGTTTGGCTCTCTCGCCAAGCACTCTTGAAGAGGTACCTGAGATATTGTGCCCTAATTCCCAACCTCTTGAGCCTTCATAGTCTCAAGAAGATGACGGTGATGAATGGCAATCATTCGTTCACGAAGTGGATGATGATGAGACACAGTTGTCAATCACTGAGGTTGTGGTTAGGTCAAGTCAGGAAGATGAGCAGAGTGAGGAAGGGGAAGAGGAGGTGGTGGACAATAAGGTCACTGACCCAACATGGGAAGGTGAAAAGCTGAGCGAGGACAGCAGTACAGAGGGGGAGGGATCCACAGCACCGCAACAGTCTGGAAGAGGCAGTGGGGTTGCAAAAGGGAGACGTTGGCCAACACCAAACAGGCCCGCAACCGTTACACGGAGCACCCCCATACGTAACTCTACCTTGCCAAGGGGTAGATGTTCCGCAGTATGGCGCTTTTTTAAGGAAAGTGCAGACGACAAAAGAGTGGTAGTTTGCAACCTGTGCCGTACCAAAATTAGCCGGGGCTTGAACACTAGCAACCTCACCACCACCAGCATGATCCCCCACATGCCATCAAAGCACCCTAATAAGTGGGCCGAATGCCTGGGTCCACAATCTGGGTCTGCGGGTCACACCACTGCCTCCTCTTCCCCTGTGTTACACACTGCTGGCCAATCCACTGTTGAAGGCGCAGGCCCGGATGCCCCTCGCCCTGCACCTGGACCTTCGCATGAACCGTCACCAAAAACATCCACTTCCCTGTCCCAGTGCAGCATCCAAATGTCGATAACAAAGGCATTTGAACGCAAGCGAAAATTCCCACCCGCCCACCTACAGGCCATAGCACTAAATGATCAACTTTCGAAATTACTGGCCCTTGAAATGTTGCCATTTAGGCTTGTGGACACTGAGGCTTTCCACAGCCTGATGTCGGCGGCCGTCCCTCGGTATGCAGTCCCCAGCCGCCATTATTTTTTACGGTGTGCCGTGCCCGCCTTACAACAGCCTGTGTCCCAGAACATCACCGTGCCCTGACCAACGCATTTACTGGGAAGGTCCACCTCACCACGGACACATGGACACGTCCATCAGGGTCTCCGCCAGCAGTTATGTTGCTGGCTCCAACCCCCACTTCTCCACCTCCGCCACCTCCTCCTCCACTTCCACCTCCAACAGCATTCAGCCATTAGTCGCTAGCTGGAAGCAGTGTAGAACTGCTATGCTTAAGCGTCCAAAGGCTGTGCTGAAGCTCATCTGCTTAGGGGACAAACTGCACACAGCCGCATAGCCATGGCAGGGTATAAGGGACCAAACCGAGCTGTGTCTCTCGCCACTCAACCTATAACCAGGCATGGTTGTGTCTGACAATGGCCGTAACTTGGTGGCGGCTTTGGAGCTCGGCAACCTGACGCACATCCCATGCCTAGCCCACGTCTTAAACTTAGTGGTTCAGTGGTTTATAAAAACCTACCACAATTTGGCAGAGCTACTAGTGAAGATGCACCACGTGTGTGTGCATTTCTGCAAGTAGTCCACAGCTTCACCTGGTCTGTCAACACTGCAGCATCGCTTGCGGCTTCCAGCTCACCGACTGTTGTGCGACGTGAGTACACGCTGGAACTCTACGTTCTACATGTTGGCCAGGCTTTCTGAGCAGCAGAGGGCAGTTGTGGAATACCAGCTGCAACATGGTCATCGCCTTTCGAGTCAACTGCCACTATTGACAAGCGAGGAGTGGGCATTGATGTCAGACCTCTTTGTGGTTGGTGGCAATAACGCTATTATCAGAGTAACCATCCCACTGCTGTGTCTACTCAAACGATCGCTGCTCACAATTAAGGACGACACTCTGAATGTGGCAGACGAGGAAATGGGGGAGAACATTACACAGAGTGATAGCCAGACCACCCACAGTTCGTCTTCTTAGCGAGAATTGGGCCATGAAGAGGAGGAGGAGGAGCTGGAGACAGTTGCTACTACAGAGTTCTACTACAGTTCTACTACAGAGGGTAGTACCCATGGAACTTTAATTCCATCTGTTCAGCATGGATGGGCAGAAGAGGAGGAGGAGGAGGGGATGGAGAGTCATCCTGATGTTGACATCGACATCTTGCCTGTTGGTACTCTGGCACACATAGCTGACTTCATGTTAGGCTGCCTTTCCCGCGGCCCTCGCGTTATACACATTTTAAATAACACAGATTACTGGGTGTTCACCCTTCTCGACCCCTGCTACAAAGAGAACTTCTCATCCCTCATTCCTGTGGTGGAGAGGATGAGTAAAACGGTGCAATACCAGAAGGTAATTGTTGACAGATTTCTCCAAAATTTTCCATCTGACAACGCGGCCGCCAGAGCCCATACTTCCTTTGGCAACTGAGAAAGGGAGACAAGGAGAACACACAGCAGTTCCAACTGAGGCAGGGCAACAATTTCCAAGGCATGGGACACTTTAATGACACTACGCCAGCAACCTCACCCTAGCACAGCCTAGTGCTACAGGAGGGAAAAGTTTTGGAAGATGGTGAAGGAATACATCGCAGACCGTGTCAGCGTCCTAAATGATCCCTCAGTGCCTTACAACTACTGGGTGTCCAAGCTGGACACGTGACATGAACTTGTGCTCTACGCCTTGGAGGTGCTGGCCTGCCCTGCTGCCAGCGTTTTGTCTGAGCGTGTATTTAGTGTTGCTGGTGGCAGTATAACTGATAAGCGTATCCGCTTGTCCACTGACAATGCTGACAGGTTGACTCAGATAAAAATGAACAAGGCCTGGATTGCCCCTGACTTCTCAACTCCACCAGAGGAGAGCTGAGCTGATGATGAACATAAACGCAATTTCAATGTACTGTTTATAATGTACTCAGTCTACTGTAGTGTAATCTCATGGACCTTTTCCACCACAAAAAAGTGTATATGGTTGAATCTTGTTTTCTCCTCCTCCTCCTCTAGATTGTATATATTCCCTCCACCACAATTTTTAAAGAGGGTCCGCTCACCAGCAGGCCCTCACCTATAATGTTTTAGAGGGTGTAATAAAGGGTGTATTGTAGTGCCGATTCCTTGTAATTTTTGGCATCCCCTTCACTTACTGCATAGGCTTTGTGTAGGAGTCCCACTACCTGAACAGGCTGTTTCGGAGTGCCTCTTGCTTATAATTTTTGGCAGCACTTGAACTTTATATACAATTGAATATACAGGAAAGAATGTTTTTGTTTTTTTTTGGGGGGGGGAAGGGGGGGGTTTGGGCGTATTTTTGTCAGTCTGTAAAATCCAGACATCGTCCCCATGCTGTTCCCAATTCTTTTTGGTGGTGTTTCTGTCACTTTCAGACCTTTTCCAATGGACCAGGCACCCTCCCCTCTTCAGAACAGGGGGTGCCTGGTTGTCTCCCTTTGACTTCCATTATACTCAGCTGCTCGGCCGAGCACACGAACATAGCTATGTGTTCGGCCCAAACACCCGAATACTTTGGTGCTCACTCATCACTAACTATAATCTGTTTGTCTGTCTTTGTTCCGACTTCTGTTTGTTTCTTGTATCCTGACTGCTGTCTGACCTGACCTGTGCCTACATTCCGTACTGACCCTGTGCTGCCAGCCCTGACCTCTGGACTACTTCTTGGATTCAAATTTACTCTGCCTGCCCTGACCTCTGCCTGTTTCCTGACTATGAGTATTGCCTGATCTCAGTGGGTCAACAGCCAACCACACAGGACTATTCCAAAAGCTATTAGCCTGATGGCTCCCCTGCGTAGAAGACCTGATCACTGAATTGGGGTAAAGGGTAAAAACCAGGGGACTGCCAGGATAACGCCCTCAGTACTAGCCCAAAGTTGAGCAGGTTGGTTGGCCCAGTGGGTCCACGCTCACTACCTGTAACAAATAGGCAATTTTAAATCTCCCATCGAAAATTAATAAACCCTTTTTGTACACTCAATAAACTTTCTCTGTTTTATAAACGCCTGTGGGTATCTGCTGTTACCTGTTTTGATGATGACATGATGTTGGTGTTAAATGTCCATGTCAGAGTATCTGATCTTTGCAGTGAGATGTTACAATACTGTGGTTTTAAACATGCAACCAGTTTGACTTTGGGCTAATCCTAAGGGCATTGTTCTGGCAGTGACCTGCTTTTTACCCTTTAACCACTATAGAGGGACCTGATCTTTACTGCAGGGGAGCCACCAGGCCACTACCTCTTGGAATAATCCCTATGTTGTTGGCTGCTTACCCAGGTGTATCAGAGACACGCTGCGAAGCACCAAGGGATCAGACATTACTCATAGTCAGGTAACAGGCATACGTCAAGGCAGAGTTCGTGTGAATCCAAGAAACTAATCCAAGTTCAGGGGAGGTGGCAGAGGGTCAGTACAGTAAACAGGCAGTGGTCGGGTCAAAATTGGTAGACAGGCAGAGTTTGGTACACGGGCCGACTAAACAGAAAGTCCGTACCTTCACTGGGTCTAGTAAACTAGACAACCTAAAGATCAGACACGAAGCAAGAATACTGATGGCACAAGTCCTCTCACCTAAATCTTCACGATATAGAAATTGCCCTAAACGATCCATAGGAATCACGGGGTGCAAGGCTCTACAAGAGTACAAGCAGTAACCAGAGAGTAAAGATGAGCCGCACTCACCATCCGTAGAGGGAATGTCTATTTATTATTCTTCGGGTCTCAAGACAAAATTGCTTGGGTGGGTGGTAAACACTCACATGGATGCAAAAGAACATCCATGTGAGTGTTAACCCCCCACCCAAGCAATTTTGTCTTGAGCCCTGAAGAATAATTAAGAGACATTTCCTCTACGGATGGTGAGTGCGGCTCATCTTTACTCTCTAGTTACTATTAAAGATCAGACACCCTACCACTGGGGAAGGTGACTTAAATACCCAGGGACAGCCAGCCATAGTCTGGGTAAGAATAAGGATGTGCTCACTCTAGCCCAGCCTTCTAGAGTTGTGCAAGACACTGGTGACTGGGACCTCTGTGGGTGAGGTATAGTGATGTCCCGAACTATTCGCCGGCGAACAGTTCCCGGCGAACAAAGCTTGTTCGCGTTCGCCGCGGCGGGCGAACATATGCGATGTTCGGTCTGCCCCCTATACATCATCATTGAGCAAACTTTGACCCTGTATCTCACAGTCAGCAGACACATTTCAGCCAATCAGCACCCTCCCTCCCACACCTTCCCACCCACACCTTCCCACCTCCTATAAAAACGGAAGCCATTTTATATTCAGTCTGAAGCTGCAGTGTGTTAGTGATAGAATAGAGAGTGAAGCTGCTGTGCTGCTGCTGCTGAATTCATAGGGAAACCGTTAGCTAGGTCAGTGTTCTGTGTCCACAGACTCATCTGCTCTAAGGACAGTGTCACAGCACCACAAAAAGCCCATTTTAGGGCTGCTACATTAGTCTGCTTTTATTTATTTTTTCTCCATATATATATTGCAGTTGCCTGGCCTGCCCGTGTGTGAGAGGCTGCAGGCCCACAGACTGTAGTGTGCCCACTGCCATTGCCCACCACTCATACCGTGTGGCACAGGACTTTGCATAAAAAAAAGGCATTTCATTTTAACACTTTAATCAAATTTCAGTTGCCTGCTGCCAGTGTGTGTCAGTCCCACTTCCACTGACTGTAGTGTGCCCACTGCCAGTGCCCACCACTCATACCATGTGGCACAGGACTTTGCATAAAAAAATGCATTTAATATTTACACTTTAATCTAATTTCAGTTGCCTGCCTGCTGCCACTGACTGTAGTGTGCCACTGCCACTCATACCGGGTGGCACAGTACCTTGCACACATAGTACCACTAATAAAGAAAAATAATGACAGGCAGAGGCAGGCCACCCCGCAGGGGCCGTCGTGGTGCTGTGTTTTCTTTTGGCCCTAGAATAATGCCCAATGTTTAGAGGCCACATTCCCTGAAATCGAAAAATTCTGAGGACATAGTTGACTAGCATACACAGGACACCCAATCTTCTTCAGCTTCCGCTCGGAACCTTGACGCACCATCCTCCTGCAGCTCAGCTTCGGGCACCTCTCAAGTTACCACTCGCCCTCCCGCCGCCACCACCAACACTAGCACCACAGCCGCTTCATTTGATCTGTCAGAGGATTTATTTACACATCAGTTGGAAGAAATGAGTGATGCGCAACCATTATTGCCAGAGGATGTAGATAACAGGGATATGTCTCAGTCAGGCAGCATTACACACCTGGACTTACGGTGTGATGATGATGATGTTGTACCTGCTGCTGCTTCCTTTGCTGAGTTGTCAGATACAAGTAAAGCGGTTGATGATGACGATGTGTCCGTGGATGTCACGTGGGTGCCCGCTCGAAGAGAAGAAGAACAGGGGGAAAGTTCAGATGGGGGAGACAAAGAGGAGGAGGAGATGAGTTGGAAGCAGGGGGAGGTCGTCGCAAGGAGCTAGTGGCACAGTCAGACAGCATGTATCGGCACCCGGGGTCAGCCAGACAGCACGCCAATCAACGCAAGCTGTTGCCACCACCAGAATGCCGTCATTGCAAAGCTCAGCAGTGTGGCATTTTTTTTGTGTGTCTACCTCTGATAACAGCGATGCCATTTGCAACCTGTGCCAAAAGAAACTAAGTCGTGGGAAGTCCAACACCCACCTAGGTACAACTGCTTTGCGAAGGCACATGATCTCACATCACAAATGCCTAAGGGATCAACACATGAGTACAAGCAGCACACAAACTCAAATCCATCATCCTCCTCCTGGTCCAGCATCTTCAGCCACATCAACCACTGCTGTCCTCCCTGCCCCCTCTCAACCACCCGCCACTCCGCCTCTCACCTTCAGCAGTTCCTGCTCATCTGCCCACAGTCAGGTGTCCGTCAAGGAAATGTTTGAGCCACCCGATTATTGCCGGACAGAAGTAAATAGCAAATTGTTGACTCACGATATATATCACCCAAAAATTGGACCACAATTTTCAGCAAATGAAAATCGAAAAAACTTTATTACCAATGATAAATACATACATGTTAAAACAAGGCAGCACAAAGGTGGGACACAAAGAGGAGGAACAGGAACCAATGTATACTAATGCCTCTTTTGCACATCATACAATGTATTACAAATTGGGCGGATATGCCACGTAATTATGCTGAGACAGTCATTATATCAAAAGCATAGTGTTGAGGATGTGCGATCCAGATTCACGCTCCAGTATATGTTTTGCTGCTGAATGTCGGAAAAGTGCACCATGGCCGTGTAGGAATTCCGGAAATGGCCACACCTTCCACTGCGGTGTCCCAATAGCTACAAATTTTTTGAAGGCCTCAGACTCCACCAGCTTGTATGGTAAAAGCTGGCGGGTTAAAAGTTCCGATAAGCCAGCTGTCAGACGCTGGGCAAAGGGGGGACTCCGGAAGAAGCCAGGTCTCTGCTGAAACGGCGTTGGATCAGGAGGCGGCTGAGAGATCGACACACCATCCAGGGTATGACTACTTACCTTTTTCCAAACTCCAATATATACTGGAGAGTGAATCTGGATCGCACATCCTCAACACTATGCTTTTGATATAACGACTGTCTCAGCATAATTACGTGGCATATCCGCCCAATTTGTAATACATTGTATGCTGTGCAAAAGAGGCATTAGTATAAAGTTTGATCAAAGAGCATAGGCCCAATTACAGCGACAAGGAAGCCTCTACAAGTGGGAAACTACTCTAACCTATAATGGCGCAGCCGTGCGCGGCGACCACCGGTGCCCCAGCACCACACCGGCAGCAGACGGCGGGACCCAGAAGCCACACAGCAACCCCACTGTGCAGCAAAGCCTCCTTGTCTCTGGGTCCCACCGCCCCACCAGTACAGCACTGAGGCAGGAATGGCAGACACGCAGTACTGCACCATGTGAAGAAGTGCAAAGAGCTCACCCAGTCACAACCCTCAGGAAGTGCTTCTTAGAGATAGTAGGAGTTTATAAACCCCTTGCAAACTAAGGCTAATTAAAAACACCTAGTCCCACTGGGGAGGAGTGCTGACCCCAGAGGGGGGAAAAAGAAAATAGATAATTGCAATATATACTGGAGAGTGAATCTGGATCGCACATCCTCAACACTATGCTTTTGATATAACGACTGTCTCAGCATAATTACGTGGCATATCCGCCCAATTTGTAATACTTGTATGCTCACTTACCGCGACAAGGAAGCCTCTACAAGTGGGAAACTACTCTAACCTATAATGGCGCAGCCGTGCGCAGCGACCACCGTCACCCCAGCACCGCACCGGCAGCAGACAGCGGGACCCAGAAGCCACACAGCAACCCCACTGTGCAGCAAAGCCTCCTTGGCTCTGGGTATACTAATGCCTCTTTTGCACAGCATACAATGTATTACAAATTGGGCGGATATGCCACGTAATTATGCTGAGACAGTCGTTATATCAAAAGCATAGTGTTGAGGATGTGCGATCCAGATTCACTCTCCAGTATATATTCAGCAGCAAAACAACACGCCAGTGAGGCGCTTAATTTGCAACAGCCCGACACGTTGGAATTCAACACTCCTAAAGTTCGACCGCCTGCTCCAACAAGAAAAAGCTGTCAATGAGTATTTGTATGACCGGGGTGCTAGGACAGCCTCTGTGGAGCTGGGTATTTTTTTGCCACGTTACTGGACGCTCATGCGCAATGCCTGTAGGCTCATGCGTCCTTTTGAGGAGGTAACAAACCTAGTCAGTTGCACCGAAGGCACCATCAGCGACCTCATCCCATTTGTTTTCTTCCTGGAGCGTGCCCTGTGAAGAGTGCTGGATCAGGCCGTAGATGAGCATGAAGAGGAAGAGGAAGAATTGTGGTCACCATCACCACCAGAAATAGCCTTATCATCATCGCTTGCTGGACCTGCGGCAACGCTGGAAGAGGAGTCTGAGGAAGAGGAGTCAGAGGAGAAATGTGGCTTTGAGGAGGAGGAAGACCAACCACAGCAGGCATCCCAGGGTGCTCGTTGTTGTCACCTATCTGGGACCCGTGGTGTTGTACGTGGCTGGGGGGAAGAACAGACCGTCAATGACATCAGTGAGGACGAGGAACGGGACATGAGTAGCTCGGCATCCAACCTTGTGAAAATGCGGTCTATCATGCTGTCATGCCTGTTGAGGGACCTCGTATAAAAAGGCTGAAGGAGAACGACCTGTACTGGGTGGCCACGCTACTAGACCCCCGGTATAAGCAGAAAGTGGCTGAAAAGTTACAGAATTACCGGAAGTCAGAAAGGATGCAGCAGTTCCAAAACAAGTTAAAAAGTATGCTTTACACAGCTTATAATGGTGATGTCAGAGCACAACGGGAATCTAACAGGGGAAAAGGTGAAAGTAATCCTCCTCCTACCACGACCACGCCGGTAAGGACAGGGCGCTTTACAGACGTGTTGTTGATGGAGGACATGCAGAGCTTTTTAAGTCCTACGCATCGCCACATCCCTTAGGGGTCCACCCTCAGAGAACGACTCGACCGACAGGTAGCAGACTACCTTGCCTTAACTGCAGATATAGACACTTTGAGGAGCGATGAACCCCTTGACTACTGGGTGTGCAGGCTTGACCTGTGGCCTGAGCTATCCCAATTTGCGATAGAACTTCTGGCCTGCTCCGCTTCAAGTATCCTGTCAGAAAGGACCTTCAGCGCAGCAGGGGGTATTGTCACTAACAAGAGAAGTCGCCTAGGTAAAAAAAGTCTAGATTACCTCAACTTTATTAAGATGAATGAGGCATGGATACCGAAGGGACTGACAGTGCGGGATATATTTGACTAAAAAAGGCCTGATGAGATGCCTTGGGTATTTAATCTCTGCATGCCGGATAACTTGCATGACTTCTCCGCCACCAACGAGGGTTCAAGCCGCAATGTTTTAGTACACTTTCTGGCTGGAAAACATCAATTTTTCAGGCATGTGTACATGCCTAATTTTTCTGGCCTCTGGTGCTGCACTGTGGCTGCAAAAACAAAACAAACAAAAAAGGCACATACTTGTGTCAATTCCCCTTCGTGATCATTACCTTGTTGTGGTGAAGGGGCTTGCGTATCACAATGAAGCAATCACCTCTATGAGTGTGTTGGCAGTGTTGGCACACACCAGATGATAAGGTCGTTGCTTCATTGTGAACAGACCAAAAGCGATCGGCTGGATAATTTTTCATAGAAAAAACATTAATTTTCTTTGTGATCATCTAAGGTGATCATTAAAGCCTACTAGGCCAACAATGGGCCCACACTGCAGAATCATTGTTTTCTGGGTCACTGAACTGTCACTGAACTACCTCAGCACGACCGTAGGCTTTGAAAAACCGTCATCGCCTGCAATCTCCCAAACATGCGCACGAGCACAGTCATCACTACACCAAGATTGACGCATAGAGGAATAAAATTTATGTCATGAGTGTGTCAACTATTGATAGGGGACGTAACAGGGATTAAACTGATAAGAATAGTACTAGTTAACACACCACTCATATAGGGTTGCACAATACATTGCACAGCGCACGCTCAGTGCCCCAAATTGGAAGTAAGAGGACCGACCAAGCTTCATTTTCCATCTCCCAGCTCCTAAAATCTATTCGATACACGTCCCCTGATAGGGGATGTAACAGCGATTAAACTGATAAAAATAGTACTAAGTAACACACCACTCATATAGGGTTGCACAGTACATTGCACGGCATACGCGCAGTGCTCCGAATTGGAAGTAAGAGGACCGACGAAGCTTCTTTTTCCATCTCCCGGTTCCTAAAATCTATTCGATACACGTCCCCTGATAGGGGACGTAACAGGGATTAAACTGATAAAAATAGTACTACTGATTACTGAACACAGCACTCATATAGGGTGGCACAGTACATTGCGCGAGGAAGAGACTTTAAATGACGTCAGTGAGGACAAGGAACGGGACATGGCTAGCTTGGTATCCAACCTTGTGCAAATGGGGAGTTTGCAGTTGTGCAAATGGACTGTTTGCGGTGCGTTAAACGGGGAGTTCGGTCTGTCAGAGTTTGGTCTGTCACTGTGAAGCGGGTGTAACCCTTACACTACCTGATCGATACAACATCATACCTGATCGTATACACACACTGGATGTTTAAAAGCATGTTATTCCAAACAATTTAGGAATGTTAGATGATTTATGCCCTTTATGGATTAAAACCCGACTCTGCGTCCACTACGTAATTTTCCATGGGAGTTTTGCCATGGATCCCCCTCCGGCATGCCACAGTCCAGGTGTTAGTCCTCTTGAAACTACTGTGGCCAGAAAGAGTCCCTATGGGTTTTAAAATTTGCCTGCCTATTGAAGTCTATGGCGGTTCGCCCGGTTCTCCCGGTCGCGAACATTTACGGAAGTTCACGTTCGCCGCTCGCGAATAGAAATTTTTTTGTTTGCGACATCTCTAGTGAAGTGGAGGAGGGGCAGTGGGACCAGTGCCCGTTTCTGCCCAAGAGAGCAGGGCAGCGGCAGGCACGGGCTGTACTAAATTTGTAATTACATACAACTACAAAAGTATTCAGATTCAGGTGTATTGAAATATGTAGAATATTTTTGAGGAACAATCCCTTTAAGGATGTGCATTTACCAATTGAAAATTTTGTAGAAAAGAATATAAACTACTAGAAAGAGGTAAATATGCTGATTTTTTTCAAGTTCACTAAAAGCCATAAAAGATAAAATAATATATAAAGCCAATCTCCACTGAAAATTTGAATATCGAGGTATGGGTGCATATAGGCGCACATACATGAGGTAAGGAAATTGTGAAGACTGTACTAAACAGCCTCATAGCTCTGCTTTCTTGACTTTGGTGAATTTATCTTGCATAAAAACACCTGCATGTTCAGGTTTCTAATTTGTGAACGATTTCAATAATAAAATCTGTGTTTTTAAATTAACAGGCAATAGAATGCAGATATATATATAGTAAGGGTGATGCATTTACATCATTGCAGATGTACATTTACAGTTCTATACAAATCTCAGTACTCTGCCCCTCAGATCCATGCCCCTCCATCATGACGCAGAAAGCTTTGTTCATATAAAGAAAATGGTTGAAAAATCAGAGAGCAAAAATCCACATTTACTGCTAGCACACTTTATAAAGGGCTCTTTTTGTGTTGTAGCAGAATACCATCATGATTAATGTTATTATTCCCCTTTCGCAGTGATCACTGTTAGACATACATGCTGGTATTCTTTGGTGTGCCCAAAGCAAATCTCAATGTGCCTATCTCCGTGAACATTGTGACATGCATCGAGCTGACTGGAAGAAACTGGTGAGCCTCTCTCTGTGCCAGACTGACTAATTGTGACTGTTGTAGCGCAGACAAAGGCATTAGACAAGATGAGGACTAAAACTGCAAACATCTTGTCTATTAGCTTTGTTAGTGGATATTTTAATGATATTTGCAGCTTTTAGATGTTAAACATACAGAGATCATATGCCATATGCTTTAGTGTCCTTTATGATTTATCTCATTCTTGATCTATGAGTAATTGCATTGCAGTGATTTATGTATTGAGTTTATGCCACTCATCTATTTGGAATATTTCTTCACATTTTATAATGTATAGATGCTAGATTGGATATATTTTATTTTAAAGTAAAGAAATCCTGTACATATTTCTGCAAAATAATTATATTGCTTCAACTCAATACGGACACATCTGTTATTCCAGTATCACAGAGGATGAGGTGTCACCTTCACTGTCTGTCTGGTGAATAAAAGGATCCTAATGCAAGAATCATTCACCTGCCATAATTCTCTGCTAATTATATTTAATGGAATCTATTTGCATTAATTTTATTTATTCTTGTGTAACATATGCTCACTGATATGACAAAAGATATGAGATAGTTAAATAGATATTAAATAGATTCTCACATTATATCTCTCCCAAAATTTTTGGGGATTAAATATGTTTCATAGCCTGGTGGAGATGCTTAAAGGGGATTACTTTGTTTTTTAACAGATTTTTAGTTGTTTATCTTATGTACATCGTCATGTGTTTTTTTTTTTTTCCAGTTCTCCTGACTCATTTTCACAATGTAAACAAATCACTCTGGTTTGGATACATCCTGTATGTAGCACTTCCTGTTGCTATATCCAACCAAACCCATGATGCACTTCTTCTTTCTCTGCACAACTCCAGAACAGCCACTAATGTCTGGCTAGGTTATAGCATCTACCATCCAGTTAGTTACATAGACACTCCCCTATCATTGCCCCTTTGGCTCATCCATATCACAGGAAATAAGAAATGGCTGCAAGGACAATTGGACATGGTCATGTGATCACAGCCCAGAGCGGAAGTAAAGCCCGAAATAGCAAGAGATTGCTGGGAAGGAAGCATTTCTTCCTGACAATCCCTTGCTCATCATTTACATGCAGCAGTCCCCTTCACAGGGGAGGAGCGATTTCTAATTTTATCACTTGTCCCCATACAGCAGGGGTACTCAACTAGTTTTATTAAAGGTCCACATACCTGGGTCTGCAGTCAGGTGAAGGTCCGAGCTGAATGCCAACAGTAAAGATGAACGCCACAATTAGTGACCCCAGTAAGAATAATGCCCCCATTAGTGCCCTCAGTAAGAATAATACCCCCATTAGTGCCCCCAGTGAGAATAATGCCCCCATTAGTGCCCCTGGTAAGAATAATGCCCCTATTAGTGCCTCCGGTAAGAGTAATGCCCCCATCTCTTCTTTTGCAAAAAAAAAAAAAATCCTAACTCCTCAATTTGATGGCGCTGCAGTGAACACTGTTGACTGGAAGCTGAGGATGGGACTTGCGCTTCAGTGTGATGACGTCTCGCAGCTCCTGTCCTGAGCTTCCAGTCAGCAGTGAGTGTTCCCTACAGCGCGAACTAATGAAGGAGGTAAGTTTTTTTTTTAATTAACACAAGTAGCGGTGGAGGTAAAGGTTGTACTAATTGGCACTCTGCAATGGCAGCACTCATTAGTAACATTCCGTACAGCAAAATTGCCGGTAGAAAGAAATTACCTGCACTGGCAGGGCCACTAAAATATCGGCCATGCCGGTAAGATGCTGGCTGGGTGGAGACCCTAGCTGCAGAAAAGACATCTGTATTTTTGTTCCACATCCAACTCTCATTATTGGTGAATTGGATACGGACCCCTTCATTTCAATGGGGCCACAAAACATGCAGACAGTACACTGTGTGCTCTGTGCATCTTTTGCGGCCCCATTGAAATGAAGGGATCCGCATCCAATCCACCAATAATGGGGATTGGATGTGGAACAAAAAGATCATGGTGTGAATAAAGCCTTATCTTTATTTCACCATTACAGAGAAAGGCACAGGCAAGATGGGATCAAGCCACTGACACTGTGGAGTCCTTTCCTGCCGTCAGTGACATGTTCCCGCTTGTCTGTACCCCTCAGTCCCCTCCCTTCCCTCCCAAAATGTGGACTTTATTCCATCGGTGGCAGTAGTGATGTCCAGCCTCTTCTCCAGCAGCATGTAAGTGTCCTTTGGAGCTTAATGCTCCCTTACGTGCCGCTGCTGCAGGAGAGAAGGGACCTGTAACCACACTGAGCGCACTGAAGGAGACAGTTCCCTCCACGTGCAGGTGCTGGTTGAAAGCGCTGGTGCCTGCATGTTGAGGGACCTGTCTCTTTCAGCTCGCTGCTGGGAGATTAGGAAGCTCCTCCTCATGCAGGAGCTGGAGGAGCTAGCTGAAGGGATGGCAGGGGTCCGGACAGCTGGCGTCCACTGTCCGTATTTGGACCGCGGTCCGCCAATTGAGTACCCCTGCCATACAGAATCATTGTTTGTTTAGCATAATCTTCTGCCGGCAAGCAATGATTTAGGTGACCGCACCTACAATCTATGACCCAATAATCGGTTGCACATTTACACAGGCAGATTAATGCTAGTGAGTTTATGATATAAATGAATGAGTAATCTGTCTGAACATCGGGCAGTGTAAAGGGCCTATTAGGAGCATACATTACAAAATTACAGCTAGCATCATCAATGTTTTCTTTTAAATGCTGCTAATGGTGGAAAGGAGTGAGTTGCATTTCTCTCCTTAGAGGTAGTGAACCCCTGCCCCCTGCTTGTGATAGTACAGACAGGGGAGGGGCGGATGTGCGTGTTTCTGTATATCTCTGTGACTGGGGGCAATGGCGGATCCAGAGCCTGGTATCGGGAGTGGCACTTCCCACAATCGTTACGCCCCTGCTCCCATCACTACAGAAATACAGGGTAATACAGCGCCCCATACCTCTTACATCCAGTGACATCTCCTTTATTGTAGATGATCACTTTCCTCATCTTCTCCTTTCAGACCTGGCATCTTCCTTTATTTGCTACGCCATATCTAATGTATGTAGGATTGTATACATTATAAGAATTTGCATTACAAGATGCTGGATTTTTTTTATGGTGTTGCATTTCCTAAACTTTATTTTCTCTGACAGATGAAAGTTGTTGACATTTTTCTTTTTGATTTGTCCTTATTGATTTCTTTGACAACCCACAAAGGCTTTTTTCACTCATCCTTGAAATCTCGCCTTTGTTTGTTATTTGATGAAAGGAAAATGGCACATAGATGCAGAATGTAGGGTTCAAGAGAGAACTATCAGTACTTACTTAGAAGAGGTAAAAGAAAATAAGTCCTTCTTTTATTTGTGAGCAATAGATATTCTACACACCCACCAGATGGGAATGCAATTTTTAAGTTGCAGTTTACATGAATTACCGTGCCTTGCAGAATCATGTCATTTTGCTTGTTTTCGCATGACAAGATATTGTCCGGGTTCTAAAAGTTGGTTTGTGAAGGTACATAAGCCTTGCAAGTTCCAGGCGGTGGTCACTCTGTGTCCTCAGAATTGTTTTACTAAATTTGTCAAGAGTTTGTTAGAGCACAAACAAACCTTATTTTCAAACTTTAAGAATGATTCTTAGTACAAGAACTTAGAGTTGCATGTTCATAATAATATTTTCTGTTTATTCCCTTTGTGAGAAATTAAAGAGAAACCTAACATTTTATATGTACATATTTAGTTTCAGAGTGTAATTGGTCAATTTCTTCATCCTGTCATATCAGCTAAAATAACAAATTTATACACCGTGCAATGTAATTAAAAATTAAAAAAATCATGTGTTCCTTTTTTGACAAAAATCTACATTTATTATTTACATTTGTTTCAATTTTAACCAACTTATAGGATCTTAGCTATGCTATTAGGTGTGTCTGTCAGGACAGTGTTGACTGGTATCAGAATCAAGTAGTAGAATTATGAGGGCTGTTTTTCATGACTACTCTAATACAAGGCATAACTTACAATCTGTGCTGTTTACAAAGTAACAAGGCATTTGCAAAATTTAATTAAAAATGCATTAGACATGAGTGAATCAGTTCATAACGAACTGGGTTCATTACAAACTTCCCAAAAATTAATCTGTAAGATGACCCCAAAGCTTTTCAGGTTTGCTTCGGACAAACCCATTAGAAGCGAGCCAATAAGTGCTGCAGCAGGTAGGGAGGTGCCCTAGCAGAACAAGCAGTACATTTTGTGTTGGGCTGTGAATAAGGATGAATGGGTGTAGCAGACTGTGGCATAAAATGATATTAGGGACAGTGTACACTATTCTAGTGTTAGGGACAGTGAAGGGGAAGGCTCCAGAGAAGGCAAATTGTGCAGAATAGGGAAAGGCAGGGAAAGCTTTCAGCCAGGGAGTGAGAAGTGAGGAACTAAGGTTGGGTATGCCTGGCAGTGCCTTCCAGCTGCAGTTAATATCTTATAACACAACTGCAGCTGCTACAGAACCTCTAAAATAGCTACCTGCACGAACATTTTTTTTCCCCATTTGAACAGAAATACAGTAGTTTTTTTTTCCAAATCTGACATTTCTCTAGGCTTATTGCAAGCTTTTTCCCAGTAAAATTAGCATTATGCTGGAGTTCTGACTGCTAAGAAACTAGTGTATATTTTTTATTTAGTACATCATATCCGTTCATACTAAATTATTCACATTGCAGCAGAAGCATTTTACGGCAATAAGACCATCTGCTGTTGCTGAGCAAATGTTTTTTTATTTTCACAGCATCATATCTGAATTGTTTTTAAATGTGTTACAGTGTAGCCAAAGCAATAGCGCCATTTTTCTACAAATGAAATTGAACCTAAATTACATGATACACAGAAATCAGAAGTCAGAAATCTTCCCTGCAAAGTTGAAGTTTTGGTGTGGGAGGAATAAGCTCAATACAGCTGTACAATGTGTGTTTTACAATCCAGAGGGTAGAGTTTTAAATCTCAGTGGAAACACCTGAAATAGTAGTCCAAAATCTGGGACAGGACATCTCCAGACAGTTCAAGTATTAGTGTGGTGTGCGAAAATAGCAATAGAAGTGTACACCACATGTTTTTCAATCCAGAGGGTAGTGTTTTAAATCTCTGAGTGAAAAGACCTGAAATACAAGGACATCTCCAGACAGTTAAAGTGTGTGTGTGTGTGTGTGTGTTGGGGGGTAATCTCATAGTAGCTTGACAACTTGCGTTTAACACTAGAGAATTTTTTTTTTTCTGAATCTACTTATTTTAACGTACATAAGATATTAGGCCCAAATCTGTTAGTCGCACTGATACTGCATTACTTCCAAAGCAAATTGTCAGTAGCATTGAACTCAGTATGTTTGTAGAAAGGTAAGGACAGTTTATTGCACCTCTCTTTAAGTTCCTCAAAACAGACTTGTAACCTGTTCCATTCTTTGTGTGATATGTATGTACATTAGGCCTAATGTTTGGCATATGGAAGGCCCTGGACTCAAGACAAGTGCACTATCACTGAGCTATAAGCTTGGTTTGTGGTAATATGGCATTTTATTCATCTGTGCCATTCAGTATATGAAAAGTAGAATGAACCTAAAATTAGGAGCAAGGCTGACGCCTGACTTAGGTCAGTAGTCAGACATCAGCGTCACACATGACTTGAATTTGCCTCATATCTAGGGCTTAATAAAATGTGAAAATTTTTAAAGGCTGAAAGGGGTCTTGAACCCAGGCCTACTAGACTCAAGACAAGTGCACTATCACTGAGCTACAAGTTTGGTTGGTGTTAACATGGCATTTTATTCATCTATGCAATTTTGCATACAAACACATAGTATATCTATAACTTATTCCCACTTTGACCCTGACCTATGAAGAGCATTATTCAAACTCAGTTGTCAGTGTCAGTTGTCAGGGTCAGCTGTCAGGGTCAGGTGTCCGGTGTCAGAGTCAGGTGTCAGAGTAAGGTTTCAGAGTCAGGGTCAGGTGTCACAATGGCATTATTTTGATACTTGACTATGATATCTGACCATGTCCTAAAATGAACACTGTACTCAAGCAATACAGTGTCCTTGTCATCATCATCAACTTCTTCTTACATAGTAACATAGTTTATAAGGCTAAAAAAAGACATATATACATCCAGTAATGCCTGTTATCCTGCAAGATCCAGAGGAAGACAAAAAAAACATGAGGTAGAAGCCAATTTTCCTCCTTTTAGGGGGAAAAAATCCTTCCTCACGCCAATCAGGCAATCAGAATAACCCCCTGAATAAACGACCTCTCTAGAAATCTAATAACTATAACCTGAAAAATTATTACACTACAGAAATACACCCAGGCCCCTCTTGGACTCTTTAAGTGAGTTCAAAGTCACCACCTCTTCCAGCAGAATTCCATAAACACCCTTCTATGTTTGTGTACAAACCTTCTTTCCTCTAGAAGCAGAGGATGCCCCCTCATCACTGTCACCGTCCTGGGTATGAGAAGATGATGGGAGAGATCTCTATGCTGACCCCTGATATTTTTATACATATTTATTAGATCAGTGTTTCCCAACCAGTGTGCCTCCAGCTGTTGCAAAATTACAACTCCCAGCATGCCCGGGCAGCCTTTGGCTGTGCGGGAATGCTGGGAGTTGTAGTTTTGCAACAGCTGGAGGCACACTGGTTGGGAAACACTGTATTAGATCATCCTTCAGTCGTTTTTTTTCTAAACTAAATGACCCTAATTTTGACAATCTTTCTGGGTACTGTAGTCCAGCCATTCCAGTTATTACTTTAGTTGCCCTCCTCTGAACCCTCTCTAGCTCTGCTATGTCTGCCTTGTTCACAGGAGCCCAGAATTTTACATAATATTCCATGTGTGGTCTGACTAGTGATTTGTAAAGTGGCAGGGCTGTCTCATGCATCTGTGCCCCTTTTGATGCACCCCATAATCTTATTGGCCTTGACAGCAGCTGCCTGATACTGGTTTCTACAGTTTAGTGGGCTGCCCACTAAAATTTATAAGTCTCTTTTCATGTCAGTATTACCCAGTGTTTTATCATGTTTTATGTACTGGTGACATATATTTTTCCTTCCCATGTGCATAACCCTACATTTGTCAGTGTTAAATCTCATCTGACACTTTTCTGTCCAAGCCTCCAATTTATACAGATCCATCTGTAGCAGTGTACTGTCCTCTTTCATGTTAATTACTTTAGAGTTTAGTGTCATCTTCAAAAATTGATAAGTTCATATATTTGCTTTACAACCACAACATGTACCATAAATACCATGGAATGTTTTAGTCATGTTCTGTGAGAGTTAAGTTCAGTTTGCAGGCAGATGGGCAGAGGCATGCTCTCTGCATAGGTCATTGTGAGTATATATATATATTTTTAACCTGGATTAACCCTCTGAGCCTCTTTTTCATCACTAAATAAGATGTATCAGCCTATTGTGAGACTCAGGAATCAAAGTGAAAACACTTTTGATTCCAAGCTGCTTACGGTTTTTACAATACCATCTCAATGTAAAATGCTTTGCAATTCATGTATGGATTACCCTGCCCAGTATTTTGTCCCTCAGACATCATTGGCATCAGATCTCTCTTGCAGCCGTTTATCAAACTAACATTCAACTATTAGTTAAATAATGCTTATAGGTACCTTAATCTTTTCTACCCGGGCCAGTTTTCACCCTCCTGCCCAGGCCTATTTTTGAAAATCTGACGTGTCACTTTATGTGTTAATAAATTTGGAACACTTTTACTTATCCAAACCATTCTAAAACTGTATTCACGTGACACATTGTACTTCATGACAGTGGTAAATTTGAGTCGATATATTTCACCTTTATTTATAAAAAATATCCCAAATTTACCAAACATTTGGAAAAATTCACAATTTTCTAAATTTCTTACTTTTTAGAGAGATAGTAATGCCTCATAAAATAGCTATCAGTCATCATTTTCTATATGTCAACTTTATGTTGGCATCATTTTATAAATGTCATTTTAGTTTTTTCAGACGTTAGAAGGCTTAGAATCTTAGAAGCAATTTTTCAAGAGAATTTCCAAAACCATTTTTTAAGCACCAATTCAATTATAAAGTGACTTTGAAGGGCTTACATAATAGAAACCACGCATAAATGACCCCATTTTAAAAACTACACCGCTCAAATGATTCAAACTGGTAAAATTTTTTAACCCTTTAGATCAGGGATGGCCAACCTGAGGCTCTCCAGATGTTGCAAAACTACAACTCCCAGCATGCAAAGACTGCTTACAGCTCTCAGCCTACAGCAGGGCATGGTGAGAATTGTAGTTTTACAACAGCTGGAGAGCCACAGGGTGGCCATGCCTGCTTTAAATGTTCCACTAGAATTAAAGGAAAATGGAGGTGAAATTTCAAAATTTCTTTTTTTTTGCAGATTTTTCATGTTAATGCAACATCACAAGGGTTAACAGCAAAACCTCAATATGCATTACCCTAAATCTGCAGTTTACAGACATGCCCCATATGTGGTAGTAAACTGCTGTAGGGGCACATGTCATTGGTCAGAAGGAAAGGAGAGCCATATTGTTTTTGGAGGCAGATTTTGCTAGAATGGTTTTTGGGCGCCATTTTGTATTTCAAGAGACCCCGACTTGCCCTTACAGTGAAAACCCCCAAAAAGTATTTTGGAAACTACACCCCTCAAAGAATTTATTAAGGGGTGTACTGAACACTTCGACTCCCTTTAGAAACACTCGGCTGTGGAAATGTTTCACTTCTTCCAATAAAATGTTGCTTTAGCCCCAGATTTTTCATTTTCACAAGGGGTAACAGGAGAAAAAGCACCCCACAATTTGTTACCCATTTGCTCCTGAATACGGCAACACCTCATATGTGGTGGTACACTGCTGTAGGGGCACATGGCAGGGAAGGAGCGACATATGGCTTTTGCAGAGCAGATTTTGATAGATTGGTATATGGGTGCCATTGGTTTATGTTGGGTTTCATTTTTTGTGGGATGAGGTAATGTTTTCATTGGTACCATTTTGGGGTGCATATGCATTTTTGATCAAATATTACCCAAGTTTGTATGACGAGGTGACAAAAAAAAATGACTGTTCTGGCACAGTTTGTATTCATTTATTTTTACAGCGTTCACCTGACAGGGAATATCATGTGATACTTTTATAGAGCAGGTTTTTATGGATGCAGCGATACCTAATATGTCTAACTGTCCATGTTAAATCCCCAGCAGGGGGTGCTTTGCTGGCCCTGGAAGACTGAGCCATCCCAATATATAACAGGGTAATCTAGGGCATTGCTTTAACCTTAGGGTTACCACACAGTACTAATGCCCACATTGTACCCCCTCACAGTAGTAATACCCACATTGTGCCTCCTTACAGTAGTAATATCCACATTGTGCCCCCTCACAGTAATAATATCCACATTTTACCTCCTCCACAGTAGTAATATCCACATTGTACCCCTCTAACAGTAGAAGTGCCCACATTATGCCTCCTTCACAGTAGCAATGCTAACATTGTGCCCGTGTAGTGCCCTGAAGCAGGGAGTACTTTGAGATTTGGACATTTGCCTATTTCCCCTATGCAAAGTTAAAACTTCTTACTTTATTTAACCCTAAATGGTTAACTTGCACTGTTTAATACTGTGTAACTGCATTTTATATATATCTGTTGTGATATACACTCACCTAAAGAATTATTAGGAACACCTGTTCTATTTCTCATTAATGCAATTATCTAGTCAACCAATCAGATGGCAGTTGCTTCAATGCATTTAAGGGTGTGGTCCTGGTCAAGACAATCTCCTGAACTCCAAACTGAATGTCAGAATGGGAGAAAAAGGTGATTTAAGGAATTTTGAGCGTGGCATGGTTGTTGGTGCCAGACGGGCCGGCCTGAGTATTTCACAATCTGCTCAGTTACTGGGGTTTTCACGCACAACCATTTCTAGGATTTACAAAGAATGCTGTGAAAAGGGAAAAACATCCAGTGTGTGGCAGTCCTATGGGCGAAAATGCCTTATTGATGCTAGAGGTCAGAGGAGAATGGGCCGACTGATTCAAGCTGATAGAAGAGCAACGTTGACTGAAATAACCACTCATTACAACCGAGGTATGCAGCAAAGCATTTGTGAAGCCACAACACGCACTACCTTGAGGCGGATGGGCTACAACAGCAGAAGACCCCACCGGGTACCACTCATCTCCACTACAAATAGGAAAAAGAGGCTATAATTTGCACAAAATCACCAAAATTGGACTGTTGAAGACTGGAAAAATGCTGCCTGGTCTGATGAGTCTCGATTTCTGTTGAGACATTTAAATGGTAGAGTCCGAATTTGGCGTAAACAGAATGAGAACATGTATCCATCATGCCTTGTTACCATTGTGGTGGTGGTGGTGTAATGGTGTGGGGGATGTTTTCTGGGCACACTTTAGGCCCCTTAGTGCCAATTGTTTAAATGTCATGGGCTACCTGAGCATTGTTTCTGACCATGTCCATTCCTTCATGACCACCATGTACCCATCCTCTGATGGCTACTTTCAGCAGGATAATGCACCATATCACAAAGCTCGAATCATTTCAAATTGGTTTCTTGAACATGACAATGAGTTCACTGTACTAAAATGGCCCCCACAGTCACCAGATCTCAACCCAATAGAGCATCTTTGGGATGTGATGGAACGGGAGCTTCGTGCCCTGGATGTGCATCCCTCAAATCTCCATCAACTGCAAGATGCTATCCTATCAATATGGGCCAACATTTCTAAAGAATGCTATCAGCACCTTGTTGAATCAATGCCACATAGAATTAGGGCAGTTCTGAAGGCAAAGGGGGTCCAACACCGTATTAGTATGGTGTTCCTAATAATTCAGGTGAGTGTATATCCTGTTCATTATCACTGTATTTACATGGCTCTGTGGAAAGGGTTAATGAATACTGAGAGAATGTTAGGGCTTTGATTGAGAAGCTAGCAATTTTCCACAGACCATGTTTTGGAGGGAAAAACCCAGACTTGTTTACCATCATGTTTTAGAGGGAAAAACCTAGGCTTGTTTACCACCAAAATGCAGACAGCCTGACCTTTTATATGCCTGGTTTTAGCTCTGTTGTTATGTCTGAAAACTTTTTTTTGTCTGGAAAACCTGCTGTGTCATTGCTATTGAGTATCATTGAAGCTCTAATGTAAGTCTATACCAGACAGGAGCTGAAACAATATATCTGTTTGTGCTGAGTTTCTCCACTCCACCCCTCCCTCTAAAAGGTTCTAGTCTAGCAAAAACTGTATATAAGGAGTGCAGTCAGAGCCCCTAGTGTGCTGCAGTTAGGGACCAGTGCTTGGAAGAGGAGACTCTGCCGAACTACGGAGTGACCTGAAGAAGATGCTGAGACGGGGATACGCTGCCAAAGACCCTGAATCACCAGCCTTGGACCAGGGTACCAGCCTTCTGAAGAGAGAGAGAGAGGGACAGCTAGCTCAGGCCTTTCCTCAGCATCAAACCCTTCTTCTGCCAGGGAGGAGACTGGAGAAGCCAGCACAATGCCTCGCCTATATTGTTTTGTACCTGCATCCCTCCAGTAAAGAAGCAACCTGGTTTACTGCAGACCTTGACTCTCTGGACTTGTTTCCCATTGGGGTGTACCACGCCTTACCATCCCTTCTGGAGAGCAGCAACACGTGGTGACACCTTGACGGTGTCCGGGGGACCCATCGTAGCGTTGGGGCCACCCCAAACCAGGCCACTGCAATTTGGCATTGCGGACAGGATGCTGTCCAGCACCAGCAGTTATTGTGGATCCAGCTCCAGTGGATCAATATAGCCAGTGGCAACTATAGGAACACCCCAGCTCGTATCTGAGGTGAACCAGAAATATATAAGCATCTGTACTTTAAATGTTCCCCTTGTGAGGTCTGCCACAAGCAAGTGACTGTGCTAGTGAGACTGTGTCCTGCATTATTAGCAAGAGATTTGCTAGTGAGGGACTGGGTTACTGCCTCATAGTAACATATAGTAACATAGTACATAAGGCCGAAAAAATACATTTGTCCATCCAGTTCGGCCTCTTATCCTGCAAGTTGATCCAGAGGACGGCAAAAACACCCCTGTGAGGTAAAACCCAATTTTCCCCGCTTAAGGGGAAAAAATTCCTTCCCGACTACAATCAGGCAATCAAATAACTCCCTGGATGAACGATCCATCTTTAGTAGCTATAGCCTATAATATTATTTCACTCCAGAAATATATCCAGGCCCCTCTTGAACTCTTTTAGTGAACTTACCATCACCACCTCCTGAGGCAGAGAGTTCCATAGTGTCACTGCTCTTACCGTATAGAATCCTCTTCTATATTTGTGTACAAACCGTCTTTCCTCCAGACACAGAGGATGTTCCCTTGTCACAGTCACAGTCCTGGCGATAAATAGATGATGGGAGAGATCTCTGTACTGACCCCTGATATATTTATACATAGTAATTAAATCTCCCCTCAGTTGTCTTTTTCTAAAGTGAATAACCTAAATTTTGATAATCTTTCAGGGTATTGTAGTTCCCTCATTCCAGTTATTACTTTAGTTGCCCTCCTCTGAACCCTCTCCAGCTCTGCTATGTGTGCCTTGTTCACAGGAGACCAGAACTGTACACAGTACTCCATGTGTGGTCTGACCAGTGATTTGTAAAGTGGTAGGACTATGTTTTTATCACGGGTATTTATGCCCCTTTTGATGCAACCCATTATCTTATTGGCCTTGGCAGCAGCTGCCTGACACTGGTTTCTACAGCTTAGTTTGCTGTTCACTAAAATCCCTAGGTCCTTTTCCCTGTCAGTGTTACCCATTGTTTTACCATTTAGTATTTACAAGTGACTTGCATTATTCCTTCCCATGTGCATAACCTTACATTTGGTGGTGTTAACCTCATCTGTCACTTCTCTGCCCAAGCCTCCAATCTATCCAGATCCATATGTAGCAGTATACTGTCCTCTTCGATGTCAATTACTTTACACAGTTTAGTGTCATCTGCAAAAATTGATATTTTACTGTGCAAGCCTTCTACAAGATCATTAATAAATATATTGAGGAGGATAGGGCCCAATACTGACCCCTGAGATACTCTACTAGTGACAGTGACCCAATCTGAGTGTGTACCATTAATAGCCACTCTCTCTTTTCTATTACTGAGCCAGTTATTTTCCCACATGCAGACATTTTCTCCCAGTCCGAGCATTTATATACTAACCTTTTATGCGGTACAGTGTCAAATGCTTTGGAGAAGTCCAGATATACGACATCCATTGATTCGCAGCTGTGAAGTCTAGAACTTACCTCCTCATAGAAACTGATTAAATTAGTTTGACATGACCATTTCCTCATGAAGACATGCTGATATGGCGTTATTTGCTTATTTTCATTGAGGTGCTCCAAGATAGCATCTCTTAGGAAACCTTCAAACAGTTTACCCACAACGGATGTTAAACTTACCGGCCTATAGTTTCTGGGCTCTTTTTTTGGACCCAAAGTGCTACAATACTTTGCTGCCAATGGGTTTGTCTATGGGTTTCTAGCCCTTCTCCAACAATACCCTTGTCAGTACCATATTTACTGAAATATGGAGGAGAGCCTTTTAGGGATCAGATTAGCGCCATTTACAACATGATTTCACTTAATGATGACCAGAAAGTTTCTATGTTGATTGGTCAATTGGAGGGAGCAGCCTTATGGAAGGTTAAGTCATGGCCTAGTACTAAATAGCGTACTGCTGACCAAATTTTAGACAGACTTGCCAGCATGTTTGACAGGCGCACATTATCAGAGTTAAAAATGCATTTCTTTAGCCTCAAACAAAGGATGGGTGAAAACCTTCGAAATTTTGCTCTAAGTCTCCAGGAAGCTTTGCGTCCCATCTAGCAGATGGGTCCACATGAGTTACTTAACTCAGACCGCACTCTGAAAGACCAGTTTGTAGAGGGTGCCATACTAGATGCTGTAAAAACCCAGCTGAGAGTTCTTGCATTACAACACCCTGATATGCCATTCCTTGACTTTAAGGAGCTTGCAGTAAAGGTACTGAGTTCTAATTCAGACCCAGGTTATAATTGTGCCATTATGTCTGAACAAAGGAGCACACCAGTAAAGTCTAATGTTAAGAAATGTGATGAAAATACTGAAGTTAACTTGAAGGAGTTGGTGTTGCAGCGTGCAAACAATGTTGAGGTGTTACAAAAAGAGGTACAAGGCATGAAACAAGGCCGCCAGCCTGACAGAGTTACTTGGTACCCTAGAGGTAGACCGAGAGATGTTTCTAATGGTAATCCTAGCAATTATGGTCGATTGACCACTGACCAGTTTGATGCCAGTGGACAACTGATATGTCGTAAATGTCAAAAAATTGGTCATGTGGAGCAAGAAGTTAAACTAGTGTCTCCTGGGGCAATGGACCAACCCTCAGGGGGAGACTGCTTGGGTCCAAACTTTCCTGTATATATTGGTGAATGTCCTACAATTACTGTCAGAATTAATGGTGTGTCCTGCCTTGCTTTAGTGGACACTGGGTCACAAGTGACTACTATGCAACTGCCATTCTATCAGCAGCATTAGGAGCTAGACCATCTTATTTATCCTACTCAGAGTAAGATAAATGTAATCGCCAGCAATGGCCTGCCCATTGCATTCCAGGGATACTGGGAGCCCACTGTGCAAACTGGTAATACTGAATTACAGTGGTAAGGGTTAATAGTTGTGCATGTGCATGATGAGGGTTTTCCCCCAGTTGTATTGGGAATGAATATATAACAAAATTGTTTGGAGGAATTGATGTGTATACCCCAGCAAGAGTTAGTTACAACTTACAGCCCCTTTGCCGTTCCACAGAGTGTTACAGCATACAGTCAGGGAACCCAGAGGGCATAAAAATTTCTGTGATCACAAGGGTGAGATTGTAAATGTAAGGATTACTGATGCTAAACCCATATGGTTACAACCTCACTCAGAAACATTACTTTGGTGTAAAGCACGCAAAAGACCACATGGGCAAGCTTACCAGGCCCTTGTGGAACCTATACTGGATGGGGGCAAGGAATATTTGCTTGCTGCCCACAGTCTAGTTACTGTGAAGCGTGGCAGGGTGCCAATCCACATGCTAAATATTAGTGACCGACCTATTCAGTTGAACAAATACCAGACTATTGCTAAATTAATACATGTTGGGAATGATCATATTGTCGACTTCGACTGTCCAGCTAAACAGTCTGCCAGCCAGGCGGAGGTCTGTCCATAGGGTCTCTGTTGGGAGAAACTGCACATTGGGGTTCAGAACACCCCCACTGAATGGAAGGAGGGTGTCCTGAAGGTTGTTAAGGAGCATGAGGCTGCTTTCAGTAAAAGATTTTAGGAAAGTAGATGTGATCCGACACACCATCCCTACTGGGTCCCACATACCCATTAAATAAAGATACAGGCCCATACCACCAGCCATGTACCAGCAAGTGAAACAGCTAGTGAATGACATGAAAGCCTCTAATGTAATTCGGGACAGTCATAGCCCTTGGGCCGCACCCTTAGTGCGTAAAAAGGAAGGTATAATACGATTCTGTGTAGACTACCGCAAATGAAATAACATCACCCATAAGGACGCCTAGAATAGAAGAGTCCCTATCAGCCCTAGTCTCTGCAGCATTGTTCTCTACTTTAGATTTAACAAGTGGGTACTGGCAGGTCCCCATGGCACAAAAAGACCGGGAAAAACAGCTTTTACCACACCTATGGGACTTTATAAGTTCAATTATATGTCATTCGGCCTGTGTAATGCTCCAGCCACTTTCTAGCGTCTCATGAAGTATTGCTTAGGTTACAAAAACTTTGAGACTGTGCTATTGTATCTGGAAGATAATATTATATACTCTAAATCTTACGATGACTATTTACAACAAATATCTGAAGTATTTGCTATACTCATAAAACATGGACTCAAAGTAAAACCATCCAAGTGCCATATTGTAGTCTGAGGTGCACTATCTAGGGCATGTGGTCAGTGCTCAAGAAGTCCTCCTTGACCCCAATAAAATGGCTTCAGTTAAAAATTGGCCCGCACCTGCAAGACTTGTTAAGCGGCCAGCCTAATACAAAAGGTTCAAATAAGAAGACTATTGTATGAACTGATGCTCAGGAAGAAGCTTTCAATGATCTGAAATGGAAACTTACCATTGCCCCTATTCTTGCTTACCCAGACTATACTAAACCCATTAGACTGTTTACCGATGCATGTAAAAAGAGCTTGGAAGCAGTGTTGGCTCAAGTGCAGGACTAACATGAACGAGTCATTGCATATGCCAGTTGATCACTTAGGCCTACTGAGATTAATTACTGTAATTATAGCTCTTTTAAACTAGAATTGCTTGCCTTGGTCTGGGCGGTTACAGAAAAAATTAGGGAATATTTAACCACTACTGAATTTGTGGCCTATACATACAACAACCCGATGGTTCATCTTTCCACTGCACATATAGGTGCCACAGACCATTGCTTTGTCTCTAAATTAGCTAATTACAAACTTACCATCAAATGCTGTTCTGGCAAATGTAATATTAATGCAGATTAGTGTTGGGCGCGAATATTCGAATCGCGAAATTTAATTGCGAATATCGCAACTTTGAGAATTTGCAAAGATTTAGAATATAGTGCTATATATAGTGCTAATATATTCGTATTCGGGAATATCCTAGATTTTTTCCTCTGAACTCATGATCCCTCCCTGCTTCTTGCTTGTGGGCAAATGAGAAGGCTTCAATGTCTTTGTCTGAGCTTAGCAACATCCCTAGCAACCACTAGGAAAGTTGCCTACCCCTTACTCTATAAGAACCTCCCCAGCAACCATTTTCTGCAGTTTTTTTTTCAGTAAAGAAACAGAGACAGCAGTGTCATTGCTGTGCTCTGTGCTTTGTTGTGTCACATTACATTAGATAATTAGTTAGTTAGGTTATGTTTGAAGGCCGATTTATTGGCCTGTATTTGTGGGAGGGTGTTGGTAGCACATTTATACCAGGCAGGCGCCTCCCTTGGGTGTGACGACGGTGCTGTGTAGTTGTGTGCAATCTGAGCCACCTGTTGCAGCACATGGGCTGAATCAGCAGCTTCCATACCCAATCAGCGTTCAGGATCCCAGTTGAGGTCGCTCCGGTCAGGTGAGGGTTTGCTGCTTGCTCGTGCAGCATCGTCCCGTTACAGTCCAGCCCGCGATGTGTCGGCTCCTTTGGTGAGGAGGAGCAGCACTGCACCGGAGCGATTCTGGCTGGCAGCCCACGCTTGGCTCCCGCGCGGCAGTACGGTTAGGCAGCAGGGGTCAGCGTGACTCCGTCTCGTGTTCTCGCACATTTCAATGTCTTGCACGGGCCACCTTGCTTAGTTTGTCTGTGTATATCTGTATGTCTTTCTTGTCTGCTTTCACTCCACTGCTCGCAAGCAAACCTCTCTCACTATCCGCTATTATTTCTGCAGACAGACTAAAGCCTTGTTCACACTGACATCCAGCGTTATCCTCTTACTTGCGTTATAGAGGTTGAGGCAGCTGATTAATCCAGGTGGAGCAGAGTTGCCGTTTACAAAGTGTTATTGTTTCTTTAGTATAAATGCTATTTTGCGATATGTGTTAAGGCCGATTTATTGGCCTGTATTTGTGAGAGGGGCGATGATGAATATATCTGGCCGGGCGTCCCCTCCCACAGTGAACGTCGTCTCCAGCGTATGGTGTGAGAGCTCTACTTACCGTCCTCAGGGAGCAACAAGGGTGCAGCGCTACTCGGCAGTTCCAGGCCCCGACTTTCTACGGTCCAGCGGTCCAGATAAGTAGCTGCCTCATCCAGCAGCATCGTTGCTTTAAGTCCGGCCGGCGGTGTGTCGGCTCCCCATGTGGCATGACACTTAGGGTGCAGGGCACAGCGTGTGCCCGCTCCATAAAGTATTGCACAGGCCGCTGTGCTGTTAGACAGGCGGGGGGGGGGGGGCGGACAAATTAGGCTTCAGCATGTTGTTTCTATGCAGGGGGCGCACAGATGAATAGGGAGTAGTAAGGTTCAGGAGGAGTGTGTGTTTAAAAAAAAAAAAAAAGAAAGAAAGAGGGTGTGTTATAAAATAAATGAAATGTCTGAGAGAGAGAGAGAGAAAAAAAACAAAACACATACATTTATTATGGGGAAGGGACATTGAGTCTAGTGTTCTAGTCAGGGTATGTCAGGCTTCTTAATATGGCTTTAGTGTGAGATTACACTATGTGGAAAGCACGTCACAGGAGTCACTTACAGGGGTCACTCGACCATGTATTCAGCTCTGCTCTGCAGCTGGCTGCCATGTGTTTTCCTCACGCAGAGCTACTAGTGAGGTGCATAGGGTGCACGGTGTCTGTTTTAGTCAGTCTCTCTTCCCGCACTATTCAGGCATGCACTCACCTCTGCCCCTCGCTCTGATCTGCTGGCTGGGTTCCACAGACACGCATAGTTGTGGCTCTGGCGCCCTCTATGCGGCCACAGCTGGAAGTGCGGGGCAGAATGTGAGTTCAGGCTCCAGTGTTAGTTTAAAAAAAAAAAAAAACATATATATGTGTGTTTAGTTTATTTGTGTGTATATATATATATATATATATATATATACATATATATAGGGGCACTGTTAGGATGTTGGTCCGCACTGCAGGTTCGGCGCCAGATTCCGAATAGGGTTACGGTTGACGCACGTTTTTACGCATACGTATTCGACTCGTTACTTCATCAGTTCACCATGATACCACGTTAGTGGCATTGGTAAAGATTAAAGGGTTTCTTGCATTTATCTCTCCAGGATCAAGTGTTTGTATATGCCTTGATGTTCAGTCGATTGCTGACTTTCCACGTGGGACCACTTTCTCAGGCATTGGTATGGTATTTCTCTTTTATTCCAGAGGTATACAGTATTTCTCCTAGCTTCCTGAGGCCACGTCAAACTCAGGTTTTGCTGCCCCTTTTTTGGCCCCCACTGGCTAGCTGGTGGGTGGCCGAGTGAGGTTGGTTGATTCTGGGTTCCACAGATTTCAGCGTTGGTTGAACTTTATCCTATAATGGCGGCTGTGCATGCAGGGGGTTGGCATGGGCTGGTTACATGGTGTATGTTTATGTCAATGTCGAGGTCATGGAGATTTGATTAACGGCTTGGTCCAACTGTTATCTTTTGTTAGGCGTCAGGTGCTTCGCTCGTTACTACACCAAATTCATTACACACATTCATGTACCCGAATCCAAAATATAGCAGCCAATGCCCTGTCCCGAGCTAATTCTCTGTCACAAGTTTCCCGAAGCGGACGTCTACGGTGCCACAATGCCTCGGAACGCTTCACTACTTCCGATCCCATTACCCTGGCTGCAGCTCGCTCGTTGGTAGCCAAATCGCAATTGGAGGTTGTAATAAAGCTCTTTGATCGAGTTTGTTGTCATTTTTGGCCCCCTTCAGGCGTCCCTTCAGCGTCGCGGTTCCAGCATAATTCTAACCGCTTTTAGGTATACAGTAGGTAGTGATCATTCCTTTATGTTTAGCCCCGACCACAAGTGTTAAGGCCGATTTATTGGCCTGTATTTGTGGGAGGGGCGATGATGACTATATCTGGCCGGGCGTCCCCTCCCACAGTCAACGTCGTCTCCAGCGTACCCACCCTTACTTTCACGATCTCACACCAGGGGATGCCCCCCTTCAGGCGTCCCTTCAGCATCAAGGTTTTGGCATAATTCTAACCGCTTTTAGATATCCAGTAGGTAGGGTTCATTCCTTCATGTTTAGCCCCGACCACAAGTATATTGAGTAGACGGTAAGCTCCCAGCTAACCTCTCTCGCTATCTGCAATTTTTTCTGCAGACAGTCTAAAGCCTTGTTCACACTGACATCCAGCGTTATCCTCTTACTTGCGTTATAGAGGGTGAGGCAGCTAATTAACCCAGGTGGAGCAGAGTTGCTGTTTACAAAGTGTTATTGTTTCTTTAGTATAAATGCTATTTTGCGATATGTATATTGAGTAGACGGTAAGCTCCTCTGTGTTGAGGTATCTTCCCAGCTAACCTTTCTCGCTATCCGCTATTTTTTCTGCAGACAGACTAAAGCCTTGTTCACACTGACATCCAGCATTATCCCCTTACTTGCATTATAGATGGTGAGGCAGCTTATTAATCCAGGTGTAGAGATGGCCCGAACTATCCGCCGGCGAACATAGCTTGTTCGCGTTCGCCGCGGCGGGCAAACACATGCGATGTTCGGTCCGCCCCCTATACACATTCCAGCCAATCAGCAGCATACCCTCCCTCCCAGACCATCCCATCTCCTGAACAGCATCCATTTTAGATTCATTCAGAATTTGCAGTCTTAGGCCTCATGCACACGACCGTTGATTGTTTCCGTGTCCGTTGCTCCGTTTTTCGTGATTTTCTGCGTACCCATTGGTTTTCAATGGGTCCGTGGAAACCTCGGCAAATGCACCGTTTGTCCTCCGTGTCCGTGGTCCGTGATTCCAGTCCGTCAAAAAAATATAACCTGTCCTATTCTTGTCCGTGAAAAACGGTTCACGGACCCATTCAAGTCAATGGGTCCGTGAAAAATGCGGATGGCCATCCGTGTGTCATCCGGGTTCCGTGTCCGTTTTTTTTGCGGATCCCTTGGCAGGCACTTGGGAAACATTGTCAGCCTGTCTTTTGGTAAAATCTTTTGGGTCATGTCCGCTAAAAAAACGGAAGACACACGGAAGCACAACGGAAGGCAAAAACGGACACGGATCACTGAACAACGGAACCCCTTTTTGCGGAAAGCATAAAAAAACGGTCGTGTGCATGAGGCCTTAGTGAGAGGAGGGACAGTGTAGCTGCTGCTGATTTAATTGGGAAATCGATAGCTAGGCTAGTGTATTCAGTGTCCACTCCAGTCCTGAAAGACTCATCTGATCTCTGCTGTAAGGGCAGCGTCCTGACAGCACCCCAAAAAGCCCTTTTTAGGGCTGCAACATTAGTCTGCTTTTTTTTTTTTTTCTCCATATATATATTGCAGTTGCCTGGCCTGCCCGTGTGTGAGGAGCTGCAGGCCCACATACTGTAGTGTTCCCACTGCCAGTGCCCACCCCTGTCATCCCGTGAGGACTTTGCATCAAAAAAGGCATTTCATTTTTACACTTTAGTGTAATTTCAGTTGCTTGCCTGCTAGTGTGTGTCAGGCCGACTTCCACTGATTGTCGTGTGCCCACTGCCAGTGCCCACCCCTGTCATCCCGTGTGGCACAGGACTTTGCATCAAAAAAAGGCATTTCATTTTTACACTTTAGTGTAATTTCAGTCGCTTGCCTGCTAGTGTGTGTCAGGCCGACTTCCAGTGACTGTAGTGTGCCCACTGCCAGTGCCCACCCCTGTCATCCCGTGTGGCACAGGACTTTGCATCAAAAAAAAGCATTTCATTTTTGCACTTTAGTGTAATTTCAGTTGCTTGCCTGCTAGTGTTTGTCAGGCCCGACTTTCACTGACTGTAGTGTGCCCACTGCCAGTGCCCACCACTGATACCAGGTGGCACAGTAGCTTGCCGATAAATAAGGCATTTCATTTTTAGACAGTAGTCTATTTTCAGTTGCTTGCCTACTGCCAGTGTGTGTCAGGCCACTTCCACAGACTGTAGTGTGCCCACTGCCAGTGCCCACCACTGATACCGGGTAGCACAGTAGCTTGCCGATAAATAAGGCATTTAATTTTTAGACATTAGTCTAATTTCAGTTGCTTGCCTGCTGCCAGTGTGTGTCAGGCCGACTTCCACTGACTGTAGTGTGCCCACTTACAGTGCCAACCACCGATACGGGGTGGCACAGTAGCTTGCCGATAAATAAGGCATATCATTTTTAGACAGTAGTCTAATTTCAGTTGCTTGCCTGCTGCCAGTGTGTGTCAGGCCCACTTCCACAGACTGTAGTGTGCCCACTGCCAGTGCCAACCACTGATACCGGGTGGCACAGTAGCTTGCCGATAAATAAGGCATTTAATTTTTGGACAGTAGTCTAATTTCAGTTGCTTGCCTGCTGCCAGTGTGTGTCAGGCCCACTTCCACTGACTGTAGTGTGCCCACTGCCAGTGCCCACCACTGATACCGGGTGGCACAGTAGCTTGCCGATAAATAAGGCATTTAATTTTTAGTCAGTACTCTAAATTCAGTTGCTTGCCTGCTGCCAGTGTGTGTCAGGCCCACTTCCACTGACTGTAGTGTGCCCACTGCCAGTGCCCACCACTGATACTGGGTGGCACAGTAGCTTTCCGATAAATAAGGCATTTAATTTTTAGACAGTAGTCTAATTTCAGTTGCTTGCCTGCTGCCAGTGTGTGTCAGGCCCACTTCTACTGACTGTAGTGTGCCCACTGACAGTGCCAACCACTGATACCGGGTGGCACAGTAGCTTGCCGATAAATAAGGCATTTCATTTTTACACATTAGTCTAATTTCAATTGCTTGCCTGCTGCCAGTGTGTGTCAGGCCTAGTTCCACAGACTGTAGTGTGCCCACTGCCAGTGCCAACCACTGATACCGGGTGGCACAGTAGCTTGCCGATAAATAAGGCATTACATTTTTACACTTTAGTGTAATTTCAGTTGCTTGCCCGCTGCCAGTGTGTGTCAGGCCGACTTCCACTGAATGTAGTGTGCCCACTGCCAGTGCCCACCCCTGTCATCCCGTGTGGCACAGGACTTTGCATAAAAAAAAGGCATTTAATTTTTACACTTTAGTGTAATTTCAGTTGCTTGCCTGCTGCTAGTGTGTGTCAGGCAGACTTCCACTAACTGTAGTGTGCCCACTGCCAGTGCCAACCACTGATACCGGGTGGCACAGTAGCTTGCCGATAAATAAGGCATTACATTTTTACACTTTAGTGTAATTTCAGTTGCTTGCCTGCTGCCAGTGTGTGTCAGGCCGACTTCCACTGACTGTAGTGTGCCCACTTACAGTGCCAACCACCGATACGGGGTGGCACAGTAGCTTGCCGATAAATAAGGCATATCATTTTTAGACAGTAGTCTAATTTCAGTTGCTTGCCTGCTGCCAGTGTGTGTCAGGCCCACTTCCACAGACTGTGGTGTGCCCACTGCCAGTGCCAACCACTGATACCGGGTGGCACAGTAGCATGCCGATAAATAAGGCATTTCATTTTTAGACAGTAGTCTAAATTCAGTTGCTTGCCTGCAGCCAGTGTGTGTCAGGCCCACTTCCATAGACTGTAGTGTGCCCACTGCCAGTGCCAACCACTGATACCGGGTGGCACAGTAGCTTGCCGATAAATAAGGCATTTAATTTTTGGACAGTAGTCTAATTTCAGTTGCTTGCCTGCTGCCAGTGTGTGTCAGGCCCACTTCCACTGACTGTAGTATGCCCACTGCCAGTGCCCACCACTGATACCGGGTGGCACAGTAGCTTGCCGATAAATAAGGCATTTAATTTTTAGTCAGTACTCTAAATTCAGTTGCTTGCCTGCTGCCAGTGTGTGTCAGGCCCACTTCCACTGACTGTAGTGTGCCCACTGCCAGTGCCCACCACTGATACCGGGTGGCACAGTAGCTTTCCGATAAATAAGGCATTTAATTTTTAGACAGTAGTCTAATTTCAGTTGCTTGCCTGCTGCCAGTGTGTGTCAGGCCTAGTTCCACAGACTGTAGTGTGCCCACTGCCAGTGCCAACCACTGATACCGGGTGGCACAGTAGCTTGCCGATAAATAAGGCATTTCATTTTTACACTTTAGTGTAATTTCAGTTGCTTGCCTGCTGCCAGTGTGTGTCAGGCCGACTTCCACTGAATGTAGTGTGCCCACTGCCAGTGCCCACCCCTGTCATCCCGTGTGGCACAGGACTTTGCATAAAAAAAAGGCATTTAATTTTTACACTTTAGTGTAATTTCAGTTGCTTGCCTGCTGCTAGTGTGTGTCAGGCAGACTTCCACTAACTGTAGTGTGCCCACTGCCAGTGCCAACCACTGATACCGGGTGGCACAGTAGCTTGCCGATAAATAAGGCATTTAATTTTTAGACAGTAGTCTAAATTCAGTTGCTTGCCTGCTGCCAGTGTGTGTCAGGCCCACTTCCACTGACTGTAGTGTGCCCACTGCCAGTGCCCACCACTGATACCGGGTGGCACAGTACCTAGCACGCGTAATACCACTTATCTAAAAAAAAATGACAGGCAGAGGCAGGCCACCCCGCAGGGGCCGTCGTGGTCGTGGTGCTGTGATTTCCACTGTCCCTGGAATGATGCCTAGTGTTCAGAGGCCACGTACCCTGAACCCGAAAAATTCTGAGGACATAGTTGACTGGCTTAGACAGGACACCCAATCTTCAACAGCTTCCGCTAAGAACCTTGACGCACCATCCTCCTCCAGCTCAGCTGCGGTCACCTGCTCTCAAAGTTACCACGCTACCGCCCGCTGCCACCACCACCACTACCACCACAGCCGCTTCACTTGATCCGTCAGAGGAGTTATTTACACATCAGTTGGATGCAATTAGTGATGCGCAACCATTTTTGCCAGATGATGTAGATTACAGGGATATGTCTCAGTCAGGCAGGATTACACACATGGACGTACAGTGTAATGATGATGATGATGATGTTGTACCCGCTGCTGCTTCCTTTGCTGAGGTGTCAGATACAAGTGAAGCGGTTGGTGATGACGATGTGTCCACAGATGCCACATGGGTGCCTGCTCGAAGAGAAGAAGAGGGGGAAAGTTCAGAAGGGGAGACAGAGAGAATGAGGAGACGAGTTGGAAGCAGGGGGAGGTCGTCGCAAGGAGTTAGTGGCACAGTCAGACAGCATGTATCGGCACCCGGGGTCAGCCAGACAGCACGCCAGTCAACGCATGCTGTTGCCACCATCAGAATGCCGTCATTGCAAAGCTCAGCAGTGTGGCATTTTTTTGTGTGTCTGCCTCTGATAACAGCAATGCCATTTGCAACCTGTGCCAAAAGAAACTGAGTCGTGGGAAGTCCAACACCCACCTCGGTACAACTGCTTTGCGAAGGCACATGATCTCACATCACAAACGCCTATGGGATCAACACATGAGTACAAGCAGCACACAAACTCAAAGCCACCATGCCCCTCCTGGTCCAGCATCTTCAGCCACGTCAACCACTGCTGTCCTCCCTGCCCCCTCTCAACCAACCGTCTCTCCCCCTCTCACCTTCAGCAGTTCCTGCTCATCTGCCCACAGTCAGGTGTCTGTCAAGGACATGTTTGAGCGTAAGAAGCCAATGTCACAGAATCATCCCCTTGCCCGGCGACTGACAGCTGGCTTGACGGAACTCTTAGCCCGCCAGCTTTTACCATACCAGCTGGTGGAGTCTGAGGCCTTCAAAAAATTTGTCGCTATTGGGACACCACAGTGGAAAGTACCCAGACAAATTTTTTTTTCAAAAAAGGCAATCCCAAACCTCTACAATGTCATTGAAAAGGAAGTCATGGCATCTCTAGCATACAGTGTTGGGGCAAGGGTCCATCTGACCACTGATACCTGGTCTGCAAAGCACGGTCAGGGCAAGTATATCACGTACACTGCGCATTGGGTCAACCTGCTGACGGCTGACAAGCATGGAATGCGTGGCTCCGCAGTGGAGTTGGTGACACCACCACGACTTGCAGGCAGACCTTCCCCAACCCTAGTTGCTTCTTTAACAATTTCCACTGTTCCGGTCAGAGTAATGGTTTAATAGGTAAAACTGTCCTGCGAATGTTCGTCACTTGAATATTCACACTAATCTATTAGCGGTTTGTATTCCCTTACCTACCTAGCGATAACAGGTTGTGTCAGACTCCAGTAAACTGCATGTATTGCGAAAATTCGTATATGTCTTTTCGCGCCCTTCCATTTGCACAAACAACTCCCACTATTTCAAGCTCTCAATACGTGTAAAGCTGTTTAAACATTATTAATAACGTACAGATTCTTTGGGCACGCGAATATAACTCAAAATGAATTGCAAGTCATGATATTAAATGCGAAATAACGAATATTGCGAAATCGCGAATGTGTGACGAATGTGATGCGGGTTGTTCGTTAAATGTCGCAAAGTCGAATGTGGGTCTTTGTGCTCATCACTACTCAACACCTCTCAGTCGTGCGACATGTCCGTATTAGTGAAAAATTTTCCGTTCGCGATCAGCAAACGCAAACTTCTGCAAATGTTCGCGAACAGGCGAACCGGGCGAACCGCCATAGACTTCAATTGGCAGGCGAATTTTAAAACCCACAGGGACTCTTTCTGGCCACAATAGTGATGGGAAAGTTGTTTCAAGGGGTCTAACACCTGGACTGTGGCATGCCGGAGGGGGATCTATGGCAAAACTCCCATGGAAAATTACAGGTAGAGTAAGGGTTACGCCCACTTTACAGACATTGACAGACCAAACTCCCCTTTTAATGCACCGCAAACAACCGCAAACAGTTCATTTGCACGACCGCAAACTCCCCATTTGCACAAGGTTGGATACCAAGCTAGCCACGTCCCGGTGATGTCATTGAAGGTTTCTTCCTCCACCCAGCAGCGTACAACACCAAGGGTCCCCGAAAGGTGAATTGAATTGATTTTTCGAACGGGGAGATGGTTAAAAAAAACGCTGGCTCCCTCCCCTTTGTTTTTATCCACGGTCACTGCGTCTGCGCCGTGCAATTTATTGTCACACCCGATATGAGTGGTATTTTCTGTAGTACTATTCTCATCAGTTTAATCCCTCTAACGTCCCCAATCTGGGGGCCATTTATTGAATAGATTTTTCGAACGGGGAGATGGTTAAAAAAACGCTGGCTCCCTCCACTCTGTTTTAACCCACGGTGACTGCGTCTGCGCCGTGCAATTTACTCTCACACCCGATATGAGTGGTATTTTCTGTAGTACTATTCTCATCAGTTTAATCCCTCTAACGTCCCCAATCTGGGGGCCATTTATTGAATAGATTTTTCAAACGGGGAAATGGTTAAAAAAACGCTGGCTCCCTCCACTCTGTTTTAATCCACGGTCACTGCGTCTGCGCCGTGCAATTTACTCTCACACCCGATATGAGTGGTATTTTCTGTAGTACTATTCTCATCAGTTTAAGGCTCCATTCAAACGGATCCGTTTTTTTGCGGATTAGATGCTGTCCCATTCACTTCCATTGCACAGCTCAGCAAAAAAAAATGAAACATGTCGTATACTTGTCAGTGAAAATCAGGACATGGCCCTATTGAAGTCTATGGATCAGCAAAAAAACGGACACGGATCCGTGTTTTTGCGGACACGGATCAGTTTTTTTGCGGACACTGATCTGTTTTTTTGCGGACACGGATCCGTTTTTTTGCGGACAACATACGGTCGTGTGAATGGAGCCTAATCCCTGTTACATCCCATATCAGGGATTGCCTTTTGTGAAAAAAAATTTAGGCCGGGTACCTTCGACTGCCTTCTCAGTGACAGACCAAACTCTCATACACCAAACTGAATTGATTTCAGGAACCGGGAGATGGAAAAAGCAGCTTGGTCGGTCCTCATACTCCCAAATTGGGGCACTGCGCGTGCACAGAGCAATGTGCTGTGACACCCTATATGAGTGGTGTCTTAACTAGTACTATTCCTATCAGTTTAATCCCTGTTACGTACCCTATCTGGTCGAATTGATTAACCATTGTCGAATTAGCGAACCATTACGACATCATGAAATAATTTAGTTCTGAGCTCTGTACTTGCTTTGTATTGGAATTGATGGGGATTTTTTTAATTGTCTCCATCATTTCTAATAAACTATTAAGAGACTTTATTATGATTTTTTATTTTATGTATTAAAAACCCATACAACATATAAAAAAAAAGGTAAATTAATGTTTTTTCTATGAAATATTATCCAGCCGTCCGATCGCTTTTGGTCTGACCATAAAGAAGCAACATCCTTATCATCTGGGGGTGTGGCAACATTGCCAACACACTCATAGAGGTTATGATTGCTTCATTGTGATACGCAAGCCCCTTCACCACAACAAGGTAATGATCACGAAGGGGAATTGACACTTGTATGTGCCGTTTTTTTTTTGGTTTGTTTTTGCAGCCACAGTGCTGCACCATAAGACAGAAAAATTAGGCATGTACACATGCCTGAAAAATAATGGCATTGTTGCAGCCGCTATTGTAGCAGCGGCCGCTGCTTTTCCAGGCAGAAAAGTGACTAAAATATTGCGGCTTGAACCCTAGTTGGTGGTGGAGAATTCATGAAAGTCATCCGGTATGCAGACATTAAATACAGCAGCGTGGGGACCATTTTGAGGCCAAGGCATGTAATCAGGCCTTTTGTTAGTCAAACGTATCCCCCACTGTCAGTCCCTTCGGGATCCATGCCTCATTCATCTTTATAAAGGTGAGGTAATCAACACTTTTTTGACCGAGGCGACTTCTCTTGTCAGTGACAATGCCTCCTGCTGCACTGAAGGTCCTTTCTCACAGGACACTTGAAGCAGGGCAGGCCAGAAGTTCTATCGCGAACTGGGATAGCTCAGGCCACAGGTCAAGCCTGCACACCCAGTAGTGAAGGGGTTTATTGCTCCTCAGAATGTCGATATCTGCTGTTAAGGCGAGGTAGTCTGCTACCTGTCGGTCGAGTCATTCTCTAAGGCTGGATCCCGAAGGGCTGTGGCGATGAGTAGGACTGAAAAAGCTCCGCATGTCCTCCATCTACAACACATCTGTAAATCGTCCAGTCCTTGCTGCCGTGGTAGGAGGAGGATTACACTCACCTCTTCCCCTGTTAGATTCCCGTTGTTCTGTGACATCCCCCTTATAAGCTGTGTAAAGCATATATTTAGTTTGGCTTTGAATAGTGTTGAGCGAACAGTTCGAAAATCGTTTGGGTCCGTACCGAATTTTGGGGTGTCCGTGACACGGACCCGAACCCGGACATTTTCAAAAAAGTTCGGGTTCGGGTCCGGTGTTCGTCGATTACTTCCCGCTTTCTGAAGGGCTGCACAGCAGCCAATCAGCTAGTGTTTTACTTCTTGCCCTAAGAGCCCATCACAGCCATGCCTACTAATGGCATGGCTGTGATTGGCCAAGTGCAGCATGTGACCCAGCCTCTATTTAAGCTGGAGTCACGTAGCGCCGCACGTCACACTGCTCTGATTAGTGTAGGGAGAGGACGCAGCTTCTGTGAGGGCGAGATAGGCAGGTATAAAGAAGTGAATGATCTACCGTATATACTCCAGTATAAGCCGAGTTTTTCGGCACAAAATTTGTGCCGAAAAACCCGAACTCGGCTTATACTCGAGTCATAAATTGAAACTGAAGAGCGGAGTGGGAGGAGGAGCGGGGGGAGCTGGGGCGGGCATTTGCGGCAGGGCCGATGCGCTCACTGCGCTCCGGCCCACCGCTCATGTATAGTTTTAAATTTGATTATACTATACACTTATTCTTACTATAATTCTTGCCCCTCTGTACCTCATTACATGCGGCAGGCGGGCAGTGAATACTTCAGGCCGGGCGGACGAGAGCAGCGTGACTTGCTGATGTCACGTGCCTGCCCGGCCTGAAGTATTCACTGCTCGACTGCCGCATGTAATGAGGTACAGAGGGGCAAGAATTATAGTAAGAATAAGTGTATAGTATAATCAAATTTGAAAACTATACATGAGCGGTAATGGAGGATGGGGGGATGTGGATGGCACTGTTATGGGATGAGGGGATGTGAATGGCACTGTTATGGGATGGGGGAAGTGGATGGCACTGTTATAGGATGGGGGATCTGTGGATGCCATCCACAGCCCCCATCCCATAAGTGCCATCCACAGCCCCCATCCCATAACAGTGTCATCCACATCCCCTCATCCCATAAGTGCCATCCACATCCCCCCTTCCCATAACAGTGTCATCCACATCCCCTCATCCCATAAGTGCCATCCACAGCCCCCCATCCCATAACAGTGTCATCCACAGATCCCCCATAACAGTACGTCATCCACAGATCCTCCCATAACAGTGCATCATCCACAGATCCCCCCATAACAGTGCGTCATCCACAGATCCCCCATAACAGTGCGTCATCCACAGATCCCCCATAACAGTGCGTCATCCACAGATCCCCCCATAACAGTGCGTCATCCACAGATCCCCCATAACAGTGACATCCATTTCCACCTCGGCTTATACTCGAGTCACTACTTTTCCCAGTTTTTTGGGGTAAAATGAGGGGGTCGGCTTATACTCGGGTCGGCTTATACTTGAGTATATACGGTACCTTTCTACACCTGTGCATCAGAACAACTCAGCTGAGCTGTTCACTGAAAGTCACTATTTTGTTGAGACTGACCAGAGCGATTTTTACTGGCACATGTAACTGGGCTGACCGGCGGTGGCCATTTTGGGACTTGTGGTGCGCCAGCACAAGCTGCCACAGAGTCTAAACCAAAGCTCCAAAGAAGTGAAAAATCTACACCTGTGAATCAGAACAACAGCGATTCAGCTGCTCAGTCAAAGTCAATTTTTTTTCTGGCTGGGCAGACCGTTTTCTGGCACATGTTACTGGGCTGATAGGCGGCGGCCATTTTGGGACTTGTGGTGCTACAGCAAAAGCTGCCGCAACGTCCATTAATCTCATGTAATAGTCGATTTTTTCATAGATATACTACATCAAGGGTTTGGCCAATTGTAGGCCAATTTAATCAATCTGGTGTTAGTTAGACCAGAAACAGTAGGCCTCACGTTTTTACTCCTGTAAAAAGGAATTATATCTCCCCGTGTGGGAATCTATGTACCAAAACTAGCATATTAAAAATTCTGGTGTCCAATTTGCAGCAGTTTTCTTGTAATTAATACCGGAAAAAGGAATTATATCTTCCAGTGTGGGAATTTATGTACACAAACTAGCATTTTAAAAATTCTGGTGTCCAATTAGCAGCAGTCTTCTTGTAATTAATACCGGAAAAAGGCATTACATTGTCCAGTGTTGTAATTTTGGTGAAAAAAGGCCAATTTAATCAATCTGGTGTTAGTTACAACAGAAACAGTAGGCCTCACGTTTTTACTCCTGTAAAAGGAATTAATACCGGAAAAAGGCATTACATTGTCCAGTGTTGTAATTTTGGTGAAAAAAAGGCCAATTTAATCAATCTGGTGTTAGTTAGACCAGAAACAGTAGGCCGCACGTTTTTACTCCTGTAAGATGGAATTATATCTCCCCGTGTGGGAATCTATGTACCAAAACTAGCATTTTAAAAATTCTGGTGTCCAATTTGGAGCAGTTTTCTTGTAATTAATACCGGAAAAGGAATTATATCTTCCAGTGTGGGAATTTTGGGGCTAAAAATAATATATTTTATTGTGGTGCGAGTTGAATCGCAACAATGAGGAAACATTCTATTAAGGGACGAGGACGCGGTCGTGGTGGTGTCCGTGGAGCCTCTGTTGCTGGCAGAGGACGTGGCCGTTCGGCCTCAGGCGCACAAAGTAGTGAACCAACTCCCTCAAGTAGCCGGCAGAATTTACAGCGATATTTGGTGGGGCCCAATGCCGTTATGAGGATGGTAAGGCCTGAGCAGGTACAGGCATTAGTCGATTGGGTGGCCGACAGTGCTTCCAGCACGTTCACCACATTGTCTTCCGCCCAGTCTTCTGCGGAAAGCGCACAGGTGGCACCTGAAAACCAAGCCCATCAGTCTGTCACATCACCCCCATGCATATCAGGAAACTGGCTGAGCCTCAAGTTATGCAGCAGTCTCTTATTCTGTTTGAAGACTCTGCTCCCACGGTTTTCCAGGGGCGTCCACCTAGCCCTTCCCCAGCGGTGGAAGACATTCCATGCACTGACGCACAACCACTTATGTATCCAGATGATGAGGACATGGGAATACAACCACAGCAGAGTGACCGAGTCTCTGATGATGACGAAACACTGGTGCCCACTGCCGCGTCTTATTGCAGTGTGCAGACTGAACAGGAGGAGGTCAGGGAGGAAGACTGGGTGGAAGACAATGCAGAGGACGATGAGGTCTTAGACCCCACATGGACTGAAGGTCATGCCGCTGACTTAAATAGTTCAGAGGAAGAGGCAGTGGTGAAACCGAGACAACAGCGAAGCCAAAAAGGGAGCAGGGGGCAAAAGCAGAACAGCCGCCGTCCAGAGAGTTCGCCTGCTATTGGCCAGCGACAACAGGGACCCAGCACCCCAAAGGCATCTTCAAGGAGTTCCCTGGCATGGCACTTCTTCAAACAATGTGCTGACGACAAGACCAGAGTGGTTTGCACGCTGTGCCATCAGACCCTGAGGCGAGGCATTAACGTTCTTAACCTGAGCACCACCTGCATGATCAGGCATCTACATGCAAAGCATGAACTGCAGTGGAGTACACACCTTAAAAACAAGGAACCCGCTCAGGCTCCCCCTGCTCCCTCTACCGCTGCTGCCTCGGCTTCCGCCTCGAGAGGAATGTTGCCACCTGCCGAGCAGCAAACAGAGGATGTGCCACCGACACCACCACCACCACCGCCACCGTCACCTGTCTCCACTATTTCACACAGCAGCGTTCAGCTCTCCATCTCTCAAACCTTTGAGAGGAAGCGCAAATTCCCACCTAGTCACCCTCGAGCCCTTGGCCTGAATGCCAGCATTTCTAAACTACTGGCCTTTGAAATGCTGTCATTCCGGCTGGTGGACACAGACAGCTTCAAACAGCTGATGGCCATGGCTGTCCCCCAGCATGTGGTTCTGAGCCGCCACTACTTCTCTAAGACAGCCGTGCCTTCCCTGCACATGCAAGTGTCCGATAAAATCAAGTGTGCACTGCGCAATGCCATTTGTGGCAAGGTACACCTAACCACAGATACGTGGACCAGTAAGCACGGCCAGGGACGCTATATCTCCCTAACTGCACACTGGGTAAATGTAGTGGCGGCTGGGAGCCAGGCGCAGAGTTCCTTGGCGCACTTCCTTCCGCTGCCAAGGATCACAGGGCATCATTCTTTGCCTCCTGTAGCCTCCTCCTCCTACTCGGCTTCCTCCTCCTCCTCTGCTTCCACCAGCTCATCCAGTCAGCCACACACCTTCACCACCAACTTCAGCACAGCCCGGGGTAAACGTCAGCAGGCCATTCTGAAACTCATATGTTTGGGGGACAGGCCCCACACCGCGCAGGAGTTGTGGCGGGGTATTGAACAACAGACCGACCATGGGTTGCTGCCGGTGGGCCTCAAGCCCGGCCTGGTGGTGTGCGATAATGGGCGAAATCTCGTGGCAGCTCCCGGACTAGCCGGTTTGACGCACATCCCTTGCCTGGCGCATGTGCTGAATTTGGTGGTGCAAAAGTTCATTCACAACTACCCAGACATGTCAGAGCTGCTGCATAAAGTGCGGACCGTTTGTGCGCACTTCCGGCGTTCACATCCTGCCGCTGCTCGCCTGTCAGCGCTACAGCGGAACTTCGGCCTTCCCGCTCACCGCCTAATATGCGACGTGCCCACCCGGTGGAACTCCACCTTGCACATGCTGGAGAGACTGTGCGAGCAGCAGCAGGCCATAGTGGAGTTTCAGCTGCAGCACGCACGGGTCAGTCGCACTGCGGAACAGCACCACTTCACCACCAATGATTGGGCCTCCATGCGAGACCTGTGTGCCCTGTTGCGCTGTTTCGAGTACGCCACCAACATGGCTAGTGGCGATGCCACAGTTATCAGCGTGACAATACCAATTCTATGTCTCCTAGAGAAAACGCTTAGGGCGATGATGGAAGAGGAGGTGGGCCAGGGCCAGGAGGAGGAGGAAGAGGAGGATGACGGGTCGTTTTTAGCACTTTCAGGCCAGTCTGTTAGAAATGGCTCAGAGGGAGGTTTTTTGCAACAGCAGAGGGCAGGTACAAATGTGGCCAGCCAGGGACCACTACTGGAGGATGAGGAGGATGAGGAGGAGGTGGAGGAGGATAAGGATGAAGCAGGTTCACAGCTGGGTGGCACCCAGCACAGCGCAGGCACATCCCTGGTGCGTGGCTGGGGGGATACAGAGGATGATGACGATACGCCTCCCACAGAGGACAGCTTGTTCTTACCTCTGGGGAGCCTGGCACACATGAGCGATTACATGCTGCAGTGCCTGCGCAACGACAGCAGAGTTGCCCACATTTTAACGTGTGCTGACTACTGGGTGGCCACCCTGCTGGATCCACGGTACAAAGACAATGTGCCCACTTTACTTCCTGCACTGGAGCGTGATAGGAAGATGCGCGAGTACAAGCGCACGCTGGTAGACGCGCTCCTGAGAGCATTCCCAACTGTCACAGGGGAACAGGTGGAAGGCCAAGGCCAAGGCAGAGGAGGAGCTAGAGGTCGCCCACGCAGCAGTGTCACGGCCAGCTACTCTGAGGGCAGGGTTAGCATGGCAAAAATGTGGAAAAGTTTTGTCTCCACGCCACAGCTGCCCCACCACCTGATACGGAACGTGTTAGCAGGAGGCAACATTTCACTAACATGGTTGAACAGTACGTCTGCACACAACTCCACGTACTGACGGATGGTTCGGCCCCATTCAACTTCTGGGTTTCCAAATTGTCCACGTGGCCAGAATTAGCATGTTATGCTTTGGAGGTGCTTGCCTGCCCGGCGGCCAGCGTTTTATCTGAACGTGTATTCAGCACGGCAGGGGGCGTCATTACTAACAAACGCAGCCGCCTGTCCGCAGCCAACGTGGACAAGCTGACGTTTATAAAAATGAACCAGGCATGGATCCCACAAGACCTGACCCTCCCTTGTGCAGAGTAGTCCTTAATAACTGCCTTAAACCATGTTGTCTTGTACTCCTGGCCACTTCTTCATTGAAAAATCAATTTTTGAAATTAAGTAGGACCTTGGGGTGCAACCCAGAGTTGAATGAACCTTCCCTCTGTCTCGGTGCCGGGGCCAAAGTACATGAAAGTGTCCTTCTCCTGTGCTGGGTGATATGAATGTTATACATGTGCTGTCTGACATGTCTCCTTTGTGTGGGTGCCGGGGCCAAAGTCACTGAAAGCGTCCTTCTCCTGTGGTGGGTGATCTAAATGCCTGATTCTCTGCTGTGGGACCTCTCTCCTCTTTCTGGGTTAAGGGGTCAAAGAAACAAAAGGTGGCCTACTCCTGTGGTGGTTGACATGATGCCTTATTCTCTGCTGTGGGACCTCTCTCCTCCGTGTGGCTGCAGGGGTCAAGGTCTCTAAAAGTGTCCTTCTCCTGTGGTGGTTGATGTAAAACTGATGCTTGTGCTATCTGACCTGTCTCCTCTGTGTCGGTTCTAAGGCCTAAGTAACTAAATGGTGGCCTTCTCCTGAGGTGGTTGATATGATGCCTGAATATGTGCTGTGGGACCTCTCTCCTCTTTCTGGGTGCAGGGGTCAAATTACCTAAAGGTGGCCTACTCCTGTGGTGGGTGATCTGTAAAACTGATGCTTGCGCTATCTGACCTGTCTCCTCTGTCTCGTTGCTAAGGCCTAACTCACTGAAAGTGGCCTTGTCATGTGCTGGGTGATATAAATGTTATACTTGTGCCATCTGACATGGTTGCCGGGGTCCCATTAAATGGTGGCCTACTCCTGTGGTGGGTGATCTAAATGCCTGATTCTCTGCTGTGAAACCTCTCTCCTCCATCTGGGTGCAGGGTCAAAGTCTCTCAAAGTCGCCTTCTCCTGTGCTGGGTGATGTAAAACTGATGCTTGTGCCATCTGACATGGTTGCCGGGGTCCCATTAAATGATGGCCTACTCCTGTGGTGGGTGATCTAAATGCCTGATTCTCTGCTGTGAAAACCTCTCTCCTCCGTCTGGGTGCAGGGGTCAAAGTCTCTCAAAGTGGCCTTCTCTTGTGCTGGGTGATGTAAAGCTGATGCTTGTACCATCTGACATGGTTGCCAGGGTCCCATTAAATGATGGCCTACTCCTGTGGTGGGTGATCTAAATGCCTGATTTTCTGCTGTGAAACCTCTCTCCTCCGTCTGGGTGCAGGGGTCAAAGTCTCTCAAAGTCGCCTTCTCCTGTGCTGGGTGATATAAATGTTATACTTGTGCCATCTGACATGGTTGCCGGGGTCCCATTAAATGATGGCCTACTCCTGTGGTGGGTGATCTAAATGCCTGATTCTCTGCTGTGAAAACCTCTCTCCTCCGTCTGGGTGCAGGGGTCAAAGTCTCTAAAAGTGGCCTTCCCTTGTGCTGGGTGATGTAAAACTGATGCTTGTACCATCTGACATGGTTGCCGGGGTCCCATTAAATGATGGCCTACTCCTGTGGTGGGTGATCTAAATGCCTGATTCTCTGCTGTGAAAACCTCTCTCCTCCGTCTGGGTGCAGGGGTCAAAGTCTCTCAAAGTCGCCTTCTCCTGTGCTGGGTGATGTAAAACTGATGCTTGTGCCATCTGACATGGTTGCCGGGGTCCCATTAAATAATGGCCTACTCCTGTGGTGGGTGATCTAAATGCCTGATTCTCTGCTGTGAAAACCTCTCTCCTCCGTCTGGGTGCAGGTGTCAAAGTCTCTCAAAGTCGCCTTCTCCTGTGCTGGGTGATGTAAAACTGATGCTTGTGCCATCTGACATGGTTGCCGGGGTCCCATTAAATGATGGCCTACTCCTGTGGTGGGTGATCTAAATGCCTGATTCTCTGCTGTAAAAACCTCTCTCCTCCATGTGGGTGCAGGGGTCAAAGTCTCTAAAAGTGGCCTTCTCTTGTGCTGGGTGATGTAAAACTGATGCTTGTACCATCTGACATGGGTCTAGGGGTCAAATTAACTAAATGGTGGCCTACTCCTGTGGTGGGTGATATGAGGCCTTAATATGTGCTGTGAAAACCTCCCTCCTCCGTCTGGGTGCAGGGGTCAAAGTCTCTAAAAGTGGCCTTCTCCTGTGCTGGGTGATGTAAAACTGATGCTTGTGCCATCTGACATGGTTGCCGGGGTCCCATTAAATGATGGCCTACTCCTGTGGTGGGTGATCTAAATGCCTGATTCTCTGCTGTGAAAACCTCTCTCCTCCGTCTGGGTGCAGGGGTCAAAGTCTCTCAAAGTCGCCTTCTCCTGTGCTGGGTGATGTAAAACTGATGCTTTTGCCATCTGACATGGTTGCCGGGGTCCCATTAAATGAGGCCTACTCCTGTGGTGGGTGATCTAAATGCCTGATTCTCTGCTGTGAAAACCTCTCTCCTCCGTCTGGGTGCAGCGGTCAAAGTCTCTAAAAGTGGCCTTCTCTTGTGCTGTGTGATGTAAAACTGATGCTTGTACCATCTGACATGGTTGCCGGGGTCCCATTAAATGATGGCCTACTCCTGTGGTGGGTGATCTAAATGCCTGATTCTCTGCTGTGAAACCTCTCTCCTCCGTCTGGGTGCAGGGGTCAAAGTCTCTCAAAGTCGCCTTCTCCTGTGCTGGGTGATATAAATGTTATACTTGTGCCATCTGACATGGTTGCCGGGGTCCCATTAAATGATGGCCTACTCCTGTGGTGGGTGATCTAAATGCCTGATTCTCTGCTGTGAAACCTCTCTCCTCCGTCTGGGTGCAGGGGTCAAAGTCTCTCAAAGTCATCTTCTCCTGTGCTGGGTGATGTAAAACTGATGCTTGTGCCATCTGACATGGTTGCCGGGGTCCCATTAAATGATGGCCTACTCCTGTGGTGGGTGATCTAAATGCCTGATTCTCTGCTGTAAAAACCTCTCTCCTCCGTCTGGGTGCAGGGGTCAAAGTCTCTAAAAGTGGCCTTCTCTTGTGCTGGGTGATGTAAAACTGATGCTTGTACCATCTGACATGGTTGCCGGGGTCCCATTAAATGATGGCCTACTCCTGTGGTGGGTGATCTAAATGCCTGATTCTCTGCTGTGAAACCTCTCTCCTCCGTCTGGGTGCAGGGGTCAAAGTCTCTAAAAGTGGCCTTCTCTGTGCTGGGTGATGTAAAACTGATGCTTGTACCATCTGACATGGTTGCCGGGGTCCCATTAAATGATGGCCTACTCCTGTGGTGGGTGATCTAAATGCCTGATTCTCTGCTGTGAAACCTCTCTCCTCCGTCTGGGTGCAGGGGTCAAAGTCTCTGAAAGTCGCCTTCTCCTGTGCTGGGTGATGTAAAACTGATGCTTGTGCCATCTGACATGGTTGCCGGGGTCCCATTAAATGATGGCCTACTCCTGTGGTGGGTGATCTAAATGCCTGATTCTCTGCTGTGAAAACTTCCCTCCTCCGTCATGGTGCAGGGGTCAAAGTCTCTCAAAGTCGCCTTCTCCTGTGCTGGGTGATATAAATGTTATACTTGTGCCATCTGACATGGTTGCCGGGGTCCCATTAAATGATGGCCTACTCCTGTGGTGGGTGATCTAAATGCCTGATTCTCTGCTGTGAAAACCTCTCTCTTCCGTCTGGGTGCAGGGGTCAAAGTCTCTCAAAGTCGCCTTCTCCTGTGCTGGGTGATGTAAACTGATGCTTGTGCCATCTGACATGGTTGCCGGGGTCCCATTAAATGATGGCCTACTCCTGTGGTGGGTGATCTAAATGCCTGATTCTCTGCTGTAAAAACCTCTATTCTCCGTCTGGGTGCAGGGGTCAAAGTCTCTAAAAGTGGCCTTCTCTTGTGCTGGGTGATGTAAAACTGATGCTTGTACCATCTGACATGGTTGCCGGGGTCCCATTAAATGATGGCCTACTCCTGTGGTGGGTGATCTAAATGCCTGATTCTCTGCTGTGAAACCTCTCTCCTCCGTCTGGGTGCAGGGGTCAAAGTCTCTCAAAGTCGCCTTCTCCTGTGCTGGGTGATGTAAAACTGATGCTTGTGCCATCTGACATGGTTGCCGGGGTCCCATTAAATGATGGCCTACTCCTGTGGTGGGTGATCTAAATGCCTGATTCTCTGCTGTGAAAACCTCTCTCCTCCGTCTGGGTGCAGGGGTCAAAGTCTCTCAAAGTCGCCTTCTCTGTGCTGGGTGATGTAAAACTGATGCTTGTGCCATCTGACATGGTTGCCGGGGTCCCATTAAATGATGGCCTACTCCTGTGGTGGGTGATCTAAATGCCTGATTCTCTGCTGTGAAAACCTCTCCTCCGTCTGGGTGCAGGGGTCAAAGTCTCTCAAAGTCGCTTCTCCTGTGCTGGGTGATATAAATGTTATACTTGTGCCATCTGACATGGTTGCCGGGTCCCATTAAATGATGGCCTACTCCTGTGGTGGGTGATCTAAATGCCTGATTCTCTGCTGTGAAAACTCTCTCCTCCGTCTGGGTGCAGGGGTCAAAGTCTCTAAAAGTGGCCTTCTCTGTGCTGGGTGATGTAAAACTGATGCTTGTACCATCTGACATGGTTGCCGGGGTCCCATTAAATGATGGCCTACTCCTGTGGTGGGTGATCTAAATGCCTGATTCTCTGCTGTGAAAACCTCTCTCCTCCGTCTGGTTGCAGGGGTCAAAGTCTCTCAAAGTCGCCTTCTCCTGTGCTGGGTGATATAAATGTTATACTTGTGCCATCTGGACATGGTTGCCGGGGTCCCATTAAATGATGGTCTACTCCTGTGGTGGGTGATCTAAATGCCTGATTCTCTGCTGTGAAAACTCTCTCCTCCGTCTGGGTGCAGGGGTCAAAGTCTCTAAAAGTGGCCTTCTCTGTGCTGGGTGATGTAAAACTGATGCTTGTACCATCTGACATGGTTGCCGGGGTCCCATTAAATGATGGCCTACTCCTGTGGTGGGTGATCTAAATGCCTGATTCTCTGCTGTGAAACCTCTCTCCTCCGTCTGGGTGCAGGGGTCAAAGTCTCTCAAAGTCGCCTTCTCCTGTGCTGGGTGATGTAAAACTGATGCTTGTGCCATCTGACATGGTTGCCGGGGTCCCATTAAATGATAGCCTACTCCTGTGGTGGGTGATCTAAATGCCTGATTCTCTGCTGTGAAAACCTCTCTCCTCCGTCTGAGTGCAGGGGTCAAAGTCTCTCAAAGTCGCTTCTCCTGTGCTGGGTGATATAAATGTTATACTTGTGCCATCTGACATGGTTGCCGGGGTCCCATTAAATGATGGCCTACTCCTGTGGTGGGTGATCTAAATGCCTGATTCTCTGCTGTGAAACCTCTCTCCTCCGTCTGGGTGCAGGGGTCAAAGTCTCTAAAAGTGGCCTTCTCTTGTGCTGGGTGATGTAAAACTGATGCTTGTACCATCTGACATGGTTGCCAGGGTCCCATTAAATGATGGCCTACTCCTGTGGTGGGTGATCTAAATGCCTGATTCTCTGCTGTGAAACCTCTCTCCTCCGTCTGGTTGCAGGGGTCAAAGTCTCTCAAAGTCGCCTTCTCCTGTGCTGGGTGATATAAATGTTATGCTTGTGCCATCTGACATGGTTGCCGGGGTCCCATTAAATGATGGTCTACTCCTGTGGTGGGTGATCTAAATGCCTGATTCTCTGCTGTGAAAACCTCTCTCCTCCGTCTGGGTGCAGGGGTCAAAGTCTCTAAAAGTGGCCTTCTCTTGTGCTGGGTGATGTAAAACTGATGCTTGTACCATCTGACATGGTTGCCGGGGTCCCATTAAATGATGGCCTACTCCTGTGGTGGGTGATCTAAATGCCTGATTCTCTGCTGTGAAACCTCTCTCCTCCGTCTGGGTGCAGGGGTCAAAGTCTCTCAAAGTCGCCTTCTCCTGTGCTGGGTGATGTAAAACTGATGCTTGTGCCATCTGACATGGTTGCCGGGGTCCCATTAAATGATAGCCTAATCCTGTGGTGGGTGATCTAAATGCCTGATTCTCTGCTGTGAAAACCTCTCTCCTCCGTCTGGATGCAGGAGTCAAAGTCTCTCAAAGTCGCCTTCTCCTGTGCTGGGTGATATAAATGTTATACTTGTGCCATCTGACATGGTTGCCGGGGTCCCATTAAATGATGGCCTACTCCTGTGGTGGGTGATCTAAATGCCTGATTCTCTGCTGTGAAAACCTCTCTCCTCCCTGGATGGTATAAATGTAATGCTTGTGCTATCTGACATGTCTCCTCTGTCTGGGTGCTAAGGCCTAAGTCACTGAAAGTGGCCTTCTCCTGTGGTGGTTGATATGATGCCAGATTCTCTGCTGTGGGACCTCTCTCCTTTGTCTGGATGCTGGGGTCAAAATAATAGTAAGCGACCTTCTCCATTGGTGGGTGACTAACTCCAATTAATATTGGTTAATTTTTATTTATTTTATGTTAAGTCATCATTTCCCTATCTACATTTGTTTGCAGGGGATTTACCTACATTTGGCTGCCTTTTGCAGCCCTCTAGCCCTTTCCGCGAGTCTTTTACAGCCTTTTTAGTGCCCAAAAGTTCGGGTCCCCATTGACTTCTATGGGGTTCGGGTTCGGGATGAAGTTCGGATCACGAACCCGGACATTTTCCGGAAGTTCGGCCGAACCTCTCGAACCCGAACATCCAGGTGTTCGCTTATCTCTAGTTTTGAACTGCTGCATCCTTTCCGACTTTCGGTAATTTGGTAACATTTCTACCACTTTCTGCTTATACCAGGGGTCTAGTAGCGTGGCCACCCAGTACAGGTCGTTCTCCTTCATCTTTTTTATACGTGGGTCCCTCAACAGACATGACAGCATGAAAGACCCCATTTGAACAAGGTTGGATGCAGAGCTACTCATTTCCCGTTCCTCGTCCTCACTGATGTCATTGACGGTCTGTTCTTCCCCCCAGCCACGTACAACACCATGGGTCCCAGATAGGTGACAACAACGAGCCCCCTGGGGTGCCTGCTGTGGTTGGTCTTCCTCCTCCTCAAAGCCGCCACATTCCTCCTCTGACTCCTCTTCCTCATACTCCTCTTCCAGCGTTGCCGCAGGTCCAGCAAGCGATGATGACAAGGCTGTTTCTGGTGGTGATGGTGACCACAACTCTTCCTCTTCCTCTTCACGCTCATCTACAGCCTGATCCAGCACTCTTCGCAGGACACGCTCCAGGAAGAAAACAAATGGGATGAGGTCGCTGATGGTGCCTTCGGTGCGACTGAATAGGTTTGTCACCTGCTCAAAAGGACGCATGAGCCTACAGGCATTGCGCATGAGTGTCCAGTAACGTGGAAAAAAAATTCCCAGCTCCGCAGAGGCTGTCCTAGCACCCCGGTCATACAAATACTCATTGACGGCTTTTTCTTGTTGGAGCAGGCGGTCAAACATTAGGAGTGTTGAATTCCAACGTGTCGGGCTGTCACATATCAAGCGCCTCACTGGCATGTTGTTTCGCCGCTGAATATCGGAAAAGTGCGCCATGGCCGTGTAGGAACGCCTGAAATGGCCACACACCTTCCTGGCCTGCTTGAGGACGTCCTGTATGCCTGGGTACTTAGACACAAAACGTTGTACGATGAGATTCAACACATGTGCCATGCACGGCACATGTGACAACTTGCCCAAATTCAATGCCGACAACTAATTTGTTCCATTGTCACACACCACTTTGCCGATCTCCAGTTGGTGCGGGGTCAGCCACTGATCCACCTGTGCGTTCAGGGCGGACAGGAGTGCTGGTCCTGTGTAGCTCTCTGCTTTAAGGCAAGTCAACCCCAAGACAACGTGACACTGTCGTATCCGGGATGTGGAATAACCCCTGGGGAGCTGAGGGGATTCAGTTGATGTGCAGCCAGACGCCGCAGCAGAAGAGGACTCAGCCGAGGAGGATATCGAAGAGGATGGAGTAGGAGTAGAGGAGGTGGCAGTAGCTCTACCTCCAAGTCGTGGTGGTGTCACCAACTCCGCTGCGGAGCCACGCATTCCATGCTTGTCAGCCGTAAGCAGGTTGAACCAATGCGCAGTGTACGTTATATACCTGCCCTGACCGTGCTTTGCAGACTAGGTATCAGTGGTCAGATGGACCCTTGCCCCAACACTGTATGCCAGAGATGCCATGACTTCCTTTTCAATGACATGGTAGAGGTTTGGGATTGCCTTTTTTGAAAAAAAAATTCTTCTGGGTACCTTCCACTGTGGTGTCTCAATAGCGACAAATTTTTTGAAGGCCTCAGACTCCACCAACTGGTATGGTAAAAGCTGGCGGGCTAAGAGTTCCGTCAAGCCAGCTGTCAGTCGCCGGGCAAGGGGGTGATTCTGTGACATTGGCTTTTTATGCTCAAACATGTCCTTGACAGACACCTGACTGTGGACAGATGAGCAGGAACTGCTGAAGGTGAGAGAAGGAGTTGCGGTTGGTTGAGAGGAGGCAGGGAGGACAGCAGTGGCTGAAGATGCTGGACCAGGAGGAGCATGGTGGCTTTGAGTTTGTGTGCTGCTTGTACTCATGTGCTGATCCCATAGGCGTTTGTGATGTGAGATCATGTGCCTTCGCAAAGCAGTTGTACCGAGGTGGGTGTTGGACTTCCCACGACTCAGTTTCTTTTGGCACAGGTTGCAAATGGCATTGCTGTTATCAGAGGCAGACACACAAAAAAAATACCACACTGCTGAGCTTTGTAATGACGGCATTCTGGTGGTGGCAACAGCATGCGTTGACTGGCGTGCTGTCTGGCTGACCCCGGGTGCCGATACATGCTGTCTGACTGTGCCACTAACTCCTTGCGACGACCTCGCCCTGCTTCCAACTCGTCTCCTCATTCTCTCTGTCTCCCCTTCTGAACTTTCCCCCTCTTTATCTCTTCGAGCAGGCACCCACGTGGCAGCCGTGGACACATCGTCATCATCAACCGCTTCACTTGTATCTGACACCTCAGCAAAAGAAGGAGCAGCGGGTACAACATCATCATTATCATCATCACACTGTACGTCCATGTGTGTAATCCTGCCTGACTGAGACATATCCCTGTAATCTACATCATCTGGTAATAATGGTTGCGCATCACTAATTGCATCCAACTGATGTGTAAATATCTCTTCTGATGGATCAAGTGAAGCGGCTGTGGTGGTAGTGGTGGTGGTGGTGGCGGCGGGCGGGTGCGTGGTAACTTGAGAGCAGGTGACCAAAGCTGAGCTGGAGGAGAATGGTGCGTCAAGGTTCTTAGCGGAAGCTGTTGAAGATTGGGTGTCCTGTCTAAGCCAGTCAACTATGTCCTCAGAATTTTTCGGGTTCAGGGTACGTGGCCTCTGAACACTAGGCATTATTCCAGGGACAGTGGAAATCACAGCATCACGACCACGATGGCCCCTGCGGGGTGGCCTGCCTCTGCCTGTCATTTTTTTTTAGATAAGTGGTACTACGCGTGCTAGGTACTGTGCCACCCGGTATCAGTGGTGGGCACTGGCAGTGGGCACACTACAGTCTGTGGAAGTGGGCCTGACACACACTGGCAGCAGGCAAGCAACTGAAATTAGACTAATGTGTAAAAATTAAATGCCTTATTTATCGGCAAGCTACTGTGCCACCCGGTATCAGTGGTGGGCACTGGCAGTGGGCACACTACAGTCTGTGGAAGTGGGCCTGACACACACTGGCAGCTGGCAAGCAACTGAATTTAGACTACTGTCTAAAAATTAAATGCCTTATTTATCGGCAAGCTACTGTGCCACCCGGTATCAGTGGTTGGCACTGGCAGTGGGCACACTACAGTTAGTGGAAGTCTGCCTGACACACACTAGCAGCAGGCAAGCAACTGAAATTACACTAAAGTGTAAAAATTAAATGCCTTTTTTGATGCAAAGTCCTGTGCCACACGGGATGACAGGGGTGGGCACTGGCAGTGGGCACACTACAGTCAGTGGAAGTCGGCCTGACACACACTGGCAGCAGGCAAGCAACTGAAATTACACTAAAGTGTAAAAATTAAATGCCTTTTTTTGATGTAAAGTCCTGTGCCACACGGGATGACAGGGGTGGGCACTGGCAGTGGGCACACTACAGTCAGTGGAAGTCGGCCTGACACACACTAGCAGCAGGCAAGCAACTGAAATTCTACTAAAGTGTAAAAATTAAATGCCTTATTTATCGGCAAGCTACTGTGCCACCCGGTATCAGTGGTTGAGCACTGGCAGTGGGCACACTACAGTCAGTGGCAGTGGGCCTGACACACACTGGCAGCAGGCAAGCAACTGAATTTAGACTACTGTCTAAAAATTAAATGCCTTATTTATCGGCAAGCTACTGTGCCACCCGGCATCAGTGGCTGGCACTGGCAGTGGGCACACTACAGTCAGTGGAAGTCGGCCTGACACACACTGGCAGCAGGCAAGCAACTGAAATTACACTAAAGTGTAAAAATTAAATGCCTTTTTTTGATGTAAAGTCCTGTGCCACACGGGATGACAGGGGTGGAGCACTGGCAGTGGGCACACTACAGTCAGTGGAAGTCAGCCTGACACACACTAGCAGCAGGCAAGCAACTGAAATTACACTAAAGTGTAAAAATTAAATGCCTTATTTATCGGCAAGCTACTGTGCCACCCGGTATCAGTGGTTGGCACTGGCAGTGGGCACACTACAGTCAGTGGCAGTGGGCCTGACACACACTGGCAGCAGGCAAGCAACTGAATTTAGACTACTGTCTAAAAATTAAATGCCTTATTTATCGGCAAGCTACTGTGCCACCCGGTATCAGTGGTTGGCACTGGCAGTGGGCACACTACAGTCAGTGGAAGTCGGCCTGACACACACTGGCAGCAGGCAAGCAACTGAAATTACACTAAAGTGTAAAAATTAAATGCCTTTTTTGATGTAAAGTCCTGTGCCACACGGGATGACAGGGGTGGGCACTGGCAGTGGGCACACTACAGTCAGTGGAAGTCGGCCTGACACACACTAGCAGCAGGCAAGCAACTGAAATTACACTAAAGTGTAAAAATTAAATGCCTTATTTATCGGCAAGCTACTGTGCCACCCGGTATCAGTGGTTGGCACTGGCAGTGGGCACACTACAGTCAGTGGCAGTGGGCCTGACACACACTGGCAGCAGGCAAGCAACTGAATTTAGACTACTGTCTAAAAATTAAATGCCTTATTTATCGGCAAGCTACTGTGCCACCCGGTATCAGTGGTTGGCACTGGCAGTGGGCACACTACAGTCAGTGGAAGTCGGCCTGACACACACTGGCAGCAGGCAAGCAACTGAAATTACACTAAAGTGTAAAAATTAAATGCCTTTTTTGATGTAAAGTCCTGTGCCACACGGGATGACAGGGGTGGGCACTGGCAGTGGGCACACTACAGTCAGTGGAAGTCGGCCTGACACACACTAGCAGCAGGCAAGCAACTGAAATTACACTAAAGTGTAAAAATTAAATGCCTTATTTATCGGCAAGCTACTGTGCCACCCGGTATCAGTGGTTGGCACTGGCAGTGGGCACACTACAGTCTGTGGAAGTGGGCCTGACACACACTGGCAGCAGGCAAGCAACTGAAATTAGACTAATGTGTAAAAATTAAATGCCTTATTTATAGGCAAGCTACTGTTCCACCCGGAATCAGTGGTGGGCACTGGCAGTGGGCACACTACAGTCTGTGGAAGTGGGCCTGACACACACTGGCAGCAGGCAAGCAACTGAAATTAGACTAATGTGTAAAAATTAAATGCCTTATTTATCGGCAAGCTACTGTGCCACCCGGTATCAGTGGTGGGCACTGGCAGTGGGCACACTACAGTCTGTGGAAGTGGGCCTGGCACACACTGGCAGCAGGCAAGCAACTGAATTTAGACTACTGTCTAAAAATTAAATGCCTTATTTATCGGCAAGCTACTGTGCCACCCGGTATCAGTGGTTGGCACTGGCAGTGGGCACACTACAGTTAGTGGAAGTCTGCCTGACACACACTAGCAGCAGGCAAGCAACTGAAATTACACTAAAGTGTAAAAATTAAATGCCTTTTTTGATGCAAAGTCCTGTGCCACACGGGATGACAGGGGTGGGCACTGGCAGTGGGCACACTACAGTCAGTGGAAGTCGGCCTGACACACACTGGCAGCAGGCAAGCAACTGAAATTACACTAAAGTGTAAAAATTAAATGCCTTTTTTGATGTAAAGTCCTGTGCCACACGGGATGACAGGGGTGGGCACTGGCAGTGGGCACACTACAGTCAGTGGAAGTCGGCCTGACACACACTAGCAGCAGGCAAGCAACTGAAATTCTACTAAAGTGTAAAAATTAAATGCCTTATTTATCGGCAAGCTACTGTGCCACCCGGTATCAGTGGTTGGCACTGGCAGTGGGCACACTACAGTCAGTGGCAGTGGGCCTGACACACACTGGCAGCAGGCAAGCAACTGAATTTAGACTACTGTCTAAAAATTAAATGCCTTATTTATCGGCAAGCTACTGTGCCACCCGGTATCAGTGGTTGGCACTGGCAGTGGGCACACTACAGTCAGTGGAAGTCGGCCTGACACACACTGGCAGCAGGCAAGCAACTGAAATTACACTAAAGTGTAAAAATTAAATGCCTTTTTTGATGTAAAGTCCCATGCCACACGGGATGACAGGGGTGGGCACTGGCAGTGGGCACACTACAGTCAGTGGAAGTCGGCCTGACACACACTAGCAGCAGGCAAGCAACTGAATTTAGACTACTGTCTAAAAATGAAATGCCTTATTTATCGGCAAGCTACTGTGCCACCCGGTATCAGTGGTTGGCACTGGCAGTGGGCACACTACAGTCAGTGGAAGTCGGCCTGACACATACTGGCAGCAGGCAAGCAACTGAAATTTCACTAAAGTGTAAAAATTAAATGCCTTTTTTTGATGTAAAGTCCTGTGCCACACGGGATGACAGGGGTGGGCACTGGCAGTGGGCACACTACAGTCAGTGGAAGTCGGCCTGACAACACTAGCAGCAGGCAAGCAACTGAAATTACACTAAAGTGTAAAAATTAAATGCCTTATTTATCGGCAAGCTACTGTGCCACCCGGTATCAGTGGTTGGCACTGGCAGTGGGCACACTACAGTCTGTGGAAGTGGGCCTGACACACACTGGCAGCAGGCAAGCAACTGAAATTAGACTAATGTGTAAAAATTAAATGCCTTATTTATCGGCAAGCTACTGTTCCACCCGGTATCAGTGGTGGGCACTGGCAGTGGGCACACTACAGTCTGTGGAAGTGGGCCTGACACACACTGGCAGCAGGCAAGCAACTGAAATTAGACTACTGTCTAAAAATTAAATGCCTTATTTATCGGCAAGCTACTGTGCCACCCGGTATCAGTGGTTGGCACTGGCAGTGGGCACACTACAGTCAGTGGAAGTCGGCCTGACACACACTGGCAGCAGGAAAGCAACTGAAATTACACTAAGGTGTAAAAATTAAATGCCTTTTTTTGATGCAAAGTCCTGTGCCACACGGGATGACAGGGGTGGGCACTGGCAGTGGGCACACTACAGTCATTGGAAGTCGGCCTGACACACACTAGCAGCAGGCAAGCAACTGAAATTATACTAAAGTGTAAAAATTAAATGCCTTTTTTTATGCAAAGTCCTGTGCCAGCCGGTATGAGTGGTGGGCACTGGCAGTGGGCACACTACAGTCAGTGGAAGTCAGCCTGACACACACTTGCAGGCAGCTAACCTTAGATTAAAGTGTAAAAATGAAATGCCTTTTTTTGATGCAAATTCCTGTGCCACATGGGATGACAGGGGTGGGCTCTGGCAGTGGGCACACTACAGTCTGTTGGCCTGCAGCTCCTCACACACAGGCAGGCCAGGCAACTGTAATATGTATATGGAGAAAAAAAAAAGCAGACTAATGTTGCAGCCCTAAAAACGGCTTTTTGGGGTGCTGTCAGGACGCTGTCCTTACAGCAGAGATCAGATGAGTCTTTCAGTACTGGAGTGCACACTGAATTCTCTAGCCTAGCTATCGATTTCCCTATTAAATCAGCAGCAACTACACTCTCCCTCCTCTCACTAAGACTGCAAATTCCGAATGAATCTAAAATGGATGCTGTTTAGGAGATGGGAGGGTCTGTGAGTGAGGGTATGCTGCTGATTGGCTGGAATGTGTCTGCTGACTGTGAGGTACAGGGTCAATGATGATGTATAGGGGGCGGACCGAACATCGCATGTGTTCGCCCGCTGCGGAGAACAAGCTATGTTCGCCAGCGGATAGTTCGGGCCATCTCTAGTCCGTATGTCTGTGTCCAATTTAGTGTTGAAACTGACAGTGTTCGGGCCTTTCCTTCAGGTGAGGTACGGCATATGCTGCCTTTAGGTACAAAAGTTCTGGCCCATATTATCCGGAAGCTAGGTCAGTGGCGCACTGCATGTTCAATAGGTTCATACCTCAATCTAGTCGAGAGATGTTCTTGCATTCCAGAGGTTGGTCGTGTTAGTTTTGTTACTGGCACAACATTTTTTGCCATTTTTTGGCCCCCAATATAATCATTTTCTTTCTGACATTTTATTCAGGATGCCCAGTTCGTGTCTTTCAGCAATTACTGGCAGCAGTAACAGACCAAGACCTTGATAGTACTCTGTTGCGGTCCCCACAGCATCACTCACTACCTCTCAGTTATGTGGCAAGTCCATATGCCGGTGTCCAATTTTAGGGTTGAAACTGACGGCTAACGGGCCTTTCCTTCAGGTCAGGTGCAGCATGTGCTGCCTCTGGAAACAAGGTTCTGGCCCATGTTATCCGGAAATTAGGCGCTCCACATGTTCAATAGGTTCATACCTCAACCTAGTTGAGAGATGTTCTTGCATTCCAGAGGTTGGTCATGTTAGTGTTGTTGCTATTAACTATTGTGTATCATTTAGATGTGGGTTTTTTGCCCCCTTTCAGTCATTCCTCCTACGCAGCGGTTATGGCACAATTCAAGCCCCTTAGTTTAGTTAGTTAGGCAGGTAGACGGTTACGTGTCATGTAGCCCCGACCACAAGTTTGAAGGCCGATTTATTGGCCTGTATTTGTGGGAGGGGCGTTGGTAGCACAGGCAGGCACCTCCCTTGGGTGTGACGACAGTGCTGTGTACCCTCCCAACCCGTCCTTCTTTTTCATAAAAACCTTGCAGGGTATGCCCCCTTTCAGGCATTCCTCCTACGCAGCGGTTATGGCACAATTCAAGCCACTTAGTTTAGTTAGTTAGGCAGGTAGACACAGTGGCGTTGCGAAGGGGGTGCGGGGGGTGCGGTCCGCACCGGGTGACACCAGTCTGATGGGGTGTCACCAGGGGCGGTCTGACCATTGGCAGACGCGGCGGCGGCGGGAACATTAGGTCGGACGGAGATGAGCGCTTGCATTGCGCTCATCTCCGTGCGGAGCAGCAGCAGAGGAGGGAGAGGCGTGTCCTCTCTCTCCCTGTTCCTCTGATAGGCTGCCAGCACTAGGCCGGCAGCCTATCAGAGGCCGGCTCCGGCGGCGCGATGACGTCATCGCACCTCCGGAGCCGAACAGCTCGAGACACAGGCCGGAAGAGGCCTGCATCGCATCGCTGGAGGTAAGTATAAGTGTTCTTTTTTTTTTTTTTTTTTTCTTTCTTGGGGCTACTGGCACTAAAGGGGGCTACTGGCACATAAAGGGGGCTACTGGCACATAAAGGGGATGGCTACTGGCACATAAAGGGGACGGCTACTGGCACATAAAGGGGGCTACTGGCACATAATGGGGGCTACTGGCACTAAAGGGGGCTACTGGCACATAAAGGGGACGGCTACTGGCACATAAAGGGGGCTACTGGCACTAAAGGGGGCTACTGGCACATAAAGGGGGCTACTGGCACATAAAGGGGGCTACTGGCACTAAAGGGGGCTATTGGCACTAAAGGGGGCTACTGGCACTAAAGGGGGCTACTGGCACATAAAGGGGGCTACTGGCACATAAAGGGGACGGCTACTGGCACATAAAGGGGGCTACTGGCACATAAAGGGGACGGCTACTGGCACATGAGGGGGGACTAATAACACATAAGGGGGAACGGCTACTGGCACATAAGGGGGGACTAATGGCACATAAGGGGGGCCTAATGGCACATGAGGGGGCCTAATGGCACATGAGGGGGGCCTAATGATGGCTGACATGAGGGCATGATGGCTGACATGGGGGGGCATGATGGATGGGGGCTGACGGCTAACATGGGGGGCTGACGGCTGGCATGATGACTGACATGGGGGGGCATGATGGATGGGGGCTGACGGCTGACACGGGGGGCTGATCTGAGGTGTGATTAACATTGGGGGGTCTGATTGGTGGTCTGACCTGAGGTGTAGTGGAAAATATTGTTTCTTATTATACTCCTCTAAAACCTATGTGTGTGTTATAGTCTTATAGGGCGAAAAGTACAGTCTTCAAGCGATTGAAGCATAGCGAAATTACCAGGACCACACAGAGGAGAAGCCAGCTGCTGCACACAGGACCAGGACCAGGTGAGCTGCGGGCGCTTGAGCTTGCACCGGCCCAGGTCACGTCCACGTGACAGCAGTGACTCACTCACACAGGCACAGCACAGCCTGAACCAGCCCAGACTTGTTGCTGATGTTAATGGATGCTATAACATTGCACCATCCTTCTGAACATACACATCTGTCATCCGCCTTACCTCATGATCCTGGAGCTGTGCTGTAGAGCTCGGCGGCCACTGTACAGCACAGCTCCAGGATCATGAGGTAAGGCGGATGACAGATGTGTATGTTCAGAAGGATGGTGCAATGTTATAGCATCCATTAACATAACAGCAGCAATTCCTCTTTAGTTATATGTGAAGACACTTCGCACACACCGGACTGTAAGTGAATTAATAACTAAGGCCCTTTCACACTACCGCTGTGAGGATTCGGCGTGCACTTCCGTCGCTGGAAATGCCCACCGGATCCGTCACAACGTAACACACCTGAAAACATTTGAAGACTGATCAGTCTTCAAAATGCTTTAGTGTTACCATGGCAGCCAGAACGCTACAAAGTCCCGGCTGCCATGAGTAGCAGGGAGCCAGGGAGAAGCTACTTACCTTCCGTGGTTCCTGGGCGCTCCACAATGACGTCACAGCGCCCCTACGTCGCATGATCACATTCTCCATGTGATGTAGGGGCGCTGTGACGTCATTGTGGAGCACCCTGGGAGCCGCACGGACGGTAAGTAGCTCCTCCCCTGGCTCCCCACTACTTTTCCATGGCAGCCGGGACTTTAGTAGCGTCCTAGCTGCCATGGTTACCATTCAGAAAGGTAAACGTCAGATCCGGCGATGCGCCGAAACAACATTTAGCTTAAAGTCGGATCCGGATTAATGCTTTTCAATGGGCATTAATTCCAGATCCGTCCTTGTGGCATGCCTTCAATTTTTTTGGCCCAAGGAAAATCCGCAGCATGCGGATACCGCACCGGGTGTCACCAGCCCTAGCAACGCCACTGGGTAGACAGTTACGTGTCATGTAGCCCCGACAACAAATATATAATACAGATAGTTAGTGGGAGATAGTCAGTGTAGTTTAGATTGTGATATAGTGTAGATGTTAGGTAGTAACATAGTATATAAGGCCGAAAAAAGCAAGTTGATCCAGAGGAAGGTAAAAAAAAAACCTTGTGAGGTAGAAGCCAATTTTCCCCACTTAAGGGGAAAAAAATTCCTTCCCAACTCCAATCAGGCAATCAGAATAACTCCCTGGATCAACGACCCATCTCTTATAGCTATATCGTGTAATATTATTACACTCCAGAAATACATCCAGACCGCTCTTGAACTCTTTTAGTGAACTCACGAACACCACCTCCTGAGGCAGAGAGTTCCATAGTCTCACTGTTCTTACCGTAAAGAATCCTTTTCTATGTTTGTGTACAAACCTTCTTTCTTCCAGCAGCAGAGGATGTCCCTTTGTCACAGTCAGGGCCAGTTTTAGACAAAATGTGGCCCTGGGTAAAATCAAAAGAGGGGGCCCACACCCAGATCAGCTGTTTAAGGAGACGGCGCAGGCTTTTCACTGCTGCTGTCCCATAGACATAAAGCAGCAAAGCAGAAAGAGAGAAGGGAGACGTTACGGGCACACAGTGCTCACCATCTCCTCAAACAGCTGATCGTCAGGAGTGCCAGGTGTCAGACCCCCGCCAATCTAATATTGATTACCTATCCTAAGGATAGGTCATCAATATGAAAATGCCCGGAGAACTTCTTGAAGCTACCCCTAATACTGTGCCTGTTCTGCTCCCCCCCATGTCCACAAACAATATAATATACACCCAGACTGCCCTCATTAGTAATGATGCCCCCAATAGTGATAATACTCCCCCATTAGTAGAAATGGCCTCCATATTGCGTAAAATAATAATAACGCCCATTCAGTACTCTAGTAGTAATAATATAACCATAATGCTCCCAGTGGCTCTAATGTCTCTGTAGTGCCCCCCACTAGTTCTAATATATAATGCTTCCTCCCCCCATAGTGTCAATATATATATATATATATATATATATATATATATCATGCTCCTCCATTCCTCCCCAGTAGTGCCAAGTATATACAGTTGCAAGAAAAAGTATGTGAACCCTTTGGAATGATATGGATTTCTGCACAAATTGGTTATAACATGTGATCTGATCTTCATCTAAGTCACAACAATAGACAATCACAGTCTGCTTAAACTAATAACATACAAAGAATTAAATATTACCATGTTTTTATTGAACACACCATGTAAACATTCACAGTGCAGGTGGAAAAAGTATGTGAACCCCTATATTAATGACATCTCCAAGAGCTAATTGGAATGAGGTGTCAGCAAACTAAAGTCCACTCAATGAGATGAGATTGGAGGTGTTGGTTACAGCTGCCCTTCCTTATAAAAAAACACACACCAGTTCTGGGTTTGCTTTTCCCAAGAAGCATTGCCTCATGTGAATGATGCCTCGCACAAAGAGTACTCAGAAGACCTACGATGAAGAATTGTTGACTTGCATAAAGCTGGAAAGGGTTATAAAAGTACCTCCAAAAGCCTTGCTGTTCATCAGTCCACGGTAAGACAAATTTAAGTCTTTAAATGGAGAAAGTTCAGCACTGCTGCTACTCTCCCTAGGAGTGGCCGTCCTGAAAGATGACTGCAAGAGCTCAGTGCAGACTTCTCAATGAGGTGAAAAATAAACCTAGAGTATCAGCTAAGGACTTACAAAAGTCTCTGGCATATGCTAACATCCCTGTTAGCAAATCTACGATACGTAAAACACTAAACAAGAATGGATTTCATGGGAAGATACCACATAGGAAGCCACTGCTGTCCAAAAAAAAAAAAACATTGCTGCACGTTTACAGTTTGCACAAGAGCACCTGGATGTTCCACAGCAGTACTGGCAAAATATTCTCTGAACAGATGAAACCAAAGTTGAGTTGTTTGGAAGAAACCCACAATACTATGTGTGGAAAAAAAGAGGCACAGCACACCAACATCAAAACCTCATCCCAGCTGTGAAGTTTAGTGGTAGGGGCATCGTGGTTTGGGGCTGCTTTGCTGCGTCATGGCCTGGACGGATTGCTATTAGAGTTGAGCGAACACCTGGATGTTCGGGTTCGAGAAGTTCGGTCGAACTTCCCGAAAATGTTTCGGTTCGGGATCCGAACCCAATCACCAAACCCCAAATTAAAGTCAATGGGGACCCGAACTTTTGGGCACTAAAAAGGCTGTAAAATAGCCCAGGAAAGGGCTAGAGGGCTGAAAAAGGCAGCAAAATGTAGGTAAATCCCCTGAAATCAAATGTGGATAGGGAAATGACTTAAAATAAAATAAATAAAAATTTACCAATATCAATTGGCAACTTGGAGGAGGAGGCGGTGGAATAGGAGATTGGGGTGGCATCAGGTGGGAATGCTATGGGAGTTGAAGTTCTCATCACAGCCAAAAAAGATTCATGTCTGCCTGCAGTGCCACAGGCCTCATTCCCAGACTCAGGGCCATGGCATCTAAAAAGAGGAGAGCGGTCCCGTAACAGCAACACAGGCCTCAGGTCAACCTGCAAGGGAACAGGCCATTATCATTTATGTAGCCCCCTGACACCCAGACAGAGGAGAGGTCATTTGACGGTAAAAAGAGTTTAATGTCTCTCACCCAGACAGCAAGCAATTAAACATAATATAGGCCACTGACACCCACACAATGGGGCGGTCATTAGACAGTAAAAAGAGTTTAATATCTCCCACCAAGACAACAAATGATTAAACGACATATAGGCCCCTGAAACCCACACAATGGGGCAGTCATTTGACAGACAAAAGAGTTAAATGTCTCCCACCAAGACAGCAAGCAAGTAAACGAAATATAGGCCCCTGACACCCAGACAATGGGGCGGTCATTAGACAGTAAAAAGAGTTTAATATACTCCCACCAAGACAGCAAGCAAGTACGTGAAATTTTGGCCCCTGGCACCCAACAATGGGGCAGTCATTCAACAGTAAAAAGAGTTTAATACCTCCCATAAAGACAACAAATGATTAAACAACATATAGGCCCCTGATACCCAGACAATGGGGCGGTCATCTGACAGTAAAAATAGTTAAATGTCTGCCACCAAGACAGCAAGCAAGTACGTGAAAATTAGGCCCCTGACACCCAGACAGAGGAGAGAGGTCCCATAGCAGCAAAGGAGGCATCATGTCACCCACCAACGGAGAAGGACACTTTTAGTTATTTAGGCCCCAGCACCCAGACAGAGTAGAGAGGTCACAAAGCAGAGAATCAAGCTTCATGTCACCCACCAATGGAGAAGCCACTTTCAGATATTTAGGCCCCTGGCACCCAGGCGGAGGAGAGGTTTATTCAACTTTGGGTTGCCCCGCAAAATAATGGTAAAATTAGAAAAAGAGGATTCAACAAATAAGTGCCCTGGAGTACAAGAATATATGGTTAAGGGGAGGTAGTTACAAATGTCTATTCTGCACAAGGGATGGACAGGTCCTGTGGGATCCATGCCTGGTTCATTGTTTTGAACGTCAGCTTGTCTACGTCGGCTGTGGACAGGCGGCTGCGTTTGTCAGTAATGACGCCCCCTGCCGTGCTGAATACATGTTCAGACAAAACGCTGGCCGCTGGGCAGGCCAGCACCTCCAAGGCATAAAAGGCTAGCTCTGGCCACGTGGACAATTTGGAGACCCAGAAGTTGAATGGGGCAGAACCATCAGTCAGTACGTGGAGGGGTGTGCACACGCACTGTTCCATCATGTTAGTGAAATGCTGCCTCCTGCTAACACGTTCCGTATCAGGTGTTGGTGCAGTTAGATGTGGCGTGGTGACAAAACTTTTCCACATCTCTGCCATGCTAACCCTGCCCTCAGAGGAGCTGGCCGTGACACAGCTGCGTTGGCGACCTCTCGCTCCTCCTCTGCCTTCGCCTTGGGATTCTAATCGTTCCCCTGTGACATTTGGGAATGCTCTCAGTAGTGTGTCTACCAACGTGTGCTTGTACTCGCGCATCTTCCTATCACGCTCCAGTGCAGGAAGTAAGTTGGTCACATTGTGTTTTCACCGGGGATCCAGTAGTGTGGCAACCCAGTAGTCCGCACACGTTAAAATGCTGGCAACTCTGCTGTCATTGCGCAGGCACTGCAGCATGTAGTCGCTCATGTGTGCCAGGCTGCCCAGAGGTAAGGACAAGCTGTCCTCTGTGGGAGGCGTATCGTCATCCTCCTCCGTTTCCCCTCACCACGCACCAGTGATGAGCCCTTACTAGATGTTTTCCTCATTTTTACCATTCACCACAATAAGAAAAAAATTATTTGGCCCAATGTATTGAATTCAAATTCAGGCTTTTTTTTTTACAGGCACTTAACACTATCTGGCTATCTATTTATGTACCGTATTACACTAATCCAGGAACAGCAGTAACCACATATTTAGGGGAATATCAATTGTAGGCCTAATATTTAGGCCCTGGATGAAAGGTATCCTTGTACGGACAGATTTACACTTGGAGATGCACAGTAGCGTGTTAAAAAATATATAGGATTATGCTTTCAGCACTTGTATTTTAACACGTTGTGTAATATACCCTTTAACGGAAAGAAATACACTTAGAGATGCAAAACAGTATGTGCAAATGTAGAGGATTATGCTGTATTTTAAACACTGTAATATACACTTTAATGGAAAGAAATACACTTGGAGATGCACGCTGATTGTAATATACCCTTTTACGGACAGATTTACACTTGGCCTGCAACAGCTGGAACACCAGATTTTGGGTATTGCTATTTTGGCAATTGAATTTCACCCCAGAACAAAATATATTCTTTGACGGATACTATTAAACTACTTGTCCAGCCACAGCTAGAACACCAGATTTACTGTATTTCTATTTTTGCAACTGAATTTCACCCCAGAAAATAATATATCCTTTGACGAACACTATGAAACTTGTCCAGTCACAGCTGGAACACCAGATTTACAGTATTGCTATTTTGGCAATTGAATTTCAACCCAGAACAAAATATATCCTTTGACGGACACTATGAAACTTGTCCAGTCACAGCTGGAACACCAGATTTACGGTATTTCTATTTTTCCAACTGAATTTCATCCAAGAAAATAATATATACTTTGACGGACACTGTGAAACTTGTCCAGTCACTGCTGGAACACCAGATTTGCGGTATTTCTATTTTTGCAACTGAATTTCACCCCAGAAATAATATATCCTTTGACGGACACTATGAAACTTGTCCAGTCACAGCTGGAACATCAGATTTACGGTATTTCTATTTTTGCAACTGAATTTCACCCCAGAAAATAATATATCCTATGACGGACACTATGAAACTTGTCCAGTCACAGCTGGAACATCAGATTTACGGTATTTCTATTTTTGCAACTGAATTTCACCCCAGAAAATAATATATCCTATGACGGACACTATGAAACTTGTCCAGTCACAGCTGGAACACCAGATTTACGGTATTTCTATTTTTGCTACTGAATTTCACCCCAGAAAATAACATATCCTTTGACGGACACTATGAAACTTGTCCAGTCACAGCTGGAACACCAGATTTGCGGTATTGCTATTTTGGTAATTGAATTTCAACCCAGAACAAAAGCTATACGTTTACGGACACTATAAAACTTGTCCTGCCAAACCAGAAACCACTTATTTAGGGTATTGCTATTTTGGAAATTGAATTTCACCCCAGAACAAAAAATATATTCTTTGCCAGACAGTATTACACTCGGCTAGCCACAGCTGGAACACGAGATTTAGGGGATTGCTCTTTTTTTAAGTGAATTTAACCTCTCAATAAAATATAAAAAATTATATTCTGAATTTCTAGGGGTGACAATATGCAAAGCCAAGCCCCTGATGTCGGATATAGCAAAAAAAAAAAAATCCCTACTATTGATGGATTAATGGACTTGGTGGCAGCTTGTGCTGGCGCACCACAAGACACAAATCATCTATCTCTTTTACTAGTAGATTTTCTATGGACTGGTATATTATGTGGTTTATAATAAACTCCTAATAGTAATTTATCATTGTTTTTGCCTCCATGTATTTTTACCCACATGTTCATGTCCCTCACTTATATCTTCTCGGACTGTGGGCTTAGGACTTTACATAAAGTCAGACCCCTCCCCCTCTCCGATTTTGGCGATCCTTTTTAAACAGACTGTACCCCTGTACATTAACTGCCCAGTCATATCATCCACGCATGTCTCACATATTCTCACTAGGTCATAGTCCTCCTCACACATCACTAATTCCAGTTCCCCAGTTTTATTAGTCAGGCTTCTGGCATTAGTATACATACATTTAAGAGGTTTATGTATATTTTTTACCCTACACCTTTCCTTCTGAACTGTTCTAGTCCCTCCTTCCATTCCTCCCCCAGTCCCACTACCTTCCCCCTGGTCTCTATCTGCACCGGGCGAGTTTCAACACTGAGAGCTGTTAACAATTTGGAAAAGAGTTTGCTGCTCACTGAGCAAGCACTCTATCGGGTATATGTGGGGAAGGGTAGTAGCGAGTAGGCTGAGCAAAATGAGGTAGCTAGCTGGATAACAGTTTGAAAGCGGGGTATAGGGAAGAGTGCCAGGGAGGCTAGCCCTGATCTGACACACCCCAACAAGTTTGCAAGGTTGGCAGATGAGGGGGATGACAGTTCAGAGAGCACTGCTGCAGCCGGACACTTCCTCGGCCAGTCAGGGGAATGTCGGCTCCAGCAGGGGACCAGGAGAGCAGGGCAGGCCAGACAGGTGCTGGTAGTGGGAGACTCAATTATTAGGGGTACAGATAGGGCAATGTGTCACAAAGACACGGATCGTCGAATGGTGTGTTGTCTTCCTGGCGCTCGAGTTTGACACATCGCAGATTGGGTTGACAGATTACTGGGAGGGGCTGGAGAAGATCTAGCGGTCATGGTCCATATCGGAACCAATGACAAAGTAAGAGGTAGGTGGAGCGTCCTTAAAAATGATTTTTGGGATTTTGGTCAAAAGCTTAGGGCAAGGACCTCAAAAGGTAGTATTTTCCGAAATACTACCTGTACCTCGAGCCACAGAAGAAAGGCAGCAGGAGATTAGGAAGGTTAACAAGTGGCTCAAAAACTGGTGTAGGAAGGATGGGTTTGGGTTCCTGGAGAACTGGGCTAACTTCTCTGTCAGCTACAAGCTCTATCATAGGGATGTGCTGCACCTCAATGGGGAAGTGGCAGTTGTGTTGGGGTAGAAGATGGCTAGAAGGTTGGAGGAGTGTTTAAACTAGGGACTGGGGGGGAGGGAAATTACATTATAGGATTAGATACTCGATGTGCGATTCCAAACGGGCAATTTGCTCACATTTTGAACAAAGATATGTACCCTCAAACGGCTGTTCCAAGACTGCATACATTAGGCAGCATGTGCACTGGACTGCGTCGTCAATAATGGAACACATACTAAATGGGGATTACTCAAGAAAAGAGAAAAATACAATATAATGCAGTTAAGAAACTGATTTACTGCAGTCCCCCAATAAAGTCCCTGAATCTAAAGTCACACACTTAATACAAACACACACTTAATACAAACACAAACTTAAAAATCAAACATGCGAATGCTCACAAACTCGCATTATTTGCCTGCTTGTATAAATGGAGCTCTCAAAAGGATTCAAAGGACTGAACTGCCCTCAAGGCTGGCTATTTAACTTCTCCTAATTAGACAGCCACACCCTAATTACTCACCTGTGCAACACCCTGTACACCACCCTGCTTGTATAAATGGAGCTGTCAAAACCATCTGCTTTTCTTCTTCTGGATTCAAAGGGATAGTGTGATAGGTTCTGCTTTCCATACATTCATGCTACATACATAGTGCTATGATATCACAAGTTCACAACAATACTTAGTGCACCAATCACTAATATGTAGCCAGACCTGCTAAACTGTGAAGTTGCACGTATTGCGCATCATTAATTGCCGATTTGCGCAATGGCAAATATATCAGAGCACTCTATCTGCAATAAAAGCTATTATAATGTTCTGCCATGCCAACCATTTTCTCTAGTCTCAGGAAACTTCTAGCAGCTTGAAAAATGTAGCAATAATGACCCACAGCTGTATTGCGTGCGTAATACGTGCATATTTCATTGCCAATTTTCGCAATCAAGAAAATAATCTCGAATTTGTGAATCTATGATGAATATTCGCCCAAATATTAGAAAAATATCGCAAATTCGAATATTGCCCCTGCCGCTCATTACTAATGCAGATGCACTGTCGAGATTTCCTATAGGTGCACCAGCCAACTTGCCTGATGACTACTGGGTAGACGTTGAAATACCAGCCTTTTTCGTGTTGGGGCTCAAGAAGGATACTATCATTGCCAGAGAGGCCAGTCAACAAAATCCCATCCATCCACAAGCAGCCAGAATGGATTGGACCCAATTACAACGTGAAAGCAGAGTGCTACAGGAACTATGGACTGTGCTACAATCTGGTAAGAGCCTTACACCACATCAGAGAGAAACAGCCGACCCTGAGGTACTCAAACTGTTGAGACAGAGGAAACACCTTTTTTATGAGAAGGGTCAGCTCAAACCTTGCATTATTGATCCTCCAAAACATGACTGCATTAGACAGATTGTGGTACCCAGACAGTATGCCCATCTAATCCTGGATGCATACCACAATCAGAGTCACTAATAAGAGAGAGAATTTTTGGGGTTGGAATGTGAGATGATAAAAAAATTGTGTCGCGAGTGTCCTATCTGTGCCATCAATAGGGATGACCAGCCCAGACAAAAAGCACTACTGCACCCAATTGAGAGTCATAGGCCATTTGAGCTTGTTGCCTTGGACCATGTTAAATTAAAGGGAATCTGTCACCTGGCTATCCACAATTTTTTTTTTTCCTTTAGCCTAGGGCAATAAAGTACCTTATATCCGGATCTGTAGTTCTTTTTTCCGTGTGTCTTGTATTTTCTCTTAAAAACGCTTTATCCATTATGTAAATTAGTCTGTAAGGAGCCCAGAGGGGCGTTTTTTCTCTTCCAAGGAGCCCAGGAACGCCCCCCTGATGTGCCCAGACCGCCTAAATTGGAATCTAAAGAACGCCTCCAGCAGCTGAAATCTCGTCCCAGAGGCAAGGCTACGGCTCCGCCCCCCGGCTACATTCGCTCTCTGCCCGGAATACATCTCGCGCAGGCGCAGTGCTGGCGGTTACCTGCGCCTCTGGGACGAGATCTCAGCTGCTGAAGGCGTTCTTTAGATTCAAATTTAGGCGGTCTGGGCACATCAGGGGGGCGTTCCTGGGCTCCTTGGAAGAGAAAAAACGCCCCTCTGGGCTCCTTACAGACTAATTTACATAATGGATAAAGCGTTTTTTTTTTTTTTTTTCAATAGTATTTATTGAAATTTTCAGACAAATATAAAGGATTAAACAACGACAATCGGCGGGCGTAGCCGCCACAGGGTGAGTTAAGGTACAAGTACAATACATGTTAAATACAGCAAATATAAGTATAGGATAACCCAGGGCACCCGCATGGGTGCTGCCAACCTGGAGTTAAATATGAATTTAGTCCACCGTAGGTTCTTATTGAGTCTGACATAAGCATTGTCAGTACATGTATAGGTACGTGGATCATAAGAAACAGGCATGAGTACCAGTACCATCCAATGTAGAGCAGATAATTAAAACAAAAGGAAAGTAATGAACAGAGTAAAACAAATAAAAGAAAACAGAAAACAGAGCTGTTGGTCTAACGGTAGTTAAATTGCAGGTAGACGCATGGAGTCGAGGGTGGGTATAAAAGAGACCCACTTTTGCCAGGAACTGTGGAATTTCTCTGGGTTGTGGTCTTTTCTTTATAGGCCATAATCCTTTCAAATGTACAGTTTTGATTGACCCGATTCACAACTTCTGCTAAGGTGGGGACCTGGGTAGATTTCCAATATTTAGTTAGTAGAAGTTTAGCTACAAGAAGTAAATGAGCTTGCAACCAACACTTACCCTCTTCGCCTCAGATCGCTCTTCTCTTTCTTGATAAAGCGGTTTTTAAGAGAAAATACAAGACACACGGAAAAAAGAACTACAGATCCGGATATAAGGTACTTTATTGCCCTAGGCTAAAGGAAAAAAAAAAATTGTGGATAGCCAGGTGACAGATTCCCTTTAAGACCCAGCCGAGATGGGTATGTGTACGATCAAACAATCATTGACCATTATAGCAAGTATGCCATGGTGATACCAGTAAGAGACTTATCAGCGCAAATCACTGTGGATGTGTTTGAAAAGAGGTTTATTGAGGTCCACAGACCAGCAGAAAAGATTCTGACTGACCAAGGCTCAGCATTTGAGTCACAATTATTCCAAGAATTGTGCACATTGTGCAATATAAAAAAAATACGTACGACTGCCTATCACCCACAATGCAATGGTTTATGTGAAAAAATGAACCAAAACATAATAAATCTATTGCGTAAATTGTCAGAGTGTGAGAAAGCAAAATGGCCGAAATGAGTATCTAAACTGACTTTGCTATATAACCATACACCACACTGTTCAACCAAACAAGAACCCTATACATTAATGTTTGAACACAAAAGTTGGTTGCCGGCTGACATATTGCTAAGTGTGCCAACTGACCATGATAACAACCCGTTACCACAAACTGACTGGGCAAAAGAGCAACTGATCCAACAAATAACAAATGAAACAACCCAGGAGGACCAACAAAAACAAATGGATGACTATAATGCCAAAGCTGAGGCTAAAGCACTATGTGTAAGAGATCAAGTATGGTTACAAAAACAACACAGGGCAAACCAACTAGAAAATAAATGGGAATCTGTGTCCTACGAGATCAAAGCCATACCATCAGATAAATAAACAGGGTGATGAGAACCTAATAAAATTGTTCACCAGAATCAATTGAAGCTGTGTTTATCCAAGGAACTTGGGGAAGAAACCCCTACGTCTCAAGAAAATGCACCAACTGAAAATGTATTATCAGAAATTAAATTAAAACCAGCTACAGTCAGTAAGACCCCCTTTAACTGGTGTTAAATTCTAGAATGGTGGGTGGTACCAAAAATGTCATTACCTGTGTTCATGAATTTTGTGGTTCCAGTGCCGAGGTCACCAATAATGCTCTTTCTGATCCTGTGATCAACACACAGCCCAGGAGATCTGAAAGAGCCACCAAAGGTATCAAACCAGCCAGAAATCCAGATTAACTGTTCCATCCACATTTCTGTTATATGATTTATGGGTCAGAACTAGAGTTGAGCGAAAACCTGGATGTTCGGGTTCGAGATCCGAACTCGACCCGAACTTCATCCCGAACCCGAACCCCATTGAAGTCAATGGGGACCCGAACTTTTGGGCACTAAAAAGGCTGTAAAATAGTCCAGGAAAGGGCTAGAGGGCTGCAAAAGGCAGCAAAATGTGGGGGAATGAATTAAAATAAAATAAATAAAAATTAACCATATCAATTGGAGAGAGGTCCCATAGCAGAGAATCAGGCTTCAAGTCACCCACCAATGGGGAAGGTCACTTTCTGTTATTTCAGCCCCAGCACCGAGACAGAGGAGAGAGGTCCCATAGCATAAAATCAGGCTTCATATCACCCACCACTGAAGAAGGCCACTTTTAGTTATTTAGGCCCCAGCACCCAGACAGAGGAGAGAGGTCCCACAGCAAGGAATAAGGCGTCATATCACCCGCCACTGGAGAAGGCCACTTTCAGTTATTTAGGCCCCAGCACCCAGACAGAGGAGAGAGGTCCCACAGCAAGGAATAAGGTGTCATATCACCCACCACTGGAGAAGGACACTTTTTAGTTATTTAGGCCCCAGCACCCAGACAGAAGAGAGAGGTCCCACAGCAGAGAATCAGGCGTCATATCACCCACCACTGGAGAAGACCACTTCCAGATATTTAGCCCACGGCACCCAGACAGAGGAGAGAGGTCGCATGGCAGAGGTTCAGGCTTCATGTCACCCACCATTGTAACAGGCCACTTTCAGTTATTTAGGCCCCGGCGCCCAGATTGAGGAGAGGCTCATTCAACTTTGGGTTGCACTGCAAGATCATGGTAAAGTTAAAAAAATGAGGATTCAATAAAGAAGTTCCCCGGAGTACAAGAATACGTGGTTGAGGGGGAGGTAGTTATAAATGTCTATTCTGCACAAGGGAGGGACAGGTCCTGTGGGATCCATGTCTGGTTCATTTTTATGAACGTCAAAAACAGAGGGAAACAAAAACAGAGTGTTAAACACTATAGGTCTCCTAGAGACGGAAGCCTTAGGTTAACTTTGGCAGGGCGCCAGTAGGATTTGGACAAGGTGAAATAGTATTGAAAGTGTAAGTGAAATATGAAATGGAAGTAAATAGGACAGTCTGCCAGTGGTTACACCTTCCCTGGAATGAGGTCGGGTGGAAGCAAGAAAAAAGGAGCAGAGTACACATGACTGGAGTAGTGCGTGTACACTGTAAAGGACCACTTTGAAGGCGCCAATCCGTCATATGAGACACTTACATTAGTTGAAGCTATGAGTGCAGTTATAAGTAAAATCGGAACATCATTGGTGCATAATAAAATCAACAAATAATAAAATAATAAAATCAGGTTTAAACTCACTTCACCCAGGAGGGTAATGTAGGATAAACTCAATACACCTACATTAACACCTCCTGCGCCTGGGTCGCCTCTAGGAATCTCAGAAAGAACGGCAAACACAGGTGTCTTCTTGAACCTTTCCTTTAATAAAATTGCCAGGGTGTGGGGAGGAGGATCTCAACGCGTTTCGGGGTCATGTAACAAGACCCCTTCATCAGGAGCATAATAAAGAAACTGTCAGCAGTTAAATTTAAACACAAAAAAGTGCCAAAAGAACACCGGAGGACGTCACTTCCGGTCCCAGTGACGTCACTTCCGGTGATCGATGTATAAATCTTATTAAACTTATCAAACTACAAGTAGACATAAATACATAGATCCATAGTTGTATCCTAGGGGGGTATTGGAGCAAAATAATGTATAAATATGAATATGAAAGCCGGAGATGGGTGGATGTGTATGGTATGCTTCCCGTGCGCTCCAGCTTGGAACGCACCGGAAGTGACGCGAGGACTTCCGGTTTGCGTTCCAGCTTGGAGCGCACCGTGCGGTCAATGAGGCCAATCAATCCACTGATGCGCTCCGGCGATGCGCTCCAGCGTGGAACGCATCGGGAGCTTCCGGTGCGCATCTAAAGGGGCAAAATTGAAAAGAAGAGAGATATAAATTAGAGGATCGGATGGGTATCAATGAAGTGAAGGAAATATGTGTAATGAAAAACTATAAATTAGAGGATCGAAATAATCTGGGTCTGATGGGTATAAATGAAATGAAGGAAAAATGTGTGAAATAATCATATATATAAAAATATAAATACATAAACATATATATATATATATACATATATATATATATATATATATATATACTGTGGGGAGTCGCTCTGGTAGACAGCGGTGCGGGTGCAGTTTAGAGGCAAAACAAGGAGTCCAGATTGTGCAACAAACAGTGTTTTATTCACACTTGCACACCAGAAATGAAAAACAGTCTCTTGGTGACAGTTCACACACAACGGAAATAACGTAGCCAAACAAAAACAGTCCAACACAGGTTCAGTCACCTGGGAGGTGTAGGTGCAGGTTCGCACCACGCTGTCGGCCCAGCCGCAGGAGAATCCAGCTTCAGGTAGCCAGGAACAAAATACCTCCTTACTGAGCTCTTTCCTCCTGGACAGAGAACTCCCAGCCCTGTTAGCAGCTCCAGGATAATCACACTCCCCAGACACAGCTGCTGGCTGCGTTTTATATCCAGCCCAAAACATGGACTGGACCGTGGGGAGCAGCCACCCACCCTACTCTTTAGCTGCTCCCAGTAAGAGCCGGCCCGGATCGGCTTTGCAGCCATGCTATTTAACAAAGTCAAACAGCACTAGCTGCTGCAGACAAAAACCCGGCTCTCACCTCACCGAGGCCAGCAACCTCGGTGACACGTACCTGCCATCACATATGACACCTTGCACCTTACCACATACCCCCCTTTGTTCAACCCTGAGGGGTGAACACACGTGAGGCAGTGGACGCGGGACAGGGCATCTGCGTTGCCCTGCAAGCGGCCTGCCCTGTGTTCCACGGAAAACTTGAAATTTTGAAGAGATAGGAACCACCTAGTGACCCGAGCATTCCTCTCCTTGGCCTGACTCATCCATTTGAGGGGGAATGGTCGGTCACCAGACGGAACCTCCTCCCTAACAGGTAGTAGCGGAGAGATTCGAGTGCCCACTTGATAGCCAGGCACTCCCTCTCCACTATACTATACCTGGACTCGGCGGGACTGAACTTACGGCTCAGGAAGACAACGGGATGTTCTTCCCCGTTGACCTCCTGCGACAGTACCGCACCGAGGCCTACCTCCGAGGCGTCGGTCTGTACGACAAACTCCTTGTTGAAGTCGGGTGTCACCAAAACCGGGGACCCACACAGGGCCGACTTCAACGCGGAGAAAGCCTCCTCCGCCTTCTCAATCCAGCTAACCCTCCCAGACTTTCGCCCCTTCAACAGGTCTGTCAATGGCGCTGCTATTGTGGCAAAGTGGGGCACAAACCTCATGTAGTAACCTACAATCCCCAGGAACGACTTTACCTGCCTGGTGGTGACCGGTCGAGGCCAGTTACTGAATGGCCTCTACCTTAGTTACCTGAGGTTTGATGACTCCCGCCCAATTACATATCCCAGATATTTTGTCTCCTCTAACCCTATGGAGCACTTCTTTGGGTTAGCGGTCAGTCCGGCTTTCCTCAGGGCATCCACTACCGCCTGCACCTTGGGTAAATGGCTTTCCCAGTCGGTGCTGTGGATGACTACATCATCCAAGTAGGCCGAGGCGCACCGACGATGGGGTCGCAGCACTATGTCCATTAACCTTTGGAAAGTGGCGGGGCGCCATGCAGGCCAAAGGGTAACACCTTGTAGTGATACAGGCCCTGCGGGTAACAAATGCGGTTTTTCCTTAGCCGACTCCGTTAAGGGTACCTGCCAGTACCCTTTAGTGAGGTCCAGCACAGAAAAATAACGGGCTTGTCCTAAACTTTCAACCAGCTCGTCTACTCGGGGCATGGGATACGCGTCAAACTTGGATACTTCATTTAACTTGCGAAAGTCGTTGCAGAACCGCAACGTCCCATCCGGCTTGGGTATTAGGACTATGGGACTGGCCCACTCACTTTCGACTCCTCAATGACGTCGAAGCTTCAACATTAACTGTACTTCCTCCGCGATGGCCCGTCGCCGAGCCTCGGGTACCCGGTATGGTTTTAACCGGATCTTGGCTTGAGGCTCAGTGACGATGTCATGTTGGATGAGAGACGTGCGGCCAGGGAGGTCCGAGAACACATCCGTGTTCCGACTGATGAACTCCTGACTTCCTGAACTTGTTTGGAAGACAGGCTGTCTGCAATTTTTACCGTGGTTACTGCTTCACAGGCCTCGAACTGTGGGGCTGGACCCTTTCACTCTAGAAGCCCTGGCCGGGGGCTGTGGTCGCCGGCCGTGTCCCTATCTTTCCACGGCTTAAGTAAATTCACGTGGTACACCTGCTCCGGCTTGCGCCGCCTGGCTGGTGTACTTTGTAATTTACTTCCCTACTTTCTCGATCACCTCATAGGGGCCCTGCCACCTAGCTAGGAATTTGCTGTCAAGGGTGGGTACCAGAACCAAAACCCGATCTCCCGGATTGAAGCCCCGTACCCGAGCCTGACGATTATACACCCTACTCTGGGCTTGTTGTGCTGCCTCCATATGCTCCCTGACCAGCAGCAACACCCTTTCTATCCGTTCCTGCATCTGGGTGACATACTCAATGACACTTTTGTGGGGGGACAGGCTGTTGTTCCCATGCTTCCTTGGCGATATCCAACAGGCCCCGAGGGTGTCTGCCATAAAGCAGTTCGAAGGGCGAGAACCCAGTAGAGGCCTGGGGTACCTCTCGCACTGCGAACATGAGATAGGGCAGAAGCAGGTCCCAGTCCTTCCCATCTCTAGACACCACCCTTTTTAACATATTTTTTAGAGTTTGGTTAAACCTCTCAACAAGACCGTCTGTTTGCGGATGGTAAACGGACGTCCGTAACTGCTTTATACGCAACAATTTACACAGTTCCTTCATTACTTTGGACATAAAAGGGGTCCCTTGGTCTGTCAGAACCTCTTTTGGCAGGCCCACACGGGAAAACATCTCCATTAACTCTTTGGCAATGAGCCTAGCTGAGGTATGTCGCAGGGGCACCGCCTCCGGATACCGAGTGGCATAGTCGAGAACTACCAGAATGTGTTGGTGGCCCCTGGCAGACTTTGGTACAGGCCCAATTAAATCCATAGCGATTCGCTCAAACGGTACTTCAATAATTGGCAGAGGTACCAGAGGACTACGGAAATGAGGCTGGGGGCTAGTTATCTGACAGGTTGGACAGGACTTACAATAATTTTCTACCTCCTTGAACACACTGGGCCAATAAAACCGCTGCAGTATGCGGTCCTGGGTTTTCTGCCACCCCAGGTGTCCCCCAAGAACATTATATCAAATGGAAAGAAAATATCACCAGTCCTATGTGAGACGCTGCGAGTCCGTAATGTGTTGTGGGTATTCAACACTATTAACAGTTTTGAGGACAGGATTCAGACCGCGCGTAGGAATCGAAAGTCCCAAAAAGCAGTTCACTTATCCCTCCAGGAAATGCTGAGGTCTGCAGATATCCTGGATATAGATATCCTGCAACTTGTAAAAGATGTACAATAGTGAAGTTCCGTGAGGTTCCTCACCTCTTAATTGCTCAGTTTATACTCACAAAAGTGGCAGGTTTTACAGGCACATCAAGCTGGAGTTGCAACTTCAACCCTTCACAGGATCCGAGGGCACACTCCCACAGTAGCAGATAAAAGGTGTAGTATACGCTCAGGAACCCACCGACTTCAGATGAGGCTTCCTTTCTTTTAAAACACTGCAAACCAGAAGCTCTCCAACCATAGTGAGGATCCGATGGTAACTTCCAAATTTTTTAATATCAATGTACTTACAAACAATTTCTTTAAAATCACATAAAATCAAGCGCTTTGCAATCCTCTCGCCCAACCCGGGTTTCGCTCCCAGAGCTTCGTCAGGGGCTCGCATAGAAAAAAACACCCCCCTTCTTTTTAAACCTGATCTCATTAGTCCCACACCTGGGTATGTTCAGCAAAAACTTCTGCCCTCCTCCCAAGCATGGAACAAGGGCAGGGCGTGCCTGCTAATTAAAATCACATCATTGTAGACCTGTATTCACACACATATAATAAAATCATTTTTTATCTCAAAACAGCTTGTAAGTCAAAAATCCACATTTAAACCGCAAGGTTGCAGTGTATTCAGTTCATATATACAGGTCTACAATGATGTGATTTTAATTAGCAGGCACGCCCTGCCCTTGTTCCATGCTTGGGAGGAGGGCAGAAGTTTTTGCTGAACATACCCAGGTGTGGGACTAATGAGATCAGGTTTAAAAGAAGGGGGGTGTTTTTTCTATGCGAGCCCCTGACGAAGCTCTGGGAGCGAAACCCGGGTTGGGCGAGAGGATTGCAAAACGCTTGATTTTATGTGATTTTAAAGAAATTGTTTGTAAGTACATTGATATTAAAAATTTGGAAGTTACCATCGGATCCTCACTATGGTTGGAGAGCTTCTGGTTTGCAGTGTTTTAAAAGAAAGGAAGCCTCATCTGAAGTCGGTGGGTTCCTGAGCGTATACTACACCTTTTATCTGCTACTGTGGGAGTGTGCCCTCGGATCCTGTGAAGGGTTGAAGTTGCAACTCCAGCTTGATGTGCCTGTAAAACCTGCCACTTTTGTGAGTATAAACTGAGCAATTAAGAGGTGAGGAACCTCACGGAACTTCACTATTGTACATCTTTTACAAGTTGCAGGATATCTATATCCAGGATATCTGCAGACCTCAGCATTTCCTGGAGGGATAAGTGAACTGCTTTTTGGGACTTTCGATTCCTACGCGCGGTCTGAATCCTGTCCTCAGTCCCCCAAGAACATGTTGGTGGGCAAGCTCCATGACGAGCTTGCGATACGCTGTGGGCACCACCAACTGTTCAACAGGTTCACCTCGGACTTGGTTCACCCGATACAACATATCCTGTAGAACAATAAATCGTGGGAACATTAATTCAGCCCCTGGTTTCTGGGGTTTACCATCAATTTCCAGCACATTCTCCCAGGCCCTGGTTAGGGTTTGGTCCCGGTGTTGTGCGGTCCCAAAATTTTCCCCGGAGACATTGAGGTCTGCCAACTCAGGTCCCGGTGGCAAGTCCTCCGTGTCTCCCACCATTACACTCAGTGGGGTTGTCTCCCCTCTACCGCTGGAGCAGTGGTCACCCCTACCGCCGGCCCTTCAGACTCGGGCTCCCAGGGTTCTGGCCTTCCAGCGGTATCAGGCCACTCTACTAGGGTCACCCCTGTCTCGGGTCCCTCAGATACCTTTATTGCCGGCCACAGCGCCGGAAAACCGGGAAGTCCCTCCCAAGTATTAGTTCATGTGGGAGTTTAGTAGCGACAGCCACCTCGTGGGTCCACCTACCAGCCGCTGTGGACAAAGTCACTAGTGCAGTGGGGTAGTCTTTCAGGTCTCCGTGGATGCACAGGACCCCGACTTTACGGCCAGTATACTCCACAGGCCGTACAAGGGCAGCCCTTACCAGGGAGACTAAACTCCCGGAGTCCAGCAGAGCCACCGCCAGCGAATCTCCCACCTCTACCTGACACAGGTGGTTATGGTCTTGCACCTCACGGGTGCCAGTTGCGCACAGCTTCCGTGCATACAAGGAGTGGCGACCCCCATAGTTCACCTCCATCGGCTCATCCCGATGCGGACAGTCGGCCCTGATGTGGCCTGGCTCCTGACACCTCCAGCATACCACGGAGGCGGACTCGCAGGGGGTATCTTCCGTACAGGCCGCTCTGTCGCCGGATGTCGGAACTGGGGCAGAGGCCTCCGGGGTTTGACTGACCCCTTCCCAGCAAGACTCCCCTGCAGGTTTCTGGTGGCCTCGTACCGCTCCACCAGGTCGACCATCTCCAGGGCATTGGTGGGCGATACCTGGCCGACCCAGTGCTGGAGAGGGTAAGGCAAAGCCCTCCAGAAGACATCGGCTAACAGACGGTCGAGCATAGCAGTGGGAGTCAGTATGTCTGGCTGCAGCCATTTTTGCAACCGTTGTAGCAAGTCATAGTATTGTGGCCGGGCGGGTTCAGCCACGTTAAAGTCCCACTGGTGGACACGCTGAGCCCGGACCAAAACATTCACCCCCAGTCTTGCCAGGATCTCACCTTTCACAGTTGGGTAGTCAGCTGCTTGGTCATCTGGGAGGTCAAAAATACTTGCTGGGGTCCAGATGCCAGGAACGGAGCGACGACCTCTGCCCACTGTTCTCGGGTAATTTCTCCCTCACGGCCACCTTCTCGAACACCGCCAGATAGGTCTCCACATCATCCGAGGGGGTCATCTTAGGGATCGCGGCACGGACAGCTTTCCGGGCATCATGGACGCGGTGGGACGCTCCTGCCGCTTGCAACGCCATCACGTGCTGTAGCAGTAGCTGGTTGGTCTCCCGCTGCTGCACGTTAGCCTCTATGAGGGCTTTCACAGCCGCCTCCATTTTGTCGGGGATCACAGGCTGCAACTTTGCCGGCTTAATATAGGACATTCACTTTTTCTCAGCAAAAACAAAGTTCGGCGTTCACGCCAGCCTCACTGCGCATGCCCGCATCCTCCACCAAATGTGGGGAGTCGCTCTGGTAGACAGCGGTGCGGGTGCAGTTTAGAGGCAAAACAAGGAGTCCAGATTGTGCAACAAACAGTGTTTTATTCACACTTGCACACCAGAAATGAAAAACAGTCTCTTGGTGACAGTTCACACACAACGGAAATAACGTAGCCAAACAAAAACAGTCCAACACAGGTTCAGTCACCTGGGAGGTGTAGGTGCAGGTTCGCACCACGCTGTCGGCCCAGCCGCAGGAGAATCCAGCTTCAGGTAGCCAGGAACAAAATACCTCCTTACTGAGCTCTTTCCTCCTGGACAGAGAACTCCCAGCCCTGTTAGCAGCTCCAGGATAATCACACTCCCCAGACACAGCTGCTGGCTGCGTTTTATATCCAGCCCAAAACATGGACTGGACCGTGGGGAGCAGCCACCCACCCTACTCTTTAGCTGCTCCCAGTAAGAGCCGGCCCGGATCGGCTTTGCAGCCATGCTATTTAACAAAGTCAAACAGCACTAGCTGCTGCAGACAAAAACCCGGCTCTCACCTCACCGAGGCCAGCAACCTCGGTGACACGTACCTGCCATCACATATGACACCTTGCACCTTACCACAATACATATAAAAATATATAAATATAAATATATAAACACATAAAAATATGGATTGTTGATAAATATGTCAGGTCACATGATCTTAATCAAAGGAAAATACTGAAATGGGATAAAAACTGAAGTGAGAGTAAAAACGGAAGGGGGAAAAGGAGTATGTATATATAATATATAGTATAGTATATGTAGAGGGTAAACTATACTCATAGGGATAATATATGGTTAGGAGGACATCCATTTGGTGAAAAACATTTAACTAGACCCGGAACTGAATCTGATGGGATATTAACAGTACTCATAACCAGTATTAGATAATAACCTATGAGCACGGGCAGATACAAATATAAATCTAAATATAAGACCATGCTTAAAAATACATACGAAATACATAATTCAATAGATTCGATGTTAAAAATGTACATGTTTAAAAAAATATTAAGATATCAAAGAGATATTATATATTCTAATGAATATTATAAATAAACATGTAAGTTGCGATAAAGAGAAATCAACATGCGTAAAAAATTATTCAAATAAAAATTACTAAAAAATCGAATATAGAAATCAATTTTATCAATGGGTTAGTAGTTGGATTATTCAAGGCATTCGTTTAGCCCAAAGGGTGCTAACGTATTGAGAGTAAAAATCCAGAACATCTCTTTTTGGCATAATTCTTGGTATGTTGAAGAAACCATTTCGATAGGAGTAACTTTGAGATCTTCAGTTAAGCCTTTATGATGTTCTGAAAAATGGCGTGATACGCTATGTGTAGGGATTTTCCTATTAATATTAGAGCGATGTTCACACATCCGATCTCTAAGTGTTTGGGTTGTCCTACCGACATATTTGAGGCCGCAGCTACAGCTTAACAGATAAATCACATTTCTAGACCCGCAATTAAGTTCTTGTTTGTAGTGCCATAGGTCAGCTCCGTTTTCTAGTTCAATTACTTTGGTGCCATGAGTTAACATTCTGCAGCACTTGCATTTTTTAATGCCACATCTGAAAGCCCCTTTTCTAATATTGCTTATTTTTGTTGTTTTTATTGTTGCCAGTGGTTGTGTTGAGAATTTGGGGCACGAAGGGGCTAAGATATTTTTGAGGGTACTGGCTCTCCGGAAGGTAATGCCTGGTTGTTTTGGAAGGATGTTCCTCAGGATAGGGTCCTTTATGAGAATACCCCAATGTTTCGAAAGTAGTTTTCTGAATTATTGAATTATGTATTTCGTATGTATTTTTAGGCATGGTCATATATTTATATTTATATTTATATTTGTACCTGCCCGTGCTCATAGGTTATTATCTAATACTGGTTATGAGTACTGTTAATATCCCATCAGATTCAGTTCCGGGTCTAGTTAAATGCTTTTCACCAAATGGATGTCCTCCTAACCATATATTATCCCTATGAGTATAGTTTACCCTCTACATATAGTATACTATATATTATATATACATACTCCTTTTCCCCCTACCGTTTTTACTCTCACTTCAGTTTTTATCCCATTTCAGTATTTTCCTTTGATTAAGATCATGTGACCTGACATAGTTATCAACAATCCATATTTTTATGTGTTTATATATTTATATTTATATATTTATATATATATATATATATATATACATCAAGAAAAAGAAGGACAGCACTCCAACGTAGTAAAAATAGTGGATTTATTCACCCATGCGGTGCAAAAAACGCGACGTTTCGGCTCAGCAATAGAGCCTTTTTCAAGCAAGGAACAATGGTGAAGACCAAACTTAAATAGTGCAAACAGTGTAACATCGGCAGACATGATTGGTGAAGCAATTCTCAAACATGATTGGTGAATAGATACGTCATTCCTGTGACATCATAGTTGCTAATATAAACAACATCTTGGTTACCATAAATACCTGTGTATTACAATTCATTGTGCATAATATCAAGTGACACGTGAAACATCTTATCTTTGTGCATTACATATATCCCAAAATGAACAATAGTAGCGAAGAACAGCATCAAAAATACCGATCGGGTGCGGGGTCCGTGTCATCCGATACATCACTACGTGACATTTACACATGGTGTTCGCTTGTATCAACAGGAAATATCATTCCACAGAATCGCGCATGTCTAATGACCCATCCGGATCAAAAGCGCCATATTGGTGAAGGGCAGCAGCGTGAGCGACCCGCGCATGCGCGGTGTCATAGAGCCTTGCAGGATCTCCATGTTTGTGAATGGCACCTTTCCCATATTCAATGGGATAGCGGATCTCGCATCAGGTACAAAGTAGTGGGGGTGTCGAGGGGGACTATCCCCAATCAAGGAGCTGAAACCCTCGATCCGTCGCTCATCTACCACCCCGGTGGGCAGTGTCAGCTCCCCACCGGATAATAGCGGACGAGAGACACCTCCCCCACACTATAGACCTCAATTCTGGGGAACTCCCTACTACATGCCAAATCTTATCCATGGAAAAAAATCCTGATAATGTTGTCAGCCCCTCGCCCTAAAAGAGAAAAAAATTCTCATAACATATATTGATACAATCGAATCATATTGACGAACTGGACCCTAAACCGCATCCGATGGATATATAGATGGTTCTTCAACATTGCTTCATCCCTTCATACGTGTATACTGTGAAGAAAAGAAAAACTAAAATCAATAAATAAAATTGGCTTATAATTTCAGATAGATATACAGAGTAAATCTCTTTGCACTATTATATGTTCCATACGTCCTGCTAACGTTCAGAAGGAGTATCACAGCAGCTGCAAATGTACAGGAGGTGCAACCCCCCTTTTTTAACAATAGAAATTGGGATTATAATCAACATTCAACCCTTTGGGTTTCAGACAGTCCAATTTGAAGATCCATTGGGCTTCTCTTCTTTTTAACAGTAATGATCTATTCCCCCCTCGCCTTGGCGGGGGGATGCAATCCACAACCCAGCATTTGAGATCTCGTTCAGAGTGTCCCAAATCTGTGAAGTGTTTTGCCACAGGTAAGTCCTTACGTTTTTGTCTAATAGAGAACCTATGATTATTGAGCCGTGTCTTCAAATCAGTTGACGTCTCCCCTACATAGATTAAACCACAAGGGCAAGATAACACATAAATAACAAAATTAGAATCACAGGTCAGGTAATGTTTAATGGGAAAACTCTCTCCAGTGCCCGGATGTACAAAAGATGTACCCTTACAGATATACCAGCAATTAACACAGTGCAGACAGGGAAACACCCCAGGCTGCGCTGTGTTAAAGTACGTTGTCTACCTTTATGTGATGAGCCGATGTCCGCTCTCACTAACTGGTCTCTCAGACTTCTTGAGCGATGATAGGCAAATAGTGGGGGTGACTTAAACACCGATATCTTAGTTAAACCACTGAACATACCCCAATGTCTATTGATGATGTTTTTGATATTGACACTATGTTCATTGTATGTGGAGACAAATGGAATCCTCTCCTTTTTCTGTATTGGACCCCTTCTTCTCAAGGTCTCCTCTCTGTCTATAGCTTTGACTTTATCGGCCTGAGTCTGTAACAGTCCCCTAGGATAACCACGTCTCTGGAATCTTGAGACCATGGTGTCTAACGTCACCGACAGTTCCTCGGGGTCGGCTACAATTCTCCTAGCCCGGAGAAACTGAGAGTGAGGGAGATGTCTGATTAAATGTTTGGGATGACTACTGTCAAAACGCAGGAGAGTGTTCCTGTCAGTGGGTTTCGTGAACAATGTGGTGGACAATTTTCTTTCATGCAGTCTGACAGTAGTATCCAGAAACTGCAGCTCACTGGTGGAATAGACCAACGTGAACTGCAGTTCCCTGTTCACCCCGTTTAACATGGTCTGGAAGTCAAGCAATTCTGTGATGCCACCTGTCCAAACGAGGAAATGTCGTCTATGTATCTCCACCACCCCAGGACATGTCTGTAGTGGTGGGACACATAGACCACATCCTCCTCGAACCGTCGCATAAAAATATTAGCATATGTAGGTGCGGCATGTGACCCCATGGCCACCCCGCGCTTCTGGTTATAGAAAACATCCTGGAAGAGAAAATAATTCTCCCTTAGGACAATGTTCAACAGTGAAATCAAAAATTCACTTGCAGGCGTAGAGAAGGAAGACAGTTCTAGCATATGTTTGATGGTAGCAATATCCAAATCATGGTCAATCGAGGTATATAACGAAACTATGTCAAAAGAAGCCAAAATAACATTATCACAACCGTGTACATCCATTTGGTCCAATTTTAGTAGGAAGTCACAGAAGGCACGAATCGACTACGACACAACAAAACACGGACTCAGAAAACAACTGTGAACAAGAAGAAATGACCGTCATCAATTTATCCTCTACTGTTTTAACTCCATCACAAGTGAGTGTTCTATCTAAAGGACTTTCTTTTTGTCCCAATTCTATCCAAAACTGGTTTGACTTAGATTGTGATTTGGCCAATTTTTTTCGTAGGATTAAGTTGAAAATTTTGTACAACGATAAGGTACAGACAGAGCATACGCAAGTGAGTGAACTCTCCATGCGTAGGCTAGGTCTGTCACACCATAGCAGTTTCACACCTGTGATACATGATTCTGCGGTTGATTCATTTGTTGCGGCTCTGCAGACTGATATAAAACAGTATAGACTCACTTGTACTGAGACCCGGTTTCGACATCCTAATGTAACGACAGATGAAATAGAGGCATTGGCACAAATTTGGAATAATCAGGCTCTGACTGTAAAACCCGCTGGTAAGGGCGGGGCAGTGGTGATACTTGATACGGACAAATACGTGGCGGAGATTAGACGTCAGCTAAGTGACACCGATGTTTATGGTGTGATTGACACTGACCCTAAGTTCCGCATAGCTAAATTAATACAACACTGCCTGATGGAAGCTTTGACAGCAGGTATTATTGATGATGACTTATATTCTTTCCTCACGGTGGCTCATCCAATCACACCAGTGTTTTATATATTACCTAAGGTGCATAAGTCTTTGGTAGATCCACCTGGCCGCCCAATTGTGGCTGGTACAGACTCAATCTTCAGCACCATTGCTATGTTTTTGGATAAAATATTACGGTCCTTTTCAGTGGGGGCGTCATCCTTTATACAGGACACAACTGACTTCCTACTAAAATTGGACCAAATGGATGTACACGGTTGTGATAATGTTATTTTGGCTTCTTTTGACATAGTTTCGTTATATACCTCGATTGACCATGATTTGGATATTGCTACCATCAAACATATGCTAGAACTGTCTTCCTTCTCTACGCCTGCAAGTGAATTTTTGATTTCACTGTTGAACATTGTCCTAAGGGAGAATTATTTTCTCTTCCAGGATGTTTTCTATAACCAGAAGCGCGGGGTGGCCATGGGGTCACATGCCGCACCTACATATGCTAATATTTTTATGCGACGGTTCGAGGAGGATGTGGTCTATGTGTCCCACCACTACAGACATGTCCTGTCGTGGAGATACATAGACGACATCTTCACAGAATTGCTTGACTTCCAGACCATGTTAAACGGGGTGAACAGGGAACTGCAGTTCACGTTGGTCTATTCCACCAGTGAGCTGCAGTTTCTGGATACTACTGTCAGACTGCATGAAAGAAAATTGTCCACCACATTGTTCACGAAACCCACTGACAGGAACACTCTCCTGCGTTTTGACAGTAGTCATCCCAAACATTTAATCAGACATCTCCCTCACTCTCAGTTTCTCCGGGCTAGGAGAATTGTAACCGACCCCGAGGAACTGTCGGTGACGTTAGACACCATGGTCTGAAGATTCCAGAGACGTGGTTATCCTAGGGGACTGTTACAGACTCAGGCCGATAAAGTCAAAGCTATAGACAGAGAGGAGACCTTGAGAAGAAGGGGTCCAATACAGAAAAAGGAGAGGATTCCATTTGTCTCCACATACAATGAACATAGTGTCAATATCAAAAACATCATCAATAGACATTGGGGTATGTTCAGTGGTTTAACTAAGATATCGGTGTTTAAGTCACCCCCACTATTTGCCTATCATCGCTCAAGAAGTCTGAGAGACCAGTTAGTGAGAGCGGACATCGGCTCATCACATAAAGGTAGACAACGTACTTTAACACAGCGCAGCCTGGGGTGTTTCCCCTGTCTGCACTGTGTTAATTGCAGGTATATCTGTAAGGGTACATCTTTTGTACATCCGGGCACTGGAGAGAGTTTTCCCATTAAACATTACCTGACCTGTGATTCTAATTTTGTTATTTATGTGTTATCTTGCCCTTGTGGTTTAATCTATGTAGGGGAGACGTCAACTGATTTGAAGACACGGCTCAATAATCATAGGTTCTCTATTAGACAAAAACGTAAGGACTTACCTGTGGCAAAACACTTCACAGATTTGGGACACTCTGAACGAGATCTCAAATGCTGGGTTGTGGATTGCATCCCCGCCAAGGCGAGGGGGAATAGATCATTACTGTTAAAAGAAGAGAAGCCCAATGGATCTTCAAATTGGCTTGTCTGAAACCCAAAGGGTTGAATGTTGATTATAATCCCAATTTCTATTGTTAAAAAGGGGGTTGCACCTCCTGTACATTTGCAGCTGCTGTGATACTCCTTCTGAACGTTAGCAGGACGTATGGAACATATAATAGTGCAAAGAGATTTACTCTGTATATCTATCTGAAATTATAAGCCAATTTTATTTATTGATTTTAGTTTTTCTTTTCTTCACAGTATACACGTATGAAGGGATGAAGCAATGTTGAAGAACCATCTATATATCCATCGGATGCGGTTTAGGGTCCAGTTCGTCAATATGATTCGATTGTATCAATATATGTTATGAGAATTTTTTTCTCTTTTAGGGCGAGGGGCTGACAACATTATCAGGATTTTTTTCCATGGATAAGATTTGGCATGTAGTAGGGAGTTCCCCAGAAGTGAGGTCTATAGTGTGGGGGAGGTGTCTCTCGTCCGCTATTATCCGGTGGGGAGCTGACACTGCCCACCGGGGTGGTAGATGAGCGACGGATCGAGGGTTTCAGCTCCTTGATTGGGGATAGTCCCCCTCGACACCCCCACTACTTTGTACCTGATGCGAGATCCGCTATCCCATTGAATATGGGAAAGGTGCCATTCACAAACATGGAGATCCTGCAAGGCTCTATGACACCGCGCATGCGCGGGTCGCTCACGCTGCTGCCCTTCACCAATATGGCGCTTTTGATCCGGATGGGTCATTAGACATGCGCGATTCTGTGGAATGATATTTCCTGTTGATACAAGCGAACACCATGTGTGAATGTCACGTGGTGATGTATCGGATGACACGGACCCCGCACCCGATCGGTATTTTTGATGCTGTTCTTCGCTACTATTGTTCATTTTGGGATATATGTAATGCACAAAGATAAGATGTTTCACGTGTCACTTGATATTATGCACAATGAATTGTAATACACAGGTATTTATGGTAACCAAGATGTTGTTTATATTAGCATTTAGCAACTATGATGTCACAGGAATGACGTATCTATTCACCAATCATGTTTGAGAATTGCTTCACCAATCATGTCTGCCGATGTTACACTGTTTGCACTATTTAAGTTTGGTCTTCACCATTGTTCCTTGCTTGAAAAAGGCTCTATTGCTGAGCCGAAACGTCGCGTTTTTTGCACCACATGGGTGAATAAATCCACTATTTTTACTACGTTGGAGTGCTGTCCTTCTTTTTCTTGATGCATATCGGGTAAGGAGCTTATACCCTTTGGACATAGCACCTGCTATTGTTATCCGTGTATGAACGTTACTTCAGTGCCGCCATTTTTCTTCTGAATATATATATATATATATATATATATATTTTATGTATTTATATTTTTATATATATGATTATTTCACACATTTTTCCTTCATTTCATTTATACCCATCAGACCCAGATTATTCCGATCCTCTAATTTATAGTTCTTCATTACACATATTTCCTTCACTTCATTGATACCCATCCGTTCCTCGAATTTATATCTCTCTTCTATTCAACTTTGCCCCTTTAGATGCGCACCGGAAGCTTCTGATGCGTTCCACGCAGGAGCGCATCGCCGGAGAGCATCAGTGGATTGATTGTCCTCATTGACCGCACGGTGCGCTCCAAGCTGGAACGCAAACCGGAAGTCCTCGCGTCACTTCCGGTGCGTTCCAAACTGGAGCGCACCGGGAAGCATACCATATACATCCACCCATCTCCGGCTTTCATATTCATATTTATACATTATTTTGCTCCAATACTCCCCTAGGATACAACTATGGATCTATGTATTTATGTCTACTTGTATTTTGATAAGTTTTTTAAGATTTATACATCGATCACCGGAAGTGACGTCACTGGGACCGGAAGTGACGCCCTCCGGTGTTCTTTTGGCGCTTTTTTGTGTTTAAATTTACCTGCTGACAGTTTCTTTATTATGCTCCTGATGAAGGGGTCTTGTTACATGACCCCGAAACGCGTTGAGCTCCTCCTCCCCACACCCTGGCGATTTTATTAAAGGAAAGGTTCAAGAAGTCCTTTCTGAGATTCCTAGAGGCGACCCAGGCGCAGGAGGTGTTAATGTAGGTGTATTGAGTTTATCCTACATTACCCTCCTGGGTGAAGTGAGTTTAAACCTGATTTTATTATTTTATTATTTGTTGATTTTATTATGCACCAATGATGTTCCGATTTTACTTATAACCGCACTCATAGCTTCAAATAATGTAAGTGTCTCATATGACGGATTGGCGCCTTCAAAGTGGTCCTTTACAGTGTACACGCACTACTCCAGTCGTGTGTACTCTGCTCCTTTTTTCTTGCTTAACTCATTTTTATGAACGTCAGCTTGTCCACGTTGGCTGTGGACAGGCGGCTGCGTTTGTCAGTAATGACGCCCCCTGCCGTGCTGAATACACGTTCAGACAAAACGCTGGCCGCCGGGCAGGCCAGCACCTCCAAGGCATAAAATGCTAACTCTGGCCACGTGGACAATTTGGAGACCCAGAAGTTGAATGGGGCCGAACCATCAGTCAGTACGTGGAGGGGTGTGCAGATGTACTGTTCAACCATGTTAGTGAAATGCTGCCTCCTGCTAATACGTTCCGTATCAGGTGGTGGTGCAGTTAGCTGTGGCGTAAAGACAAAACATTTCAACATTTCTGCCATGCTAACCCTGCCCTCAGAGGAGCTGGCCGTGAAACAGCTGCGTTGGTGACCTCTTGCTCCTCCTCTGCCTTCACCTTGGGCTTCCACCTGTTCCCCTGTGACATTTGGGAATGCTCTCAGGAGTGCATCTACCAGCGTGCTCTTGTACTTGCGCATCTTCCTATCACGATCCAGTGCAGGAAGTAAGGTGGGCACATTGTCTTTGTACCGGGTATCCAGCAGGGTGGCAACCCAGTAGTCCGCACACATTAAAATGTGGGCAACTCTGCTGTCGTTGCGCAGGCACTGCAGCATGTAGTCGCTCATGTGTGCCAGGCTCCCCAGAGGTAAGGATAAGCTGTCCTCTGTGGGAGGTGTATCGTCATCGTCCTCTGTATCCCCCCAGCCACGCACCAGTGATGGGACTGAGCTGTGGCGGGTCCCACTCCGCTGTTAACCTGCTTCATCCTCATCCTCCTCCTCCACCTCCTCCTCATCCTCCAGTAGTGGGCCCTGGCTGGCCACATTTGTACCTGGCCTCTGCTGTTGCAAAAAACCTCCCTCTGAGCCACTTCTAACAGACTGGCCTGAAAGTGCTAAAAATGACCCCTCATCCCCTCCTCCTGTGCCACCTCCTCTTCCATCATCGCCCTAAGCGTTTTCTCAAGGAGACCTAGAAGTGGTTTTGTAACGCTGATAACGGTGTCATCGCCACTGGCCATTTTGGTGGAGTAGTCATAACAGCGCAACAGGGCACACAGGTCTCGCATGGAGGCCCAATCATTGGTGGTGAAGTGGTGCTGCAGCATGTGCAAGGTGGAGTTCCACCTGGTGGGCATGTCGCATTTGAGGCGGTGAGCGGTAAGGCCGAAGTTCCGCTGTAGCGCAGACAGGCGAGCAGCGGCAGGATGTGAATGACGAAGTGCGCACAGAGGGCCCGCACTTTATGCAGCAGCTCTGACATGTCGGGATAGTTTAGAATGAACTTCTGCGCCACCAAATTCAGCACATGCGACAGGCAAGGGATGTGCATCAAAATGGCTAGTCCCAGAGCTGTGACGAGATTTCGCCCATTATCGCACACCACCAGGCCGGGCTTGAGGCCCATCAGCAGAAACCACTCGTCGGTCTTTTGTTCAATACCCCGCCACAACTCCTGCGCGGTGTGGGGCCTGTCCCCCAAACATATGAGTTTCAGAATGGCCTGCTAACGTTTACACCGGGCTGTGGTGAAGTTGGTGGTGAAGGTGTGTGGCTGACTGGATGAGCTTGTGGAAGCAGAGTGGGAGGAAGCCGAGTAGGAGGAGGAGGCTACAGGAGGCAAAGAATGATGCCCTGCGATCCTTGGCGGCGGAAGGACATGCGCCAAGGAACTCTCCGCCTGGGGCCCAGCCGCCACTACATTTACCCAGTGTGCAGTTAGGGAGATATAGCGTCCCTGTCCGTGCGTACTGGTCCACGTATCTGTGGTTAGGTGGACCTTGCCACAGATGGCATTGCGCAGTGCACACTTGATTTTATCGGATACTTGGTTGTGCAGGGAAGGCACGGCTGTCTTGGATAAGTAGTGGTGGCTGGGAACAACATACTGTGGGACAACCATGGCCATCAGTTGATTGAAGCTGTCTGTGTCCACCAGCCTGAATGACAGCATTTCAAAGGCCAGCAGTTTAGAAATGATGGCATTCAGGACCAGGGCTCGAGGGTGGCTAGGTTTGAATTTACGTTTTCTCTCCAAGGTTTGTGAGATGAGAGCTGAACGCTGCCGTGTGACATGGTTGAGATGCTTGGTAACGCAGGTGGTGGTGTCGGTGGCACATCCTCTGTTTGGTGAGCGGCAGGTGCCAATATTCCTCCCGAGGCGGAGGAAGAGGCGGAGGAAGCAGCAGAAGAGGGAGCAGGGGGAGCCTGAGTGAGTTCCTTGTTTTTAAGTTGTTTACTCCACTGCAGTTCATGCTTTGCATGTAGATGCCTGGTCATGCAGGCTTTGCTAAGGTTCAGAACGTTAATGCCTCGCTTTAGGCTCTGATGGCACAGCATGCAAACCACTCGGGTCTTGTCACCAGCACATTGTTTAAAGAAGTGCCATGCTAGGGAACTCCTTGAAGCTGCCTTTGGGGTGCTTGGGCCCTGGTGGCGGTGGCCAGTAGCAGGCGAACTCTCTTGGCGGCGGCTGTTCTGCTTTTGCCTCCTGCTCCCTCTTTTGCTACGCTGTTGGCTCGGTCTCACCACTGCCTCTTCCTCTGAACTATGAAAGTCAGTGGCACGACCTTCATTCCATGTGGGGTCTAGGACCTCATCGTCCCCTGCATCGTCTTCCACATAGTCTTCCTCCCTGACCTCCTGTTCTGTCTGCACACTGCAAAAAGAAGCAGCAGTTGGCACCTGTGTTTCATCATCATCAGAGACGTGCGGACTCCGATGAGGTGGTATTCCCATGTCCTCATCATCAAACATAAGTGGTTGTGCATCAGTGCATTCTATGTCTTCCACCACTGGGGAAGGGCTAGGTGGATTCCCTTGGGAAACCCTGCCAGCAGAGTCTTCAAACAGCATAAGAGACTGCTGCATAACTTGAGGCTCAGACAGTTTCCCTGATATGCATGGGGGTGATGTGACAGACTGATGGGCTTGGTTTTCAGGCGCCATCTGTGCGCTTTCTGCAGAAGACTGGGTGGGAGATAATGTTGTGAACATGCTGGATCCACTGTCGGCCACCCAATTGACTAGCGCCTGTACCTGCTCAGGCCTTACCATCCTTAGAACGGCATTAAGCCCCACCAAATATCGCTGTAAATTCTGGCGGGTACTGGAGCCTGAGATAGTTGGTTCACTAGGACGTGTGGCTGTGGCAGAAAGGCCACGTCCTCTCCCAGCACCAGAGGGTCCACTAACAGCACCACGACCGCGTCCGCGTCCCTTACTAGATGTTTTCCTCATTGTTACCGTTCACCAAGCACCACAATAAGAAAAATAATTTTTGGCCCAATGTATTGATTTCAGATTCAGGCCTTTTTTTACAGGCACCTAACACTATCTGCCTATTTATTTATGTACCGTATTTCACTAATCCAGGCACAGCAGTAACCACAGATTTAAGGGAATATCAATTGTAGGCCTAGTATTTAGGCCCTGGATGAAAGATATCCTTTTATGGACAGATTTACACTTGGAGATGCACAGTGGCGTGTGAAAAAATATGTAGGATTATGCCTTCAGCAATTGTATTTTAACACTTTGTGTAATATACCCTTTAACGGACAGAAATACAATGGGAGATGCATGGTAGTGAAGTTATTGAGGATGACCCTCTCAGCACTTGTATATACACCTTGAGTGTAATATACCCTTTTACAGACAGATTAACACTTGGCCTGGAACAGCTGGAACCCCAGATTCAGGGTATTGCTATATTGGCAAGTGAATTTCACCCCAGAACAAAATCTATCCTTTGACGGATACTATTAAACTTGTCCAGTCACAGCTGGAACACCAGATTTACTGTATTTCTATTTTGGCGACTGAATTTCACCCCAGAAAAAAAAAATTATATATCCTTTGGCGGACACTATAAAAATTGGCCAGCCACAGCTGAAACCACTGATTTATGGTATTGCTATTTTGGCAATTGAATTTCACCCCAGATCAAAATATATCTTTTGCCGGACACTATTAAACTTGGCCAGCCACTGCCGGGACACCAGATTTGCTGTATTTCTATTTTTGCTACTGACTTTCACCCCAGAAAATAATATATCCTTTGACGGACACCAGGGAAATTGTCCAGTCACAGCTGGAACACCAGATTCAGGGTATTGCTATTTTGGCAATTGAGTTTTACCCGAGAACAAAATATATCCTTTGCAGGACACTATTAAACTTGGCCAGCCATAGCTGAAACCACTGATTTATGGTATTTCTATTTTTGCTACTGACTTTCACCCCAGAGCAAAATACACCCTTTTACGGACAGATTTAAACTAGGCCTGCAACAGCTGGAACACCAGATTCAGGGTATTGCTATTTTGGCAATTGAATTTCACCCAAGAAAAAAAGATATCCTTTGCTGCACACTATTAAACTTGGCCAGCCACAGCTGAAACCACTGATTTATGGTATTTCTATTTTTGCTACTGACTTTCACCTCAGAACAAAATACACCCTTTTACGGACAGATTTAAACTAGGCCTGCAACAGCTGGAACACCAGATTCAGGGTATTGCTATTTTGGCAATTGAATTTCACCCAAGAAAAAAATATATCCTTTGCTGTACACTATTAAACTTGGCCAGCCACAGCTGAAACCACTGATTTATGGTATTGCTATTTTGGCAATTGAATTTCACCCCAGAAAAAATATATATCCTTTGCCGTACACTATTAAACTTGGCCAGCCACAGCTGAAACCACTGATTTATGGTATTGCTATTTTGGCAATTGAATTTCACCACAGAAAATAATCTTTCTTTTGCCAGACAGCAGACAGTATTACACTTGGCTAGCCACAGCTGGAACACCAGATTTAGGGGATTGCTATTTTGGCAATTGAATTTAACCCCTTAATAAAATATAGAAATTTCTATCCTGAGTTTCTAGGGGTGACAATAGGCATAGCCAAGCCCCTGATATAGGATATAGCAAAAAAAATAAAATAGGATTGATGGATTGATGGACTTGGTGGCACAAAATCGCCGCTGATCACCCCAGAAAAAAGTGACAGAAAAATTGTCTGTGCAGACTAAAAAACAGTGAGCAATTAACTAACAGAAGTTGAATGATTCACAGCTCTAGATCGATCACTTCATTAGGTGCTTTTGCTGACTTTTCCCGGCCTAATCTCGCCCTCACAGAAGCTGCGTCCTCTCCCTACACTAATCAGAGCAGTGTGACCTGCGGCGCTACGTGACTCCAGCTTAAATAGAGGCTGGGTCACATGCTGCACTTGACCAATCACAGCTATTCTATTAGTAAGCATGGCTGTGATGGATTCTTAGGGCAAGAAGTAAAACGCTAGCTGATTGGCTGCTGTGCAGCCCTTCAGAAATTGGGAAAAAATCGCAAAACAATGGACCCGAACCAGAAATTGTTTGAAAATGTTCGGGTCCGGGTCCCGAACACCCCAAAATTCAGTACGAACCCGAACTATGCTCGAACTGTTCGCTCAACACTAGTCAGAACTGCATTCGTATGAATATGTGATGATATACTGTATGGAGCTGGGTCCTGTCACTCACTGCTCAGCTCCCCGCGCTTCTCCCCTACTTCAGGCCAGCTGCGCTCTGAATGGTGAAGCAGGAAGAATTCTCCCCAGTCCACCATTAAGCTTGCAGGTACAGATCATGCTGCCGGCCTGTGTTGGCAGAGCTTGCAGCCCAGTAATCTGCAGAAGCTCTGCCCACACAGCGCTGCAGAGCGATCTGTGCCTGCAGGGAAAGCAGGACTGTGAGCTTCAGGAACAGGACAAGGTGAGTAGTTAATGTATTTTTTGTGTTTAATACAGAGGGGTCACAGAGGACTTTATTACTATGGAGTGGGCACAGAGGACTTTATTACTATGGAGGGGGCACAGAGGTCTTTATTACTCTGAAGGGGGCACAGAGGACTTTAGTACTATGGAGGGGGCACAGAGGGCATTTCTATTATGGAGGGGGCACAGAGGGCATTACTACTCTGGAGGGGGCACAGAGGGCATTTCTACTATGGAGGGGGCACAGAGGGCATTACTACTCTGGAGGGGGCACAGAGGGCAATACTAATATGTAGGCACAATGGGCATTTCTACTATGGAGGGGGCACAGAGCCAGAGGGCATTACTACAATGAAGGGGGCTCAGTGGGCATTATTACTGGGAAGGGGGCACAATGGGGATTTCTACTATGAAGGGGGCACAATGAGGATTATTACTAGGAAGGAGGCACAATGGGGATTATTACTATGAAGGGGGCACAATGGGGATTATTATTGTGAAGGCAGCACAGATAGGGCATTACAACTGTGAAAGGGGCACAGAGAGGGCATAACTGCTGTGAGAGGGCATAATGTGGGCATAACTATTGCGAGGGGCACACATCTGTAGAACACTACTATGAAGGTTGTACAATGAGGGCAATACTACTGTGAGGGGGTATCATTTTTTTAAAAGTATTTGGGGGTGAGGGTTCCAGAGAAAGGACCCACCCTCGGTGCCAAACACCGTAGGTGCGCCACTGAGACAGGGAACTATTTGCTCCCCGCTCCACCATTGAGACACCATCCCTCCACAGTAGCAGCAGCACAAGGTTCTCACACATCGTCCTGCCGATCTGTGTAGGAGGAAGAGCAGAGAAGGCTGGGAATCCTCTGCTCTTTCTAAACAGCAGCGCAATGTGTCACACTATCCTGCTGCTGCTGATGGGGAGCGCAGATCATGAGAGGAACCAGGTGATTAAGACGAGGAGTATTTATTGTTTGTTTTTTTCACTTCCTGTGAAGGGGGCACATCTGGGCATAACCACTGTGAAGAGAGCACTTGGGCACATATCTTGGCATATCCACCGTAAGAGGGCACATATCTTGGCATATCTACTGTAAAGAGGGTACACATGTTGGCATATCAACTGTGAGGGGGCACATATTTTGGCATATCTACTGTGAAGGGGGCACATTGTGCCTCCTTTACAGTAGTGATGCTCACATTGTGCCCCTCTTAAAGTAGAAATGCCCACACTGTGCCCCCCTCACTGTAGTAATGCCCACATTGTACCCTCCCTCCCAGTAAAAATAATTAATAAAGTAAAAAAACAAATGATCACTTGTTTCCCTGATTAATCACATGCAGCATTTCACAGCAGCATCACAACACGGTCACACGCACATCACTCTGCTGGCTGTGTAGGAGGCTGACTCCCAGCCTGCGCTACTCATCCCACACAACCTTCACCGAGATCTATGGCCTGTTGGGGAACACCGGAGCTCAGCAGAACAGTTTATTAGTGGTGTGCACCATTATTTTGGCACCAAATACTGATGTACACATTAAGCCAGCCAAGAAACGATGTAAAGAAGAGAAAAGTGTTTTAAATGGTTAGCAATTTTTATATTTTTTCATTGTGTGCCATTGTGACAGGACAGTACTAATATATCTACCCCAATGTCTAATTTATGGCACTCAACAAAGAGGGGCATTGAAATAAGTGTACATCTAAATAAGTGTACATAAGTGTACATCTAGCAAACGAGAAAAACAATAACATCAGATATACATTTTATTATACCGTAGCATGAAAATTATTTGGGCACTCCTGATTAAAATTACTGTTACTATGAACAGTAAAGCCAGTTGAGAATGAAATGATCTCCAAAAGGCATAAAGTTATAGATGACACATTCCTTTTTGTATTTTAAGCAAAAATGTTTTTTTTTTTTTTTTTTCATTTTTTACATTTTCAAAATAACAGCACAAGGTTTTACCATGGCCCTCACAGTCCTCTGATCTGATCATCATTGAAAATCTGTGGATGGACCTCAAAAGAGCAGTTAATGCAAGACAGGCCAGGAATTTCACAGAATTGGGAGACTTTTGCAAGGAAGAATGGATGAAAATGAAAATTAAGATGAAATTCCCTCAAACTTGATACTTGACAATGGGGATGCAACTAGGTACTAACCATGCAGGGTTTTGCATTAGGCCCTTTTCTTTCTTTTTATATTTTGGAAATGTAATAGATAAAAATACAAAATTGTTTTAGCTTAGAATGCAATGTCAAAAATTAAAATCTTTCAAGACCAAGCCATTTTTCACCACGTCTTTTGCAAATCTGACATTTGTCATACCATTCTGATGTTGTTTTCTCGTGACACATTTTACTTCATGATAGTCATAAATTTGAGTCACTATATTTCACCTTTATTTATGAAAAAATCCCAAATTTACCAAATATTTAGAAAAATTAGCAATTTTTTTAATTTCAATTTCTCTGCTTTTAAAACAGAAAGTGATACCTCACAAAATATTTATTACGTAACATTCCCCATATGTCTAATTTATGTTGGCATCATTTTGTAAATGCAATTTAAATTTTTTAGGATGTTAGAAGGATTAGAATTTTATAAGCAGTTCTTAAAATTTTTAAGAAAATTTCCAAAACCCACTTTTTAAGGACCAGTTCAGGTCTGAAGTAACTTTGTGGGGCTTACATAGTGTAAACCCCCCATAAATGACACCATTGCAGAAACCACACACCTCAAGTTACTCAAAACTGATTTTACAAACTTTGGTAACCCTTTAGGTGCTCTACAAGAATTAACTGAAAATGGAGATGAGATTTCTAAATTTCACGTTTTTGGCAGATTTTCCATTTTAATCCATTTTTTTCTTTAACACACCGAGGGTTAGCAGCCAAACAAAACTCAATATTTATTACCCTGATTCTGCAGTTTAAAGAAACACCCAGCATGTGGTCGTAAACTGATGTATAGGCACACGGCAGGAAGCAGAAGAAAAGGAGCACAATATGGTTTTTGGAAGGCACATTTTGCTGAACTGGTTTTTAGATGCCATGTCCCATTTGAAGCCCACCTGATGCACCCTTACAGTAGGAACTCCCAAAAAATGACCCCATTTTGGAAACTAGGGGATAAGATGCAAGATGGCAGTCATGAAGGGGTTAACATTATGCCTTTTGGAGAACATTTCATCTTCAACTTGCTTAACTGTTCACAGTAACAGTAGTTTTGCCTAGGGTTGACCAAGCTTTTGCATGTCACTGTAGTTTGTAATTAGCTCAAAATCTGCTAGTTTGGTAGGAAAAAGCCAATTGGACATTTCAGCCCTATCCCCAAGGGTTCTAAACCAATACCATACAAAGTGAAAATTTGCAGTGAGGAACATAAAATAAATTCATTACAGAATTGCTCAGTTTTGTAATAGGGCACAAATAGATGTGTATGAGCCATACTGTACCTCTGTATGTCATATGGACCATCCAGAGATTACAATCCAGAAAAATGTTTGTATTATATAGAGGTTCTTCCCTAGGAGCATTGCTTCTAGGGATGGCTTTCTTGGAGTCCTGTAGCAGCTTTATTTACTTCGATACAGCCCCATGCACTGACACTTACATGAGGCCTTATATCCAAGAAAACACTCACAATCTCAATAAACACAGTCGGTAGATAAACATAAAGAATGATCACATTATTAGAGGAAACCCAGCAAATGTATTTGTAAAGTTAAAATTACCATTCCATTATGCAAAATGTATAAATAGAATGGACCCATAATTTGGGTTCAAGGTATTAGCCTATGCCTGTTGCCAGTGAGACTAGGTTCCTACATGCCATTTTTGCAGCCATTTTTGCCATTTTTAGTATACAATTACAGTCAAATATTTAACTTATGAAAGGGACAGAAAGGAACAGTGTCATATATTAAAACAGGTTACTGATCCATGGCTTGATCTCTGACATGGACTGGTCTTCTGACTTGATCTCTAACCTGCCGTGGGTTTCGATTGATGAGATGCACATTTGCTATTAAAAATGAAACGCTTTAATAGTATTATCTATGGCCTTACCCATTTCTAAAGCAATATATTCTATCAAGCTTTGACAGTTAAGTTGGGATCTTGTTTCTGACTTCTGACCCAAAGCAGAAGTCAATTGTAGAGATTTATCAAAACTGGAGTAAGGGAAAACTAGCTTAGTTGTCCATAGCAACCTATCAGATTCTACCTTTCATTTCCCAAAGGAGCTCTGAAAAAAGGAAGGTGGAATTTTATTGGTTGCTGTGGAAGACATTTTTCCTTCATACCAGTTTTGATAAATCTCCCCCAATAACTGCCTATGTATCCTAAGACATCTATACACTTTGCCAACATGTAACTAGGTAAACTATGGTCATGCCATATATTAAGTGATGTGTGCATTCTGTTTGCAGCTACTACAGGTATACTGTGCTATTTATCTTTCAGCATTTCATAGGGCTCCTGCCTTTTCTAATTTGTTTTCTAAAAGGCAAATCCTATGTTGTCCCAGTAATGTTGATTTATCTCAAAGTTTCAGCCAACAGCAATTTACTAAACTGATGATATTTTCAAAGCACTTCATCTCTTATCTCAATCGTATAAAACAACTTGAATTTTAGTATTAGTGGTCTCCGGCAGGAAATACTTCTTTTAGTTTTAGCTGGCAAAGAGAAAATACATTTGTGGTGAACATTTTTGGCCCACCAAACTTGATCAGCAATAAAATCATGAAAAAACATCTAATTAATATGGAGTGAAAAGAGCAACTGATAAAATACACATCTATAGAATAGGTATCTATGAGTTTTATCGTGGCAGAAAGTTCTATATTTGTAGATACCTCTACTTTATTGTTGGAATCCCAGGCAGAGAAGATTTCTAAGGCTATGTTCACACAAAGTGGATTTCAGCTACTGCACAGTGGCCTAAATTCTGGGGTACAATTCAAATATGTTACATGCAGATTTTGCATCTACTACTTGTACTGTGCTATACAGTAGATTCAGATTTTCTACACCAAAAATCTGTTACTAATCCATAGCTAGTCTGGTGTGTGAAAATTTTCCAGGCTTTTATTATTGATGCCCTATCCTCAGGATAGGTCATCAATATCAGATCGGCGGGGGTCCAAAACTCGGCACCCACGCCAATCAACTTGGACGGCACAAGAGGATACATCAATATTAAAAGCTTGGAGAACACCTTTAAGCCAACCCCATTAAAAATAGTATGGTTGTTCATTTGTCATAGAATCATGTAAAAATCTATGCCATCTCTACTCAGCGTAGTTTGGGGTGGTACAAGTCATTCCTTTGTATTTCTCATTGTTTTTAAATCCACTTCTAGTTTTGACTCAAAATGACATTAAAAATGGCACAAAAACAGTAGCTTTTATTTTATTTTTTTTCAAAAAAAGCTATGTGGTAAATCATTCTTATTGCAACTAGAAAATGTAAAATTAATATGAAGTGTAGCAGCGAAAGCTTGTGCAAATGCTGTATCTTCTTCAAAGTTTAACTGCATGCCGTCTAGATTGTAGCAAATTTCAGTGAATAGGAGAGAGTCGACTGCTGTAATTATATTGCACTGGTGTTATAATCTACATGGTGTGCAGGTAAACACTGATGTTCATTTAAAAAAACAACAAAAAAACAAACCCCAAAAAAAACCAGGATATTATTTAACTAGTTAGAAAACATATTTGGCTGGTAGTATCCAGAAAGTTTACTATGTATTTTTTCAGTAGAAGTCAGACAATAGATTGCATGAATGGTGCACTGAAGAGGCCAATGACTGGCTGCAGTAGTCATATGTTGTTGATGTGACATCACCACTGCAACCAAGAAAACAGACCTCTGCCAGGAGAACTGAAGTGGCCGCTCGGGATATGTCAGGTACATAATCTATTCTTTATTACAGATTGATCCCCTGAGTTGTCAGGTTTCCTTTTGAAAAATGGTAGTGTGGTTGGCTCACAACCTAATGACTATGTAGGGTGCTTCAAGCTCTAGAGAGGAGTTGCCCTTACCCCTGGAAAGGAATACAATATCAAATGTTTAATAAGAGCGAGCACTCCTGACACCTGTAACAATATAGTAAAGAATTTATTTATAAGACAAAATATGGAAAAAATATAAAAATAATAAATTGATTATATCCATCTATACATAATAGATAATGCAGGATACTAAAAACTAAAAACTAGTTAAAATGAATCCATATGTATACCAAAGTATAAATACTTCATTAAGGACCAGGTCCGTATTAATTAGATTGTTCCAATAAGGTAATACCAGTATAAAAGATATTGGACTGTAAGATAAGGTTCCGGTGTTGATACTTGTTGTTTAGTAATGTTGGAAACTGTTCCGCAGTCTCTTTAAAAGTAGATCCACAATATTATGTACTTGGCTCCAAAATGTAACAATCCATTAAATACAGTGGTAAAGTCAATACGAGGTTAGTGTTGTTAATAGTATCAAGTTCTTACCCCGTTAGGCCCAAAGTATCTGACAATTCAATTTTATGGGGGGCGAGCAGCGCGGGAGTAAGCTCCGGCGTCTCTGTCGCACACTTCTGGTTGGCGGTATCCAGCTATCGCGGTATTTCGCGTGTGCGCGTTACCTTCTTAGGATATGCGCTCCTTAGATTACGATCTGTAAACTGGAACACTTTAAAGCATGGCCATGCAAAGTTTCATCTTTCAGAGGTCTTTAACCATAGGTAGGCGCTTCTAGCTTTACCAAACGCGTTTCGGGATGTTCACCATCCCTACCTCAGTGGTCAAGGGTCCACCTACATGCCTCCTTGTTTTATATTCAAATGGGCATGCCGTAAAGTCCGGTCTTCAAAGTCCAGGAAGATAACATTCATATTGCCGTTATCCTGCGATATTGGTGCTTCTTTTTTCGGACATATGCGTTTTTTTTGGAGAAAAGTACTTGGCATTGCGATCATCACTTCTGATGAAGAATTTCAAAGTTATATTATACTGAACCATCAGAATATATGAAAATAGAGTAAAAGGGATAAAAAATAGAAATAAAGCAATAAAAAGTAAAAATAGTAGAAATAGATACATATAGTGACGTATTCACTTTCAATAGTGGACTGACAATAGAAATATCTTTTAAAAACTTATGTCCCATCGCTATATGATTAATACGTCGTGTTGAGTGTACCATACTGTGGGAGTTAGCTCTTCCTTTAAATAATGACTATATCTATATCGATAGTAGTATCCATGATTTGATACAAATCCTAGAAAGGTATAGTCCTTGTGCTGATTTATATTCTAGATAAAAATAGCATGTGTTGTGGTATTTGGTGTAAAATTACTGTTATGTTTCACCTACGGTAATAATGCGTTTTTTTTTTTTTACATATGTATTTTTCGGAAAGTGTACCAAATTACAGTCCGTGTTTGTGATTCATGTTTTTGTGACTATATTATATAATGATGGACTTTCCTGCCTCTGAGTTCAGATATGAATTCATATAGTATTTTCTAGACATGACAAAATATAGAACATATAAAAAATATAAAAAAGTATAAAGAATATATATCCTGAATGTAGAAGGAACATGTAAAGGAAAAAAACATATACATATATACAAAAGTATAACAACTGAAGACTATACTAGGATTGTTTAGTTATATAGCGTCAATCATATTGTAATGTGAGTAAATTCCAAAAACTCTGGTTACTTGTGTGTCCATGAATGAGAATCCAACTCTAGGTAGGTTATTAAAATGGGGTGGTGGGGTCGGGGATGGGTCCTTACCACGAGGGGGGATCATGGTGCCGATAAATGGCCTGACATGCGATCCACCATCGGTGACAGGACAGCCAGCCTATAGGAAGCCAAAGATTTCTAGGTCAGAATTGAGTCCAGCCGGTAAAAGGGATCCAAATTCGTATATATCCTTGGACTCCACTCTGGACATCTTCTTGATGTAATCTCCCCCTTTCCAGTGATTATTGACTTTTTCCAGTGCTGTAAATACAAGGTTTGATGGGTCTTTGTTATGTACTTCTTTATAATGTTTCGATAATGAGTGTTTATCGTAGCCTTTTCTGATATTAGATATGTGTTCACTAATTCTCGTTTTTAATGTACGTTTTGTCCTGCCTGCATATTGACGGTTGCAGGGACACTGTATTAGGTAAATAACTCCACAGAATTAAACGTCAGGCAATCCTTAATCTCCCAAACAAAAGAATTTTGGGTTGAGTGTACCTTAGACGTTTTACATCTTTGGTCTCTCATCTTGCAACCCATGCACCTACCACATTTATAAAATCCCCTCAAATTGACATATGTTGGTATACCCAATTTAATGGTTTTTTTCTCTTTAATTTTTGGGGCAATTTTAAGTCCCAGATTAGGCGCTTTAGTGAATACTATCTGGGTTGTATAGGGTAATTGGTGACCTATGGCTTTATCACTTGAAATATGATACCAGTATCTGGTTATGATATTCTTAACTCTTTTGTAATGATTACTGAAGGGTAAGATCATTTTGATGTCTATGATCGAGTTTGTTTGTTCAGTTATGTCCTGATCTTTCTCTTACTTTATCCAAAGCTGCTTCTAGTAGCTTAGCAGGGTATTTTTTATCTAGGAAATCTGACTTCATTTTAATTGCTTCCTTTTCAAATTTATTTAGTTCCGTACAATTTCTTTTGATTCTACGAAATTGGCCAGATGGTACATTTATCAACCATCTGGGCAAATGACAACTGTCAAAAAAGTTGAAACTATTTTTTGTAGTGGGTTTTTGAAAGGTGTTACAGCAATATCGGTTTCCTTCCCTTTTAATTAATAAATCCAAAAATTAAATTTCTTCCTTTATATTAGATGTGAACACGAGATTCAGGTTATTTCTATTTAACTCCTCCAAAAACTCTATCAATTCAGTTTTACCCTTTTTCCGAATAAAAATTACATCATCGATGTAACGTCGCCACAGGGCCAGATCCGCCCCTAGTCTTGGGATAATGTGGGAAGATTCCCACTCTGCCAGGAATAAATTAGCATAACTAGGGGTGAATTTTGTCCCCATGGCGGTACCCCGTTTCTGTAGATAATAATCGCCTTAAAAATAGAAGTAATTATGTTGTAAGATGAACTGGATCCCTTTGATTATTAGGTCAATTTGTAAGTTATTATATGAACTATTTTTAATAAGCTGTTGTTTTACGGCTTTCAGTCCTTCTTGATGGTCACCCAACCCCCACCACTAGTAAAAAATTCGAAAACATATCTCAGAGATACGACACAGATAATCCAGATCCTGGAGGAACTGGAGGTTGACCCCAACTGGACTATAGGAACTCTTGACATTCAGTCCTTGTATACAGTTATTGACCATCAAGAAGGCCTGAAAGCCTTAAAACAACAGCTTACTAAAAATAGTTCATATAATAACTTACAAATTGACCCTATAATGGAAGGGATCCAGTTTATGCTACAGCATAGTTGCCTCGACCACGTATTTGTACTTGGAGATATTTTATGATTTTATAGTACAACATTGGAGCTGCAGGGGGTCTGTGGATGGCACTGTTATGGGATGGGGGGTCTGTGGATGACACATTTGTAACAGTGCCATCCACAGATCCCCCATTAACAGTGCCATCCACAGATGGGCCCCCATTAACAGTGCCATCCACAGATGGGGCCCCATTAACAGTGCCATCCACAGATGGGCCCCATTAACAGTGCCATCCACAGATGGGCCCCCATTAACAGTGCCATCCACAGATGGGCCCCCATTAACAGTGCCATCTAAAGATCCCCCCATTAACAATGCCATCCACAGATCCCTCCATTAACAGTGCCATCCACAGATCACCCCATTAACAGTGACATCCACAGATCCCCCCATTAACAGTACCATCCACAAACCACCATTAGTTCCAGACCCACCAAAAATATTTTTTTTCTTATTTTCCTCCCCAAAAACCTAGGTGCGTCTTATCAGCCGGTGCGTCTTATATGGCGAAAAATACGGTAATTACTTCTATTTTGAAGGCGATTATTATCTACTGTAACGGGGTACCACCATGGGGACCAGATTCGCCCCTAGTTATGCTAATTTATTCCTGGCAGAGTGGGAATCTTCCCACATTATCCCAAGACTAGGGGCGGATCTGGCCCTGTGGCAACGTTACATCGATGATGTAATTTTTATTTGGAAAAAGGGTACAACTGAATTGATAGAGTTTTTGGAGGAGTTAAATAGAAATAACCTGAATTTCGTGTTCACATCTAATATAAGGGAAGAAATTGAATTTTTGGATTTATTAATAAAAAGGGAAGGAAACCAATATTGCTGTAGTACCTTTCAAAAACCCACTACGAAAAAAAGTTTCATCTTTTTTGACACTTGTCATTAGCCCAGATGGTTGATAAATGTACCATCTGGCCAATTTTGTAGAATCAAAAGAAATTGTATGGAACCAAATAAATTTGAAGAGGAAGCAATTAAAATGAAGTCAGATTTCCTAGATAAAAAATACCCTGCTAAGCTACTAGAAGAAGCTTTGGATAAAGTAAGAGAAAAATCAGGACGTAACTGAACAAACATACTCGATCATAGACATCAAAATGATCTTACCCTTCAGTAATCATTACAAATGAGTTAAGAATATCATAACCAGATACTGGTATCATATTTTAAGTGATAAAGCCATAGGTCACCAATTACCCAATACCCCAATACCCCCCAGATAGTATTCACTAAAGCGCCTAATCTGGGACTTAAAATTGCCCCAAAAATTAAAGAGAAAAAAACCATTGAATTGGGTATACCAACATATGTCAATTTGAGGGGATTTTATAAATGTGGTAGGTGCACGGGTTGCAAGATGAGAGACCAAAGATGTAAAACGTCTAAGGTACACTCAACCCAAAATTCTTTTGTTTGGGAGATTAAGGATTGCCTGACGTTTAATTCTGTGGAGTTATTTACCTAATACAGTGTCCCTGCAACCGTCAATATGCAGGCAGGACAAAACGTACATTAAAAACGAGAATTAGTGAACACATATCTAATATCAGAAAAGGCTACGATAAACATTTATTATCGAAACATTATAAAGAAGTACATAACAAAGACCCATCAAACCTTGTATTTACAGCACTGGAAAAATTCAATAATCACTGGAAAGGGGGAGATTACATCAAGAAGATGTCCAGAGTGGAGTCCAAAGATATATACGAATTTGGATCCCTTTTACCGGCTGGACTCAATTCTGACCTAGAAATCTTTGGCTTCCTATAGGCTGGCTGTCCTGTCACCGATGGTGGATCGCATGTCAGGCCATTTATCGGCACCATGATCCCCCTCGTGGTAAGGACCCCCAACCCCGACCCCACCACCCCATTTTAATAACCTACCTAGAGTTGGATTCTCATTCATGGACACACAAGTAACCAGAGTTTTTGGAATTTACTCACATTACAATATGATTGACGCTATATAACTAAACAATCCTAGTATAGTCTTCAGTTGTTATACTTTTGTATATATGTATATGTTTTTTACCTTTACATGTTCCTTCTACATTCAGGATATATATTCTTTATACTTTTTTATATTTTTTATATGTTCTATATTTTGTCTAGAAAATACTATATGAATTCATATCTGAACTCAGAGGCAGGAAAGTACTTAATTATATAATATAGTCAAAAAAACATGAATCACAAACACGGACTGGGATTTGGTACACTTTCCGAAAAATACATGTTAAAAAACCCGCATTATTACCGTAGGTGAAACATAACAGTAATTTTACATCAAATACCACAACACATGCTATTTTTATCTAGAATATAAATCAGCACAAGGACTATACCTTTCTAGGATTTGTATCGAATCATGGATACTACTATCGATATAGATATAGTCATTATTTAAAGGAAGAGCTAACTCCCACAGTATGGTACACTCAACACGACGTATTAATCATATAGAGATGGGACATAAGTTTTTGAAAGATATTTCTATTGTCAGTCCACAATTGAAAGTGAATACGTCACTATATGTATCTATTTCTACTATTTTTACTTTTTATTGCTTTATTTCTATTTTTAATCCCTTTTACTCTATTTTCATATATTCTGATGGTTCAGTATAATATAAATTTGAAATTCTTCATCAGAAGTGATGATCGCAATGTCCGAAAAAACGCATATGTCCGAAAAAAGACGCACCAATATCGCAGGATAACGGCAATATGAATGTTATCTTCCTGGACTTTGAAGACCGGACTTTACGGCATGCCCATTTGAATATAAAACGAGAAGGCATGTAGGTGGACCCTTGACCACTGAGGAAGGGATGGTGAACATTCCGAAATGCGTTTGGTAAAGCTAGAAGCGCCTACCTATGGTTAAAGACCTCTGAAAGATGAAACTTTGCATGGCCATGCTTTAAAGTGTTCCAGTTTACAGATCGTAATCTAAGGAGCGCATATCCTAAGAAGGTAACGCGCACACGCGAAATCCCGCGATAGCTGGATATAACTGGATTAGATCGTAATCTAAGGAGCGCATATTCTAAGAAGGCAACGCGCACACGCAAAATCCCGCGACAGCTGGATACCGCCAACCAGAAGTGTGCGGCGGAGATGCCGGAGCTTACTCCCGCGCTGCTCGCCCCCCATAGAATTGAATTGCCAGATACTTTGGGCCTAACGGGGTAAGAACTTGAGACTATTTACAACACTAACCTCGTATTGACTTTACCACTGTATTTAATGGATTGTTACATTTTGGAGCCAAGTACATAATATTGTGGATCTACTTTTAAAGAGACTGCGGAACAGTTTCCAACATTACTAAACAACAAGTATCAACACCGGAACCTTATCTTACAGTACAATATCTTTTATACTGGTATTACCTTATTGGGACAATCTAATTAATACGGACCTGGTCCTTGATGCAGTATTTATATTTTGGTATACATATGGATTAATTTTAACTAGTTTTTAGTTTTTAGGTTTCCTTTTGAAACTGGACAAGCCCTTCAAGCCTTTAAGCTCAACTGTATGTCAAAGTGTGGTGTGCACAAAGCTTTAGGGCCCTTTTACATGGACCAGTTCCCAGGCTGGAAACTGAACAGAAGCAGCAATCATCTCTTCAATATTGGGCGAATGATCGATGCTGTTTACACAAGTTGATGTGCCGCCAGAAAACAATGATTTTATGCGCTGCATGAAATATGTGAACAACTGATAAAAAAAGGGGTGAACACAGTTACATAGGGCAATTATCAGGTACAAACTTTCGTATGAGCACTTATCCCCGTAGGTTGCCCCATTCCTCAGCCCATGAAAAAGGACCTTTACTTGGCTATATTATATGGACAGAAGCTGAAAAGACATAATAGTTGTATTGAAATCAATTGAAGTGTAATCAAGATGCAGTCCCTAAGGCTATGTCCACATCTACCTTATAGCATTCTGTTCTGGCAGGGAAGCAGAGTACTGGAATTGATATATCAGGCATTGACAGACACCACTGGGCCTGCCGAATACCTATTCATTATAATGGGATTTGTTGGATGTTCGGCAAGAATGTTGGGTTTCTGTGAGAAATTGCGGCTATGCCAGATACTGCAATTCCAATACTCCTTTGCTGAAAGGATGCTGCCACTCAGCATAATGTAGTTGTGATGCAGTTGAAAACTGTGTGCAGTTGACTGTATGCAATTACTGCATCAAAAAACCTGCATTCACATGCAGAATTTAGAATGTAGCCAGTTAGCACCTAATTAACACTGGTATTCTGCATAAGAGACATTATCTAAATGATTTAATAAATTGTTGCTGGCTAAATTCTTTAACTATGTTGTGAGTACTTGGCTGTGTTGTGTTTTTGGTGCAGAAATAAACAGCATAAAAAATACATGCGGCTTTTGAAACAACATGCCTGCATTTATGGTGTGTTTTCTTCCAGCAAAGGGAAATCACACAGCAAAACTGACTTCATTAATTACAAAAGAGAGTTACATAAAAGGGGTTATCCCATGAGTAAGGTGAAAAATGAAAATCAGACATCATATACAGTGGCGTACCACCAATAGAGGCAGACCACACCATTTCTATAGGGCCCATGAGGATGGGGGACCCGGCCCATCTGAATAGCCACACCTCCTTTCCAATGCAATTGCTCAGTAGCAGGTTTTCTAGTCTGTAATCCAGCAGAAACAGGAACAATGTAAACTGAAGCCTGCCTTTCCTATTGGCTCCATGTCTGTCAGCAAATTTAGCTGGCCAATAAGCAGGGAGATGATGTGCTGCTGGCTCTGCTTATTGGCCAGCTGAATTTCGGCACTGCCACCAAGGATTTTTTTCATGGCGGGAAGATGAGCATCTCATTCCGGCTGACGTAGACATTGCAGTGAGGTGAGTAGAGAACTCTTAGTTCCTCATAGGCAGCACCTGTGGAGGAAAAGTGGCCAATAAGCAGGGAGATGATGTGCTGCTGGCTCTGCTTATTGGCCAGCTGAATTTTGGAACTGCCACCAAGGATTTTTTGCATGGCGGGAAGACGAGCATCTCATTCCGGCTGAAGTAGACATTGCAGTGAGGTGAGTAGAGAGCCCTTAGTTTATTATAGGCAGCACCTGAGGACCTGTGGAGAAAAAGTTAAGTCGCCCAGCTCTGACTATGACTGCCGCAGCCATGCCATGTGCTGCCTCAGTGAGTGACCTCATTGAGGAAGAGAGACTGGAGAGGTTGCTAGCCTGCTGCAGAGGAGTCATCAAGAGCATCACATTGGGTGGGAATCACTGACTGTAGTAGTCACTAGTGACACACACTGTTCAACAATGTCTCAGGGAGGGGGTTCATTGTGTGCTGTGTCTTTGGGGAGGATTTCTGTATGGCTATAAGCCTCGCATTAGCCTGAAGCATATTTCTAGTTTGTTCTGTGGCTTTGGGACTGGCGGAAATGGATGGATGCACATCATTTATTGGATAGTATAAACAATTTTGTCTACCTATAACATTTGTCTACCCATTATATTTGTCTACCCATAACATTCTGATTAGTCAAACATTGGGGAGGGGGGCACAATTCTGAGTTTTGCTATGGGGCCCATGATTTCTTTGTACAATTATATAGTACATGCCAATCTCTTTCTAAAAAAGCTAAAACCAGCCCTGTACCACACATGGGTCCAGAGATGTCCCCATTCATTGCTCTGCTAGATTTATATCAAGCTGACAGCTCAAGGGGAATGTCTTCTCTGCTGGAACTCAGGGGGTGTGTCCATGCGTCCATCCAGCAGACAGTTGAAGGATTAAAAGGCATGTGCGGCCATCTCAGTGAGCAGGACAAAGAAATAAGAAAAATAGCAAACAGCAGGTGGCACTATACAGATATATTTTATTGAATAACTCAGTGGCTATGCAAAATTTTACCGCTTTAAGGTCATTTAAGTATCCTGTGTTTTCCTTTTTCTGGAAGAAAACGCAGCATAAATGCAGGTGTGCTGTTGCAAAAACCGCATGCATTATTTTGGTGCATTTTGCTACGCCAAAACACAGCTGTGACATATGGCAACACCCTTAGTTCTAGTTATGTGGAGAGGGAATTTCAGCTTACAAGTGTGATAGATAACATCTTCTGACATGTTTCAAATACAAATCAGAATATGTTTTAAGGTTTCCATAAAAAAAAGCTTTGAAACAAGGTTGGCAAAACTGGATTAGAGGAATTTTACTGTATAGATCTTTACTACATGTTTTATTTTAGCTGTAAGCTATAATCATCAACATTAAATGAATTAAATGTAATACTGTAGTTCACCCTGTATGTAATGAAGCTATATAATATATGTTTCACTTTTTGAATTGAATTACTGAAATAAATTAACTTTTTGATAATTTAATTTATTGAGAGACACCTGTATGAGGTCTCACAGCAGACAATTAGTGTTGGGGTGCGAATATTCGCATTGCGAATTTTAATCGCGAAAATCGCCACTTCAAACATTTAGAACATAGTGCTATATATTCATATTTGCGAATGTTCTAGATTTTTTTTCCTTCTGAACCGATGATCCCTCCCCACTTCTTGTATGTGGGCCAATGAGAAGAATGCAATGTCTTTGTCTGAGCTTAGCAATATCCCTAGCAACCAATTGGAAAGTTGCTTTCCCCTTACTATACAAGACCCTCCCAGCAGCCATTTTCTGTTTTTGTTTTTTTCAGTCCTGAGAGAGACAGCAGTGTCATTGCTGTGCTCTGTGCTTTGCTGTGTCACATTACCTTAGGGTACTTTCACACTAGCGTTTTGGATTCCGTTTGTGAGATCCGTTTCAGGGCTCTCACAAACGGTCCAAAACGGATCAGTTAAGCCCCAATGCATTCTGAATGGATAAGGATCCGTTCAGAATGCATCAGTTAGGCTCCGTTCCGCCTCTATTCCGTTTTGGAGGTGGACACCAAAACACAGCATGCAGCATTTTGGTGTCCGTCTGAAGAGACGGAGCCTAACGGATCCGTTATTTTTTACAATGTAAGTCAATGGAGACGGATCCGTTGTCAGTGACACAATATGGTGCATTTGAAAACAGATCCGTTCCCCATTGACTTTCAATGTAATTCAAAATGGATCCGTTTTGGACTTTGTCATTTTTCTTTAAAGCTAATGCAAACGGATCCGTTCTGAACGGATACAAACGTTTGTATTAGAGGTGCGGATCCGTCTGTGCAAATAAACAGACGGATCCGCACCAACACTAGTGTGAAAGTACCCTTAGATAGTTAGTTTATATATATATATATATATATATATATATATATAATACAGATAGTGGGAGATAGTCAGTGTAGGTTAGATTGTGATATGGTGTAGCTGATTTGTAGCTTGTTCTGCTGTCCATACATTCATGCTACAAACATAGTGCTGTGATGTCACAAGTTTACAACAATACTTAGTGCACCAATCACTAATATGTAGTCAGACCTGCTAAAATGTGAAGATGCACGTATTGCGCAAAAATATGCGCATCTTTAATTGCCGATTTGCGCAATTGCGAATATATCTGAGCACTCTATCTTCATATAAAGCTATTGTAATGTTCTGCTGTGCCAACCATTTTCTCCAGTCTCAGGAAACTTCTAGCAGCTTGAAAAATGTAGCAATAGTGACCCACGCCTGTATTGCATGAGCAATACGCTCATATTACATTGACGATTTTTGCAATCAAGAAAATAATCGCTAATTCTCAAATTCGTGAATATATGACGAATATTCACCCAAATTTTTGTAAAATATCGCAAATTTGAATATTGCCCCTGCTGCTCATCACTACTGACAATGCATATCTGAACAAAAACCGAGCCATTAGAAGGAAAGAACTCCCCGTAGAGCTTAGGATTGCGTGGGCAATATGAGGCACATATCTGGAGAAAGGTTAAAAAAAAATTCTGTTCCACTAAAAGTTTGTAATTTTTAAATGGAAGAAGTTTACAACAACCAGGACTCTTACTATGGCTGGCTACCCCTGCAAACTAAGTAATTGGGGGAAAAGGACCTTAGTAAGAGAGGTGACAATAACCCAATGATCACTCTGGCTGAACTGCAAAGATCCTATGTGCAGAAGGGAGAAACTTTAATAAGGTCAACCATCACTGCAACATTCCTTTAATATGGGCTTTATGGCAAAGTGTTCAAAAAGAAGCCTCTCAGTAAAAAACAAACAAACAAAAAAAACTTTTGCAAAAAATCATCTAAAGGACTCTAAGACTGGGAGAAACAAGATTCTCTGGTTTGATGAAACAAAGATTGAACTTTTTAGCCTCAATTCAAGTGTCATGTCTGGAGGAAACCAGGCACTGCCCAATACCATTCCTACAAGGAAGCATGGTGTTGGCAGCATAATGCTAAGGGGTTGTTTTTCAGTGGCTTGGACAGGGAGACTGGCCAGAGTTGAGGGAAAGCTGAATGGAGCAAAGTACATAAATATTATTAATGAAAACCTGATCCAAAGCGCTCTGGACCTCAGAATGGACTGAAGGCTCACCTTTCAACAAGACAATGACCATGAGAACACAGCTAAGACAACTCTGTGAATGTCCTTGAGTGGCGCAGCCAGAGCCCTGACTTGAACCCAATCAAACATCTCTGGAGAGGCCTGAACATGGCAGTCCTTAGATGGTCCCCATTCAACCGGACAAAGCTTAGATGATCTGCAGAGAAAAATGGCAGAAAATCCCCAAATCAAGATCTGCAAAACTTGTGGTATCATACCCAAGATGACTGTTACTAACTACTGAGTAAAGGGTCTGAATAATTTTGTCAATGCAAAATGTTAGCTTTTCTTTTGCAATAAATTAGCAAAAATGTCAGTGCAAATTGATGAAGAATAATTTGCATTCTATTTTTAATTTAGCACAAAACTACAACAGAACGAAATATTTAGAAAAATGAAAGGGTCTGAACACTTTCTGTATGGCATTTTTATACAAACAAATTTATCAGCCAGGCTAGTAGTATGTTGGCCCACCTGGCATCAATCCCATCAACAAGAGATTGCTACATGATTCGAGCCCAACCCAGCTTGCCTGACTTTACTTGATCTTGGATATTTCATGTACTGATCTTGGCATGCCCTTTTAACTCTATGTTCTGATACCGAACTTGGACCTGATGCTACCTGTTTCATCTGACCCAGATCCATTTTGACTACTTCTTTAAGTCATCTTACTATAAGCTCCCTGGACCTTTATTAGGAACTATACTGTGGACCACAATACCTCCAGTTAACTTGGACACACCAGTAACAATGTCTTGGATTAGTGTTGAGTGAATCGAAGTATCTGAAGTTGACTTGGATCTGAATTTCTGGAAAAATTCTATTTGTCACAAAGTTGAATTTCTTTGCGCTTCATGGTAACAAATCAATTGTTCCTAAAATGGTGGCCAAAAAAAAGCGCAGTATCACCACATGATGTTGCTGGGAGCATATGATGACATCACCTATTAAACCATGCATACTTCCTGGTATGGTTGATGATGCTGATTAAAATGATACCTTTATTATTGTCACTGAGCCAGTTACTTACCCAAATACACACATTTTTCCCCAGTCCATGCATTCTCATTTTATGTACCAATCTTTTATGCTTTGGAGAGGTCAAGATATATGAAATCGATTGACTCACCGGTCAAGAACTTACCTCCTCATAGACACTGATTAAATTAGTTTGACATGATGGATCCCTCATGAATCCATGCTGATACGGTGTTATAAGCTTGTTTTCATTGAGACACTCCAGTTAGAACAGATGTTAGATTGACCAGCCTATAGTTTCCTGGCTCTGTTATTGACTTTTTTAATACTGGCACCACATTTGCTAAGTGCCAATCCTGTGGAACACTCCCTGTCATTATAGAGTGGCTCTGCATGTTAATTTCCCTCATTTATATCTTCCTGGAGTGTAGGCTTTACACAGGACTTTACATAAAGGCAAATTCCTCTGTAACCCTGTAAGTTAATTGCCCAGTCATAGCTGTCATCCAGCCATGTCCCACTATGTCATAGTCCAGTCCTCCTCAAACATTACAAATTCAAGTTACCAATATTATTGGTCAAGCTTCTGGCATTAGTATACATACAATTAAGAAATGTTTGGATGTTTTTTTACCCTACACCCTTTCTTATAACCTGTTCTAGTCTTCCCCTCCTATAATGTATTTACCCACCCCTCCAGTCCCTAGTTTAAACACTCCCCAACCTTCTAGCCATCTTCTCCCCCAAAACAGCAGCACCTACTCCATTGAGGTGCACCACAGAGAAGTCAGCTCAGTTCTACAATAACCCAAACCCTACCTTCCTACACCAGTTTCTGAGCCACTTGTTAACCTCTCTAATCTTCTGCTGCCTTTCTGATTTAGTTTTTTCTTACAGGTAATTTAATCGATTATTACAGGTAATTTTTCAGAAAATACAACCTTTAAGGTCCTTGCCCTGAGCTTGCAACCTAAGTCCCTGAAATCATTTTTAAGGACCCTCCATCTGCCTCTAACGTTGTCATTGGTGCCAATGTGCACCATGATCACTGGATCTTTGTCAGCCGCTCCCACTAATCTATCAATCCAAACCACACTATGTCAAAATCGAGCACCAGGAAGACAACACACCATTCGATGATCCCAATCCTATCTGTACCCCTAATGATTGAACCCGTCTAGTTATATACTTAAAGAGTCTCTGTCAGTATGGTGGACCCTATTAAATCAGGCATACTGTCTGGTAGGGGTTATCATGCTGATTTAAATGATACCTTTATTTTGTCTTCATGTCAAACAGCTGCAGAGATATTTGTGTTTTTATGAGTATGCAAATTAGCATGTTGGAGCACCAGGTACAATGATGAATTCTTAGATCACTGCTTTTGAAACACTCCTTTGCTCTGACAGGGCTAGATTTCAGCATGCTGTGTCCTATAAATATCATGTACATTACTTACCATAGCCTTACCATGTTAATAATGGAGGTTTTCTATGCTTAGAAAGTTAATACATATTACTGATTTATTCACAGGCACAATATATGACTATAAAGAAACCAGTAATATGTATTTGCTGTCTAAGGACAGAAATGCACTCTTTTTAATATGATAAGGGTTATTCTAACATGACAGTATGACAGAGAGGTCTCATACATTATATGGACATGCGCATCGTCGTGCAGGCCACCAACAATCCTAGTTAATCCCTAGCTAAACCAAACGAAAAACAAACAGCAGCCTTTAGTAAAGGAAGAAAACACTGTGCACCCCTGCAGGAGCTGTGTCCCAATAACTCTTTAGTGAAACAAAAGAAGGGCATGGAGGCAGTGGCAATAAAGTAGTAGAGAAAAAAATCCATGTTGTGGCAGTGCAAACACATGCTTTTGAATCACTTCTGTTAGCTGTAGAATGACAATGCATCACTATTAGGCTCAGTTCACACTTCCTTTATTTGGTCAGTTATGGGTCAAAAACACAGAACAGGTGAAGATCTTTTCACGATACCTTATCTGAGAGAAGTGGCTCCTGATTTTGGCTTACCATAGAGTGACTGCTGAAATTAACTGACCAAATAGGAGGTGTGAACAGATAAATGCTAGTGTCAAGTATAATGTAAAGTGCAGTGGTCCTAGAGTCTAATATAGTGGGAAAGAGCAGTCTCATTTTACACCATCTGCTGTTTCCACATAGATTTATATTTAACCTTTTTTGTTAGCCACTGATACAAGTAGTGGCCCCATGACAGAACGGGGAGGGTGTCAGCAGTAAGTTTGTGTTGACGTCACTGTTTATTTTTCCCTTCTTCTGATCTGTCAGAAGAACAACCCCCCAAAAAAATGGATCCTGTATTTTGAGCATCTGCCTTCACACAATCAGTGTTTGGTCAATAATTTATCAGTATTTGTAAGGCAAAAATAGGAGTGGGTCCAAAAAAAAGAGTCATGACATGTAATGTTTACATGTCTTTTGTGTTTTGGACCAAATCCTACTTTTGGTTTTCAAACTATGATGAAATCCTAATGCCGTAAAACTGACCGTGTGATCGAGGCCTTATGACTGCTCCAAAGACAGGACCTGTAGTGTTTTCCATTTTTGAGAGGAAAGGTAAAATAAACAATGATGTCAACATGGCCAAACAGGGACACTAAAGGCACCAGAACAGAGTGGTGAGGGTGGTAAAACATTGCAGTCAGAAAATTACTGCCAGATTGATTTAGTATGTTGCATCAGGCATAGGTGTGTGGAAATCCTGGCTGATCCATGCCTGATTCATCTTTATAAAGGTTGATCTCTCAAGGCGATGTCTCTTTGGGGTAACTACGCACCCTTCCACACTAAGCATCCACTCAGATGCCACACTACTGGCCGGGCAGAAAAACTTGTCCAGGGCAAACTCAGCCAGTTGCCGCACATTTCTAGTTTGGCTGCCCAGTACTCTAAGGAATCTTGGATTTGGGTTGACAGGGTGCATTTCAAGTTTGCCACCACCTGCTGGTTCAGGTTCTGCTCCATGTCTTGTTGCTTAAGGCTGGTTTCTTCAGTAGGCGGGTGAAGAAAAGTGCTCATTAGAGACTCTAGACTTAAAGGTAAAGTAACTTAATTTTTTTAAAACTGCATTAAAGCTGCGAGCTGTGACCCAACCAAAAACCCATACCTATACATATAACCAAAGTTTCAATTTACCTTGAAATCTATTTGTCTAGCTCCAATATGAGCCTGCAACAGACTGAGCGTATCATGGCACCTGTACTTCCCTCATAAAACTACAATCCCCACAATCCCTAGCTTTCTTGTTGTGAGTGTTGCTGTTTATTGATTGGCTGACTGATACACAGAGCGGTCATGCCCTTTCTACTCAGTAATCACCAGCACACTAACACCCCCTTTGTTTCACAAGACATGTAGCTAGAGAACTGATAGCAACACACTAAGCATGCCTCGAACAAAGGCTCAGAAGTCACTACAGGTCAATGCCATGGTAATTTATGAGGAAACACAGTGGGTCACAGAGGAGCAAAACTAATTTTATAACTACTGAACAGAACAGTAAATATGTTAGGTATTAGATAATTATTGTTGATGAACTAGTCTAAAACATAAGTTATATTTATGGTAACCGGAATACCCCTTTAAGTTATCTCTGATAGAGCTGATGCTGCTCCTGTCCACTTACCCCCCTTTATCAGTAATTGCAGTGAAGCACAAGAGCAGAGGGTCCCCCTGGTCAGACCTTCGCAAGGATGTGTGATGGCCCTCATAGGCAATGACCAACTGACTACTTATGATGTCTCGATAGTAGTTTATCATCCCTCTCAGCAGGTGGAAAAAAGGCCCCCATTTGGTGATAATGCGGCTGTCACTACCTAAGCAACTAAACATGAATTTGGCCATTTTCACAAGGGTATCAGAGGGACTTCTCGCCTCCACTTTCACTGCAAACTGCCACGGTCTGTCATCTGCCTGGTCTTCCTCATCACCTTCCTCTGCTCATATAGTCAGTAGAGTTGAGCGAATACCTGGATGTTCGGGTTCGAGACGTTCGGCCGAACTTCCCAAAAATGTTCGGGTTCGGGATCCGAACTCGACCCAAACTTCACCCCGAACCCGAACCCTATTGAAGTCAATTGGGACCCGAACTTTTGGGCACTAAAAAGGCTGTAAAATAGTCCAGGAAAGGGCTAGAGGGCTGCAAAAGGCAGCAACATGTAGGTAAATCCCCTGCAAACAAATGTGGATAGAGAAATGAATTAAAATAAAATAAATAAAAATTAAAGGGAACCTGTCACCGGGATTTGGGGTATAGAGCTGAGGACATGGGTTGCTAGATGGCCGCTAGGACATCCGCAATATCCAGTCCCCATAGCTCTGTGTGCTTTTATTGTGTAAAAAAAAGATTTGATACATATGCAAATTAACCTGAGATGAGTCTTGTCCTGGAGATGAGTCACGTACAGGACTCATCTCAGGTTCATTTGCATATGTATCAAATCGTTTTTTTTACACAATAAAAGCACATAGAGCTATGGGGACTGGATATTGTGGATGTGCTAGCGGCCATCTAGCAACCCATGTCCTCAGCTCTATACCCAAAATCCCGGTGACAGGTTCCCTTTAAGCAATATCAATTGGAGAGAGGTCCCATAGCAGAGAATCAGGCTTCAAGTCACCCACCAATGGAGAAGGCCACTTTGATTTATTTAGGCCCCAGCACCCAGACAGAGGACAGAGGTCGCATCGCAGAGAATCAGGCGTCATGTCCCCCACCAATGGAGAAGGCCACTTTTAGATAATTAGGCCCTTGGCACCCAGGCGGAGGAGAGAGGCCGCATAGCAGAGAATCAGGCGTCATGTCACCCACCAATGGAGAAGGCCACTTTTAGATAATTAGGCCCCCTGGCACCCAGACGGAGGAGAGAGGTCGCATAGCAGAGAATCAGGCTTCATGTCACCCACCACTGGAACAGGCCACTTTCAGATAATTAGGCCTCTGGCACCTAGACGGAGGAGAGGTTCATTCAACTTTTGGTTGCGCCGCAATATAATTGTAAAATTAAAAAAATGAGGATTCAATAAAGAAGTGCCCCAGAGTACAAGAATATATGGTTGAGGGGGAGGCAGCTATAAATGTCTATTCTGCACAAGGGATGGACAGGTCCTGTGGGATACATGCCTGGTTCATTTTTATGAACGTCAGCTTGTCCACGTTGGCTGTGGACAGGCGGCTGCGTTTGTCAGTAATGACACCCCCTGCCGTGCTGAATACACGTTCAGACAACACGCTGGCCGCCGGGCAGGCCAGCACCTCCAAGGCATAAAAGGCTAGCTCTGGCCACGTGGACAATTTGGAGACCCAGAAGTTGAATGGGGCAGAACCATCAGTCAGTACGTGGAGGGGTGTGCAGACATACTGTTCAACGATGTTCGTGAAATGCTGCCTCCTGCTAACACGTTCCGTATCAGGTGTTGGTGCAGTTAGCTGTGGCATGGTGACAAAACTTTTCCACATTTCTGCCATGCTAACCCTGCCCTCAGAGGAGCTGGCCGTGACACAGCTGCATTGGTGACCTCTTGCTCCTCCTCTGCCTTCGCCTTGGGCTTCCACTTGTTCCCCTGTGACATTTGAGAATGCTCTCAGAAGCGCGTCTACCAGCGTGCGCTTGTACTCGCGCATCTTCCTATCATGCTCCAGTGCAGGAAGTAAGGTGGGCACATTGTCTTTGTACCGGGGATTCAGCAGGGTGGCAACCCAGTAGTCCGCACACGTTAAAATGTGGGCAACTCTGCTGTCGTTGCGCAGGCACTGCAGCATGTAGTCGCTCATGTGTGCCAGGCTCCCCAGAGGTAAGGACAAGCTGTCCTCTGTGCGAGGTGTATCATCATCGTCCTCCGTATCCCCCCAGCCACGCACCAGTGATGGGCCTGAGCTGTTTTGGGTGCCATCCCTCTGTGAACCTGCTTCATCCTCATCCTCCTCCACCTCCTCCTCATCCTCCTCGTCCTCCAGTAGTGGGCCCTGGCTGGCCACATTTGTACCTGGCCTCTGCTGTTGCAAAAAACCTTCCTCTGAGCCACTTCTAACAGACTGGCCTGAAAGTGCTAAAAATGACCCCTCATCCTTCTCCTCCTCCTCGGCCACCTCCTCTTCCATCATCGCCTTAAGTGTTTTCTCAAGGAGACATAGAAGTGGTATTTAAATTCAAGCAACTAATGTAGACCTTTAAAAAATTATACTTTATTAATACTTAAAATAATAAAATTCACTTCTGAGAGACGTGATAAGTACAAGAAAAGGTTATTAAATACTAATAACTTGGACAGAGATAGAGTGGGGAGTCTATCCCTCAAAATCACCCTCAAATAGCCTCAGCCCAGAGACGTACCCAGATGGTGGGCACTCTCTGTCCTCGAAGCTGGGCAAGCTTCTCCCTACAAGACCCTACTTGAGTCCTGGTATCCTGACGCGTTTCCCCCAGATTCACTGGGTTCCTCAGGGGATTTTTTATACAGTATATGGGTGTGTTCACCTCAAATAACTTATATATACCAAAAGTCATTTATAACACCATTAAAAGATCAGATGGGACAGCATCATGATACAGCTGTTAAAGGAGCGACCAGTTATATCCGGTGTATTAACACCTGTCTTACCACACCACAGTTAAGCACTATCATGTGCGTTAGTTTCTCAAGATGGACCCAACAGGTGCTAAATGGTGTAGCACCTGAGCTGAATACAGATATGGCCAATGATAGCCAATAACTCCAGTCCAAAGACAAACACTGATAGATATCTGTCAAGGTGCTTGTTCAAAGCCATTCAGTATCTGGAGTAAAAGAGTCCAGGTCAAAACACTCTCATCCATAAAGTATGGTTAGCCACAACCGCTCCCACAATGTGGCATTGTGTAATGCCCCAATGATATTAACTCACATATACCGAATTCGATAACGCCCGGTCGCTCCAAACCCCTCATGTGACGATGAGCACTATTTCTACAGTGCCTCATATACCCCTTTTATACCCCTTTATGGTTGCCGCCAAATGAGGAGTACGGATGCCGCCGCCAAACTTCCGGTCACCTGATGCGTGCCAAAGTGTGACGTGCTTACGGTCACTGAACCGCATCTTGCTATCAGCCGGCGTGCGTGAAAGACAGGTCAGTAAACTTCCGGTCGCTTGATGGGCGTCACTCCCTGAGACGCAAACCTCACTATGAAGGACGCACACTAGTGCGCACGCGCCCCAGTGATCCTCGATCATAAAGATCAGTCTTAAGGCATACAATGGGGCATGAATGGAGTACATTAGTTTTAGATATAGTCCAACAAAGGGAGGTGCTGTAACAGGAGGGGGTAACATGTAACCCAAAACCACACGATCCCGTGGTGGGTTTAGGAAGTGCAAAGGCCCCAACAACGGGGGGGGAGGATGACCCCCCCATTCTCCAATACTAACATTTAGGTTGCTTTCCCGCATCCAAGGCACAGTTGGGCGCTTTCTATAATAATTCATCACTGAACTAATACACTAATATGTATCCAAAAGAGATAGGAGACAGAGACGACACTAAATAATGAATGTTTAGAATATGGTGTACCAGGTTAGCTCCATGACCTCTTATAGGAAGCAGCTAAAGGTGAGCTTCTCATTTAGACCAAGAGGGGACTGGGACCGAAAGCGGTAGATCCACTACGCCTCTTTTTGTAAAATCCTCCGGTCCCAGTCACCTCCCCTTGGTGGTGGCGGTATCAACTCAAGGACTGTAAATTTGAGAGCCCTTGGGTCACCGCCATGCATTTCCATTACATGGCAGGCCACAGGGGTGATCTTCTTTTTATTTAAGTCATTGACATGCTCACAGACCCTTCTCCTCACTTCCCTGATTGTTTTGCCAACTTAGTCCATAGGACATGGACATTGGCAGACGTAGATTGCACCCTTACTTCTACAATTTATGAAGTCTCTGATTCTATTGATCTGCTGTGTAACCGAGCATGTAATGGTTTTTGCGGTAGAAATTAACGGACAGGCTTTACATGTCCCACAGCGAAACACACCAATGGGTGTGCCATGTGCTAGTTCCCACTGGTGGTAAGTAATGGCTGTGCACTAATTTGTCCCTGAGACTCCTGCCCTTTCGATATGTGACTCTTGGGTACCCAGTGACCACATCTATTAGGTCAGGGTCCATGGACAGAATTGACCAGTACTTGTTTAGAACCTCTTTCACTTGTGGATTAGCCGCATCAAAGGTGGAAATTAGCCGTATCTTTTTGTCTTTCTCGATCTCCCATTTTTTGGGGGTAAGGAGACTGATGCGTTCCCTTTGTTTTGCATATTTAAATGCTTCATTAAGGGTTGACTGGGGGAAACCTCTTTCACTAAACCTGTGAAATAGTTTTTTTGCCTCGAAATGAAACCTCTCATTATCAGAGCAATTACTACGTACTCGGAGGTATTGCCCCCTAGGAATGCCTCTCTTAAGGGCAGTGGGATGATGGCTATGCCAATGTAAGATGGAGTTAGTAGCTGTATCCTTCCTAAAAATAGTAGTGGCCAATTTCTCCCCTTGTTTTTGTACCCTAACATCAAGAAAGGTGATTGTGCTAGGTTGTAGTTCATACGTAAATCTAAGGCCTATTTGATTATTGTTCAACTCTTTAATGAGACTTACAAACTCGCTTGATTTCCCCTTCCAAATGACGAAAACATCGTCTATGTAGCAAGTCCAGAACGATATCTTCATTCCACCAAACGTGGTGGTCAGGAAACACCACATTATTTTCCCACCAACCCAGGAAGAGGTTTGCATACGAGGGGGCGCAAGGGCTCCTCATAGCCGTCCCCCTGAGCTGGTGGTAGAACTGGCCGTTATAGAGAAATAAGTTGTGGGTCAGGGTAAACCTTAGCAGGTCCAAGATGAAGCAACTATGCTCCCGACAGTGTGTACCACTAGTCTTTAAGTAATCTGCCACCGCTGCTAGTCCCTTGTTGTCTGGAATAGAGCTGTATAGTGACTCTACGTCAATACTCGCCAACAAGCAATCACGTTCAATGTTCAATGTTTCAATTTTATTGAGGAAGTCAATGTGCCTCTGGTATAGGACGGCAATGAGAGGACAAATTGTCTCAACACTCTATCCAAATATATGCCACTATTCTAGATTAATGAACCTACACCAGAGACAATCAGACGACCATAAGGGGTAGTGCTCTTATGGACCTTGGGCAGTCCGTAAAATGTAGCCAACCGGGGTGTACTAGGGAGCAGGAAGTTCGTTATATTTAGCTTCACTGATAACTCTCATAGTCCTCCCTCTTAATAGAATAACTTTCAAGTCTTTTAGAAAATCCGTCGATGGATTAGATGTAAAAATACTATAACCCTCCTTGTCTTTCAATAGATCCTGGCACATTTTTTGATATGTTACATGATCTAATATCACTAAGTTTCCACCCTTATAGGATGGTTTTATGATGATGGATTTATCACTTTCTAGTGTATGCAGTGCCTCCATCTCTTCCATTGACAGATTAAATTTAGATGGGCATGTATCATAGAAGTGGTATTGTAAAGCTGATAACGGCGTCATCGCCACTAGCCATGTTGGTGGAGTACTTGAAACAGCGCAACAGGGCACACAGGCCTCGCATGGAGGCCCAGTCATTGGTGATGAAGTGGTGCTGTTCCGCAGTGCGACTGACCCGTGCGTGCTGCAGCTGAAACTCCACTATGGCCTGCTGCTTCTCGCACAGTCTCTCCAGCATGTGCAAGGTGGAGTTCCACCTGGCGGGCACGTCGCATATGAGGCGGTGAGCGGGAAGGACGAAGTTACGCTGTAGCGCAGATAGGCGAGCAGCGGCAGGATGTGAACACCGGAAGCGCGCACAGACGGCCTGCACTTTATGCAGCAGCTCTGACATGTCGGGGTAGTTGTGAATGAACTTCTGCACCACCAAATTCAGCACATGCGCCAGGCAAGGGATGTGCGTCAAACCGGCTAGTCCCAGAGCTGCGACGAGATTTCGCCCATTATCGGACACTACCAGGCCATGCCTGAGGCCCACCGGCAGCAACCACTGGTCGGTCTGTTGTTCAATACCCCGCCACAACTCCTGCGCGGTGTGGGGCCTGTCCCCCAAACATATGAGTTTCAGAACAGCCTGCTGACGTTTACCCCAGGCTGTGCTTAAGTTGGTGGTGAAGGTGTGTGGCTGACTGGATCAGTAGGTGGAAGAAGAAGAGGAGGAAGCCGAGTAGGAGGAGGAGGCTACAGGAGGCAAAGAATGATGCCCTGCGATCCTTGGCGGAGGAAGGACGTGCACCAAAGAACTCTCCGCCTGAGGCCCAGCCGCCACTACATTTACCCAGTGTGCAGTTAGGGAGATATAGCGTCCCTGGCCGTTCTTACTGATCCACGTATCTGTGGTTAGGTGGACCTTGCCACAGATGACCTTGCGCAGTGCACACTTGATTTTATCGGATACTTGGTTGTGCAGGGAAGGCACGGCTGTCTTGGAGAAGTAGTGGCGGCTGGGAACAACATACTGTGGGACAGCCATAGCCATCAGCTGTTTGAAGCTGTCTGTGTCCACCAGCCTGAATGACAGCATTTCAAAGGCCAGCAGTTTAGAAATGCCTGCATTCAGGCCCAGGGCTCGAGGGTGGCTAGGTGGTAATTTACGCATGTAGATGCCTGGTCATGCAGGTTGTGCTAAGGTTCATAGCGTTAATGACTCGCTTCAGGCTCTGATGGCACAGCGTGCAAACCACTCAGGACTTGTCATCAGCACATTGTTTAAATAAGTGCCATGCCAGGGAACTCCTTGAAGCTGCCTTTGGGGTGCTCGGTCCCTGGTGGCGGTGGCCAGTAGCAGGCGAACTCTCTTGGCGGCGGCTGTTCTGCTTTTGCCTCCTGCTCCCTCTTTTGCTACGCTGTTGGCTCGGTCTCACCACTGCCTCTTCCTCTGAACTATGAAAGTCAGTGGCACGACCTTCATTCCATGTGGGGTCTAGGACCTCATCGTCCCCTGCATCGTCTTCCACACAGTCTTCCTCCCTGACCTCCTGTTCGGTCTGCACACTGCAAAAAGAAGCAGCAGTTGGCACCTGTGTTTCGTCATCATCAGAATTGTGCGGACTCTGATGAGGTGCTATTCCCATGTCCTCATCATCAGGAATCATAAGTGGTTGTGCATCAGTGCATTCTATGTCTTCCACCACTGGGGAAGGGCTAGGTGGATTCCCTTGGTAAACCCTGCCAGCAGAGTCTTCAAACAGCATGAGAGACTGCTGCATAACTTGAGGCTCTGACAGTTTCCCTGATATGCATGGGGGTGATGTGACAGACTGATGGGCTTGGTTGTCAGGCGCCACCTGTGCGCTTTCTGCAGAAGACTGGGTGGGAGATAATGTTGTGAATGTGCTGGATCCACTGTCGGCCAACCAATTGACTAGCCCCTGTACTTTCTCAGGCCTTACCATCCTTAGAACGGCATTGGACCCCACCAGATATATCTGTAAATTCTGGCGGGTACTGGAATCTGAGGTAGTTGGTTCACTAGGACGTGTGGCTGTGGCAGAATGGCCACGTCCTTTCCCAGCACCAGAGGGTCCACTGACACCACCGCGACTGCGTCCGCGTCCCTTACTAGATGTTTTCCTCATTGTTACCGTTCACCAAGCACCACAATAAGAAAAAAACTATTTGGCCCAATGTATTGATTTCAAATTCAGGCCATTTTTTACAGGCACCTAACACCATCTGCCAATTTATTTATGTACCGTATTACACTAATCCAGGCACAACAGTAACCTCTGATTTAGGGAAATATAAATTGTAGGCCTAGTATTTAGGCCCTGGATGAAAGGTATCCTTTTATGGACAGATTTACACTTGGAGATGCACAGTAGCATGTGAAAAAATATGTAGGATTATGCCTTCAGCAATTGTATTTTACCACTTTGTGTAATATACCCTTTAACGGACAGAAATACACTTGGAGATGTACGGTAGCGTGTAAAGTTATTGAGGATAACCCTCTCAGCACTTGTATATACACCTTGAGTGTAATATACCCTTTTACGGACAGAAATACACTTTGAGATGCACCGTAGTGCGTGCAGATTTACAGGATTATGCTTTCAGCAATTGCAATGTAACACTTTTTGTAATATACCCTTTTATGAAAAGAAATATACTTGGAGATGCACGCTGAGTGCAATATACCCTTTTACGGACAGATTAACACTTGGCCTGCAACAGCTGGAACACCAGATTCAGGGTATTGCGATATTGGCAATTGAATTTCACCCCAGAACAAAACCTATCCTTTGACGGACACTATTAAACTTGTCCAGTCACAGCTGGAACACCAGATTTATTGAATTTATACTTTTGCAACTATATTTCACCCCAGTACAAAATCTATCCTTAGACGGATACTATTAAACTTGTCCAGTCACAGCTGGAACACCAGATTTACGGTATTTTATTTTTGCAACTGAATTTCACCCCAGAAAATAATCTATCCTATGACGGACACGATGAAACTTGTCCAGTCGCAGCTGGAACACCAGATTTACTGTAATTCTATTTTGGCAACTGAATTTCACCCCAGAAAATAATAAATCCTTTGACGGACACTATTAAACTTGTCTAGTCACAGCTGGAACACCAGATTTACGATATTGCTATTTTGGCAATTGAATTTCACCCCAGAACAAAATGTACCCTTTGCCAGAAACTATGAAACTTGTCCAGTCACAGCTGGAACACCAGATTTACTGTATTTCTACTTTGGAAACTGAATTTCACCTCAGAAAATAATAAATCCTTTGCCAGACACTATTAAACTTGTCTAGTCATAGCTGGAACACCAGATTTACGGTATTGCTATTTTGGAAATTTAATTTAACCCCAGAACAAAATATATCCTTTGCTGGACACTATTTAACTTGGCTAACTATTTAACTAATTATAGTGGTGAGTGGGTGCTCCAATTGAGATTTCCCCAATACTCATAAAGTGAACAAATACAATACAGTAATTGGGCACTCCTTTACCTGGGATATGCTGATAATCACCGATATTGGCAAAAGGGTTTTTTCCCATAAGATATTATTTAATTCCTAAATATCACAAAAGACCTATAAACAATTCTAAAAATTCTAAATAAATATATAAAACAAATTAATTACATTAAAAATCTCTAAAACATCTTATCAGCAGTTCATATAATGCCGTAATAGTTGCTATTTGATGCAAAATGTATCCGTAGATTTCAATGGTAATGTGATAGGCAGTTAAGTCCGGATTAACAGCAGTTCATATAGTGCCACAATAGTTGTTATTTGATATAAAGTGTGTCCATATGTTACACTGGTAATATGATAGATAGTATAGTAAAGTCCGGTCAATAGCGTATATCCACTTATCATATATCCACTATTTGCAGCAAGTAAAACCTCTGGTAATGTGATTTTAAACCGCGGCCGTTCACTTTATATCAATATAGATTTGCGGGTCTTACCGGTCTCTAATGGCTTATTGCATTTATTTGTGAGTACTCACTGTGTTTGATTCAGGCTTGTACGCTCGGAGCAGCTGTGGCGTCCCACGCTAAACTCTGCGTAACTCTGTTTCGGCTAGCTTCTCGGTGATCTCGCGAGAAGATCTGCGATGTTATGCAGAAATTCGGATCCAATTTAGAGATTGGTATTCAATGCTTTGTGGGTTGATTACCCCGTTTTTTCACCGGCGGTCCGTGCACAATAGTTGTCTTTCTTGTGGGTACAGGATATAATGCTTCAATATATTACATTAAATCACCAGACACATTTCGGGACTTGTGTGTGTCTCGTCCCTTCCTCAGTGGTATACCACTGATTACTATTTTGGCAATTGAATTCCATCCCAGAACAAAATATATCCTTTGCCGGACACTATGAAACTTGTCTAGTCCCAGCTGGAAGACCAGATTTACTGTATTTCTATTTTGGCAACTGAATTTCACCCCAGAAAATAATAAATCCTTTGCCGTACACTATTAAACTTGTCCAGTCACAGCTGGAACACCAGATTTACGGTATTGCTATTTTGGCAGTGCATATGACTTATTGATCGCTTGGTATTAAACTTTTTGTGATGTAAGGTGACAAAAAATTGCTTTTTTTACACCGTTTTTTTACGGTGTTCACCTAAGGGGTTAGTTCATGTGATATTTTTATACAGCAAGTTCTTACGGGTGTGGCGATACATAAGCTGAACAGCAAAATTCTGTGGTGAAATTCAGTTGCAAAAATAAAATACCGTAAATCTGGTGTTCCAGCTGTGACTGGATAAGTTTAATAGTATCCGTCAAAGGATAGATTTTGTTCTGGGGTGAAATACAGTTGCAAAAGTATAAATACAATAACTCCTTAAGGACACATGACGTATGGGTACGTCATGTGTCCAGTCCCTAAAGATGGCGCCCGCTCCTGGCCGCTGCAGGCACCATCGCTGCGGGGGTCTGGCTGATTCCTGTAGCTGACCCCCGCAGCTGATGATCGCGGTTGGCAGCGCTGCCGACCGCGATCATTTAACCCTGCAGATGCCGTGATCAATCCTGATCACGGCATTGTCACTACCAGAGCTTTGAGACGTTCTCACAGCTCTGTTTCTCCACCCCTGTGATGATGTAACTACTAGAGCTTTGAGACGTTCCCACAGCTCTGTTTCTCCGCCCCTGTGATGAGGTCTTTACTTTCTGTTTCCTTCCTCCCAGCTGTCCCTCCTGTGTTTGATTGCTCTGCCTTTAAATCACCTCTCTTCCTTTGTACGGTGCGGATTATACTACTTCATTTGACCTGTATCTCTCGCTTGAGTATCTTCACTGGTGTGATATCTTTTCTGGACCTGTGTTCTGCTGAAGCAAGTACTTCGGACATTGTCTGCTGACTTTGGATCTGTTTTCACTGCTGCTGCAGCTCCTTCAGTTAAGTGTGCAGACATTGTGTGTTTCTGTTTGTTTTGCTGACTGGATCCGAGGCGACCCCGGTTCCGTCCATATACTGAGCAGGGCACCGGTGGTCGTGCCCCTTCCACTACTGTAGGGGTTACAGTGGTCATCAGCCTTAGGTACGCGGGCATGTCTCGATCCACCTTCTGGATCTGGACATGGGCTTAGCAGCATAGGGAGAGCTTTTAGGGTCTGACAGGGGTCACCCTTTATGTTCCCTAGTTTGGGTCCGGTCAGTAGCTAACTCACTGTGTATGCTCTTGTTGCTCACATACAGCCGTGACAGGCATCTGCACGCGCTAAAACCGAAAGTAAAACTTTCGGCAGCGCTCCGGCTCCCCCTAGTGGTGATCGGGAGAATCGGAGCGCTGTAAGGGATAGCCTCAAGCCTTTCATTCAGCTTGAGGATATCACTTACTATTTCCAATGGAGCCCTTGTTAGCAATAGGGCTTCATAGGAAAGTAGTAAAATGCTCATAAACTCCAATACAAGTGTATTGGAGTTTATGATAGAAGCAATCAGGTAACTGATTTATATAGGTCCCTATGGGATCTATATAAAAGTGTAAAAAATAAAAAAATATAAAAAAATAAAAAATAAATAAAAAAACCTAAAAATTTAAATCACCCCCTTTCCCCAAAATCAAAATAAAATAATAAAAAATAAAAAAATACACATCATGGGTGTCACAATGTGTGAAAACGCCCATAGTATAAAAATATAAAAATATATTTCCCATACGGTAAACAGAAAAATGGAAAAAAGCGCCCAAATGGCCGATTTGCCGTTTTTGGACGCTTCATTTCCTCAAAAAAAATTAAATAAAAAGCGATCAAAAAGTCCTACACACCCCATAATGGTATCAACTAAAAGTTAAGATCGCCCCGCAAAAAATAAGCCCCCAACCAACGCCATACACTTATATACAAATACGTTATAGCGGTCAAAACATGGCGACAAAAAAATAAATAAAAAATTTTCCCACTTTTGAATTTTCTTTTCACGATTAAAACGCAAGAAAAGCTATACATATTGGGTATCGCCGGATTCGTACTGACCTGTAGAATAAAACTAAATTGTCAGTTTTATCGCAAATCAAACGTCGTAATTTAGAAACCCGTAAAACTGTGGTGAAATTGCTTTTTTTTTGCAATTTCACCCCATTTGGAATTTTTTTTGCTGCTTCCCACTACACCGTATGCATTATTAAATGATGGCGTTGGAAAGTACAACTTGTCCCGCAAAAAATAAGCCCTCATATGACCATGTGAACGGAAAAATAAAAAAGTTATGGCTCTTGGAAGGCATAGAGCGCAAAACGAAAACGCAAGCTGTGACTGGACAAGTTTAATAGTTTCCGTCAAAGGATAGGTTTTGTTCTGTAGCTGGCTAAGTTTAATACTGTCCGGCAAAGGATAGATTTTTTTCTGGGGTGAAATTCAATTGCCAAAATGGAAATACCATAAATCAGTGGTTTCAGCTGTATACATAATATGTATACTTTTTTTGTTTATATAAGTTTTACACAATAACAGCATTTTTTAAACAAAAAAATCATGTTTTAGTGTCTTCATATTCTGAGAGCCATATTTTTTATTTTTTGCCCGATTGTATTATGTAGGAGCTCTTTTTTTGCGTGATGAGATGATGGTTTGACTGGTACTATTTTGGGGGGCATATGCTTTTTTGATTGCTTGGTGTTGCACTTTTTGTAATGTAAGGTAACAAAAAAATTACCGTTTTAGCACAATTTTTATTTTGTTATTTCTACGGCATTCAGGTGAGGGGGTGGATCATGTGATATTTTTGTATATCTGGTTTTTACAGATGCGGCAATACCCAATATGTCTGGTTTTCTTTTTTTTCTCTTTTTGTTACAATTTTATGTGTTTTATTTTGGGAATTTTAATTTCTTTACTTAAAACTTTATTTTTTTATTATGAAAAACACTTTTTTTACTTATTATTTTTGTACCACTCTGGGACTTTAACTTCTGGCGTCTAATCCCCCTTGCAATGCATCACAATACAATCTGTATTGTAATACATAAGCTGTCATTGGCTCCTGCACCAGCCTGATCAGCCTGCCATACATGTACGTCACTGCTCCTTAAGTGACGTCTAGCTGTGACATAAATGTGCGGCAAGAGTCCTTAAGGGGTTAAGGCAGCTGGTGTGCTGTGAATGAGCATTTACAGAAGTTGCAAAGTGCTTCTTAATAGAGAAATACAAAACAAAATATGCACTTCAGATTTTTGCTTTGCCATTGTCCTCTTTTTAATACTAAAACTGTTATTTTGAAAGTACAGTATAACCATTATGACTGTATGAAATAAACTGTGGCTTAGTTTTTTCTTTTACCATTTACTGCTAAATAACTTTGAATGTCTTTCCTCTCACATTTTGAAAATTGCTTCAATGTAATGGCTTGCACTGAATATAGTTATGTTTTACTTACATTCCACACTTTTCCAAGTAACATAGTTGAAAAAAGACATACGTCCACCTAGTTCAGCCTGTTATCCTACAAAGTTGACCCAGAGGACATCTATTAAATTGCTGTCTTATTTACACATCTGATTTCTGATTTTTATTTCTTTAGTAATAAGATAGCTATGTTCTATCATCAAGAAAGATTCAAGAAGTTATGAATATACCGTATTTTTCGCTTTATAAGAGGCACCCCCAAAAAGTCTTATAAAGCAAATGGTGCAATTTTTATATTGCTGACACTGATACAGTACGGCCTGCGATGTATCAGTTACAGTAAGCGGGGTGGAAGGAGGGGCTGGAGGCCTGCAAATGATGTTGCACTCGCAGCAGGGCCCAGTGCACTCACTGTACTCCATTACACCGAGCCCTGTAACCAGTGGCTCTGGTTTGTTATACTAGTGTAATTGTCTGGAATTGTACTCACTATCAAAGCGGTGGGCAGGCAGCCAGCATAACGTTCATGAAGTGGCAGGAGCATCAATGAGTGAGTGAGGTTACGCTACCAGCCTACCCGCCGCTTTGATAGTGAGTACTACTACAGAAGATTACGCTAGTTTAACAAACCAGAGCCACTGGTTAAGGATTGAATAAACAGACTTTACATGTAAAGACTGCTGTGAGTGGGGCCCGGTGTAATGGGGTCACTATAAGATGCTATGCGTCATCCACAGATTCCTTCCCCCCCCCCATTACAGTGTCATCCACAGATCCCCCCATAACAGTGTCATCCACAGATCCCCCATAACAGTCTCATTCACAGATTCCCCCATAACAGTGTCCTCCACAGATTCCCCCATAACAGTGTCATTCACAGATCCTCCCATAACAATGTAATCCACAGATCCCCCCATAACAGTGTCATCCACAGATTTCTCCCATAAGAGTGTCATCCACAGATCCCCCATAACAGTGTCATCCAAAGTTCCCCAATAACAGTGTTATCCACAGCTCCCCCCATATCAGTGTGTCACCTACTGATCCCCCATAACAATGTCATCCACAGATCCTCCATAACAATGCATCATCCACAGATGCCCCCATAACAGTGCGTCATCCACAGAACCCCATTACAGTGTGTCATCCACAGATCCTCATAACAGTGTCACCCACAGATCTCCCATAACAGTGTCATCCACAGATCCCCCATAACAATGCATCACTCACAGATGCCTTCATAACAGCGAGTCATCCACAGATCCCCTCCATAATAGTGTCATCCACAGACCACCATTAGTTCAAAACCCACCAAAAGCACACCTTTTGGTTCAAATTTTTTTTTCCATATTTTTTCTCCTCAAAAACCTAGGTGCGTCTTATCATCAGGTGTGTCTTATAAAGCGAAAAATATAGTATGTGTGCAAAAAGTGAACAATGGGTTACCTAATACTGAAATAACAAAAGAAACGGAGTAGGACAGCACCACTAGCTGGAAAATTGCTCAGTTATTGCGGCGGTGCTCGCGGCATCAGGTCCTGGCCTCAGAGACCCCTCAAATGCAAAAAGGATTTCAGACGATGTCGCAGCACTCTCAATCCAATATTCGTGTTTATTAACCAAAGACAAGCAACGTTTCGACACAGGTCTTTCTCAAGCTACAAGTGGTTTACAAGTGAACATATATATATATATATATATATATATATATATATATATATATACTCCAATTGATCCGGATTGGTTAGGGGGTTGTCCCTCCAAAATGTCAATCCTTCCACCCTACAAGTTTCCCCAATCATAAAAACAAGTGACATAATTGCATATAAAAACATCATAGTATCACAAACTGTTTGAGACATTCAACATATACTATACAGGTGAGAAACTATCTGGCAAGCAGAGCACGATGTTCGGCATCTCCAGCATGCAATCGTGCATGCGTGAGTAAGATTCCGCGCTGTTTCATCGAGATAACACACAGTCATGTGATCAACAAGCGGTTAAATGATCCGGTGCCTGGAAAACGAACAGACGCCCTCCCCACATGACGAATCACATGATAGAGCGTCCAGTCCGTATCCATGCAACCACAGGTCCTGTGTCGAACAGACTATGACAGCCAGGACCCAGTGGACCAGCCTTTACAGATTCCACAAAGGGCATAAAATATAATAGATGCTGCATATGCCGTTCGTCCCAGCCCCTACATTACACCATACATTAAAAAAAGGGGGTGAAATCACTACCGGCAGTACTTCGCACTACCGCAACCAATGAACTGATCACCAAATAGGTGCCCATTAGCCAATGGGAAGCTATCTTAATAATAGTCAAGCTGGACATGTACATGGGGTCAGGCAAAAGCCATGAACCTAATAAAGGAACATGCCCGTCTCACCAACCTTAACGTGTCGGCAACACCGCATCCTGTGGGTAGAGGTGTGTCGGGTGAATCCCATAAAGGTATGGGGCAACAGCAAGCATAGAAACATCCCTTATTATAAATGTACACGGAACCTAAAGCTACAGACCTAATATACGTACGTCATAGATCGCACAAATCCCTATTGATTCCTCCAACAGGGTGTGCTGGTTAGCCACGTAGTGAGCATTTAATTAGAAGGGAATACATGGGCCCGTGTACAACCCACCCCGGTCAAGGGGAGGTAAGGTCTATCGGCCCGTGCATGGTCTGGGCCCAACTCCTGTGTGGAGAGGACCCCTACCATGCCAATTCCCCTCTTAATATATTAAAAAGCAGAAAAAAACTAAATGAGGTCCCAAGGGATAGCATGGTGTTGCCCCTATTGCACCCCACATGTCCCCCAACAGATCCACGGCCATAAAGGTTGGTGAAATGGCAGAACATTCATACTACATAAAATAATTACTACCCCAGTGTGCAGATCCAGCAAGCATATACAAAACATTCAGAAAACACTGATGCGATCCAGATGTCTGAATCGCCAGTTCACTGGTAGCAAGCGTTCGGGACTGCATGTCGTTCTCTATTCCTATCGCATGTGATTACCAAATCTGTGAAATAGATAGAAATAAACTCTATAAATACATTGTCACGATATAATCATCGGGTAATAACATTTAGGTTACATTAAAAACATCCCAATCCCACATCCCGAGAGCCATTTTGAAAAGGGAGCCAACCTTGAACTCCCGGTTGAGGCCCTTGGGTTCAATGATATCAAGTTCAAAGATCCATTTAAGTTCCAAGCGTTTCAATAATCGTTCCCGGTCACCTCCTCTATGCAATGTGGGGACGCCATTGATAATTCTGAACCTCATCTGCGTCACGTTATGTCTACATCTTTAAAAATGTTCTGGGACAGGGAGCTAACCCTCTAAATCCCCTGATTGACTCTGCATGTTTGTGTACAGTTTCCAAATCGAGTACCTGTGCTGGTTAATCCTTAACGTCTCGCCTACATAAATTAGGCCACAAGGGCATTGCAAGAATTGACAATTAAAGCAGTTGACAAGAATTGACAATTAAAGCAGCTGACAAGGGAGGGGCAATTGTGGATATGAACACGGATAAATATATTGCCGAGATTGAGAGACAGCTACAGGATAAACAGGTGTATAGACAGATGAAGGCAGACCCAAAATTTGAGGTGATGAAAAAAATAAAAATATTGGTTGACAATGCATATGCCAGTAACATTATTGATTGTAAGCTTCACTCCTACCTTATACAGAAACATCCGGTCACTCCAGTTCTGTACACTCTTCCTAAGATTCATAAAGACCTGTACAATCTGCCTGGTCGTCCCATAGTGGCAAGGGTTGACTCAGTATTTGCCCCAGCAATTTTCCTTGATAAAATGCTGAGAACTTCTGCCACAGGGGCCGCATCATATGTTAGCGACACGACTGATCTTTTAAACAAACTTAATGCTATCACGTTTGATACAAGCAACAAGCTAGGTGTCTTTTGATGTCACGAGTTTGTAGACGTGTATAGATCATGAACTGGGTCTGGAGGCCATACAGTGGGCACACGGACTATCCAACTGAATTATGCGACTTTGTGAATTCCCTACTAGAAATCCTGTTGACATGTAACTACTTTTGCTTCAATTACAGATTCTTTGTGCAGAGCCGAGGGACCACTATGGGGTCGAATATGGCCCCTACGTACGCAAATATCTACATGGCATATGTGGAGGAATCGTTTATATACCCATCCACCCTCTACCGATTCGTGAGAGGGTGGATGAGGTATATTGATGATATTTTCTTCATATGGACAGAGAATGACACCCACTTGCACGAATTCCACGATTTCCTCAAAAATAGACATGCCCGATTGAAGTTTACTAGGGTGGACTCTGCACAGTCTCTAGAATTTTTGGACACTTTGGTTTACGTTACACAGGGGGAGCTACAGACTGATCTCTATGTGAAACCGACGGACCAGAATAATATGCTGCGTTTTGACAGTGCCCACCCCAAGAACATCCTAGATTCCCTCCCATATAGCCAGCTACTTAGAACGAGGCGTATCATCTTGGATGAGGGGAAAGTAGATGACAGATTACAGGCGATGGGGTCCAAATTTGTGCCCAGGAGATATCCAAGGAATCTGGTCAAAAGACACTTGGACAAGTTCAGACAACAGAAATGACCACAGCTATTAACGACAGAAAGAAAAAAGTCTGACATTAAGAGGTTACCTTTTGTGTCCACATATTCAGTAATGAGTTGACGAATAACTGTATAGTTCGGGTTCGTACCGAATTTTGGGGTGTTCGGGAAATGGACCTGGACATTTTTTAAAAAGTTCGGGTTCGGGTCCGTTGTTTGGCAATTTCTTCCCACTTTCTGAAGGGCTGCACAGCAGCCAATAAGCTAGCGTTTTACTTCTTGCCCTAAGAAGCCATCACAGCCATGCCTTCTAATGACATGGCTGTGATTGGCCAAGTGCAGCATGTGACCCAGCGTCTATTTAAGCTGGAGTCACATAGCGCCGCACGTCACTCTGCTCTGATTAGTGTAGGGATAGGATGCAGCTGCTGTGAGGGCGAGATTAGGCAGGGAAAGGTCAGCAAAAACTCCTAATGAAGTGATCGATATACAGCTTTGAATCACTCAACTTCTGCTAGTTAATTGCTCACTGTTTTTTAGGCTGCTCAGAGCGTTTTTCTGACACTTTTTTCTGGGGTGATCGGCGGCCATTTCGTGTCTTGTCCATCAATCCATCAATAGTAGTTGGCTGTGCTTATTGCCACCCCGAGAAACTCAGTATAGAAATTTCTATATTTTATTAAGAGGTGAAATTCAATTGCCAAATAGCAATCCCCTAAATCTGGTGTTCCAGCTAGCCAAGTGTAATACTGTCTGCTGTCTGGCAAAGGATAAATTTTTTTCTGAGGTGTAATTCCATTGCCAAAAAAGCAATACCGTAAATCAGTGGTTTCAGCAGTGGCTGGCCTAGTTTAATTGTGTCCGGCAAAGGATAGATTTTGTTCTAGTGTTAAATGCAAATGCCAAAATAGCAATCCCCTAAATCTGGTGTTCCAGCAGTGGCTGGCCAAAAGTAATAGTGTCGGTAAAGGATATATTTTGTTCTGGCGTGAAATTCAATTGCCAAAATAGCAATCCCCTAAATCTGGTGTCCCAGCAGTGGTTGGCCAAGTTTAATAGTGTCCAGCAAAGGATGTATTTTGTTCTGGGGTGAAATTAAATTGCCAAAATAGCAATCCCCTAAATCTGGTGTCCCAGCAATGGCTGGCCAAGTTTATTAGTATCTGGCACAGGATATATTTTGTTCTGGGGTGAAATTCAATTACCAAAATAGCAATCCCCTAAATCTGGTGTCCCAGCAGTGGCTGGCCAAATTTAATAGTGTCCGGCAAAGGATAGATTTTGTTCTGGGGTGAAATTAAATTGCCAAAATAGGAAACCTCTAAATCTGGTGTCCCAGCAGTGGCTGGCAAAGTTTTATAGTTTCCGTCAAAGGATAAATTTTGTTCTGTCGTGAAATTCAATTGCCAAAATAGCAATCCCTAAATTTGGTGTCCCAGCAGTGGCTGGCCAAGAGTAATAGTCTCCAGAAAAGGATAGATTTTGTTCTGGAGTGAAATTCAATTGCCAAAATAGCAATCCCCTAAATCTGGTGTCCTAGCAGTGGCTGGCCAAGAGTAATAGTGTTCGGCAAAGGATATATTTTGTTCTGGGGTTAAAATCAATTGCCAAAATAGCAATCCCCTAAATCTGGTATTCCAGCTGTGGCTGGCTAAGTTTAATACTGTACGGCAAAGGATAGATATTTTTCTGGGGGGAAATTCAATTGCCAAAATAGCAATTCCCTAAATCTGGTGTCGCAGCATTGTCTCGCCAAGATTAATAGTGTCCGGCAACGGATAGATATTTTTCTGGGGTAAAATTCAATTGCCAAAATAGCAATACCGTAAATCTGTGGTTTCAGCTGTGGCTGGCCAAGTTTATTAGTGTCCGGCAAAGGACAGATTCTGTTCTGGGGTGAAATTCAATTGCCAAAATAGCAATCAACTAAATCTGGTGTCCCAGCAGTGGCTGGCCAAGTTTAATAGTGTCCGGAAGGATAGATATTGTTCTGGGGTGAAATTCAATTGCCAGAATAGCAATACCGTAAATCTGGTGTTCCAGCTGTGGCTGGCCAAGTTTAATAGTGTCCAGTAAATGATATCTTTTGTTCTGGGATGAAATTCAATTGCCAAAATAGCAATCCCCTAAATCTGGTGTCCCAGCAGTCGCTGGCCAAGTTTAATAGTGTCTGACAAAGGATAGATTTTGTTCTGCCATGAAATTCAATTGCCAAATTAGCAATCCCCTAAATCTGGTGTCCTAGCAGTGGCTAGCCAAGTTTAATAGTGTCTGGCAAAGGATATATTTTGTTGTGGGGTGAAATTCAATGAGGGCACTATGAGGGCATTGCTGGCACATGGGGGACACTATTGGGGCAAGGCTGGCACATGGGGTACACTATGGGGGCATTGCTGGCACATGGGGGACACTATGGGGGCATTGCTGGCACATGGGGGACACTATGGGGGCATTGCTGGCACATGGGAGACACTATGGCGGCATTGATGGCACATGGTAGACACTATGGGGGCATGGCTGGCACATGGGAGACACTATGGGGGCATTGCTGGCACATGAGGGACACTATGGGGGCATCTACTGGCACATGAGGGCATCTACTGGGGGCATTTCTGGCACATTATGGGGACACTATGGTGTTGGAGCGGAGAAGAATGCTATGGGGGTATATTATATAGGCACATTATGGGGGCACTAGGAAGGGGCATTTAATACTGCCACATTCTGGGGGCACTATGGGGAAGAGGTGAGGAGCACTATGTGGGCATTAACTAGGGGCATTATATAGGGGTATTTTATACTTGCACACATTATGGGGACATTCGCTCAACTGGCGGCACTGAGGGAGTTATTTTGCATTGGCACACAGAAAGGAAGCACTTTAGAATTAGTGCACATTATTATTTTTATTATTGAAAGTGGCAGGTGAGTTGTTAATAAGTTAGGAGGATGATGGAAAAGTAGGAACCTACGATGTCTTTTGTCAAACTACAGAGAAGAGAGATGGGTGAAAAATAATCATGGCGGTCTGGTCTGAAAAGAGAAGATGAGGAAAGAAGTGGTCTGCATCAGAGAAGTTACTGGATGTAAGGTATGTGGTGCTGTATTCTGGATATTACAGAATATAATATGTATGCAAATATGTGTGGGGGGGTGCTAAGCAGACAGAAGACAGGTCACCGGGGGTTGGGGGCCTGTTGGGGGTGCTAGAATTTGAAGCCAAGCGATAACATGGATGGGGGTTTAGATAGTAAACAGACAGCTGACGTGGGGGGGAGCTAAGCAGAACGATCGCGGCGGAAGGGGGGGGTTTGTGCTTGAGGGGGGGTGACACAATTTTCTACCGCACTGTGTGACACCAGCCCTAGCAACGCCACTGGCTGCCGCCAAGAGAGTTCGCCTGCTACTGGCCAGGACCACCAGGGACCGAGCACCCCAAAGGCAGCTTCAAAGAGTTCCCTGGCATGGCACTTCTTCAAACAACGTGCTGACGACAAGACTTGAGTGGTTTGCACGCTGTGCCATCAGAGCCTGAAACGAGGCATTAACGTTCTAAACCTTAGTACAACCTGCATGACCAGGCATCTACATGCAAAGCATGAACTGCAGAGGACACCTTAAAAACAAGGAACTCACCCATGCTCCTCCTGCTCCCTCTTCTGCTGCTGCCTCACCCTCTTTCTCCACCTCGGGAGGAACGTTGGCACCTGCCGCCCAGCAAACAGAGGATGTGCCACCAACACCACCACCTCAGTCAACAAGCATCTCCACCATGTCACACGGCAGCGTTCAGCTCTCCATCTCACAAATATTGGAGACAAAGCATAAATTCCCTCCTAGCCACCCTCGAGCCCTGGGCCTGAATGCCAGCATTTCTAAACTACTGGCCTTTGAAATGCTGTCATTCAGGCTGGTGGACACAGACAGCTTCATACAGCTGATGGCGGTCGCTGTCCCACAGTACGTTGTTCCCAGCCGCCACTACTTCTCCAAGACAGCCGTGCCTTCCCTGCACAAACAAGTATCCGATAAAATGAAGTGTGCACTGCGCAACGCTATCTGTGGAAAGTTCCACCCAACCACAGATAAGTGGATCAGTAAGCACGGCCAGCGATGCTATATATCCATAACTGCACACTGGGTAAATGTAGTGGTGGCTGGGCCCCAGGCGGAGAGTTGTTTGGTGCACGTCCTTCCGCCGCCAAGGATCGCAGGGCATCATTCTTTGCCTCCTGTTGCCTCCGCCTCCTACTCAGCTTTGTCCTCCTCTTCTTCCACCTACTCATCCAGTCAGCCATACACCATCACCACCAACTTCAGCACATCCCGGGGTAAATGTCAGCAGGACATTCTGAAACTCATATGTTTGGGGGACAGGCCCCACACCGGGCCGGAGTTGTGGCGGGGTATACAACAACAGACCGATGAGTGGTTGCTGCCAGTGAGCCTCAAGCCCGGCCTGGTAGTGTGCGATAATGGGCGAAATCTCGTCGCAGCTCTTGGACAAGCCGGTTTGACGCACATCCCTTGCCTGGTGCATGTGCTGAATTTGGTGGTGCAGGAGTTCATTCACAACTACCTCGACATGTCAGAGCTGCTGCATAAAGTGCGGGCCGTCTGTGCGCTCTTCCGGCGTTCACATCCTGCCGCTGCTCGCCTGTCTGCGCTACAGCGTAACTTTGGCCTTCCCGCTCACTGCCTCACATGCGAGGTGCCCACTAGGTGCAACTCCACCTTGCACATGCTGGAGAGACCTTGCGAGCAGCAGCAGGCCATAGTAGAGTTTCAGCTGCAGCACGCACGGGTGAGTCGCACTGCGGAACAGCACCACTTCACCACCAATGACTGGGCCTCCATGCGAGACCTGTGTGCCTGTTGCGCTGTTTCGAGTAGTCCATCAACATGGCTAGTGGCGATGACGTTGTTATCAGCGTTACAATACCACTTCTATGTATTCTTGAGAAAACACTTGCGATGATGGAATAGGATGTGGCCCAGAAGTTGGAGGAAGAGGGGTATTTTTTAGCACTCTCAGGCCAGTCTCCTAGAAATGGCTCAGAGGGAGGTTTTTTGCAACAGCAGAGGCCAGGTACAAATTTGGCCAGCCAGGGCCCACTACTGGAGGACAAGGAGGACGAGGATGAGGAGGAGGATGCGGATGAAGCCGAATCACAGTGGGGTGGCACCCAACGCAGCTCGGGCCCATCACTGGTGCGTGGCTGGGGGGAAACGGAGGACGATGACGATACGCCTCCCACAGAGGACAGCTTGTCCTTACCTCTGGGCAGTCTGGCACACATGAATGACTACATGCTGCAGTGCCTGTGCAACGACAGCAGAGTTGCCCACATCTTAACGTGTGCGGGCTACTGGGTGGCCACCCTGCTGGATACCCGGTACAAAGACAATGTGCCCACCTTAATTCCTGCACTGGAGCGTGATAGGAAGATGCGCGAGTACAAGCGCACGCTGGTCGACGCCCTCCTGAGAGCATTCCCAAATGTCACAGGGGAACAAGTGGAAGCCCAAGGCGAAGGCAGAGCAGGAGCAAGAGGTCATGGCCAGCTCCTCTGAGGGCAGGGTTAGCATGGCAGAGATGTGGAAAAGTTTTGTCACCATGCCACAGCTAACTGCACCACCACCTGATATGGAACGTGTTAGCAGGAGGGAGCATTTCAATAACATGGTGGAACAGTATGTGTGCACACCCCTCGGCCCCATTCAACTTCTGGGTCTCCAAATTGTCCACGTGGCCAGAGCTAGCCTTTTATGCCTTGGAGGTGCTGGCCTGCCCGGCGGCCAGCGTTTTGTCTGAACGTGTATTCAGCACGGCAGGTGGCGTTATTACTGACAAACGCAGCCGCTTGTCCACAGCTAACGTGGACAAGCTGACATTCATAAAAATCAACCATGAATGGATCCCACATTACCTGTCCATCCCTTGTGCAGAATAGACATTTATAACTACCATATATTCTTGTACTCCAGGGCACTACTTTATTGAATCATCTTTTTTTTATTTTACCATTATTTTGCCGGGCAACCCAAAGTTGAATGAAGCTCTCCTCCGCCTGGGTGCCAGGGGCCTAAATATCTGAAAGTGGCCTTCTCCATTGGTGGGTGACATGAAGCCTGATTCTCTGCTATGGGACCTCTCTCCTCTGCCTGGGTGCTAGGTCCTAAATAACTAAATTTCATTTAATTGCTTGCTGTCTTGGTGGCAGACATTTAACTCTTTTTGCTGTCTAATGACTGCCCCATTGTGTGGGTGTCAGGGGCTTACATTTCACGTACTTGCTTGCTGTCTTGGTGGCAGACATTTAACTCTTTTTACTGTCTAATGACCGCCCCATTGTCTGGGTGTCAGGGGCCTATAAGTCGTTTAATCATTTGTTGTCTTGGTGGGAGATATTAAACTGTTTTTACTGTCTAATAGAGATGGCCCGAACTATCCGCCGGCGAACAGTTCCCGGCGAACATAGCTTGTTCGCGTTCGCCTCTGCCGGGGGAACATATGCGATGTTCGGTCCGCCCCCTATACATCATCATTGAGCAAACTTTGACCCTGTACCTCACAGTCAGCAGACACATTCCAGCCAATCAGCAGCATACCCTCCCTGCCAGACCCTCCCACCTCCTGCACAGCATCCATTTTAGATTCATTCTGAAGCTGCAGTCTTAGTGAGAGGAAGGAGAGTGTAGTAGCTGCTGATTTAATTGGGAAATCGATAGCTAGGCTAGTGAATTCAGTGTCCACTCCAGTCCTGAAAGACTCATCTGATCTCTGCTGTAAGGACAGCGTCCTGACAGCACCCCAAAAAGCCCTTTTAGGGCTGCAACATTAGTCTGCTTTTTTTTTTTCCTTTATATACATATTGCAGTTGCCTGGCCTGCCTGTGTGTGAGGAGCTGCAGGCCCACAGACTGTAGTGTGCCCACTGCCAGTGCCCACCCCTGTCATTCCGTGTGGTACAGGACTTTGCATCAAAAAAAGGCATTTAATTTTTACACTTTAATCAAAGGTTAGTTGCCTGCCAGTGTGTGTCAGGCTGACTTCCAATGACTGTAGTGTGCCCACTGCCAGTGTCCACCACTCATACCGGCTGGCACAGGACTTTGCATAAAAAAGGCATTTAATTTTTACACTTTAGTGTAATTTCAGCTGCTTGCCTGCTGCTAGTGTGTGTCAGGCCGACTTCAACTGACTGTAGTGTGCCCACTGCCAGTGCCCACCCCTGTCATCCCGTGTGGCACAGGACTTTGCTTAAAAAAGGCACTTAATTTTTACACTTTAATCTAAGGTTAGTTGCCTGCCAGTGTGTGTCAGGCCGACTTCAACTGACTGTAGTGTGCCCACTGCCAGTGCCCACCCCTGTCATCCCGTGTGGCACAGGAATTTGCTTAAAAAAGGCACTTAATTTTTACACTTTAATCTAAGGTTAGTTGCCTGCCAGTGTGTGTCAGGCTGACTTCCACTGACTGTAGTGTGCCCACTGCCAGTGCCCACCACTCATACCGGCTGGCACAGGACTTTGCATAAAAAAGGCATTTAATTTTTACACTTTATGTAATTTCAGCTGCTTGCCTGCTGCTAGTGTGTGTCAGGCCGACTTCAACTGACTGTAGTGTGCCCACTGCCAGTGCCCACCCCTGTCATCCCGTGTGGCTACAGGACTTTGCTTAAAAAAAGGCACTTAATTTTTACGACTTTAGTCTAAGGTTAGTTGCTGCCTGCCAGTGTGTGTCAGGCCGACTTCCAACTGACTGTAGTGTGCCCACTGCCAGTGCCCACCACTGTCATCCCGGTGGCACAGGACTTTGCTTAAAATAAGGCACTTCATTTTTACACTTTAATCTAAGGTTAGTTGCCTGCCAGTGTGTGTCAGGCTGACTTCCACTGACTGTAGTGTGCCCACTGCCAGTGTCCAACCACTCATACCGGCTGGCACAGTGACTTCGCATAAATAAGGCATTTAATTTTTAGACATTAGTGTAATTTCAGCTGCTTGCCTGCTGCTAGTGTGTGTCAGGCCGACTTCAACTGACTGTAGTGTGCCCACTGCCAGTGCCCACCACTGATACCGTGTGGCACAGGAGCTTTGCCGATAAATAAGGCACTTAATTTTTACACTTTAATCTAAGTGTTAGTTGCCTGGCCAGTGTGTGTCAGGCCCACTTCCACTGACTGTAGTGTGCCCACTGCCAGTGCCAACCACTGATACCGGGTGGCACAGTAGCTTGCCGATAAATAAGGCATTTAATTTTTAGACAGTAGTCTAAATTCAGTTGCTTGCCTGCTGCCAGTGTGTGTCAGGCCCTCTTCCACTGACTGTAGTGTGCCCACTGCCAGTGCCAACCACTGATACCGGGTGGCACAGTAGCTTGCCGATAAATAAGGCATTTAATTTTTAGACAGTAGTCTAAATTCAGTTGCTTGCCTGCTGCCAGTGTGTGTCAGGCCCTCTTCCACTGACTGTAGTGTGCCCACTGCCAGTGCCAACCACTGATACCGGGTGGCACAGTAGCTGCCGATAAATAAGGCATTTAATTTTTAGACAGTAGTCTAAATTCAGTTGCTTGCCTGCTGCCAGTGTGTCAGGCCCTCTTCCACTGACTGTAGTGTGCCCACTGCCAGTGCCAACCACTGATACCGGGTGGCACAGTAGCTTGCCGATAAATAAGGCATTTAATTTTTAGACAGTAGTCTAAATTCAGTTGCTTGCCTGCTGCCAGTGTGTGTCAGGCCCTCTTCCACTGACTGTAGTGTGCCCACTGCCAGTGCCAACCACTGATACCGGGTGGCACAGTAGCTTGCCGATAAATAAGGCATTTAATTTTTAGACAGTAGTCTAAATTCAGTTGCTTGCCTGCTGCCAGTGTGTGTCAGGCCCTCTTCCACTGACTGTAGTGTGCCCACTGCCAGTGCCAACCACTGATACCGGGTGGCACAGTAGCTTGCCGATAAATAAGGCATTTAATTTTTAGACAGTAGTCTAAATTCAGCTGCTTGCCTGCTGCCAGTGTGTGTCAGGCCCTCTTCCACTGACTGTAGTGTGCCCACTGCCAGTGCCAACCACTGATACCGGGTGGCACAGTAGCTTGCCGATAAATAAGGCATTTAATTTTTAGACAGTAGTCTAAATTCAGTTGCTTGCCTGCTGCCAGTGTGTGTCAGGCCCACTTCCACTGACTGTAGTGTGCCCACTGCCAGTGCCAACCACTGATACCGGGTGGCACAGTAGCTTGCCGATAAATAAGGCATTTAATTTTTAGACAGTAGTCTAAATTCAGTTGCTTGCCTGCTGCCAGTGTGTGTCAGGCCCTCTTCCACTGACTGTAGTGTGCCCACTGCCAGTGCCAACCACTGATACCGGGTGGCACAGTAGCTTCGCCGATAAATAAGGCATTTAATTTTTAGACAGTAGTCTAAATTCAGTTGCTTGCCTGCTGCCAGTGTGTGTCAGGCCCTCTTCCACTGACTGTAGTGTGCCCACTGCCAGTGCCAACCACTGATACCGGGTGGCACAGTAGCTTGCCGATAAATAAGGCATTTAATTTTTAGACAGTAGTCTAAATTCAGTTGCTTGCCTGCTGCCAGTGTGTGTCAGGCCCTCTTCCACTGACTGTAGTGTGCCCACTGCCAGTGCCAACCACTGATACCGGGTGGCACAGTAGCTTGCCGATAAATTAGGCATTTAATTTTTAGACAGTAGTCTAAATTCAGTTGCTTGCCTGCTGCCAGTGTGTGTCAGGCCCTCTTCCACTGACTGTAGTGTGCCCACTGCCAGTGCCAACCACTGATACCGGGTGGCACAGTAGCTTGCCGATAAATAAGGCATTTAATTTTTAGACAGTAGTCTAAATTCAGTTGCTTGCCTGCTGCCAGTGTGTGTCAGGCCCTCTTCCACTGACTGTAGTGTGCCCACTGCCAGTGCCAACCACTGATACCGGGTGGCACAGTAGCTTGCCGATAAATAAGGCATTTAATTTTTAGACAGTAGTCTAAATTCAGTTGCTTGCCTGCTGCCAGTGTGTGTCAGGCTTGCTTCCACTGACTGTAGTGTGCCCACTGCCAGTGCCAACCACTCATACCGGGTGGCACAGTACCTAGCACGCGTAGTACCACTTATCTAAAAAAAAATGACAGGCAGAGGCAGGCCAGACCCGCAGGGGCCGTCGTGGTCGTGGTGCTGTGATTTCCACTGTCCCTGGAATAATGCCCAGTTTTCAGAGGCCACGCACTCCTGAACCCGAAAAATTCAGAGGACGTAGTTGACTGGCTTAGACAGGACACCCAATCTTCAACAGCTTCCGCTAAGAACCTTGACGCACCATCCTCCCTCCAGCTCAGCTTCGGTCACCTGCCTCAAGTTACCACGCACCCGCCCGTCGCCACCACCACCACTACCACCACAGCCACCACAGCCGCTTCACTTGATCCGTCAGAGGAGTTATTTACACATCAGTTGGATGCAATTAGTGATGCGCAACCATTATTGCCAGATGATGTAGATTACGGGATATGTCTCAGTCAGGCAGGATTACACACATGGACGTACAGTGTATGATGATGATGATGATGATGTTGTACTCGCTGCTGCTTCCTTTGCTGAGGTGTCAGATACAAGTGAAGCGGTTGATGATGACGATGTGTCCACGGATGCCACGTGGGTGCCTGCTCGAAGAGAAGAAGAGGGGGAAAGTTCTGAAGGGGAGACAGAGAGAATGAGGAGACGAGTTGGAAGCAGGGGAGGTCGTCGCAAGGAGTTAGTGGCACAGTCAGACAGCATGTATCGGCACCTGGGGTCAGCCAGACAGCACGCCAGTCAACGCATGCTGTTGCCACCACTAGAATGCCGCCATTGCAAAGCTCAGCAGTGTGGCATTTTTTTGTGTGTCTGCCTCTGATAAAAGCAATGCCATTTGCAACCTGTGCCAAAAGAAACTGAGTCGTGGGAAGTCCAACACCCACCTTGGTACAACTGCTTTGGCGAAGGCACATGATCTCACATCACAAACGCCTATGGGATCAACACATGAGTACAAGCAGCACACAAACTCAAAGCCACCATGCTCCTCCTGGTCCAGCATCTTCAGCCACGTCAACCACTGCTGTCCTCCCTGCCCCTCTCAACCACCCGCCACTCCATCTCTCACCTTCAGCAGTTCCTGCTCATCTGCCCACAGTCAGGTGTCTGTCAAGGACATGTTTGAGCATAAGAAGCCAATGTCACAAAGTCACCCCTTGCCCGGCGACTGACAGCTGGCTTGACGGAACTCTTAGCCCGCCAGCTTTTACCATACCAGCTGGTAGAGTCTGAGGCCTTCAAAAATTTGTCGCTATTGGGACACCACAGTGGAAGGTACCCGGACGAAATTTTTTTCAAAAAGGCAATCCCAAACCTCTACCATGTCATTGAAAAGGAAGTCATGGCATCTCTGGCATACAGTGTTGGGGCAAGGGTCCATCTGACCACTGATACCTGGTCTGCAAAGCACGGTCAGGGCAGGTATATCACGTATACTGCGCATTGGGTCAACCTGCTGACGGCTGACAAGCATGGAATGCGTGGCTCCGCAGCGGAGTTGGTGACACCACCACGACTTGCAGGCAGACCTACTGCCACCTCCTCTACTCCTACTCCATCCTCTTTCAATATCCTCCTCGGCTGAGTCCTCTTCTGCTGCGGCGCCTGGCTGCACATCAACTGATTCCCCCAGCTCCCCAGGGGCTATTCCACATCCCGGATACGACAGTGTCACGCTATCTTGGGGTTGACTTGCCTGAAAGCAGAGAGCCACACAGGACCAGCACTCCTGTCCGCCCCTGAACGCACAGGTGGATCAGTGGCTGACCCCGCACCAACTGGAGATCGGCAAAGTGGTGTGTGACAATGGAAGCAATCTGTTGTCGGCATTAAATTTGGGCAAGTTGTCACATGTGCCGTGCATGGCACATGTGTTGAATCTCATCGCACAACGTTTTGTGTCTAAGTACCCAGGCTTACAGGACGTCCTCAAGCAGGCCAGGAAGGTGTGTGGCCATTTCAGGCGTTCCTACACGGCCATGGCGCACTTTTCCGATATTCAGCGGCGAAACAACATGCCAGTGAGGCGCTTGATATGCGACAGCCCGACACGTTGGAATTCAACACTCCTAATGTTCGACCGCCTGCTCCAACAAGAAAAAGCCGTCAACGAGTATTTGTATGACCGGGTGCTAGGACAGCCTCTGCGGAGCTGGGAATCTTTTTGCCACGTTACTGGACACTCATGCGCAATGCCTGTAGGCTTATGCGCCCTTTGAGGAGGTGACAAACCTAGTCAGTCGCACCGAAGGCACCATCAGCGACCTCATCCCATTTGTTTTCTTCCTGGAGCGTGCCCTGCGAAGAGTTCTGGATCAGGCTGTAGATGAGCGTGAAGAGGAAGAGGAAGAGTTGTGGTCACCATCACCACCAGAAACAGCCTTGTCATCATCGCTTGTCGGACCTGCAGCAACGCTGGAAGAGGAGTATGAGGAAGAGGAGTCAGAGGAGGAATGTGGTGGCTTTGAGGAGGAGGAAGACCAACCACAGCAGGCACCCCAGGGTGCTCGTTGTTGTCACCTATCTGGGACCCATGGTGTTGTACGTGGCTGGGGGAAGAACAGACCGCCAATGACATCAGTGAGGACGAGGAACGGGAAATGAGTAGCTCTGCATCCAACCTTGTTCAAATGGGGTCTTTCATGCTGTCATGTCTGTTGAGGGACCCACGTATAAAAAGGATAAAGGAGAACGATCTGTACTGGGTGGCCACGCTACTAGACCCCGGTATAAGCAGAAAGTGGCAGAAATGTTACCAAATTACCGAAAGTCGGAAAGGATGCAGCAGTTCAAAACCAAACTAAAAATATGCTTTACACAGCTTATAAGGGGAATGTCACAGCACAACGGGAATCTAACAGGGGAAGAGGTGAGTGTAATCCTCCTCCTACCACGGCGGCAAGGACTGGACGATTTACAGATGTGTTGTTGATGGAGGACATGCGGAGCTTTTTCAGTCCTACTCATCGCCACAGCCCTTCGGGATCCAGCCTTAGAGAACGACTCGACCGACAGGTAGCAGACTACCTCGCCTTAACAGCAGATATCGACACTCTGAGGAGCAATGAACCCCTTCACTACTGGGTGTGCAGGCTTGACCTGTGGCCTGAGCTATCCCAGTTTGCGATAGAACTTCTGGCCTGCCCTGCTTCAAGTGTCCTGTCAGAAAGGACCTTCAGTGCAGCAGGAGGCATTGTCACTGACAAGAGAAGTCGCCTCGGTCAAAAAGTGTTGATTACCTCACCTTCATAAAGATGAATGAGGCATGGATCCCGAAGGGACTGACAGTGGGGGATACGCTTGACTAACAAAAGGCCTGATTACATGCCATGGCCTTAAAATGGTCCCCACGCTGCTGTATTTAATGTCTGCATACCGGATGACTTTCGTGAATTCTCCACCACCAACTAGGGTTCAAGCCGCAATGTTTTAGTCACTTTTCTGCCTGGAAAACATAAATTTTTCCGGCCGCTGCTACAATAGCGGCTGCAACAGTGCAATTATTTTTCAGGCATGTGTACATGCCTAATTTTTCTGTCCTATGGTGCAGCACTGTGGCTGCAAAAACAAACCAAAAAAAAAAGGCACATACAAGTGTCAATTCCCTTCGTGATCGTTACCTTGTTGTGGTGAAGGGGCTTGTGTATCACAATGAAGCAATCATCATCACCTCTATAAGTGTGTTGGCAATGTTGCCACACCCCAGATGATAAGGCCGTTGCTTCATTATGATCAGACCAAAAGCGATCGGGTGGCCACGCTACTAGACCCCGGTATAAGCAGAAAGTGGCAGAAATGTTACCAAATTACCGAAAGTCGGAAAGGATGCAGCAGTTCAAAACCAAACTAAAAATATGCTTTACACAGCTTATAAGGGGGATGTCAATGGGGGATTCGACAATGGTTAATCAATTCGACCGGATAGGGTCCGTAACAGGGATTAAACTGATAGCAATAGTACTAGTTAAGACACCACTCATATAGGGTGTCACAGCACATTGCTCTGTGCACGCCGCAGTGCCCCAATTTGGGAGTAAGAGGACCGACCAAGCTGCTTTTTCCATCTCCCGGTTCCTGAAATCAATTCAGTTTAGTGTACGAGAGTTTGGTCTGTCACTGTGAAGGCAGTCGAAGGTACCCGGCCTAAATTTTTTTTCACAAAAGGCAATCCCTGATATGGGACGAACAGGGATTAAACTGATGAGAATAATACTACAGAAAATACCACTCATATCAGTGGAGGGAGCCAGCGTTTTTTTAACCATCTCCCCGCTCAAAAAATCTATTTAATAAATGGCCCCCAGATTGGGGAGTCGGGGACGTTAGAGGGATTAAACTGATGAGAATAGTACTACAGAAAATACCACTCATATCGGGTGTGACAGTAAATTGCACGGCGCAGACGCAGTGACCGTGGTTTAAAACAGAGTGGAGGGAGCCAGCGTTTTTTTAACCATCTCCCGTTCGAAAAATCTATTCAATAAATGGCACCCAGATTGGGGACGTTAGAGGGATTAAACTGATGAGAATAGTACTACAGAAAATACCACTCATATCGGGTGTGACAGTAAATTGCACGGCGCAGACGCAGTCACCGTGGTTTAAAACAGAGTGGAGGGAGCCAGCGTTTTTTAACCATCTCCCCGCTCGAAAAATCTATTCAATAAATGGCCCCCAGATTGGGGACGTTAGAGGGATTAAACTGATGAGAATAGTACTACAGAAAATACCACTCATATCGGGTGTGACAGTAAATTGCACGGCGCAGACGCAGTGACCGTGGTTTAAAACAGAGTGGAGGGAGCCAGCGTTTTTTAACCATCTCCCCGTTCGAAAAATCTATTCAATAAATGGCCCCCAGATTGGGGACGTTAGAGGGATTAAACTGATGAGAATAGTACTACAGAAAATACCACTCATATCGGGTGTGACAGTAAATTGCACGGCGCAGACGCAGTGACCGTGGTTTAAAACAGAGTGGAGGGAGCCAGCGTTTTTTTAACCATCTCCCCGTTCGAAAAATCTATTCAATAAATGGCACCCAGATTGGGGACGTTAGAGGGATTAAACTGATGAGAATAGTACTACAGAAAATACCACTCATATCGGGTGTGACAGTAAATTGCACGGCGCAGACGCAGTCACCGTGGTTTAAAACAGAGTGGAGGGAGCCAGCGTTTTTTAACCATCTCCCCGCTCGAAAAATCTATTCAATAAATGGCACCCAGATTGGGGACGTTAGAGGGATTAAACTGATGAGAATAGTACTACAGAAAATACCACTCATATCGGGTGTGACAGTAAATTGCACGGCGCAGACGCAGTCACCGTGGTTTAAAACAGAGTGGAGGGAGCCAGCGTTTTTTAACCATCTCCCCGTTCGAAAAATCTATTCAATAAATGGCCCCCAGATTGGGGACGTTAGAGGGATTAAACTGATGAGAATAGTACTACAGAAAATACCACTCATATCGGGTGTGACAGTAAATTGCACGGCGCAGACGCAGTCACCGTGGTTTAAAACAGAGTGGAGGGAGCCAGCGTTTTTTAACCATCTCACCGTTCGAAAAATCAATTCAATTCATCTTTTGGGGACCCTTGGTGTTGTACGTGGCTGGGTGGAGGAAGAAACCTTCAATGACATCACCGGACGTGGCTAGCTTGGTATCCAACCTTGTGCAAATGGGGAGTTTGCGGTTGTGCAATGAACTGTTTGCGGTGCATTAAAAGGGAGTTTGGTCTGTCAATGTCAGTGAAGCGGGCGTAACCCCTTACACTACCTGATCGATACAACATCATACCTGATCGTATACACACACTGGATGTTTTAAAGCACGTTATTCCAAACAATTTAGGAATGTTAGTTGATTTATGCCCTTTATGGATTAAAACCCGACTCTGCGTCCACTACGTAATTTTCCATGGGAGTTTTGCCATAGATCCCCCTCCGGCATGCCACAGTCCAGGTGTTAGACCCCTTGAAACAACTTTCTCATCACTATTGTGGCCAGAAAGAGTCCCTGTGGGTTTTAAAATTCGCCTGCCAATTGAAGTCTATGGCGGTTCGCCCGGTTCGCCCGTTCGCGAACATTTGCAGAAGTTCGCGTTCGCTGTTCGCGAACTGAAAATTTTATGTTCGCGACATCACTACTGTCTAATGACCGCCCCATTGTCTGGGTGTCAGGGGCCAACATTTCATTTAATTGCTTGCTGTCTTGGTGGAAGACATTTAACTCTTTTTGCTGTCTAATGACCGCCCCATTGTCTGGGTGTCAGGGGCCTAAATTTCACATACTTGCTTGCTGTCTTGGTGGAAGACATTTAACTTTTTTTACTGTTCTAATGACCGCCCCATTGTGTGGGTGTCAGTGGCCTATATTTAGTTTAATTGCTTGCTGTCTTGGTGGGAGACATTAAACTCTTTTTACTGTCAAATGACCTCTTCTCTGTCTGGGTGTCAGGGGCCTACATAAATGATAATGGCCTGTACCATTGCAGGTTGACCTGAGGCCTGTGTTGCTGTTACGGGACCGCTCTACTCTTTGCGGGTGCCATGGTCCTGAGTATGTGAATGAGGCCTGTGGCACTAGGTGCCTATTTCACATGAAAAAGTAAAAAATATATAATTAAAGTACATTAGAAATATTAGTTTTGGCATATTTACTATAGGTTTTATTAAGTGTGCTTGAAAGTTCAAGTACACTTTAAAGTACTTTTCCTTACTCTTCACTTCTCTACACAGGTATGAGGTTAACACTTCTCTTTCTGCCATGCAACCTCAGGGCGAACCTTAATGTCAGACTATGATCTGCATTTTTTTTAACAGTTTACTGTACTCATAATGTACTCATAATGTATGCTTCCATAATATCCTCGCTGAACGAGGATATTCTTATGCATATGGCCAATCTGCTCTTAGGCTGTGTCTGGGTAAGGGAAGACTTTAAATTCCTTGACAAGCGGCAATGGAGACAGTGGTCTTTTTCAGACAGCAATTCTCCAAAGAACTTCTCTCATTTGTTCTTCCACATCTGGCCTACTTTGCCAAGTATATATATTTTTTTTTTTGCCTAGCCCTGGCTGGTGCCTAACCCTGGCTAGTGGCTTTTCTTTCAGCTGTCCCACTAAACATATGCGCACTCTTCAAAGTCTCAGACTACTCTAGCTGCATAATGATTTTCCCTTCCCTAGGGGAAAGGGAAAAATCCCCAACTAGTGGTTTGTGGTGGATACTACAGCCTATTAACACCTTCCACATACATATACAGGAATGCATTTATCACACAAAAACCCTTTTACAGTATACTGCTGCTGTGCAGTGGGACGCTGCATAAGCAGTTTTGTTAGACATTCACATTATGGGGGAGATTTATCAAAGCTGGTGTAAAGAAAAACTTGCTTAGTTGACCATAGCAACCAATCATGCTATGGGCAAGTAACCCAGTTTTCCTTTTTACACCAGCTTTGATTAATCTCCCCTATGTTTTTAATGCATCCATAATAAAGCTACTTCCTTTTTTAATCATTGCACTGTTGCTAGAAACCACCCTTTGAATCATTGAATACTACCATACACTAAACCAAGAAATAAATTATACAAGTGAACTGCAGTTAAAGAAGACCTCCTGTCATCACTCCAGACATGCATGTTTTAATAGATACAAGTATTTCCCATGTAGTAACAATTCTGGGGCATCTATTCTTATGACTCTATGCTGTACCATCCCTTTATTACGTCAACCAGAAGTTCTGAATGAATTGCTAACAGTCTGCAGTATCGGTACAGAGGGGTGGTAACCAGTTGGGGGTGTGTACCTGCACAGACTCACTCTATCCAATTAGTGCTACTATTTTCAGGCACCCCCCCCCCAACTGGTTACCACCCCTCTCTACCCTTACTTCAGACGGCTAGCAATTCATTCATAACTTCTAGTAGAAATAATAAAGGAATGGCACAACATAGAGCCATAAGAATATATGTTCCAGAATTGTTATTACATGGGGAATGCATGAAGATATTAAAACAGGAATATCAGGAGTGGTGAAAGGTCCTCTTTAATATTGCTCCGCTGTTTATAAGGCTGCAGGATTTCCTGCATTTTCCTGAAACAAGATAAAACGGGTTAATCTTTGGCTTTTTTTTTTTCAGTTGTATTTTAAAATGGAAACAGACTGCGGGGTCGGGTCTTAGTGAAGGGATAGCAAACTTTCTGTCCTACTGCAAACAGGGCAAAGGAGTAGGCTTCTGCTCCAGTAGCTCTCTTCAGTGAGACTCAGGATAGTGAGGAGGAGGATTAGTTAACTCATGGTATATAACAGAGAAGGCTTTTTTACAGATTTCTCACTTTCTATTTTACAAAAACATTGTTTGTAAGGCTGAAAAAATGCATCCGTCCATCCAGTTCAGCCTGTTATCCTGCAAGTTGATCCAGAGGAAGGAAAAAAAAAACATGAGGTAGAAGCCAGTTTTCCTCATTTTAGGGGGAAAAAATTCCCGACTCCAATCAGGCAATTAGAATAACTCCCTAAATCAATGACATCTCCAGAAATCTAGTAACTATAACATGTAATATTATTACACTCCAGAAAGACATCCAGTCCCCTCTTGATCTCTTTTACTGAGTTCACCACCTCTTCTGGCAGAGAGTTCCATAGTCGCACTGCTATTAAGGGCCCTTTACACGGGTCCAGAATCCAGCAGATAATCGCTAATGAGCATTCATAGGAATGCTCGTTAGCAATATTCTGGCGGCATAAAGGTGCCTCATAGTACCCAAAGAATGAATAAAAACGCTTGTTTGTTGGGTGATTCGATTATTTGTTTAGGCACCTGAATTACAATTTGCCAGCAGCATATTGTACTGTGTACTGTGTCGACAAACAGCAATTCTGTATAGGGATGAGCAATGGCATTAGCGATTGCGCCTTTCCATATTGTGGAAGAGATCGCTGCATCTAAATGCAGTAGTCTCTTCTGCTGACAAGCAGATGATTTTTGTCAAGGAATGCTTGCTTCCTGACAATCACCTGCAATATTGGCCCGTGTAAAGGGCCAAGGGCCTTTACAGTAAATAATTCTCTTCTATGTTTGTGTAGTAACCTTCTTTCCTCTAGATGTAGAGGCTGTCCCCTCCTCACAGTCACAGGCCTGGGTAGAGGTATGGAAAGTATTGTATAACACTGGCATAATGCTGTCAGTGTTATCCAATACATTCCAGTACTGTAAGGGTTACATAGCATCATAAATCAATATAATAATGTGCAACTCCGGCAGTGCTGGAAGGTCAGGATGGGTGCTCTCGCTGACACACGCTGCAAATCCAATGAGTGGAACTCGCTTGTGTGAAAGGGGCCTAAGGCCTGAGGAGTTGCTGAGATATTTTTATTTTTAACGCTTGTTTAAGCACAAGAACAGAAGTTTCTATACATTTTTATGATGTGCTAGGTTTTTCTGGCTTATACTTTTCTTTCAATATCTTTTTTTATATTTAAAGGGATTATGTGGCTAACGAAATAACAGGTACCCCATTGATGAGCTGACATGTGACCCCCTGATATCAGCGCTTAACACATGGCCAAAGGACCAGTAAGTACTCATGTCCCCTTCAGAATAAAACGTCATACAGCACAGATTTAAATCAGGCTCTAGAGCAGTGTTTCCCAACCAGTGTGCCTCCAGCTCTTGCAAAACTACAACTCCCAGCATGCCTGAACAGCCAAAGGCTGTCCGGGAATGCTGGGAGTTGTAGTTTTGCAAAAGCTGGAGGCACACTGGTTGGGAAACACTGCTCTAGAGAGACTCTGTTGATATCAGCCTTATACTTTGATTGATATGGGCAGAAGGGGATGTGAGCAGGGTATGCCCCTCTATTCCCTGCTTGTTCCATGGCAGTTAGGCATTGACTAAAGCAGACAACCAATTTTAAATAAGATTAAGAGAAGGGAATATATTGATCATGTAATTTAACATACTTTCATACCTGGTACACTGTATCATTGGTAACCTCTGTCACATTTCTTGTTAGACTTGTTGCTCTTGCTCCTAGTCTCTGTTTCAGGTTTTGGTTTGGTTGCTTTGTGTTGTTATGGCTTAGGAATGCACCTTATTCAGGTATTCTTGTGACGTTGTTTCTATCCTTCTGTAAAATATCACAATGCTTCTGCCTTTGTTTGGTATATAATAAAAGTTTGGCATTGGTACTCTATTCTATACTTGCCACTACTGCCACAGTAAGTCTACTTCTTTTTCCTTTTTTTTCATACTAATTGTCACCAACTTACCTGTCCAGGCTCCAGAGCTGCGGTCTGGGGCTGTGCCGCGGCCTCGCTGTGTCAGACGCGATGCCGAGCCAAGTCCCCTGGTAACACAAGCACGTCCATAGCAATGGAGCTCTCGCTCTGTTTCTCTCCCTTCAGCGCGTGCATACTGGGGGACATTTAATGCTTTATTTGCTTTAGATGTGGGCTATGATGCAGGCTGAGTGACCAGGTCCCTGGAACTATCAGGTTTTGATCTAGTGACTCAACGTTCTATTTAAATCCCCTGCTGGCAATACACCCTTGCAAGTTATAGGTTTTAAATCCTTGCTGTGCTCCTGGTTACAGTCTGTAGATATTGGATTGCTATTTGTTTTGACCTTGGCTTGCCTTTGACCACTCTTTGCCTCATATTTTGGTACTGTAACTCCCTTTTGGTTCTGACCAGCCTTTGTCTTCTGATTTGGTATAGTATTGTCTTCCTGGTTCCGACCCATTCTTGTACGACTACTTTTTTTGTTTTCTCGTCTGTGTGCGTGTGTTTGCCTTGCACTTAGCAGTACAGGGAACGTTGACCAGTTGCGGACTTGCTGCTTAGGGCTTGCACTGCAAGTAGGCAGGGATAGCGGGCTGGGTTCCAGTCAGGGCTTACTGTCTGTGTGTTTTTCTCTGCCTACCATGCTGATACTAATATATAAAAGGCAAGCCCATACTTAAAGAGGTTGTCTTACTTCAGCAACCACTGATGGTTGCAGTGTGGTCATAACAATGGAAATGAGCAGTGTATAAAACGATGGAAAAATGAATCCAGACAGCAAAGGAAGCAATATTGACAATAACAATAAATTAGTAAGTGCCTTGTATTAACTTCCTCTACATAATAAATGCCATTTGCTAAAGTGAGATAACCCCTTTAACTACTTTGCAGTTGGTAAATACAGGACAATCAGGCCCTGCCCTTGGGAACAGCTGCTAGTACTTTTACTGTAAAAATAGATATGTGTATGACTAGGATCCAAAATCACTTTTTAGTAAGTTGCATTACAATTTCTGCAATTTAAACTGAATTTTTTTTCCAAAAATTAATATCCAATTTGCTTATATTCTGCATATTTCTTTCCACAAACAAACAAGTGAGATTCTCAATAGAGCCAGGTCATAAGTTCTGCCAATGTAAGGATGGTCCCATCTTATTTGGTTCTTTTTTTTTTGTACATATAAGGAGTCAAAGCTAGGAGTGCCAGTGTGATTAAAATGAAGACAGGAACTACCAGCTGTGGGGAAAAGTTTATGAAAATAAAATAAAGGCTGATACCAGATAATTTGACCATACTAATACTAAATGGATGCCTTCAGTAAAGGCAGTGCCAGTCGAGAAGTGAATTTTAAATGTTCTAGGATCTCTAGCACAGGAACAACTTGCAGATTTGGACACTTCTATTAACTCATGATTCCCTAAAAAGGCATATGAAAGTAATGTGTTTTGTACACTGGACAGGCTCTTAGCAAGAGTGCATGGAATAATGAAATGCCTTTTCCTTCTTTGTGGAATGTCAAGTCTACAAAAATGGTCACCGTTTATAATGTTTCCTCAAAGTTGAAATAATTCAGTTGACATCATTCAGGAGTTATGTCTGAAAAAATAATACTTATAACAATATGTTCCTAAATATAGACCTCCTTGTCATTTTCTCTTTATTGTTTTGTATGAAGCTGAGAGTGAACAGAGTAGAGAAAAATGGATTGCGCCTCTTAACCAAACTTCTGATCTGGTATTTTTGTTATCTTCTAATACGAATAATGGGTGGCCAGCCACTTTCATAGAAGTGCATGTGGCAGCTATATTGTATAGTTGTAAGCCATACCCTAAACACTCATTACTCATAATAATCTTGTGACCCAATAAATAGCATTTTCCCACATTTGTCTAATGTATTTGGGCATCTAATATGCTCTGTAAAACCTCTTCTTTTGGCACTTACATTTCATCCCTAAGGTTGGCCACAAACATTGCATATATTAAGTAAGTTATTTCTCCTGACCCTGCTATACACATGCATGATTGGCTCCCTGAGTGTGCATATGCTCTTAATATGGAAGGCAATAAGTCTCTTCCAGACACTTCTGACGGCTACTTATCTGCCATGAAAATAATGGATCATTCTTGTTGAAATCCAATATCCCTGATCCTTCTTTCCCCCTAGTTGGGACACACATCTAACGTGTATCGTCATCCTTAGTTCAAGAAAACATCTAAGAGCCAACATACATAAATATTTTTAACTTCATGGATAGAGTTTCTCTGTTCTTTTCTCTCCCAACACAAAGCATGCGATACAGTATATGCTACAGTCAAATGTTTTGTCATTGAGCTTAGGGAACCTGTCATGTTATATGTGCAGAAGGAAATGAGCAAATGGTTATATGGATTTGTGGGGAAAATTTAGTATATGGGTAATCCTCCTCACTGATTGACAGCTATGTCTGTATGCACAATCATACTGAGAAGACTATCAGTCACAAACTAGGACCACCCATATGACTACTGAACTAAAATAAAGGATGTAATAGAACTCGTCCAACTCTATTAAAGGGTACTTGATTCATGGAGTATTCCCTTTGGTACACAAATCATGTTTCCTATAGAACTAACTAACTTGCTAACTATTACAAAGCCGCTCATGGCTCAGGCGCCCTAGATTGGCTACGATCTGTCCTGGATAGATTAGATACTTAGTAACCTAGTCAAAACTGTGATATAGTATACGTCCACTATAATATTAGAAAAGCAGATAAGGTGTAAAGAGGACCATAAAAACAAAACAAAAAATCTTTATTGTCCGTTATTACATTAAAACATGTGCGGTAGTCACACAAAAGTGAGCTTGTTGCTATATCAATTATGAATCACATGCATAAATGTCCTGCATTTGGATATGCGCAGGGCAATTATAGTGTATTTGATACCAAAGCGCCAAACTGGCTCAGTTGTATGCACAGTGTCATTGGCTGTCCTGAAAGATATTGGGGTCCCAAATGCAGGACATTTATGCATGTGATTCATAATTGATATAGCAACATGTTTTAACATAATAACGAACAATACAGATTTTTTGTTTTGTTTTTAACGTCCTGTTTACACCTTATCTGCTTTTCTAATATTATAGTGAACGTATACTATTTCACAGTTTTGACTAGGTTACTATGTATTTGATTTTCGGAGTCTTTGATTATCCGGGAATAGCAGGCTTTTTGTCTGGGGCAATCAATACTGATTCATCGATGGGCAATTCGAATGAGGTGTTCTCTGAGAAAGAACTACCAGCATCATCTCAGAGTTTAAGTTTATCATCTGCATTTAAACAGGTCACTAGGGTATATAAGAGTTTTATTAGATCATGGTGGGAAGTGCAGTCTCTGGACACATACATTAAAAATAAAATAGTACCAAGAGGTCTCCGCAATCCTATCATACCAGCAGCCCACCTCAGGTCCAGCGATTTCCTAAAAAAATGTAAAAAAGGGTCTATTGAGTCATCGTTGAGACTCATGAAACTCCTGCTGGATGAGGAAAAGATATCTCTCATTACATCTGAGGCTGAATTGAAATCCGCTATAGATCAAGCCAAAAAATTCAATTCTCACACTGAGTTTAACAAAAAGGAAAGCAATTTGCAACTTGCAGTGGAAAAGTACACAGCACAATTAAAGAGAAAAAACATCTTCTGTACAATAGAGATATCAGGGATTTTAGAGACGGAACAATCTTTGATTACAGTGTTAAGCACACTGATGCTCTTGAACTAGACACTGAGGCCTCCTCCTCTGAATGTGAAACGGAACCTGAGGGAGGGAGAGGCAGGGATAGATCTCAATACGTCAGAAAACCATATTTAGCAAGGGGCAGAGGACGAGGTAGACGTGGCAGAGGTGGTAGAGTCCAGTCCGGGTTTTTTTTACACAATACCCCCCCGGTTACTCAGTATATGTTGAGAAACAAAAACTAGTATCTACTTCCTCAATAATGTCCTGTGAACCATCTGACGACTTACAAATTATCAATTTATCTCCACGCACTTTTTCGGTAGCAGAAATGCAAATCTTACGCAAGGGCCTATCCTTTGTACCCCTACGTAATTTTGACCTGTTCGAATGGGTTAAAGACCTCAACCTTTTCACCTGCAAATTGAAATGGCGGAAATTCTTTATGACACATGATCGCCGCAAATGTGAAGAACTTGGCATCACGGAGCAGGATCTCACTGATGTGCAGCTGTTGGTTGACCTCTTTGCTGAGGGCCAACGTGAAGTGGGTGAGGGCCCATTTACCAACCTGAGGCTCCCATCCACTAGGACTTCACCCATTGGTGACAATACACTGATTGACACATTTGTCACCATTATCACTAAGCGGCTACGCAGGGTGGCTGACTGCCATCAACATTACGATAATCTGAAACCAGAAGAGAGAAGGGCTCTGAGAGATCTACAACAGAATAAAGGGATCATAATAAAGCCATCTGACAAAGGTGGCAATATTGTCATTCTGGACCATGCACAATATATCAGCATGTGCCAAAAAATCTTGAATGACAAAGATACGTACAGAATATTATCTACTGATCCCACCCCCATTTTCTATAATTAGTTACGGGTAATCCTATTAGAAGCTCTTGACAAGAAACTTATCAGTAAAACTGAATATGCCTTGGTCCTTCCTGATCACCCATTGATGGCAGTCTTCTATGCACTTCCTAAGCTGCATAAAGGCCTGGATCCGCTTAAAGGCAGACCAATAGTCTCAGGAATGGGCAGCCTAACGGCCAACATCAGTTCCTATGTTGACAACATCCTGAGACCATTTGTCACTTGTCTTCCGTCGCACATCCGTGACACTATGGATGTTCTGAGCCGTCTGAATGACATCCAGTGTGATCCAGGTACCTATCTGGCCAGTCTGGATGTAGAGGCCCTCTACAGCTCAATTCCTCATGAATTGGGCTGTATAGCGGTTCTAACATATCTACAACAGAGGGGCGAAATATTGAAACAACACAATGAGTTCATTATGGAATTGTTACAATTTATCCTTACTCATGATGTGTTCCTCTTTGATGGCCGATTCTTCATCCAGCTCAGAGGGGTGGTGATGGGGAGCCCTTGTGCCCCCACTTTCGCTAACCTCTACCTGGGCTGGTGGGAGAGAGAGATTGTGTTCAGTGATGACTTTGTACACTTCACATCATCTATTCATAGATGATATTTTAATTCTATGGACTGATGAGGAGAAACTTTTTAAAGAGATGGTGACTGCTTTGAATATTGCTTGGATTATTTTTCACGTCTGAGATCAGTGACACCAGGATCTTTTTTCTTGACTTGTCCATTTCTTTAGATGGTTCTGGCCGAATCATCACTAGAAATTTCAGAAAACCAACTGCTACTAATATTCTCCTTAAATGGGAGAGTGGACATCCAGTGGCGTTGAAGCAGGGCATCCCCAAAGGCCAATATTTGAGAATCAGAAGAAACTGCTCCCGGCTGACAGATTTCAGAAGGGATGCAAAAGAACTCAAACATAGGTTCTTGAACCGGGGATATCCTGAGAATACTTTGAAACAAGCATACCATCACTCTCTAAGCATCAATAGGGAGTCACTCCTTACTCCCGAGACAAGATCTAGTGAGGGACTGAACCTATGTATCATCGGCACTTTTGACAAAGCACATGCCACAGTGAGACAGGTACTGGAAGATAACTGGGACATCCTTTTGTCTGACCTAGATATTGGGAAAATCATCCCCCGTAAATCAGCAGTAACATACAGGCGCAGCCAAAACCTGAGGGATCAATTGGTTCACAGCTTTTACAATAAGCCACCACAAGAATCTTGGCTGCAAAATACACTGACTGGTACCTATCCTTGTGGCTCCTAAAAATTTTATCGATATAATGAAAGGAAAAAGTTTTAAGGTCAGGAAAAGGAATTTTTCATCCGATCCTATGTGAATTGTAAATCAGAAGGAGTCATATATTTAATGACCTGTTCATGCGGTATGAAATATGTCGGAAAAACCACTCGTGAACTGAGACGGCGTATAGGTGAACACATCTCAGATATTCGCAAAGCCAAAGACACTCCGGTGGCTAGAGTTGTTTCGGTACCAAAATTTTGATTCGGTATCGTTACCATAAAAAAGTATTGCGATACTCGATACCATTTGATACCACGCAAAAAAAAAATAATGCCGAAAAATAGCTGCGTGCATTCCTCATTTTATGGAATGTCCGGCCAATAATACAACAGTCCAATCCTATTTTTTGTGGGGACAAGGCGACTAAAATAAAATAGCGAATTGTGCAGTTTTTCTTTTCTTTTTTTTCTTTTATGGGCGTTCACCGCTTAAGAGGATTTTTTTAATAGTTTGGACTTGAGATGTAGCGATATGTAATATTTTATTTATTGTTTATATATTTTATATGTAAAATTGGGAAAGGGGGTGATTTATACTTAATATTTTGGTGTACTTTTTTAACTTTTTGTTTTTTTTACAGTTTAACTATTTCCCCCTTAGGGGCTAGAACCTGGGATCTTTTCATCCTATTCCCCCTGATACAGCTCTATCAGGGTGAATAGGATCTCACAGTCTCCCTGCTGCCCTGTGCACACAGCAGCAGGGAACTGACTATGGCAGCCAGGACTTCAGTAACGTCCTGGTTGCCATGGTAACTGATGGTAACCGATCAGAGCCCCAGCATTACACTGCTGGGGCTCCGATCACTGCCACTGCCACCAATGAGGAGGAGGTGAGGGGACCCTGTGGCCACTGGCACCAATGCTTTTAATACTGGGGGGAGGGATGAATGGGGGGGCGCACTGGCCACCAATGTATTTAATAATGGGGAAAGGGGGGACATTGGCCAATGTCTAATACTAGGGAGGAGGGGTGCACTGGCCACCAGTAAGGAGTGTCTTTTACTATACAGATGCAGGCAGAAGAAGCTCATTGCCGGCACCTGCCTGTGACCGGGCGCTGCGATCCGCGGCAGTTAACCCCTCAGGTGCGGCACCTGAGGGGTTAATTGCCACGGATCGTAGCGCCCGGTCACAGGCAGGTGCCGGCAATGAGCTTCTTTTGCTTGCATGTGTATAGTAAAAGACACTCCTTATTGGTGGCCAGTGACCCCGCCTCCTCCGCCCCTCTCTCTTTATTGGTGGAAGAAGCACAGGGGGCGGGAGAGACTGCCTCCTTCTCCCTGTGCTGCCGAGGAGAACATGGCCGCGCTGAGAGCGGTGCAGCCACGTTCTCTGATACTGGGCTGTGCAGTAGCGCAGCACCAGTATCGATAAAATACTAATCCTGGTATCGAGCTCGATACCAGAGAAAAGTATCGATTGGGTACCGAAAGTTCGATGCCCGAAACAACCCTACCGGTGGCATGACATATTTCAGAGGAGCATGAAGGAAGAACGAATTCGGTGAAATTCCAAGGGATACAACTGATTAAGACAACACCAAGAGGCGGCAATGTGAATCGCATATTACTGCAGAAGGAGGCCAGATGGATATTCATGCTCAACACGATGAAACCATTTGGCCTGAATTAAGTTATATCATATACTCCCTTCATCTAATCCATGCCATACATAATCATGTTTGCAGACAGTATGCTGCCACATGATGTTTGTCCACTTTTATACTCCTTATCAATGGGGAGTATATGTTTATTATTTACCGTCTATATACCGTCTCTTTACCCATACCTTATCTGATACATGACCCTGTTACTATTGAATGGGCAATGTTGATAAGTAATGGGATATTATGTAATTAATATCATAATTAATTATGCACTTCACCAATTAAAATGACAGTACAACTCTTTTCTTCTATTTGCAGCGATCGCTATTATACTGTAACACCTTATTTGCCTAATAATAATGTATATCTTTAGTTGCCCCTCAATGTATGCCGCCAAGATATTCCCTTTACTTCTTACTATTATGCGCTTCAGCAACACCACAGATAGTACATTGTAGTGGCGTCCGTAGTAACCCGGGTAGTGGATACTAACTTTGGGTGTCAACGGCGTGTAGCCACTCCCTGTGGGGGGGGCATTTATTTTTAAAGTAGGGCGCGCTTCACGGCCATACCAGCGCCGATACTCTGCATTTGAGTCTCTCCTCGTGCTACTCCACGCAGGCCCTCTGAACGGAGGTGCTTGGCATTAATCTCCTTGTACTTGCTCCTGATGAATTGTGTAAAACAAGCACAAAGAAACGCGTCGAGCGAGGGATATTATTGATGTTAGGAGGAGACATCTATAGGGCATTTATGTAGGAATCTGCAGTGATGCTCTTTGTTTAGCCAGACTGATCACCCATTGGAGTTGGCAGTACATTAGCTAGCTCGTGACCGGTAATGGCTGCAACACAACGCTGTAATACATTATAGGGTGTCATCACAGATTCCTTTTTGTTGTATACACCCCGTTATTGGTACTGTAGTCAATTGGTAAATAACGTACAACCAGTACACTGGTGGGGTACACTCCTTATTGGGACCCCAATATCTGTCAGTACAGCCAATGACACTGTGCATACAACTGAGCCAGTTTGGCGCTTTGGTATCACTTTGCCAAATACACTATAATTGCCCTGCACATATCCAAATGCAGGACATTTATGCATGTGATTCATAATTGATATAGCAACAAGCTCACTTTTGTGTGACTACCCACATGTTTTAACGTAATAACGAACAATAAAGATTTATTTTCTGGATAGATTAGACATTAAAGTTGAACATTTAATGTCTCCTCTCCCTTTAGGATCTCTTTTACTGGGTACATGCAGTAATCTTAAAAAGAAAACATTACACCCTCCTGACGAAAGTCACCTTTAAAGAATGGCACTGGTCCCAACTTAGCAGCTACCTATCTCCTTCCCCTGCAGGTTCTGGGTGTATTTTTTTTACTCCACTGAGATTTTCTGAGAATCTTTAAGGGAGATAGATAAACAGAATACCATTAGTTCAACTCCAACCATATATGACTTGCAAAAGGTTTAAACACTGGACAAACTACCCCCTCTTCACCTCCATCGCCTTGGAACTTATCTTAAAGAGATTCCTAACCTTACAGATGTTCTCAGGAAACTTATGAGCTTCGAAGGGAAGTTGTTAATACATATTCCTCCTTGTAAAAAAAAAAAAAAAGATCTCAACCATATACAATATTATGTTCGAAGATAGTAGTGATCCTGCTCCCAAGTTAATATGGCATGGGAAATGGATCTGGACATCACCTTCACTAAATGAGACCCTTTATGCCCTCACTTCAAAAAATTTGAGATGTGCCTTGCTGCAAGAAAACTTTTTTAAATCCTTACGAGGTAGTATTACACACCCCTACGTTTGCATAAAATGTACCCAACAATAAACATGAGGTGCTGGCGGTGCCAGGTTAATCCTGGCTCTTTCATGCACATATGGTGGGGATGTAGAAACATACGCTCCTACTAGCTGCAGCCATATCACTAGTACCTCTTTACTAAAAGTAGACATCTGTCACGCCCATCTCCAGATGGCACATGAAATGTGAACACACTGACCACATATAGAGATTAGAAGAAATTGCCCATTGGGAGGAAGGGACACATAGTAAATATGTTAATCTTTGGAATCCCTGGGCAAAGTATACGCATTTTGACATGCTATGATTTGAGGAAAATATTCTTTTGTATACCAATCTGGGCTTATGTGTAATGAGACTACATGTCTCCTCCTTATAGATCATGGTTATATACTATGATAAACGTGTAATCATTGGACATCACACCTGTTCCATTAAGGAATTACAGTGCTAATAGTTATCACATCTTCCTTCCACCTCATACAATACCCACCTGCCCCATCATTCCCCCTTTTTCCATTGTCTGTCTTCCTCCTTGGTTTTCTGTTTGTTTTATATAAATATCTCTTGATATATGCCTTTTACCAGTTTATCTGGGTGTGCACAATATATGTGTGATTGTGAAGGTACACTGGCAGACATTAAATATTTCTATGTGCTATCGTTTAACCTCCTGTGTCTGTAGGTTAAAGGGGTTTTCCAATACTATAATCTGCCCCCCCCCCCCATATGCTGGGCCCCTCACATGGAATATACTTACCTGGATCCCCGCTCCCTGCACCGCTCCTGGTCCCCTTCCCCGCCTGCCATTGGATGCTCCCCCGACACCGGATGTTTTCGTCGGCGCACGGGGAGAAGCAGCAGCGGCGGTGCAGAGACCAGGATCTGCACAGTGAGCGGGGTTCCAGGGAGGTATATTCAGAGAGAAGGACCCAGGATATGGGAAGGGGGGGGGCACTTTATAGTATTGGATAACCCCTTTAATGTGGAAACATATTTGTATGATGTATACCCAATGATGCATACTCCATACCTTACTGCTGCCGGTGCTAGCTACTGGTGATGCTGAGAATTTGTATATCTATTGTACATGAGGAACAGGAACTAGCATGCTCTATCAATGGATAGGGTTGAGCGAACCCGAACTGAACCCCGAATTTTGGGGTGTTCGGGACCCGGACCCGAACTCGAACATTTTCATAAAAAATCGGGTTCGGGTCCGTTGTTCGGCGATACTTCCGCTTTCTGAAGGGCTGCACAGCAGCCAATCAGAAAGCGTTTTACTTATTTGCCCTAAGAAGCCATCACGACCGGCTGTATCACGACCGGCGTACCGATCACAGACGTGTGACGCAAAGGGAGAAAAAAGGGAAAGCTCTGTCCAAGGGAGAGGGAAAGGTGGTGACCCCTAACTCACCTAGAAGCTGGTACCTGACTGCCCTGACATCCCTAGACAGGTTCCTCACCCGTACGCCGATCACGTGCCTAAACTCTGGCTTTCCTTAAGCTGAGCCCTAAGTAGTGAATAGGGCAGTGGGAGCACTAGTCCTCACCACTAACACTAAAAGAAAACACCAGGGAGAGGACAGACAATAAAGACAAAACATATAAGCCCAGGTTGGTGACAACAGCGGACAACAAAAGCCCAACAGGGATCCGGAGGGTAACGCTCTGGTACGACAACCAGGAACAACAGCTACACAGCTCCAGTGGGTCAGTATAGAAGTCCAGGCAGGAAGCTCTATATCTGGCAACCAGAGAAGTGGGAAGGGGGAATATAAGGAGGTTGGGAGTGGCAGAGAAGAAACAGCTGAGAAGAAGAAGCTACAGATCTCTGAGTGAGACAAAAAGGATTGCAAGGCAAACACAGAAAGCTGCCATTAAGTAACAGCATGATCTTTAGACATAGAGCGCGCAGCCACCAGCTGCGACTTCCTGACCCCGGATATAACGGAGTCAGACGTGGCTCCTGACACCCTCGTGACAGGCTGTGATTGGCTGAGTACAGAATGTGACCCAGCCTCTATTTAAGCTGGAGTCACGTAGCGCCACACGTCACTCTGCTCTTCTCAGTGTGGGGATAGGATGCTGCCGCTTCTGTGAGGGACAGATTATGGAAGAAATCTGCAGAATCTGTTGTACTTTAATCCACAAGATACAGCAAATAAATCCATCTGTTACAAAGTTGGTAGTCGGTGGCCATTTTAGCCACTGCAGTGTACTGCATGTCTGCCAGCCTGGCAGGGACATAAGCTTAATCCTTTTTGGTAGCTCAGTGAAGGAGAAAATGCTTTTTTTTCTGGCTTCTCAAGTCCCCTACATTACCTTTTGTATAATTAAGGGGTGACATAGTCCATTTGTCTAGTCTGGGACCTGTAGTGTCACAGAGAACTTGTGTATACAATGCACTAAACCGTATATTCAATTTCTGCAGTATTTTTGGGATAAAAAGCTGTGATCCTGGTCCCCAAAGCAGTTTAAAATACAAATTTGACATTTCTGCAGTGAAATAGTGAATAATCTTTTTTGGGTGGGAAAAAAATCTATATTCTTGCTTTACGAAGCAGTTGTGCAGACAGCGTACAAATACATATTTAATATTTATGCAGGGAAATAGTGCATCAGTGTGTTTCCTGGGGAAAAACTTTATTCCTGGTCCACAAAATAGTTTTAAATACCCCACCCAAATACACATTTGACATTTCTGCCGTGAAATAGTGAATTATTTTTTTTATGGGAAAAAAGCAATATTCTTGCTTCACAAAGCAGTTGTGCATACAGCATAGAAATACCAATGTTTTTCTGTGTTTTATTAAAAAAATCCATGTTCTGGGTCCAGAAACCACTTGTGCATACAGCGCAGAAATACCAGCGTTTTATTAATAGCAGTGAAATACTGCTTTTCTGTGTTTTATTAAAAAATTCTGTGTTCTGGGTCCACAAACCACTTTTGCATAAACAGTAGAAATAGTTATATTTTATTAATAGCAGTTACATACTGATTTTCTGTGTTTTATTTAAAAAAATCCTTGTTCTGGGTCCACAAACCACTTTTGCATAAACCGTAGAAATAGCTACATTTTATTAATAGCAGTGAAATACTGCTTTTCTGTGTTTTATTAAAAAAATCCTTGTTCTGGGTCCACAAACCACTTTTGCATAAACCGTAGAAATACCAACGTTTTATTAATAGCAGTGCAATACAGATTTTCTGTGTTTAATTGTAAAAATCTGTGTTCTGGGTCCACAAACCACTTTTGCATAAACCATAGAAATAGCTACGTTTTATTAATAGCAGTGAAATACTGCTTTTCAGTGTTTTATTACAAAAATCCTTGTTCTTGGTCCACAAACCACTTGTGCATACAGTGTACAAATACCAATTTTAAATTGCAGCACGAAAATAGTGCTTTACTGTGTTTTACTGGACAAAAAAAAGGTGTTCTTGGTTCACCAAACAGTTGTGCATACAGCGTACAAATATATATTTTACATTTCTGCTGTGAAATTGAGAATCAGTGTGTTTTAGGCCCAGAAAACTTTATTCTTGGTCCACAGAGCATTTTTGTAACACTGGGACTGCCTTAGTGAACTCAATTGGCAGTTAAATTGACACTGGAGAGAAACCATCTTTCAGCTTGGTGGGTGAATGCAAATAATGAGGAGAACATCAAATAAGGTACGTGGGCATGGTTGAGGTGGTGTTGGTGGAGCTCCTGTTGCTGGGAGAGAATGTGGCAGTTCAGCGCCAATACCGGTCTAAGTGAAACACCTTTCTCTGGGGAGAGTTGGCGACAGAATCTGCAACGTTATTTGGTAGGCCCGAATGCCTCTCTACGGATGGTGAGGCCAGAACATGTACAGGCGATAGTAAATTGGGTGGCTGACAGTGCCTCCAGTTCCTTCACAGTGTCTCCCACCCAGTCCTCTGCAGAAAGCTCAGAGTTGGCACCTGCAGCCCATACCCATCAGTCTTTTACATCAACCCCTTTCAAATCAACCAAGCAGTCAGAGCTCCAACTCATGCAGCAAATTCTTATGCTTTTTGATGACTCTGTTGGCAGGGTTTCCCGGCCCATCCACCTAGCCCTGTCCCAGAAGTGAAAGACCTTGAATGCACTGATGCACAACCACTTATGTTGCAGGATGATGACATGGGAACACCGCCGCAGCACGTCTCTGATGATGACGAAACACAGGTGCCAACTGCCGTGGCTTTCTGCAATGTGCAGACCGACGAGGAGGGCAGGGGTCATGAATGGGTGGAAGATTATGATGAGGTCCTAGACCCAGACTGGACTAAAGGTCATGCTAGTAACGTGTGCAGTTCTGAGGAAGAGGTGGTGGTCGCACAGAGGCAACAGTACAGCAAAAGAGGGAGCAGGGTGCAAAAGCGGAGCGGTCGTTCCATAGACAGTATGCCTGCTACTGCCCAACGCAACCAGGCACCGAGCACAACAAGGCCTGCTCCAAGGAGTTCGGTGGCATGGCAGTTCTTCACACAATCTCCTGACGACAAGACCCGAGTGGTTTGCACGTTTTGCCATCAGAGCCTAAAGCGAGGCATAAACGTACTTAACCTGAGCACAACCTGCATGAACAATCATCTACATGCAAAGCACGAACTGCAGTGGAGTAAATACCTTAAAAACCACTAAAGGTCTCAGGCTCCTCCTGCTCCCTCTTCTGTTGCTGTCTCGGCCTCTTCCTCCACCTCTGGCATCAACGTGGCACCTGGAAACCAGCAAACAGAGGATGTCCTACCAACACCACCACCACCTCCGTCACCATCACCAAGCATCTCCACCATATCACAGGCAAGCGTACAGCTGTCCATCTCCCAAACACTGGAGAGAAAGAGCAAATACCCACCTACCCACCCTCAATCCCTGGTCCTGAATGCCAGCATTTCAAAATTGCTGGCCTTTCAAATGCTGTCATTCCGTCTAGTGGAGACGGACTGTTTCAAACAGCTGATTGCGGTGGCTGTCCCACAATACGTAATTCCCAGTCGCCAGTACTTTTCCAGGTGAGCTGTCCCTTCCCTGCACGGCCAAGTGGAAGATAAAATCAAGTGTGCACTGTCCTTCCACCACCGAGGATCGCAGGGCATTATTCTTTGCCTCATGTTGCCTCCTCCTCCTACTCTGCATAGTTATCATTCTCCTCCTCTTTTGCCACCCCAAATTTGGTCATCGAAAGAACCTCACCCCCAACTTCAGCACAGCCTGGGGTAAACGTCATCAGGCAGTTTAAAAACTCATGTGTTTGGGTAACAAACCCAACACCGCACAGGAGCTTTGGAGGGGCATAGAACAACAGACCGATGAGTGGTTGCAGCTAGTGTTGAGCGAACAGTTCGAGCATAGTTCGGGTTCGTACCGAATTTTGGGGTGTCCGGGACACGGACCCGAACCCGGACATTTTCAAAAAAGTTCGGGTTCGGGTTCGTTGTTCGGCGATTACTTCCCGCTTTCTGAAGGGCTGCACAGCAGCCAATCAGCTAGCGTTTTACTTCTTGCCCTAAGAGCCCATCACAGCCATGCCTACTAATGGCATGGCTGTGATTGGCCAAGTGCAGCATGTGACCCAGCCTCTATTTAAGCTGGAGTCACGTAGCGCCGCTCGTCACAATGCTCTGATTAGTGTAGGGAGAGGACGCAGCTTCTGTGAGGGCGAGATTAGGCAGGGAAAAGTCAGCAACAGCACCTAATGAACGGATCGATCTACAGCTGTGAATGATTGAACTTCTGCTAGTTACTTGCTCACTGGTTTTTAGGCTGCACAGAGCGTTTTTCTGTCACTTATTTTCTGGGGTGATCGGCGGCCATTTTGTGACTTGTGGTGCACCAAAAAAAGCTGCCACCAAGTCCATCAATCCATCAATACTAGTTTTATTTTTTGCTATATCCTACATCAGGGGCTTTGCTGTGCTAATTGTCACCCCTAGAAACTCAGGATAGTAATTTCTATATTTAATTAAGGGGTAAAATACAATTGCCCAAATACCAATCCCCTAAATCTGGTGTTCCAGCTTTGGCTAGCCAAGTATGATACTGTCTGCTGTCTGGCAAAGGATAGATTATTTTATGTGGTGAAATTCAAGTGCCAAAATAGCAATACCATAAATCAGTGGTTTCAGTTGTGGCTGGCAAAGTATAATAGTGTCCGCCAAAACATATATTTTGTTCTGCAGTAAAATTCAATTGCCAAAATAGCAATACCCTGAATCTGGTGTCCCAGCTGTTGCAGGCCAAGATTCATAGTGTCCGCAAAAACATATATTTTGTTCTGGGGTGAAATTCAATTGCCAAAATAGCATTACCATGAATCTGGTGTCCCAGCTGTTGCAGGCCAAGATTCATAGTGTCTGACAACACATATATTTTGTTCTGGGGTGAAGTTCAATTGCCAAAATAGCAATACCATAAATTAGTGGTTTCAGCTGTGGCTGGCAAAGTATAATAGTGTCCGCAAAAACATATATTTTGTTCTGGGGTGAAATTCAATTGCCAAAATAGCAATACCCTGAATCTGGTGTCCCAGCTGTTGCAGGCAAAGTATAATAGTGTCCGCCAAAACATATATTTTGTTGTGGGGTGAAATTCAATTGCCAAAATAGCAATACCCTGAATCTGGTGTCCCAGCTATTGCAAGCCAAGATTCATAGTGTCCGCCAAAACATATATTTTGTTCTGGGGTTAAATTCAATTGCCAAAATAGCAATACCCTGAATCTGGTGTCCCAGCTGTTGCAGGCCAAGATTCATAGTGTCCGCAAAAACAAATATTTTGTTCTGGGGTGAAATTCAATTGCCAAAATAGCAATACCTTGAATCTGATGTCCCAGCTGTTGCAGGCCAAGATTCATAGTGTCCGCCAAAACATATATTTTGTTCTGGCGTGAAATTCAATTGCCAAAGTAGCAATACCCTGAATCTAGTGTCCCAGCTGTTGCAGGCTAAGATTCATAGTGTCCGCCAAAACACAAATTTTGTTCTGGGGAGAAATTAAATTGCCAAAATAGCAATACCATAAATCAGTGGTTTCAGCTGTGGCTGGCAAAATATAATAGTGTCCGCCAAAACATATATTTTGTTCTGGGGTGAAATTCAATTGCCAAAATAGCAATACCCTGAATCAGTGGTGTTCCAGCTGTGGCTGGCAAAATATAATAGTGTCCGCCAAAACATATATTTTGTTCTGGGGTGAAATTCAATTGCCAAAATAGCAATACCCTGAATCTGGTGTCCCAGCTGTTGCAGGCCAAGATTCATAGTGTCCACAAAAACATATATTTTGTTCTGGGGTGAAATTCAATTGCCAAAATAGCAATACCCTGAATCTGGTGTCCCAGCTGTTGCAGGCCAAGATTCATAGTGTCCGCCAAAACATATATTTTGTTCTGGGGTGAAATTCAATTGCCAAAATAGCAATACCCTGAATCTGGTGTCCCAGCTGTTGCAGGACAAGATTCATAGTGTCCACCAAAACATATATTTTGTTCTGGGGTGAAATTCAATTGCCAAAATAGCAATACCATAAATCAGTGGTTTCAGCTGTGGCTGGCAAGATATAATAGTGTCCGCCAAAACATATATTTTGTTCTGGGGTGAAATTCAATTGCCAAAATAGCAATACCCTGAATCTGGTGTCCCAGCTGTTGCAGGCCAAGATTCATAGTGTCCACAAAAACATATATTTTGTTCTGGGGTGAAATTCAATTGCCAAAATAGCAATACCATAAATCTAGTGGTTTCAGCTGTGGCTGGCAAAGATATAATAGTGTCCGCCAAAACATATATTTTGTTCTGGGGTGAAATTCAATTGCCAAAATAGCAATACCCTGAATCTGGTGTCCCAGCTGTTGCAGGCCAAGATTCATAGTGTCCACAAAAACATATATTTTGTTCTGGGGTGAAATTCAATTGCCAAAATAGCAATACCATGAATCTGGTGTCCCAGCTGTTGCAGGCCAAGATTCATAGTGTCCGCCAAAACATATATTTTGTTCTGGGGTGAAATTCAATTGCCAAAATAGCAATACCCTGAATCTGGTGTCCCAGCTGTTGCAGGCCAAGTATTCATAGTGTCCGCCAAAACATATATTTTGTTCTGGGGTGAAATTCAATTGCCAAAATAGCAATACCATGAATCTAGTGGTCCCAGCTGTTGGCTGGCAAAATATAATAGTGTCCACCAAAACATATATTTTGTTCTGGGGTGAAATTCAATTGCCAAAATAGCAATACCATAAATCAGTGGTTTCAGCTGTGGCTGGCAAAATATAATAGTGTCCGCTAAAACATATATTTTGTTCTGGGGTGAAATTCAATTGCCAAAATAGCAATACCCTGAATCTGGTGTCCCAGCTGTTGCAGGCCAAGATTCATAGTGTCCACAAAAACATATATTTTGTTCTGGGGTGAAATTCAATTGCCAAAATAGCAATACCCTGAATCTGGTGTCCCAGCTGTTGCAGGCCAAGATTCATAGTGTCCACCAAAACATATATTTTGTTCTGGGGTGAAATTCAATTGCCAAAATAGCAATACCCTGAATCTGGTGTCCCAGCTGTTGCAGGCCAAGATTCATAGTGTCCACCAAAACATATATTTTGTTCTGGGGTGAAATTCAATTGCCAAAATAGCAATACCATAAATCAGTGGTTTCAGCTGTGGCTGGCAAAATATAATAGTGTCCGCCAAAACATATATTTTGTTCTGGGGTGAAATTCAATTGCCAAAATAGCAATACCTCTGAATCTGGTGTCCCAGCTGTTGCAGGCCAAGATTCATAGTGTCCACAAAAACATATATTTTGTTCTGGGGTGAAATTCAATTGCCAAAATAGCAATACCATGAATCTGGTGTCCCAGCTGTTGCAGGCCAAGATTCATAGTGTCCGCCAAAACATATATTTTGTTCTGGGGTGAAATTCAATTGCCAAAATAGCAATACCCTGAATCTGGTGTCCCAGCTGTTGCAGGACAAGATTCATAGTGTCCACCAAAACATATATTTTGTTCTGGGGTGAAATTCAATTGCCAAAATAGCAATACCCTGAATCTGGTGTCCCAGCTGTTGCAGGACAAGATTCATAGTGTCCACCAAAACATATATTTTGTTCTGGGGTGAAATTCAATTGCCAAAATAGCAATACCATGAATCTGGTGGTTCCAGCTGTTGCAGGCCAAGATATCATAGTGTCCACCAAAACATATATTTTGTTCTGGGGTGAAATTCAATTGCCAAAATAGCAATACCATGAATCTGGTGTCCCAGCTGTTGCAGGCCAAGATTCATAGTGTCCGCAAAAACATATATTTTGTTCTGGGGTGAAATTCAATTGCCAAAATAGCAATACCCTGAATCTGGTGTCCCAGCTGTTGCAGGCCAAGATTCATAGTGTCCGCCAAAACATATATTTTGTTCTGAGGTGAAATTCAATTGCCAAAATAGCAATACCATAAATCAGTGGTTTCAGCTGTGGCTGGCAAAGTATAATAGTGTCCGCCAAAACATATATTTTGTTCTGGAGTGAAATTCAGTTGCCAAAATAGCAATACCCTGAATCTGGTGTCCCAGCTGTTGCAGGCCAAGATTCATAGTGTCCGCCAAAACATATATTTTGTTCTGGGGTGAAATTCAATTGCCAAAATAGCAATACCATGAATCTGTGGTTTCAGCTGTGGCTGGCAAAGATATAATAGTGTCCGCCAAAACATATATTTTGTTCTGGGGTGAAATTCAATTGCCAAAATAGCAATACCATGAATCAGTGGTGTCCCAGCTGTGGCTGGCCAAGATATAATAGTGTCCGCCAAAACATATATTTTGTTCTGGGGTGAAATTCAATTGCCAAAATAGCAATACCATAAATCAGTGGTTTCAGCTGTGGCTGGCAAAATATAATAGTGTCCGCCAAAACATATATTTTGTTCTGGGGTGAAATTCAATTGCCAAAATAGCAATACTCCTGAATCTGGTGTCCCAGCTGTTGCAGGCCAAGATTCATAGTGTCCACAAAAACATATATTTTGTTCTGGGGTGAAATTCAATTGCCAAAATAGCAATACCATGAATCTGGTGTCCCAGCTGTTGCAGGCCAAGATTCATAGTGTCCGCCAAAACATATATTTTGTTCTGGGGTGAAATTCAATTGCCAAAATAGCAATACCATGAATCTGGTGTCCGAGCTGTGGCTGGCAAAGTATAATAGTGTCCGCCAAAACATATATTTTGTTCTTGAGCAATATGTAACGTCCTCTGCAGAAAGCTCAGAGTTGGCACCTGCAGCCCATACCCATCAGTCTTTTACATCAACCCCTTTCAAATCAACCAAGCAGTCAGAGCTCCAACTCATGCAGCAAATTCTTATGCTTTTTGATGACTCTGTTGGCAGGGTTTCCGGCCCATCCACCTAGCCCTGTCCCAGAAGTGAAAGACCTTGAATGCACTGATGCACAACCACTTATGTTGCAGGATGATGACATGGGAACACCGCCGCAGCACGTCTCTGATGATGACGAAACACAGGAGCCAACTGCCGTGGCTTTCTGCAATGTGCAGACCGACGAGGAGGGCAGGGGTCATGAATGGGTGGAAGATTATGATGAGGTCCTAGACCCAGACTGGACTAAAGGTCATGCTAGTAACGTGTGCAGTTCTGAGGAAGAGGTGGTGGTCGCACAGAGGCAACAGTACAGCAAAAGAGGGAGCAGGGTGCAAAAGCGGAGCGGTCGTTCCATAGACAGTATGCCTGCTACTGCCCAACGCAACCAGGCACCGAGCACAACAAGGCCTGCTCCAAGGAGTTCGGTGGCATGGCAGTTCTTCACACAATCTCCTGACGACAAGACCCGAGTGGTTTGCACGCTTTGCCATCAGAGCCTAAGCGAGGCATAAACGTACTTAACCTGAGCACAACCTGCATGAACAATCATCTACATGCAAAGCACGAACTGCAGTGGAGTAAATACCTTAAAAACCACTAAAGGTCTCAGGCTCCTCCTGCTCCCTCTTCTGTTGCTGTCTCGGCCTCTTCCTCCACCTCTGGCATCAACGTGGCACCTGGAAACCAGCAAACAGAGGATGTCCTACCAACACCACCACCACCTCCGTCACCATCACCAAGCATCTCCACCATATCACAGGCAAGCGTACAGCTGTCCATCTCCCAAACACTGGAGAGAAAGAGCAAATACCCACCTACCCACCCTCAATCCCTGGATCCTGAATGCCAGCATTTCAAAATTGCTGGCCTTTGAAATGCTGTCATTCCGTCTAGTGGAGACGGACTGTTTCAAACAGCTGATTGCGGTGGCTGTCCCACAATACGTAATTCCCAGTCGCCAGTACTTTTCCAGGTGAGCTGTCCCTTCCTGCACGGCCAAGTGGAAGATAAAATCAAGTGTGCACTGTCCTTCCACCACCGAGGATCGCAGGGCATTATTCTTTGCCTCATGTTGCCTCCTCCTCCTACTCTGCATAGTTATCATTCTCCTCCTCTTTGCCACCCCAAATTTGGTCATCGAAAGAACCTCACCCCCAACTTCAGCACAGCCTGGGGTAAACGTCATCAGGCAGTTTAAAAACTCATGTGTTTGGGTAACAAACCCAACACCGCACAGGAGCTTTGGAGGGCATAGAACAACAGACCGATGAGTGGTTGCAGCTAGTGTTGAGCGAACAGTTCGAGCATAGTTCGGGTTCGTACCGAATTTTGGGTGTCCGGGACACGGACCCGAACCCGACATTTTCAAAAAGTTCGGGTTCGGGTTCGTTGTTCGGCGATTACTTCCCGCTTTCTGAAGGGCTGCACAGCAGCCAATCAGCTAGCGTTTTACTTCTGCTCCTAAGAGCTCATCACAGCCATGCCTACTAATGGCATGGCTGTGATTGGCCAGTGCAGCATGTGACCCAGCCTCTATTTAAGCTGGAGTCACGTAGCGCCGCACGTCACACTGCTCTGATTAGTGTAGGAGAGGACGCAGCTTCTGTGAGGGCGAGATTAGGCAGGGAAAAGTCAGCAACAGCACCTAATGAACGGATCGATCTACAGCTGTGAATGATTGAACTTCTGCTAGTTACTTGCTCACTGGTTTTTAGGCTGCACAGAGCGTTTTTCTGTCACTTATTTTCTGGGGTGATCGGCGGCCATTTTGTGACTTGTGGTGCACCAGAACAAGCTGCCACCAAGTCCATCAATCCATCAATACTAGTTTTATTTTTTGCTATATCCTACATCAGGGGCTTGGCTGTGCTAATTGTCACCCCTAGAAACTCAGGATAGCAATTTCTATATTTTATTAAGGGGTTAAATACAATTGCCCAAATACCAATCCCCTAAATCTGGTGTTCCAGCTTTGGCTAGCCAAGTATAATACTGTCTGCTGTCTGGCAAAGGATAGATTATTTTATGTGGTGAAATTCAATTGCCAAAATAGCAATACCATAAATCAGTGGTTTCAGCTGTGGCTGGCAAAGTATAATAGTGTCCGCCAAAACATATATTTTGTTCTGCAGTAAAATTCAATTGCCAAAATAGCAATACCCTGAATCTGGTGTCCCAGCTGTTGCAGGCCAAGATTCATAGTGTCCGCAAAAACATATATTTTGTTCTGGGGTGAAATTCAATTGCCAAAATAGCATTACCATGAATCTGGTGTCCCAGCTGTTGCAGGCCAAGATTCATAGTGTCTGACAACACATATATTTTGTTCTGGGGTGAAGTTCAATTGCCAAAATAGCAATACCATAAATTAGTGGTTTCAGCTGTGGCTGGCAAAGTATAATAGTGTCCGCAAAACATATATTTTGTTCTGGGGTGAAATTCAATTGCCAAAATAGCAATACCCTGAATCTGGTGTCCCAGCTGTTGCAGGCAAAGTATAATAGTGTCCGCCAAAACATATATTTTGTTGTGGGGTGAAATTCAATTGCCAAAATAGCAATACCCTGAATCTGGTGTCCCAGCTATTGCAAGCCAAGATTCATAGTGTCCGCCAAAACATATATTTTGTTCTGGGGTTAAATTCAATTGCCAAAATAGCAATACCCTGAATCTGGTGTCCCAGCTGTTGCAGGCCAAGATTCATAGTGTCCGCAAAAACAAATATTTTGTTCTGGGGTGAAATTCAATTGCCAAAATAGCAATACCCTGAATCTGATGTCCCAGCTGTTGCAGGCCAAGATTCATAGTGTCCGCCAAAACATATATTTTGTTCTGGCGTGAAATTCAATTGCCAAAGTAGCAATACCCTGAATCTAGTGTCCCAGCTGTTGCAGGCTAAGATTCATAGTGTCCGCCAAAACACAAATTTTGTTCTGGGGAGAAATTAAATTGCCAAAATAGCAATACCATAAATCAGTGGTTTCAGCTGTGGCTGGCAAAATATAATAGTGTCCACCAAAACATATATTTTGTTCTGGGGTGAAATTCAATTGCCAAAATAGCAATACCATAAATCAGTGGTTTCAGCTGTGGCTGGCAAAATATAATAGTGTCCGCCAAAACATATATTTTGTTCTGCGGTGAAATTCAATTGCCAAAATAGCAATACCCTGAATCTGGTGTCCCAGCTGTTGCAGGCCAAGATTCATAGTGTCCACAAAAACATATATTTTGTTCTGGGGTGAAATTCAATTGCCAAAATAGCAATACCCTGAATCTGGTGTCCCAGCTGTTGCAGGCCAAGATTCATAGTGTCCGCCAAAACATATATTTTGTTCTGGGGTGAAATTCAATTGCCAAAATAGCAATACCCTGAATCTGGTGTCCCAGCTGTTGCAGGACAAGATTCATAGTGTCCACCAAAACATATATTTTGTTCTGGGGTGAAATTCAATTGCCAAAATAGCAATACCATAAATCAGTGGTTTCAGCTGTGGCTGGCAAAATATAATAGTGTCCGCCAAAACATATATTTTGTTCTGGGGTGAAATTCAATTGCCAAAATAGCAATACCCTGAATCTGGTGTCCCAGCTGTTGCAGGCCAAGATTCATAGTGTCCACAAAAACATATATTTTGTTCTGGGGTGAAATTCAATTGCCAAAATAGCAATACCATAAATCAGTGGTTTCAGCTGTGGCTGGCAAAATATAATAGTGTCCGCCAAAACATATATTTTGTTCTGCAGTGACATTCAATTGCCAAAATAGCAATACCCTGAATCTGGTGTCCCAGCTGTTGCAGGCCAAGATTCATAGTGTCCACAAAAACATATATTTTGTTCTGGGGTGAAATTCAATTGCCAAAATAGCAATACCCTGAATCTGGTGTCCCAGCTGTTGCAGGCCAAGATTCATAGTGTCCGCCAAAACATATATTTTGTTCTGGGGTGAAATTCAATTGCCAAAGTAGCAATACCCTGAATCTAGTGTCCCAGCTGTTGCAGGCTAAGATTCATAGTGTCCGCCAAAACACAAATTTTGTTCTGGGGAGAAATTAAATTGCCAAAATAGCAATACCATAAATCAGTGGTTTCAGCTTTGGCTGGCAAAATATAATAGTGTCCACCAAAACATATATTTTGTTCTGGGGTGAAATTCAATTGCCAAAATAGCAATACCATAAATCAGTGGTTTCAGCTGTGGCTGGCAAAACATAATAGTGTCCGCCAAAACATATATTTTGTTCTGCAGTGACATTCAATTGCCAAAATAGCAATACCCTGAATCTGGTGTCCCAGCTGTTGCAGGCCAAGATTCATAGTGTCCACAAAAACATATATTTTGTTCTGGGGTGAAATTCAATTGCCAAAATAGCAATACCCTGAATCTGGTGTCCCAGCTGTTGCAGGCCAAGATTCATAGTGTCCGCCAAAACATATATTTTGTTCTGGGGTGAAATTCAATTGCCAAAATAGCAATACCCTGAATCTGGTGTCCCAGCTGTTGCAGGACAAGATTCATAGTGTCCACCAAAACATATATTTTGTTCTGGGGTGAAATTCAATTGCCAAAATAGCAATACCATAAATCAGTGGTTTCAGCTGTGGCTGGCAAAATATAATAGTGTCCGCCAAAACATATATTTTGTTCTGGGGTGAAATTCAATTGCCAAAATAGAAATACCCTGAATCTGGTGTCCCAGCTGTTGCAGGCCAAGATTCATAGTGTCCACAAAAACATATATTTTGTTCTGGGGTGAAATTCAATTTCCAAAATAGCAATACCATGAATCTGGTGTCCCAGCTGTTGCAGGCCAAGATTCATAGTGTCCGCCAAAACATATATTTTGTTCTGGGGTGAAATTCAATTGCCAAAATAGCAATACCCTGAATCTGGTGTCCCAGCTGTTGCAGGACAAGATTCATAGTGTCCACCAAAACATATATTTTGTTCTGGGGTGAAATTCAATTGCCAAAATAGCAATACCCTGAATCTGGTGTCCCAGCTGTTGCAGGACAAGATTCACAATGTCCACCAAAACATATATTTTGTTCTGGGGTGAAATTCAATTGCCAAAATAGCAATACCCTGAATCTGGTGTCCCAGCTGTTGCAGGCCAAGATTCATAGTGTCCACAAAAACATATATTTTGTTCTGGGGTGAAATTCAATTGCCAAAATAGCAATACCATGAATCTGGTGTCCCAGCTGTTGCAGGCCAAGATTCATAGTGTCCGCCAAAACATATATTTTGTTCTGGGGTGAAATTCAATTGCCAAAATAGCAATACCCTGAATCTGGTGTCCCAGCTGTTGCAGGCCAAGATTCATATTGTCCTCCAAAACATATATTTTGTTCTGAGGTGAAATTCAGTTGCCAAAATAACAATACCATAAATCAGTGGTTTCAGCTGTGGCTGGCAAAGTATAATAGTGTCCGCCAAAACATATATTTTGTTCTGCAGTGAAATTCAGTTGCCAAAATAGCAATACCCTGAATCTGGTGTCCCAGCTGTTGCAGGCCAAGATTCATAATGTCCGCCAAAACATATATTTTGTTCTGGGGTGAAACTCAATTGCCAAAATAGCAATACCATTAATCTGTGGTTTCAGCTGTGGCTGGCAAAATATAATAGTGTCCGCCAAAACATATATTTTGTTCTGGGGTGAAATTCAATTGCCAAAATAGCAATACCATAAATCAGTGGTTTCAGCTGTGGCTGGCAAAGATATAATAGTGTCCGCCAAAACATATATTTTGTTCTGGGGTGAAATTCAATTGCCAAAATAGCAATACCATAAATCAGTGGTTTCAGCTGTGGCTGGCAAAATATAATAGTGTCCGCCAAAACATATATTTTGTTCTGGGGTGAAATTCAATTGCCAAAATAGAAATACCCTGAATCTGGTGTCCCAGCTGTTGCAGGCCAAGATTCATAGTGTCCACAAAAACATATATTTTGTTCTGGGGTGAAATTCAATTGCCAAAATAGCAATACCATGAATCTGGTGTCCCAGCTGTTGCAGGCCAAGATTCATAGTGTCCGCCAAAACATATATTTTGTTCTGGGGTGAAATTCAATTGCCAAAATAGCAATACCATGAATCTGGTGTCCGAGCTGTGGCTGGCAAAGTATAATAGTGTCCGCCAAAACATATATTTTGTTCTGGGGTGAAATTCAATTGCCAAAATAGCAATACCCTGAATCTGGTGTCCCAGCTGTTGCAGGCCAAGATTCATAATCTTCGCAAAAACATATATTTTGTTCTGGGGTGAAATTCAATTGCCAAAATAGAAATACTCTGAATCTGGTGTCCCAGCTGTCGCAGGCCAAGATTCATAGTGTCCGCCAAAACATATATTTTGTTCTGGGGTGAAATTCAATTGCCAAAATAGCAATACCATAAATCAGTGGTTTCAGCTGTGGCTGGCAAAAATTAATAGTGTCCGCCAAAACATATATTTTGTTCTGGGGTGAAATTCAATTGCCAAAATAGCAATACCATAAATCAGTGGTTTTGAGCTGTGGCTGGCAAAATATAATAGTGTCTGCCAAAACATATATTTTGTTCTTGGGTGAAATTTAATTGCCAAAATAGCAATACCCTGAATCTGGAGTCCCAGCTGTTGCAGGCCAAGATTCATAATCTCCGCAAAAACATATATTTTGTTCTGGGGTGAAATTCAATTGCCAAAATAGAAATACTCTGAATCTGGTGTCCCAGCTGTTGCAGGCCAAGATTCATAGTGTCCGCCAAAACATATATTTTGTTCTGGGGTGAAATTAAATTGCCAAAATAGCAATACCATAAATCAGTGGTTTCAGCTGTGGCTGGCAAAGAATAATAGTGTCCGCCAAAACATATATTTTGCTCTGGGGTGAAATTCAATTGCCAAAATAGAAATACTCTGAATCTGGTTTCCCAGATGTTGCAGGCCAAGATTCATATTGTCCTCCAAAACATATATTTTGTTCTGGGATGAAATTCAATTGGCAAAATAACAATACCATAAATCTGTGGTTTCAGCTGTGGCTGGCAAAGTATAATAGTGTCCGCCAAAACATATATTTTGTTCTGCGGTGAAATTCAATTGCCAAAATAGCAATAACCTTAATCTGGTGTCCCAGCTGTTGCAAGCCAAGATTCATAGTGTCCGCAAAAACATATATTTTGTTCTGGGGTGAAATTCAATTGCCAAAATAGCAATACCCTGAATCTGGTGTCCCAGCTGTTGCAGGCCAAGATTCATAATCTTCGCAAAAACATATATTTTGTTCTGGGGTGAAATTCAATTGCCAAAATAGAAATACTCTGAATCTGGTGTCCCAGCTGTTGCAGGCCAAGATTCATAGTGTCCGCCAAAACATATATTTTGTTCTGGGGTGAAATTCAATTGCCAAAATAGCAATACCATAAATCAGTGGTTTCAGCTGTGGCTGGCAAAATATAATAGTGTCCGCCAAAACATATATTTTGTTCTGGGGTCAAATTCAATTGCCAAAATAGCAATACCCTTAATCTGGTGTCCCAGCTGTTGCAAGCCAAGATTCATAGTGTCCGCAAAAACATATATTTTGTTCTGGGGTGAAATTCAATTGCCAAAATAGCAATACCCTGAATCTGGTGTCCCAGCTGTTGCAGGCCAAGATTCATAGTGTCCGCAAAAACATATATTTTGTTCTGGGGTGAAATTCAATTGCCAAAATAGCAATACCATAAATCAGTGGTTTCAGCTGTGGCTGGCAAAATATAATAGTGTCCGTCAAAACATATATTTTGTTCTGGGGTGAAATTCAATTGCCAAAATAGCAATAAAATAAATCAGTGGTTTCAGCTGTGGCTGGCAAAATATAATAGTGTCTGCCAAAACATATATTTTGTTCTGGGGTGAAATTCAATTGCCAAAATAGCAATAAAATAAATCAGTGGTTTCAGCTGTGGCTGGCAAAGTATAATAGTGTCCGCCAAAACATCTTTTTTGTTCTGGGGTTAAATTCAATTGCCAAAATAGCAATACCCTGAATCTGGTGTTCGAGCTGTTGCAGGCCAATTATAAATCTGTCCATAAAAGGATACCTTTCATCCAGGGCCTAAATACTAGCCCTAAAATAGATATTCCCCTAAATCAGTGGTTACTGCTGTGCCTGGATTAGTGTAATACACTACATAAATAAATAGGCAGATACTGTTAGGTGCCTGTAAAAAAAGGCCTGAATTTGAAATCAATACATTGGGCCAAATATTTTTTTTCTTATTGTGGTGCTTGGTGAACTGTAACAATGAGGAAAACATCTAGTAAGGGACGCGGACGCGGTCGTGGTGGTGTTAGTGTACCATCTTGTGCTGGGAGAGGACGTGGCTATTCTGCCACAGCCACACGTCCTAGGGTACCAACTACCTCAGGTTCCAGTACCCGCCAGAATTTACAGCGATATTTGGTGGGGCCCAATACTGTTCTAAGGATGGTAAGGCCTGAGCAGGTACAGGCGCTAATCAATTGGGTGGCCAACAGTGGATCCAGCATGTTCACAACATTATCTCCCACCCACTGTCTGAGCTTCAAGTTATGCAGCAGTCTCTTATGCTGTTTGAAGACTCTGCTGGCAGGTTTTCCCAAGGGAATCCACCTAGCCCTTCCCCAGTGGTGGAAGACATAAAATGCACTGATGCACAACCACTGATGTTTCCTGATGATGAGGACATGGGAATACCACCTCATCGGAGTCCGCACGTCTCTGATGATGACGAAACACAGGTGCCAACTGCTGCGTCTTTCTGCAGTGTGCAGACCGAACAGGAGATCAGGGAGGAAGACTGTGTTGAAGACGATGCAGGGGACGATGAGGTCCTAGACCCCACATGGAATGAAGGTCGTGCCACTGACTTTCATAGTTCAGAGGAAGAGGCAGTGGTGAGACTGAGCCAACAGCGTAGCAAATGAGAGAGCAGGGGGCAAAAGCAGAACAGCCGACTCCAAGAGAGTTCGCCTGCTACTGGCCACCGCCACCAGGGACCGAGCACCCCAAAGGCAGCTTCAAGGAGTTCCCTGACATGGCATTTCTTTAAACAATGTGCTGACGACAAGACCCGAGTGGTTTGCACGCTGTGCCATCAGAGCCTGAAGCGAGGCATTAACGTTCTGATCCTTAGCACAACCTGCATGACCAGGCATCTACATGCAAAGCATGAACTGCAGTGGAGTAAACACCTTAAAAACAAGGAACTCACTCTGGCTCCCCCTGCTCCCTCTTCTGCTGCTGCCTCGGCCTCCGCCTCGGGAGGAATGTTGCCACCTGCCGCCCACCAAACAGAGGATGTGCAAACGACAACACCACCTGCATCACCAAGCATCTCCACCATGTCACACGGCAGCGTTCAGCTCTCCATCTCACAAACCTTGGAGAGAAAGCGTAAATTCCCACCTAGCCACCCTCGAGCCCTGGGCCTGAATGCCAGCATTTCTAAACTACTGGCCTTTGAAATGCTGTCATTCAGGCTGGTGGACACAGACAGCTTCAAACAGCTGATGTCCATGGCTGTCCCACAGTATGTTGTTCCCAACAGCCACTACTTCTCCAAGACAGCCGTGCCTTCCCTGCACAACCAAGTATCCGATAAAATCAAGTGTGCACTGCGCAACGCCATCTGTGGGAAGGTCCACCTAACCACAGATACGTGGACCAGTAAGCACGGCCAGTGACGCTATATCTCCCTAACTGCACACTGGGTAAATGTAGTGGCGGCTGGGCCGCAGGCGGAGAGTTCCTTGGCGCACATCCTTCCGCCGCCAAGGATCGCAGGGCATCATTCTTTGCCTCCTGTAGCCTCCTCCTAGTCGGCTTCCTCCTCCTCTGCTTCCACCAGCTCATCCAGTCAGCCACACACCTTCACCACCAACTTCAGCACAGCCCGGGGTAATTGTCAGCAGGCCATTCTGAAATTCATATGTTTGGGGGACAGGCCCCACACCGCGCAGGAGTTGTGGCGGGGTATTGAACAACAGACCGACGAGTGGTTTCTGCCGGTGGGCCTCAAGCCCGGCCTGGTGGTGTGCGATAATGGGCGAAATCTCGTCGCAGTGCTGAATTTGGTGGTGCAGAAGTTCATTCACAACTACCCCGACATGTCAGAGCTGCTGCATAAAGTGCGGGCTGTCTGTGCGCGCTTCCGGCATTCACATCCTGCCGCTGCTCGTCTGTCTGCGCTACAGCGGAACTTCGGCCTTGTCGCTCACCGCCTCATATGCGACGTGCCCACCAGGTGGAACTCCACCTTGCACATGCTGGAGAGACTGTGCGAGCAGCAGCAGGCCATAGTGGAGCAACTGCAGCACGCACGCGTCAGTCACATTACGGAACAGCACCACTTCACCACCAATGATTGGGCCTCCATGCGAGATTTGTGTGCCCTGTTGCGCTGTTTCGAGTACTCCACCAACATGGCCAGTGGCGATAACACCGTTATCAGCGTTACAATACCACTTCTATGTCTCCTTGAGAAAACGCTTAGGGCGATGATGGAAGAGGAGGTGGCCCAGGAGGAGGAGGAGGAGGAGGATGAGGGGTCACTTTTAGCACTTTCAGGCCAGTCTGTTAGAAGTGGCTCAGAGGGAGGTTTTTTGCAACAGCAGAGGCCAGGTACAAAAGTGGCCAGCCAGGGCCCAATACTGGAGGACGAGGAGGATGAGGAGGAGGTGGAGGAGGATGAGGATGAAGCAGGTTCACAGCGGGGTGGCACCCGACACAGCTCAGGCCCATCACTGGTGCATGGCTGGGGGGATACGGAGGACGATGACGATACGCCTCCCACAGAGAACAGCTTGTCCTTACCTCTGAGGAGCCTGGCACACATGAGCGACTACATGCTGCAGTGCCTGCGCAACTACAGCAGAGTTGCCCACATTTTAACATGTGCGGACTACTGGGTTGCCACCCTGCTGGATCCCCGTTACAAAGACAATGTGCCCACCTTACTTCCTGCTCTGAAGCATGATAGGAAGATGCGCGAGTACAAGCGCACGCTGGTAGACGCGCTTCTGAGAGCATTACCAAATGTCACAGGGGAACAGGTGGAAGCCCAAGGTGAAGGCAGAGGAGGAGCAAGAGGTCGCCAACGCAGCTGTGTCACGGCCAGCTCCTCTGAGGGCAGGGTTAGCATGGCAGAAATGTGGAAAAGTTTTGTCTCCACGCCACAGCTAACTGCACCACCACCTGATACGGAACGTGTTAGCAGGAGGCAGCATTTTACTAATATGGTTGAACAGTACGTCTGCACACCCCTCCACGTACTGACTGATGGTTCGGCCCCATTCAACTTCTGGGTCTCCAAATTGTCCACGTGGCCAGAGTTAGCATTTTATGCCTTGGAGGTGCTGGCCTGCCCGGCGGCCAGCGTTTTGTCTGAACGTGTATTCAGCACGGCAGGGGGCGTCATTACTGACAAAAGCAGCTGCCTGTCCACAGCCAACATGGACAAGCTGACATTCATAAAAATGAACCAGGCATGGATCCCACAGGACCTGTGCCTCCCTTGTGCAGAATAGACATTTATAACTGCCTCCCCCTCAACCATGTATTCTTGTACTCCGGGGCACTACTTTATTGAATCCTCATTTTATTAACTTTACCATGATCTTGCAGTGCAACCCAAAGTTGAATGAACCTCTCCTCTGTCTGGGTGGTGGGGTTGAAATAACTGAGAGTGGCATTCTCCGGTGGTGGTTGATATGACGCATGATTTCTTGCTTTGGGACCTCTCTCCTCTGTCTGGGTGCTGGGCCGAAATAACTGAGAGTGGCCTTCTCCGGTGGTGGTTGATATGACGCATGATTCCTTGCTGTGGGACCTCTCTCTTCTGTCTGAGTTCTGGGCCGAAATAACTGAGAGTGGCCTTCTCCGGTGGTGGTTGATATGAAGCATGATTCCTTGCTGTGGGACCTCTCTCCTCTGTCTGGGTGCTGGGCCGAAATAACTGAGAGTAGCCTTCTCTGGTGGTGGTTGATATGACGCATGATTCCTTGCTGTGGGACCTCTCTCCTCTGTCTGGGTTCTGGGCTGAAATAACTGAGAGTGGCCTTCTCCGGTGGTGGTTGATATGACGCATGATTCCTTGCTGTGGGACCTCTATGCTCTGTCTGGGTGGTGGGGCCGAAATAACTGAGAGTGGCCTTCTCTGGTGGTGGTTGATATGACGCATGATTCTTTGCTGTGTGACCTCTCTCCTCTGTCTGGGTGTTGGGCCAAAATAACTGAAAGTGGCCTTCTCCGGTGGTGGTTGATATGACGCATAATTCCTTGCTGTGGGACCTCTCTCCTCTGTCTGGGTGCTGGGCCGAAATAACTGAGAGTGGCCTTCTCCGTTGGTGGTTGATATGACGCATGATTCCTTGCTGTGGGATCTCTCTCCTCTGTCTGGGTGCTGGCGCCGAAATAACTGAGTGGCCTTCTCCAGTGGTGGGTGATATGACTCATGATTCCTTGATGTGGGACCTGTATCCTCGTTCTGGGTGCTGGGCTAAAATAACTGAATTTGGCCTTCTCCAGTGGTGGGTGATATGACGCATGATTCCTTGATGTGGGACCTGTATCCTCGGTCTGAGTGCTGGGCTGAAATAACTGAAAGTGGCCTTCTCCAGTGGTGGGTGATATGACGCATGATTCTTTGCTGTGGGACCTCTCTCCTCTGTCTGGGTGCTGGGCTGAAATAACTGAAAGTGGCCTTCTCCAGTGGTGGGTGATATGACGCATGATTCCTTGCTGTGGGACCTCTCTCCTCTGTTTGGGTGCTGGGGCCGAAATAACTGAAAGTGGCCTTCTCCAGTGGTGGGTGATATAATGCATGATTCCTTCCTGTGGGACATCTCTCCTCTGTCTTTGTGCTGGGGCCAAAATAACTGAGTGGCCTTCTCCAGTGGTGGGTGATATGACGCATGATTCCTTCCTGTGGGACATCTCTCCTCTGTCTGGGTGCTGGGGCCGAAATAACTGAAAGTGGCCTTCTCCAGTGGTGGGTGATATGACGCATGATTCCATGATGTGGGACCTGTATCCTCGGTCTGGGCTGAAATAACTGAAAGTGGCCTTCTCCAGTGGTGGGTGATATGACGCATGATTCCTTGCTGTGGGACCTCTCCCCTCTGTCTGGGTGCTGGTCCGAAATAACTGAGAGTGGCCTTCTCCGGTGGGGTTGATATGACGCATGATTCCTTGATGTGGGACCTCTCTCCTCTGTCTGGGTGCTGGCGCCAAAATAACTGAGTGGCCTTCTCCAGTGGTGGGTGATATGATGCATGATTCCTTGATGTGTGACCTGTATCCTCGTTCTGGGTGCTGGGCTGAAATAACTGAAAGTGGCATTCTCCATTGGTAGGTGATGTGACTCATGATTCATTGATGTGGGACTTGTATCCTCGGTCTGGGTGCTGGGCTGAAATAACTGAAAGTGGCCTTCTCCAGTGGTGGGTGATATGACGCATGACTCCTTGCTGTGGGACCTCTCTCCTCTGTCTGGGTGCTGGGGCCGAAATAACTGAGTGGCCTTCTCCAGTGGTGGGTGATATGACGCATAATTCCTTTCTGTGGACATCTCTCCTCTGTCTCGGTGCTGCAGCCGAAAAAACTGAGTGGCCTTCTCCAGTGGTGGGTGATATGACGCATGATTCTTTGATGTGCGACCTGTATCCTCGGTCTGGGTGCTGGGCTGAAATAACTAAAAGTGGCCTTATCCAGTGGTGGGTGATATGACGCATGATTCCTTGATGTTGGACCTCTCTCCTCTGTCTGGGTGCTGGGCTGAAATAACTGAAAGTGGCCTTCTCCAGTGGTGGGTGATATGACGCATGATTCCTTGCTGTGGGACCTCTTACCTCTGTCTGGGTGCTGGGACCGAAATAACTGACAATGGCCTTCTCCAGTGGTGGGTGATATGACACATGATTCCTTCCTGTGGGACATCTCTCCTCTGTCTGGGTGCTGGGGCCGAAATAACTGAGTGGCCTTCTCCAGTGGTGGGTGATATGACGCATGATTCCTTGCTGTGGGACCTCTCTCCTCTGTCTGGGTGCTGGGACGAAATTACTGAGAGTGGCCTTCTCCGGTGGTGGTTGATATGACTCATGATTCCTTGCTGTGGGACCTCTCTCCTCTGTCTGGGTGCTGGGCCGAAATAACTGAAAGTGGCCTTCTCCGGTGGTGGTTGATATGACGCATGATTCCTTGCTGTTGGACCTCTCTCCTCTGTCTGGGTGCTTGGCCGAAATAACTGAGAGTGGCCTTCTCCGGTGGTGGTTAATATGACGCATGATTCCTTGCTGTGGGACCTCTCTCCTCTGTCTGGGTGGTGGAGCCGAAATAACTGAGAGTGGCCTTCTCCGGTGGTGGTGGATATGACGCATGATTCCTTGCTGTGGGACCTCTCTCCTCTGTCTGGGTGCTGGGCCGAAATAACTGAAAGTGGCCTTCTCCGGTGGTGGTTGATATGACGCATGATTCCTTGCTGTTGGACCTCTGTCTGGGTGCTTGGCCGAAATAACTGAGAGTGGCCTTCTCCGGTGGTGGTTGATATGACGCATGATTCCTTGCTGTGGGACCTCTTTCCTCTGTCTGGGTGCTGGGCCGAAATAACTGAGAGTGGCCTTCTCCGGTGGTGGTTGATATGACGCATGATTCCTTGCTATGTGACCTCTCTCCTCTGTCTGGGTGCTGGGCTGAAATAACTGAAAGTGGCCTTCTCCAGTGGTGGGTGATATGACGCATGATTCCTTGTTGTGGGACCTCTCTCCTCTGTCTGGATGCTGGGCTGAAATAACTGAAAGTGGCCTTCTCCAGTGATGGGTGATATGACGCATGATTCCTTGCTGTGGGACCTCTCTACTCTGTCTGGGTGCTGGGGCCGAAATAACTGAGTGGCCTTCTCCAGTGGTTGGTGATATGACACATGATTGACATCTCCTCTGTCTGGGTGCTTTGGCCTACATTAATGATAATCGCCTGTTCCATTGCTGGGGGACATGAAGCCTGTTTTGCTGTTACAGGATCTCTCTCCTCTGTCTGAGTGCCTGCATCCTACATTAATGATAATCGCCTGTTCCATTGTTGGGTGACATGAAGCCTGTTTTGCTGTTATGGGACCTCTCTCCTCTGTCTGGGTGCCTGCAGCCTACATTTATGATAATCGCCTGTTCCATTGCTGAATGACATGAAGCCTGTTTTGCTGTTACAGGACCTCTGTCAGGGTGCTAGGGCCTAAATCACTGGAAGTGGCCTGCTCCATTGCTGGGTGACATGAAGCCTGTTTTGCTGTTACGGGACCTCTCTCCTCTGTCAGGGTGCTAGGGCCTAAATTACTTGAAGTGGCCTGCTCCATTGCTGGGTGACATTAAGCCTGTTTTACCGTGCATTGACCTATCTCCTCTGTCTGGGTGGCTGCGGCCTACATTTATGATAATTGCCTGTTGCTTTGGTGGGTGACATTAACCTCTTTTTGCCATGCATTGATCTCTGCTCTGTCTGGGTGCCAGGGGCCTACATTTATGATAATCGACTGCTGCATTTCTGGGTGACATGATGCCTGTTTTGCTTTTACGTAACCTCTCTCCTCTGTCTGGGTGCCAGTGGCCTAGATTACTAAAAATGGCCTGTTCCATTGCTGGGTGACATTAACCTCTTTTTGCCGTCCAATGACCTTTACTCTGTCTGGGTGCCAGGGGCCTACATTTATGATAATCGACTGCTGCATTGCTGCACCTTTTATCAGTAGACACCTTCATCCATACAAATACTTCTTTCAGAGCAGTCTCGGTCTCCTTCCAGATTTTGGAAAAATCCCTATTAACAGCATCCGCTGCAGGAATACCAGAAGTAGAAGACACTGGAAGTGGGATGTTAGGATGGTGAACATAAACAACAAAAAATTGTGACTTTTTGGAAGCCTCGCTGACATGGTTGTTGTAAAAAAATTCAGCCCAAGGTAACAGTTCGAACCAGTGGTTGTGATAAAAATTAGTGAAGTGGTGCAAAAAGATGTTAAGAATTTGGTTAACATGCTCCACTTGACTCTGGGACTGTGGATGATATGCCAAAAAGATGGTCAGGGATTAGAGTTGAGCGAACACCTGGAAGTTTGGGTTCGACGGGTTCAGCCGAACTTCACAAAAAAGTTCAGGTTTGGGATCCGAACTTAACCCGAACTTGACCCTGAACCCAAACCCAATTGAAGTCAATGGGGACCCGAACTTTTGGGCACTAAAATGGCCCTAAAAATGTAATGAAAAGGTCTAGAGGGCTGCAAAAGGCACATGGCAAGTGCTCTGCAAACAAATGTGGATAGGGAAATAACTTAAAATAAAATAAAACAAATAAAATTTAAATATTATCAACCTGCAACAGGCGCCTGTGTTTGTCTGTAATGACGCCCCCTGCCGTGCTAAATACATATTCAGACAATACACTGGCTGCAGGGCAGGCCAGCACCTACAAGGCATAAAGGGCAAGCTCAGGCCATGTGAACAATTTGGAGACTCAGAAGTTGAATGGGGCAGAACCATCAGTTAGTACGCATAGGCGTATGCACATGTACTGTTCCACCATAATGTTCAAATGCTGCCTCCGGCTAAGACGTTCCATATCAGCTGATGGTGCCGGTTGCTGTAGCGTGGTGACAAAGCTTTTCCACATCACGGCCATGCTAACCCTGCCTTGTGAGGTGCTAGCCGTGACCCAGCTGCCTTGGCGACCTCTTCCTCCTCCACCTTCACCTTGTGCTTCCACTTGTCCCCCGGTGTCAGTTGGGAATGCCCTCAGGAGCGCGTCTACCAGCGTGCGCTTGTAGTCCTGCATCTTCCTATCACGCTCCAGTGAGGAAATTAAGGATCGCACATTGTTTTTGTAAAGGGGATTCAGCAGGGTGGCAACCCAGTAGTCAGCACTAGTTAAAATGTGGGCAACTCTGCGGTCATTGCGCAGGCACTGCAGCATGTAGTCACTCATGTGTGCCAGTCTGCCCAGAGGTAAGGAAAAGCTGTTCTCTGTAGGTGGTGTATCATCTGTGTCCTCCGTATCCCCCCAGCCACACTCCAGTGATGGCCATGAGCTGCGTTGGGTGCCACTCTGCTTTGAACCCGGTTCCTCCTCCTCTACCTCATCCTCCTCCTCCTCCTCCAGAACACTGCCCTGGTTGGCCACATGTGTACCTGGCCTCTGCTGGCGCAGGAACCTACCCTCTGAGCCACTTCCGAATGACTGGCCTGAAACCCTGTGAAATGTCCGCTTTTACTCCTCCTCTTCCTCCTGTGCCACATCCTCTTCCATCATCGCCCTAAGTTTTTTCAAGGAGACATAGAAGTGGTATTGTAACGCTAAGAACGGCGTCATCGGCACTGGCCATGTTGATTGAGTACTCGAAACACCACAACAAGGCACACAGGTCTCGCATGAAGGCACACTCATTGGTGGTGAAATGGTGCTGTTCCGCAGAGAAACTGACCCGTGCGTGCTGCAGCTGAAACTTCACTATCACCTGCTGCTGCTCGCACAGTCTCTCCAGCATGTGCAAGGTGGAGTTCCACCTGGTGGGCAAGTCGCATATGAGGCGGTGAGGGGGAAGGCCGAAGTTACGCTGCAGCGCAGACAGGCGAGCAGCAGCAGGGTGAGATAGCCGAAAGTGCGCACAGATGGGCCGCACTTTCAGCAGCAGCTCTGACATGTCTGGGTAGTTTTTAAGGAATTTCTGCACCACCAAATTCAGCACATGCGCCAGGCAAGGGATGTGCGTCAAACCGGCTAGTTCCAGAGCTGCAACGAGATTTTGCCTATTATCTTACACCACCAGGCCAGGCTTGAGGCTCACTGGCAGCAACCATTCATTGGTCTGTTCTTCTATGCCCCTCCACAGCTACTTTGCGGTGTGGATTTTTCACCCAAGCACATGAGTTTTAAAACCGCCTGCCGACGTTTACCACTGGCTGTGCTGAAGTTGGTGGTGAAGGTCTTTCGTTGACTGGATGAGGAGGTCGTAGAAGAGGAGGAGGAGGAAGCGGAGGCAGAGTAGGAGGAGGAGGCAACAGGAGGCAAAGAATAATGCCCTGCTATCTTTGGTGGTGGAAGGACATGCGCCAAACCGCTATCCGCCCAGCCACCACTACATTTACACAGGGTGCAGTTATGTAGATATAGCGTCCCTGCCCATGCTTACTGGTCCATGTATCTGTGGTTATGTGGAACTTGCCACAGATGGCGTTGTACAGTGCACACTTGATTTTATCCTCCACTTGGTTGTGCAGGGAAGAGACAGCTCGCCTGGAAAAGTAGTGGCGGCTGGGAACGGCGTACTGTGGGACAGCCACTGCCATCAGCTGTTTAAACAGTCCATCTCCACCAGACAGAATGACAGCATTTCAAAGGCCAGTCATTTTGAAATGTTGGCATTCAGGACCAGAGATCGAGGGTGAGTAGGTGGGTATTTTCTCTTTCTCTCCAGTGTTTGGGAGATGGAGAGTAGAACACTTGCGTATGACATGGTAGGAGATGCTTGGTGATGATGACGGAGGTGGGGGTGTTGGTGGCACATCCTCTGTTTGCTGGGTGGCAGGTGCCACTGTTACTCCAGAGGTGGAGGAAGAGGCAGAGACAGCAGCAGAAGAGGAAGCAGAAGGAGACCTTTCTTGGTTTTTAAGGTGTTTAGTCCACTACAGTTCATGTTTTGCAGGTAGATGCCTGGTCATGCAGGTTATGCTCAGGCTTAGAACATTTATGCCTCGCTTCAAGCTCTGATGGCACAACGTGCAAACCACTCGTGTCCTGTCGTCAGGACATTGTCTGAACAACTGCCACGCCAATGAACTCCTTGGAGCTGGCTTTGATGTGCTAGGTCCCTGGGTGTGGTGGGCAGTAGCAGGCGTACTGTCTCGGGGACGGCCGATCCACTTTTGCAGCCTGCTCCCTGAACTGCACACGTCACTAGCACTAACTAACTTGAGTCCAGTCGGGGTCTAGGACCTCATCGTCCTCCACATCATCTTCCACCCATTCTTGACCCCTGCCCTCCTCGTTGATATGCACACTGCAGAATGCCGCAGCAGTTGGCACCTGTGTTTTGTCATCATCAGAGACGTGCTGCGGTAGTATTCCCATGTCCTCATCCTGCAACATAAGTGGTTGGGCATCAGTGCATTCAATGTCTTCCACTTCTGGGGCAGGGCTATGTGCCAGCAGAGTCATCAAAAAGCATAAGAGCTCAGGCTGCTTGGCTGCTTTGCAGGGGGGTGAGTTGAAAGACTGATGGGCATGGGCTGCAGGTGCCAACTCTGAGCTTTCTGCAGAGGACTTGGGTGGGAGATTCTATTAAGGAACTGGCGCCACTGTCAGCCACCCAATCTACTATTGCCTGTACTTGTTCTGGCTTCCCCATCCGTAGAGTGGCATTCGGGCCTACCAAATAACGCTGCAGGTTCTGTCGCCTACTCGCACCTCAGGAAGGTGTTTCACTCAAACCTGTAGCTGGAGAAGAACGGCCACGTCCTCTCCCAGCAACAGGAGCTCCACCAACACCACCACGACCATGTTCACGTCCCTTATTTGATGTTCTCCTCATTATTTGCGTTCACCCACCAAACTAACAGATGGTTTATCTCAGGTGTCAATTTAACTGCCAAAATTCAATAATTAAGTGCCTGTGTCATAAACAGAATTAATTTCTTTAGGTCACACAACAGTGTAAGGCCTCATGCACACGACCGTTGTTTGTTTCCGCGTCCGTTCAGTCCGCAAATTTTGCGTCCATTTGGCGGATCCCTTTTTTTGGCAGATCCATTGTATTAATGCCTATCCTTGTCCGCAAACGTGAAAAAAATAGGACATGCTCTATTTTTTTGACGGAATGTTAACAGGGACCACGGATGCGAAACAAAAACGGTTGACCATCCGCATTTTTTGACGGACCCATTGAAATGAATGGGGAAGCATCCTATCCATGAAAAAAAACGCAACGGACACGGAAATAAACAACGGTCGTGTGCTTGAGGCCTAACGGAGCAATTCAATACAATTACGTCACTATCAACAAAAAATTGATTTTTCAAACCAACAATGTAACAGCAGAGGTTTAATTTGATTGTCAGAAATGCAGTGTATGCCGTAAATGTGCTATCTATCACAAAACTGGTGTTTTTGCAACCAACTATGTAAATGCGGAGTTCCACCGGTTACTTAAAATGACTGAGGTACAGGGTAGGCCTCAGATCTGCTATGTAACACAAAACCAGTGTTTATTGCAACAAACTACAGAAATGCAGTATGCCACCCCAAAAATTATAAAACAGTTTTTTCGGCTTGGTATGCAAACGTGCACTGTGGAACAACAGTACGGGTTTATTAACCCAACGACAGAAATGCAGTTTTTCACCGTAATATTTTAAAACTGTTTTTTCAGCGTTGTATGCAAACGTGCTCTGTGACACAACAGTACGGGTTTATTAACCCAACTACAGAAAAGCAGTATGTGACCCCAAAAAATTTAAAACAGTTTTTTCAGCGTTGTATGCAAACGTGCTCTGTAGTACTACGGTACTGGTTTATTACAGCAACTAAAGAAATGCACTATATCACCGCAAAATTTTAAAATAGGTTCTTCAGCAGTGTATGCAAACGTGATCTGTGGTACGACAGTACGGGTTTATTCCCCCAACTACAAAAATGCACTATGTCACCCCAAAATTATAAAATAGGTAATGTAGGGGGACTTGACCTGCCATAAAAAAGGGAATTTTTCCTCCACTAAGCTACCAAAAAATTATTCGACTGATGTCCCTGGCTGGCTGGCACACATGCAGGACACTGGACACTGCAGTTGCTAAAATGGCCACCGACCCCCACCTCAGTAACAGATGGATTAAAAATTATTTAGCAGTATCACGGGGCTCAGGGCTGGGTACAAATATGTAGCATAGCACCCTTAATAATTGCTGTAGTTTGAAGAGTTAACACCACGAAGTTCAAAAGATTTCTTCCCTAATCTCTCACTCACAGAAGCGGCAGCATCCTATCCCTACACTGAGAAGAGCAGAGTGACGTGCGGCACTACGTGACTCCAGCTTAAATAGAGGTTGGGTAACATGCTGCACATAGCCAATCACAGCCATGCCAATAGTAGGCATGGCTGTGATGGCTTGTTAGGGCAAAGTAGTGAAAGCTTGTTGATTGGCTGCCCTGCAGCCTTTCAAAAAGCGGGAAGAAATCGCCGAACAACGAACCCGAACACGAACCTTTACAGAAATGTTCGAGTGCGAAAAAACTTAATGTTCAGCATGAACCCGAACTTTACAGTTCGGGTTCGCTTAACCCTACCAGGGATACATTCAGTAGCTTGCAAAGAACTCTCCAGAATTTAGATGTGAACTGTACATCTCTATCAGACAATATGGAGAGGAAAGCCATGGAAACGGAAAATGTGTTTGATACATTTCTTGGCCAGTTGAGGAGCAGAAGGGAAACCAGGAAGAGGGATGAAATGAGCCATTTTACAGAAGCTGTCTACAATTTACCCAAAACACGGATCAACCAGAGGAAGTTGGCAGATCTGTAATAAGTTCCATGGCCATTTGTTGCCAGGGAGCCTCAGGGACAGAAAGAGGAAGCAGAAGGCCAGCTGGACATTGTTTGGAAGTCTTATTTTGGGCACAAAGACAAGCAGTGACAATTTCTTGGATATCTTGTTGCATGGATGGCCACAAGCACCATTGTGCAATAAATCTGAAGGTTTTTGCTGACCGGCATGACCCATCATTTTAGATGAATGGCCCCATAGTAAAACCTGCTTCCTGAGAGATTCTGCAACAAAAGTCTTTCCAGGTGGAATCTCGGATAGCTTGACAGGGAAGACAGAGAATTTAGTGGGATCAATGATATGTTGAGACTCCTCCTTCTGGTCGGCAGAATGAAAGGATCTCGAGAGAGCATGTGCTTTGATGTTCTTGTCTGCAGCACGGAAATGAAGAACAAAATGAAAACAGGCATAGAACAGAAACAATCTAGCTTAGCGAGGATTAAGTCTCTGCTGCAGTGCAGATAGGTGAGATTCTTGTGATAGGTATAGATCACAAATTGATAAAGTCACAGACAATAATGCACTAAAACATTTGATGCAGACATAATATTTGGACTAAGCCCTCACTCTAATGATAAAATCTGAGACTCTTAGCCAATATATTTTGATCAAAACACACCTGTGCCCACCTACCTAGCACCATGGTGGTCTCAGTCAGGCAGGTCCTACTATAAACCTACCTATGCAGTTGTACATCTATATTTAGGAGAGCAGACCCTGCACGTGTAGTGTGTTGCTCCTAGTTCAGGGGTCAGCAACCTTCGGCACTCCAGGTGTGGTGAAACTGCAACTCCCAGCATGCACACTTGCTTGGATGTTCTCAGAACTCCAATAGAAGTGAGTAGAGCATGCTGGGAGTTGTAGTTTCACAACAGCTAGAGTGCCCGAGGTTGCTGATCCCTGTCCTAGTTACTTCTGTGTGCATCATCAACCAATTAGAGGAGGAGCATACACAGCTATATGTACCACCTTAATCAAGGTCACCTATTAGATAGGTGGTGCAAAAGAGCATAGGAATGCTACTCCCAGAATAGAAGACAAATAAAAAAAAATTACGGAAAAAAGATACAAAACATCCTGCACAATATGATAAATATGAAGATGTGCATGGCTACATTTCCAAAGTCACAGAAAATAATGCACTAAAAGATTAGATGCAAATGCAATATATGGACTAAGCCCACACTCTAATGATGAAATCTGAGACTCTTGGCCAATATATTTTGATCAAAACACATCTGTGCCCACCTACCCAGCGCCACAGTGATCTCAGTCAGGCAGGTCATTAGAGTGAGGGCTTAGTCCATTATGTTAGCATTAGAGTTGAGTGAACTTTTGTTTTAAGTTCGGCATCCAAAGTTTGGGTTCAGGCTATCCAAGCATCTCGTTATGGATTCCGCTACCACGGACAATAATGAACCCGGTCCCGGTCCCCTTGATGAATTCAGACCAAATAGTAGGCCCCGCGCATATCTAATTTGTAGAAGATTTTAGCTTCTCTGAGGTTGTCAAACAACTCAAGAGTAAGGGGAAGAGGGTGCTTTTTCTTGACCGTGATCTTGTTAAGACCTCTATAATTGATGCAAGGCTGAAGAGAACCACCATTTTTCTTCACAAAAGAACAAGCCACAACTAGCCGGAGATGAGGATTTTCAGGTAAATCCTCTGTCAAGATCTTCTTTTATATATTCAGACATGGCTTGAGTCTCTGCTGGAGACAAGGGATAAATGCAACCATGGGAGGAGAAGAACCAAATTGATAGGACAATCATATGTCCACTATGGAGGTAATGTCTCAGACTCCTTCATCTCGAAGACGTCTGCATAGGAGTGATATGCTGCAGGCAGATCTTGAAGATTTGGTGGTACCCAAGGTGATTGAGCTGGTTGAACAGGAGAAAGACATTTTTCAATGCAGGACTGTCCCCAACAAAGCACCTCTCCAGTCTTCCCATCAAGAACAGGATATCATGGATATGGAGCCATGGTATTCCCAAAAGGAAAGGATGAGACAGACTTGGAAGAAACATGAACAAAATATCTTCAGTATGGAGAGCTCCCACTTGCAGTTTCACAGGTTCAGTAGTAGACTCAGATAAAGCCCTTGCATTGACGGATGACACCATAAATGGTCTCTGCAGGTGTCAGATTGGAATATGAAATTAATCCACTATGGATCAGGAATCCAGAAGCACCATATGGGTGAATCGATCATCTCCAAATGACAAAGTTGCCGGCAGTGTCAGGGGTAGAGAGGAATTATCTTCACCAAGGGTCGCCTCTCCAACAGACCATAGGGTCAAGAGTTTCCTGGCTTCTGGGAACAAGAACGGAGGAGATAAAAACAAAGTCCTCTTGCATGGTGGTGATCACGTTCCTGTTCAGTCTGCCTGACTCGGTCGACCTGCATGGGGACTCGAGCAGCAGAGAACATGGAAGGCTGAGGGATTGAGCTCGCTGGAAAGATAATTTCAGATGAAAAGGCCTCCTTTCATGTGCTACCTCTCTGGCACATTCCTGAAACTGCTAATTAATCTAAGTGGCCAGGGTAATGAAATCATTCAGGGTGGAAGGAACATCCCATCTGGCCAACTTGTCCTTAATTTTCCCGGAGAGACCCTCCCAGAAGGCGTCCACGAATGCCTCATTGTTCCAGCCCAGTTCAGTGGCTAGCGAAAGGAACTGGACTCCATACTGGCACACAGACTAGCTCCCTTGACGCAACTGCAATATAGAATATGTGGCTGAGGTGGTGCGTCCCGGCTTGTCGAACACTCTGTGGAAGGCCTCCTGGAAGACCTGTAGATCCATTTTGACTGGGCCATTCCTCTCCCAGAGTGGATTTATCCAGGCCAGTGCCTCGCCAGTGAGGTGTGACATAAGGAACGCCACTTTGGCTTGGTCCGAAGCAAATTGATGACGCAACAGTTTGAAATGCAGGGTACATTGATTCATGAACCCCCGACACTGCTTAGGGTCACACTGAAGCGTGGGGCAGCTAACTGTGCCAGGATCTGCACCATGCCTTAGAGAGATGGCAGAGCGGGAGCCAGGTTAGCCAATGCAGCAGGAGCTGGTGGAGCATGGTTAATGGACGTCAGGCATTTAGGCATACATTCACATTACGCAGATAAGCTGAAATCTGATCCTGGAACTGGTGTTATTGGGTCATCTCCTCGTATAATTTGATGAGGCTGGGGGGATTCTGATCAGTTGGGTACATGGCCTGAGCAAACTGTGATGGCGAACCCGCCATCCCACGTGACCAACCTCCTCAGATGGGGAAGACTACGTGTGCTCCTCTTCCTTATACCTCTGATGATGAGGATAGACTTTCCATAGGGGTACACCAGGCCCTAGCTCTGACGGAACACGGGGAAATGAGAACCAGGTGTGGACCCACTGGACTGGCCTCCAGATGGTACAGGACACCCAGAGGGTTCTGGTGGCCAGAGGCTGATCAGACAGAGGCAAGGCAAGGTCTGGGTACAGAGTCCGAGGTCAGGGCAGGTGCTAACATAGCAAAATCCCTAAGACAAGATACAAGGTCAGCAGTTAGGCAAGGTCCATTTAACAAGATACAGGGTTCAGTAACACACCTTTGCTCACAGAAACTAAACAAGGCTAGGAACCAGAGTTGCTCAAATGCCTTCCTGTAGAGGAGGTGCCTTTAAATACATCCTGCAGACCAGCCATAGGCTTGGGAAGATAGGAAGCGTGGGCATGCTGCCTCACATAAGGAGGACAGAGACGCCCGCACACACCTTATATGCGCACAAGGAACTCACAGCTAAAAACCCCACTGCCCATGCCTGTCAACACAGCGTGCAGCAGAGGGGAGGAATCAGGAAGCCGGGTGCCCATACCTGCGTGTGGGGACAGAATTGCAGGCACAGGGAGCCAGGTTAACTGCATTCACACAAGTTAAACAGGATCCAGCAGCCAAAACAGACCAACTAGTACAAGCAATTCCCACAGTTTTGTGGTCATTCATCCAGACACAGGTGACACCTTCATTATACACCCCTGTCTCTGCCCAGACCATTTCCAGGTACTTGGCAGAAGGAAATTTGGTGTAATGGAGCCCATTACATGTCCTGCCTTTGACAGACAGCCGCTGTTGGTTTTCTTTACAGTGGTGTCATGAACGATAATCCTGAACTGCTATGGACTGGAACCATATCAACTTTAGTAATCAATACAAGTTCTGTTTGGGATCCCACGATAGGCAGGTTCAACCATGGAGCCCTTGTGGTGAGCAGATCAGCTCTGACTTTGCTGTGGAGTGACACACTTCCCCAGTCGCTGGTGTGATGATCTGGGGAGCCATCACATACGTATGATAGTGGGACCTCTAGTAGTAATATGAGGGACACTAACAACTCGGCGATATGTCCAGGATATCCTTCAGCCACGTGTTTCCTCTCATGGCTGGGCTTCCAATTGGCATTTTTTTAATGCCCACCCACACACAGCAATTGTTTCCCAGGAATGTCTCCACTAGAGATGGCTCGAACTATCCGCCGGCGAACAGTTCCCGACGAACATAGCTTGTTCGCGTTCGCCTCTGCCGGGTGAACATATGCGATGTTCGGTCCGCCCCCTATACATCATCATTGAGCAAACTTTGACCCTGTACCTCACAGTCAGCAGACACATTCCAGCCAATCAGCAGCATACCCTCCCTGCCAGACCCTCCCACCTCCTGCACAGCATCCATTTTAGATTCATTCTGAAGCTGCAGTCTTAGTGAGAGGAGGGAGAGTGTAGTTGCTGCTGATTTAATTGGGAAATCGATAGCTAGGCTAGTGAATTCAGTGTCCACTCCAGTCCTGAAAGACTAATTTGATCTCTGCTGTAAGGACAGCGTCCTGACAGCACCCCAAAATCCCTTTTAGGGCTGCAACATTAGTCTGCTTTTTTTTCCTTTATATACATATTGCAGTTGCCTGGCCTGCCTGTGTGTGAGGAGCTGCAGGCCCACAGACTGTAGTGTGCCCACTGCCAGTGCCCACCCCTGTCATCCCGTGTGGCACAGGACTTTGCATAAAAAAGGCACTTAATTTTTACACTTTAATCTAAGGTTAGTTGCCTGCCAGTGTGTGTCAGGCTGACTTCCACTGACTGTAGGGTGCCCACTGCCAGTGCCCACCACTCATACCGGCTGGCACAGGACTTTGCATAAAAAGGCATTTAATTTTTACACTTTAGTGTAATTTCAGCTGCTTGCCTGCTGCTAGTGTGTGTCAGGCCGACTTCAACTGACTGTAGTGTGCCCACTGCCAGTGCCCACCCCTGTCATCCCGTGTGGCACAGGACTTTGCATAAAAAAGGCACTTAATTCTTACACTTTAATCTAAGGTTAGTTGCCTGCCAGTGTGTGTCAGGCTGACTTCCACTGACTGTAGTGTGCCCACTGCCAGTGCCCACCACTCATACCGGCTGGCACAGGACTTTGCATAAAAAGGCATTTAATTTTTACACTTTAGTGTAATTTCAGCTGCTTGCCTGCTGCTAGTGTGTGTCAGGCCGACTTCAACTGACTGTAGTGTGCCCACTGCCAGTGCCCACCCCTGTCATCCCGTGTGGCACAGGACTTTGCTTAAAAAAAGGCACTTAATTTTTACACTTTAATCTTAAGTTAGTTGCCTGCCAGTGTGTGTCAGGCTGACTTCCACTGACTGTAGTGTGCCCACTGCCAGTGCCCACCACTCATACCGGCTGGCACAGGACTTTGCATAAAAAGGCATTTAATTTTTACACTTTAGTGTAATTTCAGCTGCTTGCCTGCTGCTAGTGTGTGTCAGGCCGACTTCAACTGACTGTAGTGTGCCCACTGCCAGTGCCCACCCCTGTCATCCCGTGTGGCACAGTACTTTGCATCAAAAAAGGCATTTAATTTTTACACTTTAGTGTAATTTCAGTTGCTTGCCTGCTGCTAGTGTGTGTCAGGCTGACTTCCACTGACTGTAGTGTGCCCACTGCCAGTGCCAACCACTGATACCGGGTGGCACAGTAGCTTGCCGATAAATAAGGCATTTCATTTTTAGACAGTAGTCTAAATTCAGTTGCTTGCCTGCTGCCAGTGTGTGTCAGGCCCTCTTCCACTGACTGTAGTGTGCCCACTGCCAGTGCCAACCACTGATACCGGGTGGCACAGTAGCTTGCCGATAAATAAGGCATTTAATTTTTAGACAGTAGTCTAAATTTAGTTGCTTGCCTGCTGCCAGTGTGTGTCAGGCCCTCTTCCACTGACTGTAGTGTGCCCACTGCCAGTGCCAACCACTGATACCGGGTGGCACAGTAGCTTGCCGATAAATAAGGCATTTAATTTTTAGACAGTAGTCTAAATTTAGTTGCTTGCCTGCTGCCAGTGTGTGTCAGGCCCTCTTCCACTGACTGTAGTGTGCCCACTGCCAGTGCCAACCACTGATACCGGGTGGCACAGTAGCTTGCCGATAAATAAGGCATTTAATTTTTAGACAGTAGTCTAAATTCAGTTGCTTGCCTGCTGCCAGTGTGTGTCAGGCCCGCTTCCACTGACTGTAGTGTGCCCACTGCCAGTGCCAACCACTCATACCGGGTGGCACAGTACCTAGCACGCGTAGTACCACTTATCTAAAAAAAAAATGACAGGCAGAGGCAGGCCACCCCGCAGGGGCCGTCGTAATCGTGGTCCTGTGATTTCCACTGTCCCTGGAATAATGCCCAGTTTTCAGAGGCCAAGTACCCTGAACCCGAAAAATTCAGAGGACGTAGTTGACTGGCTTAGACAGGACACCCAATCTTCAACAGCTTCCGCTAAGAACCTTGACGCACCATCCTCCTCCAGCTCAGCTTCGGTCACCTGCTCTCAAGTTACCACGCACCCGCCCGTCGCCACCACCACCACTACCACCACAGCCACCACAGCCGCTTCACTTGATCCGTCAGAGGAGTTATTTACACATCAGTTGGATGCAATTAGTGATGCACAACCATTATTGACAGATGATGTAGATTACAGGGATATGTCTCAGTCAGGCAGGATTACACACATAGACGTACAGTGTGATGATGATGATGATGATGATGTACCCGCAGCTGCTTCCTGCAGACGCAGTCACCGTGGTTTAAAACAGAGTGGAGGGAGCCAGCGTTTTTAACCATCTCCCGTTCGAAAAATCTATTCAATAAATGGCCCCCAGATTGGGGACGTTAGAGGATTAAACTGATGAGAATAGTACTACAGAAAATACCACTCATATCGGGTGTGACAGTAAATTGCACGGCGCAGACGCAGTCACCGTGGTTTAAAACAGAGTGGAGGGAGCCAGCGTTTTTTTAACCATCTCCCCGTTCGAAAAATCTATTCAATAAATTGGCCCCAGATTGGGGACGTTAGAGAGATTAAACTGATCAGAATAGTACTACAGAAAATTATACTCATATCGGGTGTGACAGTAAATTGCACGGCGCAGACGCAGTCACCGTGGATAAAAACAAAGGGAGGGAGCCAGCGTTTTTTAACCATCTCACCGTTCGAAAATCAATTCAATTCATCTTTTGGGGACCCTTGGTGTTGTACGTGGCTGGGTGGAGGAAGAAACCTTCAATGACATCACCGGGACGTGGCTAGCTTGGTATCCAACCTTGTGCAAATGGGGAGTTTGCAGTTGTGCAAATGAACTGTTTGCGGTGCATTAAAAGGGGAGTTTGGTCTGTCAATGTCAGTGAATCGGGCGTAACCCTTACACTACCTGATCGATACAACATCATACCTGATCGTATACACACACTGGATGTTTTAAAGCACGTTATTCCAAACAATTTAGGAATGTTAGTTGATTTATGCCCTTTATGGATTAAAACCCGACTCTGCGTCCACTACGTAATTTTCCATGGGAGTTTTGCCATAGATCCCCCTCCGGCATGCCACAGTCCAGGTGTTAGACCCCTTGAAACAACTTTCTCATCACTATTGTGGCCAGAAAGAGTCCCTGTTCGCGTTCGCTGTTCGCGAACTGAAAATTTTATGTTCGCGACATCACTAGTCTCCACCAGATTGCAACAATTTCTTGGCCTGACTGGTCGCCAACAACTACAATTTAATAGTATGTAAGCTATATAAAAAAAATGTCCAGCATTGTCAAGGAAGTTATATACAAAAAAAAGTTTTCTCAAATAAAGGCAATGCTTTTTGATGTGGACATCATATCTTCATCAGGCCGTGTACATGGTCTGAGCGTGGGGCCACAGAGCCTCCTTCTACCTTCTGGTGCTTTATCTAGTAATGAACTCCGGAATTATTTATAGATTCATATAAACATATTAGCCAGTATATCCTTTTCTGCCCAAAAATCTATTACCTAAGACATATATTTTTATAAGACCTGTATAACATATATAACTTTCTCATGCCACTCACTATATGAACATGTTTTCATTGTACTAAAAAAAATGAGTGTGTTGAGAATATGTACTAATTAGAGATGAGCGAACACCTGGATGTTCGGGTTCGAGAGGTTCAACTCAACCCGAACTTCATCCCGAACCCGAACCCCATAGAAGTCAATGGGGACCCGAACTTTTGGGCAATAAAAAGGCTGTAAAAGACTCCCGGAAAGGGCTAGAGGGCTGCAAAAGGCAGCAAAATGTAGGTAAATCCCCTGCAAACAAATGTAGATAGGGAAATGAATTAAAATAAAATAAAATAAATAAAAATTAACCAATATCAATTGGAGAGAGGTCCCACAGCAAGGAATCATGCGTCATATCAACCACCACCGGAGAAGGCCACTCTCATTTATTTAGGACCAGCACCCAGACAGAGGAGAGAGGTCCAACAGCAAGGAATCATGCATCATATCAACCACCACCGGAGAAGGCCACTCTCATTTATTTTGGACCAGCACCCAGACAGAGGATACAGGTCCCACAGCAAGGAATCATGCGTCATATCAACCACCACCGGAGAAGGCCACTCTCATGTATTTTGGACCAGCACCCAGACAGAGGAGAGAGGTCCCACAGCAAGGAATCATGCGTCATATCAACCACCACCGGAGAAGGCCACTCTCATGTATTTTGGACCAGCACCCAGACAGAGAGAGAGGTCCCACAGCAAGGAATCATGCCTCATATCAACCACCACCGGAGAAGGCCACTCTCATTTATTTGGGACCAGCACCCAGACAGAGGATACAGGTCCCAAAGCAAGGAATCATGCGTCATATCAACCACCACCGGAGAAGGCCACTCTCATGTATTTTGGACCAGCACCCAGACAGAGGATAGAGGTCCCACATCAAGGAATCATGCGTCATATCAACCACCACCGGAGAAGGCCACTCTCATTTATTTTGGACCAGCACCCAGACAGAGGATACAGGTCCCACAGCAAGGAATCATGCGTCATATCAACCACGCACCGGAGAAGGCCACTCTCATTTATTTTGGACCAGCACCCAGACAGAGGATAAAGGTCCCACATCAAGGAATCATGCCTCATATCAACCACCACCGGAGAAGGCCACTCTCATGTATTTTGGACCAGCACCCAGACAGAGGAGAGAGGTCCCACATCAAGGAATCATGCGTCATATCAACCCCCACCGGAGAAGGCCACTCTCATTTATTTTGGACCAGCACCCAGACAGAGGATACAGGTCCCACAGCAAGGAATCATGCGTCATATCAACCACCACCGGAGAAGGCCACTCTCATGTATTTTGGACCAGCACCCAGACAGAGGAGAGAGGTCCCACAGCAAGGAATCATGCCTCATATCAACCACCACCGGAGAAGGCCACTCTCATTTATTTGGGACCAGCACCCAGACAGAGGATACAGGTCCCACAGCAAGGAATCATGCCTCATATCAACCACCACCGGAGAAGGCCACTCTCATGTATTTTGGACCAGCACCCAGACAGAGGAGAGAGGTCCCACATCAAGGAATCATGCGTCATATCAACCACCACCGGAGAAGGCCACTCTCATTTATTTTGGACCAGCACCCAGACAGAGGATACAGGTCCCACAGCAAGGAATCATGCGTCATATCAACCACCACCAGAGAAGCCCACTCTCATGTATTTTGGACCAGCACCCAGACAGAGGAGAGAGGTCCCACAGCAAGGAATCATGCCTCATATCAACCACCACCGGAGAAGGCCACTCTCATTTATTTGGGACCAGCACCCAGACAGAGGATACAGGTCCCACAGCAAGGAATCATGCGTCATATCAACCACCACCGGAGAAGGCCACTCTCATGTATTTTGGACCAGCACCCAGACAGAGAGAGAGGTCCCACATCAAGGAATCATGCGTCATATCAACCACCACCGGAGAAGGCCACTCTCATTTATTTTGGACCAGCACCCAGACAGAGGATACAGGTCCCACAGCAAGGAATCATGCGTCATATCAACCACGACCGGAGAAGGCCACTCTCATTTATTTTGGACCAGCACCCAGACAGAGGATAAAGGTCCCACATCAAGGAATCATGCCTCATATCAACCACCACCGGAGAAGGCCACTCTCATGTATTTTGGACCAGCACCCAGACAGAGGAGAGGTCCCACATCAAGGAATCATGCGTCATATCAACCCCCACCGGAGAAGGCCACTCTCATTTATTTTGGACCAGCACCCAGACAGAGGATACAGGTCCCACAGCAAGGAATCATGCGTCATATCAACCACCACCAGAGAAGGCCACTCTCATGTATTTTGGACCAGCACCCAGACAGAGGAGAGAGGTCCCACAGCAAGGAATCATGCCTCATATCAACCACCACCGGAGAAGGCCACTCTCATTTATTTGGGACCAGCACCCAGACAGAGGATACAGGTCCCACAGCAAGGAATCATGCGTCATATCAACCACCACCGGAGAAGACCACTCTCATGTATTTTGGACCAGCACCCAGACAGAGGAGAGAGGTCCCACATCAAGGAATCATGCGTCATATCAACCCCCACCGGAGAAGGCCACTCTCATTTATTTTGGACCAGCACCCAGACAGAGGATACAGGTCCCACAGCAAGGAATCATGCGTCATATCAACCTCCACCAGAGAAGGCCACTCTCATGTATTTTGGACCAGCACCCAGACAGAGGAGAGAGGTCCCACAGCAAGGAATCATGCCTCATATTAACCACCACCGGAGAAGGCCACTCTCATTTATTTGGGACCAGCACCCAGACAGAGGATACAGGTCCCACAGCAAGGAATCATGCGTCATATCAACCACCACCGGAGAAGGCCACTCTCATGTATTTTGGACCAGCACCCAGACAGAGGAGAGGTCCCACATCAAGGATTCATGCGTCATATCAACCACCACCGGAGAAGGCCACTCTCATTTATTTTGGACCAGCACCCAGACAGAGGATACAGGTCCCACAGCAAGGAATCATGCGTCATATCAACCACGACCGGAGAAGGCCACTCTCATTTATTTTGGACCAGCACCCAGACAGAGGATAAAGGTCCCACATCAAGGAATCATGCCTCATATCAACCACCACCGGAGAAGGCCACTCTCATGTATTTTGGACCAGCACCCAGACAGAGGAGAGAGGTCCCACATCAAGGAATCATGCGTCATATCAACCCCCCACCGGAGAAGGCCACTCTCATTTATTTTGGACCAGCACCCAGACAGAGGATACAGGTCCCACAGCAAGGAATCATGCGTCATATCAACCACCACCAGAGAAGGCCACTCTCATGTATTTTGGACCAGCACCCAGACAGAGGAGAGAGGTCCCACAGCAAGGAATCATGCCTCATATCAACCACCACCGGAGAAGGCCACTCTCATTTATTTGGGACCAGCACCCAGACAGAGGATACAGGTCCCACAGCAAGGAATCATGCGTCATATCAACCACCACCGGAGAAGGCCACTCTCATGTATTTTGGACCAGCACCCAGACAGAGGAGAGAGGTCCTACATCAAGGAATCATGCGTCATATCAACCCCCACCGGTGAAGGCCACTCTCATTTATTTTGGACCAGCACCCAGACAGAGGATACAGGTCCCACAGCAAGGAATCATGCGTCATATCAACCACCACCGGAGAAGGCCACTCTCATGTATTTTGGACCAGCACCCAGACAGAGGAGAGAGGTCCCACATCAAGGAATCATGCGTCATATCAACCACCATCGGAGAAGGCCACTCTCATTTATTTTGGACCAGCACCCAGACAGAGGATACAGGTCCCACAGCAAGGAATCATGCGTCATATCAACCACCACCGGAGTAGGCCACTCTCATTTATTTTGGACCAGCACCCAGACAGAGGATACAGGTCCCACATCAAGGAATCATGCCTCATATCAACCACCACCGGAGAAGGCCACTCTCATGTATTTTGGACCAGCACCCAGACAGAGGAGAGAGGTCCCACATCAAGGAATCATGCGTCATATCAACCCCCACTGGAGAAGGCCACTCTCATTTATTTTGGACCAGCACCCAGACAGAGGAGAGAGGTTTTCACAGCAGAGAATCAGGCATTTAGATCACCTACCACAGGAGTAGGCCATCATTTAACGGGACCCCGGCAACCATGTCAGATGGCACAAACATCAGTTTCACATCACCCAGCACAAGAGAAGGCCACTTTGAGAGACCTTGACCCCTGCACCCAGACGGAGGAGAGAGGTTTCACAGCAGAGAATCAGGCATTTAGATCACCCACCACAGGAGTAGGCCATCATTTAATGGGACCCCGGCAACCATGTCAGATGGTACAAGCATCAGTTTTACATCACCCAGCACAAGAGAAGGCCACTTTGACAGACTTTTACCCCTGCACCCAGACGGAGGAGAGAGATTTCACAGCAGAGAATCAGGCATTTAGATCACCCACCACAGGAGTAGGCCATCATTTAATGGGACCCCGGCAACCATGTCAGATGGCACAAACATCAGTTTCACATCACCCAGCACAAGTGAAGTCCACTTTGAGAGACTTTGACCCCTGCACCCAGACGGAGGAGAGAGGTTTCACAGCAGAGAATCAGGCATTTATATCAGCCAGCACAGGAGAAGGCCGCTTTCAGTGACTTAGGCCTTAGCACCGACACAGAGGAGACAGTTCAGATAGCACAAGCATCAGTTTTACATCAACCACCACAGGAGTAGGCCACCTTTTGTTTCTTTGACCCCTGCACCCAGAAAGAGGAGAGAGGTCCCACAGCAGAGATTCAGGCATTTATATCAGCCAGCACAGGAGAAGGCCGCTTTCAGTGACTTAGGCCTTAGCACCGACACAGAGGAGACAGGTCAGATAGCACAAGCATCAGTTTTACATCAACCACCACAGGAGTAGGCCACCTTTGGTTTCTTTGACCCCTGCACCCAGAAAGAGGAGAGAGGTCCCACAGCAGAGATTCAGGCATTTATATCAGCCAGCACAGGAGAAGGCCGCTTTCAGTGACTTAGGCCTTAGCACCGACACAGAGGAGACAGGTCAGATAGCACAAGCATCAGTTTTACATCAACCACCACATGAGTAGGCCACCTTTTGTTTCTTTGACCCCTGCACCCATAAAGAGGAGAGAGGTCCCACAGCAGAGATTCAGGCATTTATATCAGCCAGCACAGGAGAAGGCCGCTTTCAGTGACTTAGGCCTTAGCACCGACACAGAGGAGACAGGTCAGATAGCACAAGCATCAGTTTTACATCAACCACCACAGGAGTAGGCCACCTTTGGTTTCTTTGACCCCTGCACCCAGAAAGAGGAGAGAGGTCCCACAGCAGAGATTCAGGCATTTATATCAGCCAGCACAGGAGAAGGCCGCTTTCAGTGACTTAGGCCTTAGCACCGACACAGAGGAGACAGGTCAGATAGCACAAGCATCAGTTTTACATCAACCACCACATAAGAAGGGCATTTTAAGAGACTTTGACCCCTGCAGCCACACGGAGGAGAGAGGTCCCACAGCAGAGATTCAGGCATTTATATCAGCCACCACAGGAGAAGGCTTTCAGTGACTTTGGCCCCCTGCACCCACACAAAGGAGACATGTCAGACAGCACAAGTATAACATTCATATCACCCAGCACAGGAGAAGGACACTTTCATGTACTTTGGCCCCGGCACCCAGACAGACGGAAGGTTCATTCAACTCTGGGTTGCACCCCAAGATCCTGCTTGATTTAAAAAATTGATTTTTCAATGAAGAAGTGGCCAGGAGTACAAGACAACATGGTTTAAGGCTGTTATTAAGGACTACTCTGCACAAGGGAGGGTCAGGTCTTGTGGGATCCATGCCTGGTTCATTTTTATAAACGTCAGCTTGTCCACGTTGGCTGCGGACAGGCGGCTGCATTTGTCAGTAATGACGCCCCCTGCCATGCTGAATACACGTTAAGATAAAACGCTGGCCGCCGGGCAGGCCAGCACCTCCAAGGCATAACATGCTAATTTTGGCCACGTGGACAATTTGGAAACCCAGAAGTTGAATGGGGCCGAACCATCCGTCAGTACGTGGAGTTGTGTGCAGACGTACTGTTCAACCATGTTAGTGAAATGTTGCCTCCTGCTAACACGTTCCGTATCAGGTGGTGGGGCAGTTAGCTGTGGCGTGGAGACAAAACTTTTCCACATTTCTGCCATGCTAACCCTGCCCTCAGAGGAGCTGGCCGTGACACTGCTGCGTGGGCGACCTCTATCTCTGCCTTGGCCTTCCACCTGTTCCCCTGTGACAGTTGGGAATGCTCTCAGGAGCGCGTCTACCAGTGTGCGCTTGTACTCGCGCATCTTCCTATCACGCTCCAGTGCAGGAAGTAAAGTGGGCACATTGTCTTTGTACCGTGGAACCAGCAGGGTGGCCACCCAGTAGTCAGCACACGTTAAAATGTGGGCAACTCTGCTGTCATTGCACAGGCACTGCAGCATGTAATCGCTCATGTGTGCCAGGGTCCCCAGAGGTAAGGACAAGCTGTCCTCTGTGGGAGGCGTATCGTCATCATCCTCTGTATCCCCCCAGCCACGCACCAGGGATGTGCCTGCGCTGTGCTGGGTGCCACCCCGCTGTGAACCTGCTTCATCCTCATCCTCCTCCACCTCCTCCTCATCCTCCTCGTCCTCCAGTAGTGGTCCCTGGCTGGCCACATTTGTACCTGCCCTCTGCTGTTGCAAAAAACCTCCCTCTGCGCCACTTCTAATAGACTGGCCTGAAAGTGCTAAAAACGACACGTCATGCTTCTCCTCCTCCTCCTGGCCCTGGCCTTCCTCCTCTTCCATCATCGCCCTAAGCGTTTTCTCTAGGAGACATAGAATTGGTATCGTCACGCTGATAACAGTGGCATCGCCACTGGCCATGTTGGTGGCGTACTCGAAACAGCGCAACAGGGCACACAGGTCTCGCATGGAGGCCCAATCATTGGTGGTGAAGTGGTGCTGTTCCGCAGTGCGACTGACCCGTGCGTGCTGCAGCTGAAACTCCACTATGGCCTGCAGCTGCTCGCACAGTCTCTCCAGCATGTGCAAGGTGGAGTTCCACCGGGTGGGCACGTCGCATATTAGGCGGTGAGCGGGAAGGCCGAAGTTCCGCTGTAGCGCTGACAGGCGAGCAGCGGCAGGATGTGAACGCCGGAAGCGCGCACAGACGGCCCGCACTTTATGCAGCAGCTCTGACATGTCTGGGTAGTTGTGAATGAACTTTTGCACCACCAAATTCAGCACATGCGCCAGGCAAGGGATGTGCGTCAAACCGGCTAGTCCCAGAGCTGCCACAAGATTTCGCCCATTATCGCACACCACCAGGCCGGGCTTGAGGCCCACCGGCAGCAACCACTGGTCGGTCTGTTGTTCAATACCCCGCCACAACTCCTGCGCGGTGTGGGGCCTGTCCCCCAAACATATGAGTTTCAGAATGGCCTGCTGACGTTTACCCTGGGCTGTGCTGAAGTTGGTGGTGAAGGTGTGTGGCTGACTGGATGAGCTGGTGGAAGCAGAGGAGGAGGAGGAGGAAGCCGAGTAGGAGGAGGAGGCTACAGGAGGCAAAGAATGATGCCCTGTGATCCTTGGCGGCGGAAGGACGTGCGCCAAGGAACTCTCCACCTGGGGCCCAGCCGCCACTACATTTACCCAGTGTGCAGTTAGGGAGATATAGCGTCACTGGCCATGCTTACTGGTCCACGTATCTGTGGTTAGGTGGACCTTGCCACAAATGGCGTTGCGCAGTGCACACTTGATTTTATCGGACACTTGCATGTGCAGGGAAGGCACGGCTGTCTTGGAGAAGTAGTGGCGGCTGGGAACCACATACTGGTGGACATCCATGGCCATCAGCTGTTTGAAGCTGTCTGTGTCCACCAGCCGGAATGACAGCATTTCAAAGGCCAGTAGTTTAGAAATGCTGGCATTCAGGCCAAGGGCTCGAGGGTGACTAGGTGGGAATTTGCGCTTCCTCTCAAAGGTTTGAGAGATGGAGAGCTGAACGCTGCTGTGTGAAATAGTGGAGACGCTAGGCGACGGTGGCGGTGGTGGTGGTGGTGTCGGTGGCACATCCTCTGTTTGCTGCTCGGCAGGTGGCAACATTCCTCTCGAGGCGGAAGCCGAGGCAGCAGCGCTAGAGGGAGCAGGGGGAGCCTGAGCGGGTTCCTTGTTTTTAAGGTGTGTACTCCACTGCAGTTCATGCTTTGCATGTAGATGCCTGATCATGCAAGTGGTGCTCAGGTTAAGAACGTTAATGCCTCGCCTCAGGGTCTGATGGCACAGCGAGCAAACCACTCTGGTCTTGTCCTCAGCACATTGTTTGAAGAAGTGCCATGCCAGGGAACTCCTTGAAGATGCCTTTGGGGTGATGGGTCCCTGTTGGCACTGGCCAATAGCAGGCGAACTCTCTGGACGGCAGCTGTTCTGCTTTTGCCCCCTGCTCCCTCTTTGGCTTCGCTGTTGTCTCGGTCTCACCACTGCCTCTTCCTCTGAACTATTTAGGTCAGCGGCACGACCTTCAGTCCATGTGGGGTCTAAGACCTCATCGTCCTCTGCATCGTCTTCCACCCAGTCTTCCTCCCTGACCTCCTCCTGTTCAGTCTGCACACTGCAATAAGACGCGGCAGTGGGCACCAGTGTTTCGTCATCATCAGAGACTCGGTCACTCTGCTGTGGTGGTATTCCCATGTCCTCATCATCTGGATACATAAGTGGTTGTGCGTCAGTGCATGGAATGTCTTCCACCGCTGGGGAAGGGCTAGGTGGACGCCCCTGGAAAACCGTGGGAGCAGAGTCTTCAAACAGAATAAGAGACTGCTGCATAACTTGAGGCTCAGCCAGTTTCCCTGATATGCATGGGGGTGATGTGACAGACTGATGGGCTTGGTTTTCAGGTGCCACCTGTGCGCTTTCCGCAGAAGACTGGGCGGATGACAATGTGGTGAACGTGCTGGAAGCACTGTCGGCCACCCAATCGACTAATACCTGTACCTGCTCAGGCCTTACCATCCTCATAACGGCATTGGGCCCCACCAAATATCGCTGTAAATTCTGCCGGCTACTTGAGGGAGTTGGTTCACTACTTTGTGCGCCTGAGGCCGAACGGTCACGTCCTCTGCCAGCAACAGAGGCTCCAAGGACACCACCACGACTGCGTCCACGTCCCTTAATAGAATGTTTCCTCATTGTTGCGATTCAACTCGCACCACAATAAAATATATTATTTTTTAGCCCCAAAATTCCCACCCTGGAAGATATAATTCCTTTTTCCGGTATTAATTACAAGAAGACTGCTGCAAATTGGACACCAGAATTTTTAAAATGCTAGTTTTGGTTTCCCACACGGGGAGATATAATTCCTTTTTACAGGAGTGAAAACGTGAGGCCTACTGTTTCTGGTCTAACAAACACCAGATTGATTAAATTGGCCTTTTTTTCACCAAAATTACAACACTGGACAATAATGCCTTTTTGCGGTATTAATTACAAGAAGACTGCGGCAAATTGGACACCAGAATTTTTAAAATGCTAGTTTTGGTACATAAATTTCCACACTGGAATATATAATTCCTTTTTCCGGTATTAATTACAAGAAAACTGCTGCAAATTGGACACCAGAATTTTTAATATGCTAGTTTTGGTACATAGAATCCCACACGGGGAGATATAATTCCTTTTTACAGGAGTGAAAACGTGAGGCCTACTGTTTCTGGTCTAACAAACACCAGATTGATTAAATTGGCCTTTTTTTCACCAAAATTACAACACTGGACAATAATGCCTTTTTGCGGTATTAATTACAAGAAGATTGCTGCTAATTGGACACCAGAATTTTTAAAATGCTAGTTTGTGTACATAAATTCCCACACTGGAATATATAATTCCTTTTTCCGGTATTAATTACAAGAAAACTGCTGCAAATTGGACACCAGAATTTTTAATATGCTAGTTTTGGTACATAGAATCCCACACGGAGAGATATAATTCCTTTTTACAAGAGTGAAAACGTGAGGCCTACTGTTTCTGGTCTAACAAACACCAGATTGATTAAATTGGCCTTTTTTTCACCAAAATTACAACACTGGACAATAATGCCTTTTTGCGGTATTAATTACAAGAAGACTGCTGCAAATTGGACATCAGAATTTTTAAAATGCTAGTTTTGGTATATAAATTCCCACAATGGAATATATAATTCCTTTTTCCGGTATTAATTACAAGAAAACTGCTGCAAATTGGACACCAGAATTTTTAATATGCTAGTTTTGGTACATTGATTCCCACACGGGGAGATATAATTCCTTTTTACAGGAGTGAAAACGTGAGGCCTACTGTTTCTGGTCTAACAAACACCAGATTGATTAAATTGGCCTTTTTTCACCAAAATTACAACACTGGACAATAATGCCTTTTGCGGTATTAATTACAAGAAGACTGCTGCTAATTGGACACCAGAATTTTTAAAATGCTAGTTTGTGTACATAAATTCCCACACTGGAATATATAATTCCTTTTTCCGTTATTAATTACAAGAAAACTGCTGCAAATTGGACACCAGAATTTTTAATATGCTAGTTTTGGTACATAGAATCCCACACGGGGAGATATAATTCCTTTTTACAGGAGTGAAAACGTGAGGCCTACTGTTTCTGGTCTAACAAACACCAGATTGATTAAATTGGCCTTTTTTTCACCAAAATTACAACACTGGACAATAATGCCTTTTTGCGGTATTAATTACAAGAAGATTGCTGCAAATTGGACACCAGAATTTTTAAAATGGTAGTTTGTGTACATAAATTCCCACACTGGAATATATAATTCCTTTTTCCGGTATTAATTACAAGAAAACTGCTGCAAATTGGACACCAGAATTTTTAATATGCTAGTTTTGGTACATAGAATCCCACACGGAGAGATATAATTCCTTTTTACAAGAGTGAAAACGTGAGGCCTACTGTTTCTGGTCTAACAAACACCAGATTGATTAAATTGGCCTTTTTTTCACCAAAATTACAACACTGGACAATAATGCCTTTTTGCGGTATTAATTACAAGAAGACTGCTGCAAATTGGACACCAGAATTTTTAAAATGCTAGTTTTGGTATATAAATTCCCACAATGGAATATATAATTCCTTTTCCGGTATTAATTACAAGAAAACTGCTGCAAATTGGACACCAGAATTTTTAATATGCTAGTTTTGGTACATAGATTCCCACACGGGGAGATATAATTCCTTTTACAGGAGTGAAAACGTGAGGCCTACTGTTTCTGGTCTAACAAACACCAGATTGATTAAATTGGCCTTTTTTCACCAAAATTACAACACTGGACAATAATGCCTTTTGCGGTATTAATTACAAGAAGACTGCTGCAAATTGGACACCAGAATTTTTAAAATGCTAGTTTGTGTACATAAATTCCCACACTGGAATATATAATTCCTTTTTCCGGTATTAATTACAAGAAAACTGCTGCAAATTGGACACCAGAATTTTTAATATGCTAGTTTTGGTACATAGAATCCCACACGGGGAGATATAATTCCTTTTTACAGGAGTGAAAACGTGAGACCTACTGTTTCTGGTCTAACAAACACCAGATTGATTAAATTGGCCTTTTTTTCACCAAAATTACAACACTGGACAATAATGCCTTTTTGCGGTATTAATTTCAAGAAGACTGCTGCTAATTGGACACCAGAATTTTTAAAATGCTAGTTTTGGTACATAGAATCCCACACGGGGAGATATAATTCCTTTTTACAGGAGTAAAAACGTGAGGCCTACTGTTTCTGGTCTAACAAACACCAGATTGATTAAATTGGCCTTTTTTTCACCAAAATTACAACACTGGACAATGTAATGTCTTTTTGCGGTATTAATTCCTTTTTACAGGAGTAAAAACGTGAGGCCTACTGTTTCTGGTCTAACTAACCCCAGATTGATCTAAATTGGCCTTTTTTTCACCAAAATTACAACACTGGACGATATAATGCCTTTTTGCGGTATTAATTACAAGAGGACAGCTGGTATTTCAGAACACCGGAATTTTTAAAATGCTAGTTTTGCTAGATAAATTTCCCACACTGGGAGAAATATTGCCTAAGCCTTTTTACAGTATTAATTACAACAGGAGTGCTTCTTCTGGTCTAACACCAGAATAATTTTATTATTACGGTGAAAGCTTTTTTTAATTTATATTTCTGGCACATAAAAAAAAATATATTTCTGGATGACAGTATTGGACTCGGCTGTAGTGGCACTGGCTAGCCTAGCTGGAACTGCACATTCATGGGATTTGCTATCCAAGTTGGTTACTTTCAGTTTCACCACTGATATATTAAATATCTTTGCAGTTAGTATGGGTGACACAAGCACAGCCAAACCCCTGATGTAGTATATCTATGAAAAAATCGACTATTACATGAGATTAATGGACGTTGTGGCAGCTTTTGCTGTAGCACCACAAGTCCCAAAATGGCCGCCGCCTATCAGCCCAGTAACATGTGCCAGAAAACGGTCTGCCCAGCCAGAAAAAAATTGACTTTGACTGAGCAGCTGAATCGCTGTTGTTCTGATTCACAGGTGTAGATTTTACACTTCTTTGGAGCTTTGGTTTAGACTCTGTGGCAGCAAGTGCTGGCGCACCACAAGTCCCAAAATGGCCACCGCCGGTCAGCCCAGTTACATGTGCCAGTAAAAATCGCTCTGGCCAGTCTCAACAAAATAGTGACTTTCAGTGAACAGCTCAGCTGAGTTGTTCTGATGCACAGGTGTAGAAAGGTAGATCATTCAATCACTTCTTTATCCCTGCCTATCTCGCCCTCACAGAAGCTGCATCCTCTCCCTACACTAGTCAGAGCAGTGTGACGTGCGGCGCTACATGACTCCAGCTTAAATAGAGGCTGGGTCACATGCTGCACTTGGCCAATCACAGCCATGCCATTAGTAGGCATGGCTGTGATGGGCTCTTAGGGCAAGAAGTAAAACGCTAGCTGATTGGCTGCTATGCAGCCCTTCAGAAAGCGGGAAGAAATTGACGAACACCGGACCCGAACCCGAACTTTTTTGAAAATGTCCGTGTTCGGGTCCGTGTCACGGACACCCCAAAATTCGGTACGGACTCGAACGATTTTCGAACTGTTCGCTCAACACTAGTCATTTATCCCCACTGTACCTGTTACACTGCCGTTACACAGGCGCACTCCTGCCATTAACCCCTTCACGCATTTGGACGTAACTGTATGTCCAAATTGCAAGTAATTTAGTGCATTTGGACGTACAGTCATGTGAGCCTTTGTGGGGTTAATAAATATTGTTTGGCTGTTAACCCTTGCTTTGTTACAGCAAAAATTGATTAAGGCCTCATACACACGAACGTATTTTGGGTCCGCGTCCGAGCCGCATATCTTGCGGCTCGAGCTCGGACCCCTTTACTTCAATGGGGCCGCAAAAAAAATAGAACATGTCCTATTCTTGTCCATTTTGCGGACAAGAATAGGCATCTCTATAAAGAGATCCATAAAGTTCCACAAATTTCGGAAAGGCACACGGAGCGGCTTCCGTGTTTTGCGGATCCGCAAAACACACATGGTCGTGTGCATGTAGCCTAAGGCTACATACACACGACAGTTGTTTTTCTCGTCTTCCGTTTCATTTTTATTTGCTGATAGGATAGGAACCCATTCATTTCAGTGGGTCAGCAAAAAAATGCTGACAGTTCATTCGTTTGTGTTCCGCGTCCGTTGTCCGTGTTTCCCTTCAGCAAAAAAAGTAGTGCATGTCCTACTTTTTTCTCATTTGCGGACGAGGATAGGCATTTATTACAAGGGATCTGTGAAAACAAAGGAATCCTCAAAAAAAAACTGATGTACCATCAGTTTTTTTTTGAGGATCCCGATTTGCGGACAGCAAAAAACAATGTGTGCATGCAGCCTAAAATGGAAAATCTGCACAAAAAATGAAATTTTTAAATTTCCCCTCCATTTTGCTTTCATTCTTGTGGAATACCTAAAGGGTTAACAAAGTTTGTAAAATCAGTTTTGAATAACTTGAGGGGTGTAGTTTCTAAAATGGAGTCATTTATGGATGGTTTCTACTATGTAAGCCCCACAAAGTCGCTTCATAACTGAACTGCTCTTTAAAAAAGTGTTTTTTGTCAATTTTCCCAAAAAATTTAAAATTTGCTTTTAAACTTCTAAGCCTTCAAACGTCCTATAAAATGAAATGACATTTACAAAATGATGCAAGCATGAAGTAGACATATGTGAACTGTAAGGTAATAACTATTTTATGAAATATCTGTCTTACAAGTGAATTTTTCCAAATGTTCTGCAAATTAGTTTTTTTTAATGCATAAAGGTAAAACTTATCAACTCTAATTCACCACTAATATGAAGTATGATGTGTCACGAGAAAACAATCTCAGAATGTCTTGGATAAGTTAAAGCGTTCCAAAGTTATTACCACATAAACTGATACATGTCAGATTTGAAAAATGGGGCTCCGACATTTTGCCCAAACTGGCTGACGCTTGAAGGGGTACAAAACAGTCCCATTGATTTGATGGCCAAAAAAGGACTTGTCCTATTTTTTGTTGGTCACTATTCACTGGCCGTTAACCCTTTCAAGCCCGGATGGGTTTTTTTTCTGTGTGCGTTTTCGTTTTGTGCTCCCTGCCTTCCGAGAGCCATAACTTTTTTATTTGTCTGCTTACATAGCCATTTCTAACGCCACCATTTAATATTGCATATGATGTAGTGGGAAGCGGGAAAAAAATTCCAAATGGGGTGAATATGCGATAAAACTGACCAGTTACTTTTATTCTACAGGTCAGAACGAATCTGACGATGCCTTATATGTATAGTTTTTCTTGCGTTTTGACAGTGATAAAAAAACTAAAAAGTCAGAAAAAATAAGTTTTATTTTTTTGTCACCATATTTTGACCCCAATAACTTTTTTGTAATTATGTGTACAGAGCTGTATTGGAGCTCATATTTTGCGGGGCAATCTGAACTATAGGGAACTATAACATGCAATCATCTGATTGCTATTATCATAGACTCCAATGCACTTGCATAGGAATCTATGATGATTTCACTACTTTCCTATGGAGCCCTATTACAGGCAAGGGCTCCATAGGAAATACTATGCAGCAGCCTCCTGTCATTCACAAAGACAGGGGCTGCTGCATACCAGCTCCGGCTCCTCCGATTGCCACACGGTGGAGCTGGAGCACAACCAAAAGTAAAAGCTTTCAATTTTCAGCTCGCTCAGATGCCGTGGTCAGGATTGACCATGGCATCTGAGGGATTAAATGTCTGCGATCGGCATTACTGCCGATTGCGGACATTAGCCGCGGGTGTCTGCTATAGGATGCAGACGGCCATCCGTGGCTAATGGCGGCCGCAGCAGGCAGGAGCGGGTGCCATCTTTAAACACACACTCAATGACGTACATGTATGTTATCGGGCGTGAAAGGGTTAAAAAAACAGCCATGTGAATAGCCCCATAGACTTTAATCGGTTACAAAAAAAATGGCTGTGTGATGGACTCTACTTAAACTGCTAAATAACATCACTCCCCTCCAATATACAGTCCCAAGTAAATAACATCACTCCTCTCACTAAAGCCCCTCCAACAGACAGTCCCATGTAAATAATATCCCTCCACATGTAAATAACACCCCTCCTCTCAGCCCCAACATACAGTCCCATGATAATAACATCCCTTTACATGTAAACAACACCCCTCCCTTCAGCCCTAACATACAGAGGTGGTGTAGAAGAGGAGAACTACAACTCAGAGGATTACTCTGCCTCGGCCTCTCACACTGCCTCTCACTCTATCCCTGAGATAACCTAGTGACACCCATGCATAAAATATTGTATATTTGGAGGGGGAAAAAATGATAAAACTTAATTAAGATATGTTTAAAAAATAAAAGCAACAGGCAGGTTCAGGACAGGTTGAGTAAATAGTGGCAGTTCCTGGGCCAAGTGTGGTGATAAGAGGAGCCCACTGATTTCTGGTTGTGTGTATCTGTTGTAACTTGAGATTACTGTGAACAGAGAATCAATCCAGTACAGCTGAATTGTTGGTCAAAACACGACCGGTGGATGACAATGACAGTTCTTGGCTTTTGCTGCAGCTGCTGCTAACACCACACCTTCTTCTGTTGCTAATTGTGCCAGCAACAGCAACATTCTTGCCACTGCTTGTTACAATGGAGGGCACAGGCAGTTGACTGTTGGCCATAGTGTAAAAGTAACTGAATCAGTAGTGTAACAAATTGAGTATGAATGTTGCAGTAGTTCAACAAGATAAACGTGACAATATATTAGACCGCCTGTTCTGTCCTCCGTATGTGTGAAGGTACATAGCTTGACAGACAGCTAACCCTTTCCCATCAATGGATTGACACCAGAACAACATCCAACTTGTCTTTATTGCAAGGATATATAAGTGGTGAAACTGGGGAACAGAAAAACAATACACTTACAAATGGGGTCTAACATCTAGCAATGCATATAATACACACAGATTCAAAAGATGTAGATAGACATCCATGAGGATATACAGATATAAACAGGAGCATGCTATCCTATCTGCATAACATGCGTGGTCCCTAGCTGCAAACTGTAAGCTGCTCTAAAAGAGAGGAAAAAGATACATATGCAAACAGATGCAAACAGTCTGTAATGTGGCTATGTGACATACCAGCGATGCTACCGTGAGCTTAGATGTGAAGGATGACTCCAGAGACATCCAGACCATGTACTACCTCTGGAAAGATGGCTGTAAATGAGTAAGATGGCTGCTATGTGCAGGGATGATGATGTCACTGAGGTTTGGAAGCTGGAGTAGACCAAACTTCTAGTATGAATAGCTTCAATTGTATGTAAAATGGCCACTGGATGGTGCTGTTACACAATCAACAGAGAATTATACAGAAAGCAAATCGACTATGCATGAAAAACTATGAATACATTAACAATAAAATTGCTAAAGGCATGACACTCCGCGCCTGGTATGTGTAGGATACTATATTAAGTCACTTCTGGAGAGAGCAACAAAATCAGTTCAGTAACGGGTCTGAGGAAGAGTTTAGGCTCATGTTGCCTGCAGACTTTAACTTCCACCTTTCTGACCTTCCCATCTTCACTTGGGAACACCTTGGTTATCAGTCCCAAAGGCCAGTCATTTCTTTTTGACTGAGGGTCTTTGACAAGGACAAAATTACTAACTACCATGTTGGGTTTGCCATTTATTCCGGACACGAAGTGTAGAGAGGTATCCCAGAAGGCATCTGCTAGGGTTTGCACTTGTCTTAACTGACATTTGTATAAGTCTTTAGTACTAAACTCACCAGGAGGAGCTGATGCTGTACCAACCTTTTGGGTGAGAAAAGTGGAAGGGGTGAACAAGAAAGGATCCTCTGGGTCGTTGGATATTGAAGTCAAAGGTCTGGCGTTTATGATCACCACTACTTCAGCCATGAAGGTTGAGAGGGTCTCATGGGTGAGCTTTGAAGTTCCCAGCTGTAGAAAGACAGAATCTATAAAGGAGTTAAGTCTCTTGAGGGAGAAGTCTTTTAGAACACTATTTTGATTTTGGATGAGTTCAAATTCTTGAGCATAAGCCTCTTGTTGGATGCAACTGATGATAACGTCTCTTGCTTGTGTGAGCCCATCCACTGTATGGGCCTTGTGAGAGTAATGCCAACTTTTGCAGTGCTCTGATCCTGTAGGTGTGGCTCTAAAAGATTTGGCTATGTGGATCAAGCCAGCTATAGCTATGTTCAGTGATTTCCACGTAGAAAACTTGTTGAATCGTTTGGATCCAAGCTCTCTGTTAGAAACTTTTGTGGTGAGTACAGAAACATGGAGATAATTCTTTGCAACAACGTTTGGTTCTAGCGGCTCAAATTAGTTTTTCTCAAGAGTGTCAAGTACAGGCCTGTAGAGGAATGTTGGTCCTGTGAGCGACATGGTATCTTTAAGGTGGGCTGCAGGAACAGCTCTTGTAGCATGGTCTGCAGGGTTGAGGTCAGTTGGTACATGGTGCCACTGGGTAGGCTGTGTAGACCTCCTGATTCTTTGAACTCTGTTATGAACATAGACATAAAATCTCCTAGTGTTATTGTAAATGTAGCCCAACACTACTTTGCTGTCTGTATGAAACACTGTGCTGTCAAGTTTTACATCTATTTCAGACACAATAAGGTCTGCTAGGTCTACTGACAGAACAGCAGCACAAAGTTCCAGTCTTGGTATGGTAAGCTTAGGATTTGGTGCCAGCTTTTCTTTGCCCATTACAAAGCCAATCGCTTGTACCCTTCCAAATAATGAACACGTCATCTATGTATCTCCACCACCCCAGCACATTGATGAAGTGGGGAGACACATAGATGATGCGTTCCTCCAATAATCGCACAAAAAAATTTGCATAGGTGGGCGCGACGTTCGAACCCATCGCCGCGCCCACCTTCTGAACGTAATACCTGTCTTGAAAGGCAAAATAATTATATCATAACGTAATCTCCAACATATCCAGCATAAATCTCCTCGCTTGTTCTTTGTATTGAGAATATTGTAACATTTCATGTACCGCTTCTAATCCCTGTTCATTCCCTATCGATGTATACAACGAGACAATGTCGAAGGACACCAATATCACATCTTCTGTAACTGTAATCTTTGCGATCTTCTGTAAAAAGTCTCCAGTGTCTCTGACATACGACCTTGCTTCCACCGCAAATTGCCTTAATGCTTTGTCCAAAAAAATCTCAATATTAGACAGGATTGATCCCCTGCCCGAAATAATCGGGCGACCAGGGGGGTAAATCAGGCTCTTATGGGTTTTTGAGAGAACGTATATCAGAGGAGTCACTGGAGACTTCACCACAAAAAACTGCGCTAATTGTGCATCAATTTAATTTAATTTCATCAATTGTGCATCAATTGTGCTTCATTTAGGGCCACATTGATTTTTTCCTCAATCATTTTCATAATATCATACTTAGGGTCCCTCGACGCCGCTTCATATGTATCATTGGCAGACAATTGTCTATCGATCTCCTGGATGTATTTGGGGGTGTCCATCACTACGATCGCACCCCCTTTATCAGCGGGTTTAATAGTGAGATCGTGGTTTCTGGACAACCTCTCCAATGCATCCATTTCAACTTTGGTGACATTCGGTCGCGCCAAAGGTTGACCACATACATTATCTTTAAGTTGTGCAACATCCCTTTTAACTGCTTACATAAACGTCTCAAGAGCATGCGAATTTGTCACAGGTGTAAAGTCACTTTTTACAAATAAATCAAATTGCTTCAATGTCAAGATTGGCCGTGACATATTATCCAGATCATGAAAACCCTATGGGTCTGGAGTCACTCCACACCCTCAGTCTCAAAGTTCTGAAGAGGTGGTGTAAGTCCAGATCCAACTGAAACCAGTCTATCTTTGCCTGTGGACAAAATGTTAAACCTTTGTTCAAAATTTTCAGTTCATGTTCATCAAGTACAAGAGAGGATATATTTACCACTATGTTGTTCATTTCTTTTTCCAGACCTTGGATGCCATATTGCGTGCAGTCCTTTGTGGTTTGCTGTTTTCTAGATCTATAAAGATATATATTAACAGATTTAGGGCTCATTCAGACGGCTGTATGCTGTCCTCAAAAATGCGGATCCTTTTTTATTTGCGGACAGTTCAGCATGTCCGCAAAAAACCTATTGCATTCCATTTTTTTTGCTAATCTATAGATTTCAATAGGGCCATGTCCTGATTTTCACTGACAAGTATAGGACATGTTTCATTTTTTTTGCTGAGCCGTGCAATGGAAGAAAAGGGCCCCATAGAAGTCTATGTATAAAATAACATATTAAGTATGAATGCTGCAGCAGGTGAACAAGATACACCCAGTGATATATTAGACCACCCTTTAATACTGAGTCTGACGCACATTAAGTCTATGTATAAAATAACAGATTAAGTATGAATGCTGCAGCACGTGAACAAGATACACCAGCGATATATTAGACCACCCTTTAATACTGAGTCTGACGCACAGTATATATATATATATATATATATATATATATAACTAGACATTATGTCCGTTACAATAACGGGCACATTAGTGCTGGCACTGTTATGGGGGGGATCTGTGGATGGCACTGTTATTGGGGGATCCGTGGATGGCACTGTTATAGGGGATCTGCGGCTGACACTGTTATGAGGGATCTGTGGATGGCACAGTTATGGGGGATCTGTGAATGGCACAGTTATGGGGGGATCTGTGAATGGCACTGTTATGGGGGGATCTATGGAGGACACACTGTTATGGGGGATCTGTGGATGGCCCTGTTATGGGGGTCTATGGCTGACACTGTTATGGGGGATCTGTGGTTGACACTGTTATGGGGGATCTGTGGTTGACACTGTTATGGGGGATCTGTGGATGGCACTGTTATAGAGGGGATCTGTGGCTGACACTGTTATGGAGGGAGATCTGTGGATGACACTGTTATGAGGTGGATCTGTGGATGACACTGCTATGGGGGATCTGTGGATGGCACACTGTTATGGGGGGAATTTGTGGATGGCACACTGTTATGGGGGGATCTGTGGATGGCACACTGTTATGGGGGAACGGTGGATGGCACACTGTTATGGGGGATCTGTGGAGGACACACTGTTATGGGGGTCTGTGGAGGACACTATTATGGGGGTCTGTGGAGGACACTGTTATGGGGGATCTGTGGATGACACACTGTTATGGGGGTCTATGGCTGACACTGTTATGGAGGATCTGTGGCTGACACTGTTATGGCGTACCTATGGATGACACTGTTATGGGGGGTCTGTGGCTGACACTTATGGGGGTCTGTGGCTGACACTGTTACGGGGGCCCTGTGGCTGACACTGTTATGAGGGAACTGTGGATGTCACTGTTATGGGGGTGGTCTGTGGCTGACACATATAGGGGTCTGTGGCTGACACTATTATGGAGGTATCTGTGGCTGACACTTATGGGGGTATCTGTGGCTGACACTGTTATGGGGGTGGTCTGTGGCTGACACTGTTATGGGGGTGGTCTGTGGCTGACACTTATGGGGGTCTGTGGCTGATACTGTTACGGAGATATCCCCCCATAACAGTGTCGCTGTTTAGTGTGAATGTAATGGCAGCGGGCCCGATGCAGTCACTGTATTGCATCGGGCCCTGTCAGAGAAGTAATACTATGAGTAGCTGTAATAATAATAACGATCTTCTCTTCTTAAATTACCACATGGTGAGGCAGGAGGCCAGGCATGTGATCACTGTCAGAGTAACTCACTAAGTGACGCCTCTGCTCCGTCCACTTCATGAATGAAGCAGGCGCATGACGTAGTGAGTTACGCTGCCAGTGACCGCCCGCCTGGCCTCCTGCCTCACCATGTAGTAATAGGAGTGTAAAATCACAGGAGATAGCTATATGCTGATTGGCTGACTGCATGGCATTATGGGTGATCTCGCATTCACAGGCATCTTACTTCCACTTTGTAAGACATGCAGCCGCCATTTTAGGGAAAGAAAAGTGTTACAATGAGGCATGAGAAAATTCATGTTTGTTGCTAATCAAACTTTTCCTAAACTTCAGATAGATTTCCACTTCAGATTCATTCAATTTGCTCAACATTAAGGAGACAGCGGATTAGGTCTGGATGCGTTGCGGATGCGTTCAGTGAAAACTGCGCAATTTACATTTAGTTTTGTTCGCGATTGCATTCAGTTTTTATCACGCGGGTGCAATGTGATTTAATGCATTTGGCACGCACATGATAAAAAACTGAACGTTTAAAAACAACATCTTTTGGCAACCATCCGTGAAAAATGCATCGCATCCGCACTTGCTTGCAGATGCGATGTGATTTTCACGCAGCCCATTCATTTATATGGGGCCAGCGTTGCGTCATAATTAGTGTTGAGCGAACAGTTCGAAAATCGTTCAGGTCCGTACCGAATTTTGGGGTGTCCGTGACACGGACCCGAACACGGACATTTTCAAAAAAGTTCGGGTTCGGGTCCGGTGTTCGTCGATTTCTTCCCGCTTTCTGAAGGGCTGCATAGCAGCCAATCAGCTAGCGTTTTACTTCTTGCCCTAAGAGCCCATCACAGCCATGCCTACTAATGGCATGGCTGTGATTGGCCAAGTGCAGCATGTGACCCAGCCTCTATTTAAGCTGGAGTCACGTAGCGCCGCACGTCACACTGCTCTGACTAGTGTAGGGAGAGGATGCAGCTTCTGTGAGGGCGAGATAGGCAGGGATAAAGAAGTGATTGAATGATCTACCTTTCTACACCTGTGCATCAGAACAACTCAGCTGAGCTGTTCACTGAAAGTCACTATTTTGTTGAGACTGGCCAGAGCGATTTTTACTGGCACATGTAACTGGGCTGACCGGCGGTGGCCATTTTGGGACTTGTGGTGCGCCAGCACTTGCTGCCACAGAGTCTAAACCAAAGCTCCAAAGAAGTGAAAAATCTACACCTGTGAATCAGAACAACAGCGATTCAGCTGCTCAGTCAAAGTCAATTTTTTTTCTGGCTGGGCAGACCGTTTTCTGGCACATGTTACTGGGCTGATAGGCGGCGGCCATTTTGGGACTTGTGGTGCTACAGCAAAAGCTGCCACAACGTCCATTAATCTCATGTAATAGTCGATTTTTTCATAGATATACTACATCAGGGATTTGGCTGTGCTTGTGTCATCCATACTAACTGCAAAGATATTTAATGTGGCTTCTGTTGCTAGACCGGCACACCTCATTCAGGCCAACATGAGGACTTGTTGTTAATACTTATTTATTAGGATCAATTAAAAAGGTTATTCTGAAATACAAGTAATCAATCTGAAGTAATCACAATGTATTCTATATAAAATCCCAGTGATTCACACCCATATAATTAACCTCCGTTAATGGTATATAGTCCATCACAGTCAGACTAACCACATTGGAATCCTCAGTATGACGACCGTAGTACAAAGTCCATCATCCTAATCCTTCATGGGGTCATGACTGTGTTGTATATATTTGGAACAAAGAATATATTTGGAACAAAGATTAAAGGAGGATTAAAATGTCTTCTCCTTGATTAGCTGTTTGTCACATTAATTGAAAATGCTCATTTCACTCGGATCTGAAGGTCTCAAGGTTGAATGCAATGTCCCTTTATTTGATACACAAATTGTAGACAAATTGTGCCTTCACCACCGCGTATGTATTGTAAATGGGACGCTATGCGGTACCGAACTGTTCGATACCGTACTCACAGTGGCGTCACGTGGCTGCTCACGCAGCGTGCTATCTGCTCGCTGCTGCAGCAGACGCCGTGTAGCTTCGTGTATCGCTCGGCCCAAGTATGCGGTCGGATTTGTGTGGGGCTATGTGATGAGGAGCGCCTGATTCTGCAGGTCCTGGCAGCAGGCGCTCGGGACGGCTTGTCCCTTCCTCAGTGGTACCACTGAGGAAGGGACAAGCCGTCCCAAACGCGCCTGGTGTGCCAGGACCCCGCAGGATACAGGAGCGTCCTCATCACATAGCCCCACCACAGAATCCGACCGCATACTTGGGCCGAACGGACACAGCGAAGGCTACACGGCGTCTGCTGCAGCAGCGCCAGAGGTAAAGAACACGCCGTACGAGTCAGCCACGTGGGACGCCACTGGTGAGTACGGTGTTAGTCAGCCCGGGTACCGCTACATAGCGGCCCCATTTACAATACATACGCGGTGGTGAGAGGCTACAATTTGTCTACAATTTGTGTATCAAATAAAGGGACATTGCATTCAACCTTGAGACCTTCTAGATCCCGGAGTGAAATGAGCATTTTCAATTAATGTGGACAAACAGCTAATCAAGGAGAAGACATTTTAATCCTCCTCTTTAATCTTTGTTCCAAATATATTCTTTGTTCCAAATATATACAACACAGTCATGACCCCAAGGAAGGATTAGGATGATGGACTTTTGTACTACGGTCGCCATACTGAGGATTCCAATGTGGTTAGTCTGACTGTGATGGACTATATACCATTAACGGAGGTTAATTATATGGGTGTGAATCACTGGGATTTTATATAGAATACATTGTGATTACTTCAGATTGATTACTTGTATTTCAGAATAACCTTTTTAATTGATCCTAATAAATAAGTATTAACAACAAGTCCTCATGTTGGCCTGAATGAGGTGTGCCGGTCTAGCAACAGAAGCCACATTTTTTAACTCTATATATGGGTATTGGTGTAACCCATTTATAGACTGAGCACCCTATCCATACCTGCATTTGGAGTGAGCCACCCAATTTGCACATTAATTCCAAAGATATTTAATATATCAGTGGTGAAACTGAAAGTAACCCACTTGGATAGCAAATCCCACGAATGTGCTGTTCCAGCTAGGCTAGCCAGTGCCACTACTTTGTCCAATACTGTCAGCCAGAAATATTTTTTGTTTTTTATGTGCCAGAAATATAAATTAGAAAAAGCTTTCAAAGTAATAATAAAATTATTCTGGTGTTAGACCAGAAGAAGCACTTCTGTTGTAATTAATACTGTAAAAAGGCTTAGGCAATATTTCTCCCAGTGTGGGAAATTTATCTAGCAAAACTAGCATTTTAAAAATTCCGGTGTTCTGAAATACCAGCAGTCCTCTTGTAATTAATACCGCCAAAAGGCATTATATCGTCCAGTGTTGTAATTTTGGTGAAAAAAAAGGCCAATTTAATCAATCTGGTGTTTGTTAGACCAGAAACACTAGGCCTCACGTTTTTACTCCTGTAAAAGGAATTATATCTCCCGTGTGGGATTCTATGTACCAAAACTAGCATTTTAAAAATTCTGGTGTCCAATTAGCAGCAGTGTTCTTGTAATTAATACCGCCAAAAGGCATTATTGTCCAGTGTTGTAATTTTGGTGAAAAAAAGGCCAATTTAATCAATCTGGAAGTTTTTTAGACCAGAAACACTAGGCCTCACGTTTTCACTCCTGTAAAAGGGAATTATATCTCCCCGTGTGGGAAACTATGTACCAAAACTAGCATTTTAAAAATTCCGGTGTCCAATTTGCAGTAGTCTTCTTGTAATTAATACAGGAAAAAGGAATTATATCTTCCAGTGTGGGAATTTTGGGGCTAAAAAATAATATATTTTATTGTGGTGCGAGTTGAATCGCAACAATGAGGAAACATTCTATTAAGGGACGAGGACGCGCTCGTGGTGGTGTCCGTGGAGCCTCTGTTGCTGGCAGAGGACGTGGCCGTTCGGCCTCAGGTGCACAAAGTAGTGAACCAACTCCCTCAAGTAGCCGGCAGAATTTACAGCGATATTTGGTGGGGCCCAATGCTGTTATGAGGATGGTAAGGCCTGAGCAGGTACAGGCATTAGTCGATTGGGTGGCCGACAGTGCTTCCAGCACGTTCACCACATTGTCTTCCGCCCAGTCTTCTGCGGAAAGCGCACAGGTGGCACCTGAAAACCAAGCCCATCAGTCTGTCACATCACCCCCATGCATATCAGGGAAACTGGCTGAGCCTCAAGTTATGCAGCAGTCTCTTATTCTGTTTGAAGACTCTGCTCCCACGGTTTTCCAGGGGCGTCCACCTAGCCCTTCCCCAGCGGTGGAAGACATTCCATGCACTGACGCACAACCACTTATGTATCCAGATGATGAGGACATGGGAATACCACCACAGCAGAGTGACCGAGTCTCTGATGATGACGAAACACTGGTGCCCACTGCCGCGTCTTATTGCAGTGTGCAGACTGAACAGGAGGAGGTCAGGGAGGAAGACTGGGTGGAAAACGATGCAGAGGACGATGAGGTCTTAGACCCCACATGGACTGAAGGTCGTGCTGCTGACTTAAATAGTTCAGAGAAAGAGGCAGTGGTGAGACCGAGACAACAGCGAAGCCAAAGAGGGAGCAGGGGGCAAAAGCAGAACAGCCGCCGTCCAGAGAGTTCGCCTGCTATTGGCCAGAGCCAACAGGGACCCAGCACCCCAAAGGCATCTTCAAGGAGTTCCCTGGCATGGCACTTCTTCAAACAATGTGCTGAGGACAAGACCAGAGTGGTTTGCACGCTGTGCCATCAGACCCTGAGACGAGGCATTAACGTTCTTAACCTGAGCACCACCTGCATGATCAGGCATCTACATGCAAAGCATGAACTGCAGTGGAGTACACACCTTAAAAACAAGGAATCCGCTCAGGCTCTCCCGGCTCCCTCTACCGCTGCTGCCTCGGCTTCCGCCTCGAGAGGAATGTTGCCACCTGCCGAGCAGCAAACAGAGGATGTGCCACCGACACCACCACCACCACCGCCACCGTCACCTAGCGTCTCCACTATTTCACACAGCAGCGTTCAGCTCTCCATCTCTCAAACCTTTGAGAGGAAGCGCAAATTCCCACCTAGTCACCCTCGAGCCCTTGGCCTGAATGCCAGCATTTCTAAACTACTGGCCTTTGAAATGCTGTCATTCCGGCTGGTGGACACAGACAGCTTCAAACAGCTGATGGCCATGGATGTCCCCCAGTATGTGGTTCCCAGCCGCCACTACTTCTCCAAGACAGCCGTGCCTTCCCTGCACATGCAAGTGTCCGATAAAATCAAGTGTGCACTGCGCAACGCCATTTGTGGCAAGGTCCACCTAACCACAGATACGTGGACCAGTAAGCACGGCCAGGGACGCTATATCTCCCTAACTGCACACTGGGTAAATGTAGTGGCGGCTGGGCCCCTTGTGGAGAGTTCCTTGGAGCACGTCCTTCCACCGCCAAGGATCACAGGGCATCATTCTTTGCCTCCTGTAGCCTCCTCCTCCTCCTCTGCTTCCACCAGCTCATCCAGTCAGCCACACACCTTCACCACCAACTTCAGCACAGCCCGGGGTAAACGTCAGCAGGCCATTCTGAAACTCATATGTTTGGGGGACAGGCCCCACACCGCGCAGGAGTTGTGGCGGGGTATTGAACAACAGACCGACCAGTGGTTGCTGCCAATGGGCCTCAAGCCCGGCCTGGTGGTGTGCGATAATGGGCGAAATCTCGTGGCAGCTCTGGGACTAGCCGGTTTGACGCACATCCCTTGCCTGGCGCATGTGCATAATTTGGTGGTGCAAAAGTTCATTCACAACTACCCAGACATGTCAGAGCTGCTGCATAAAGTGCGGGCCATCTGTGCGCGCTTCCGGCGTTCACATCCTGCTGCTGCTCGCCTGTCAGCGCTACAGCGGAACTTCGGCCTTCCCGCTCACCGCCTAATATGCGACGTGCCCACCCGGTGGAACTCCACCTTGCACATGCTGGAGAGACTGTGCGAGCAGCAGCAGGCCATAGTGGAGTTTCAGCTGCAGCACGCACGGGTCAGTCGCACTGCGGAACAGCACCACTTCACCACCAATGATTGGGCCTCCATGCGAGACCTGTGTGCCCTGTTGCGCTGTTTCGAGTACGCCACCAACATGGCCAGTGGCGATGCCACTGTTATCAGCGTGACGATACCAATTCTATGTCTCCTAGAGAAAACGCTTAGGGCGATGATGGAAGAGGAGGTGGGCCAGGGCCAGGAGGAGGAGGAGGAGGATGACGTGTCGTTTTTAGCACTTTCAGGCCAGTCTGTTAGAAGTGGCTCAGAGGGAGGTTTTTTGCAACAGCAGAGGGCAGGTACAAATGTGGCCAGCCAGGGACCACTACTGGAGGATGAGGAGGAGGTGGAGGAGGATGAGGAGGAAGCAGGTTTACAGCGGGGTGGCACCCAGCACAGCGCAGGCACATCCCTGGTGCGTGGCTGGGGGGATACAGAGGATGATGACGATACGCCTCCCACAGAGGACAGCTTGTCCTTACCTCTGGGGAGCCTGGCACACATGAGCGATTACATGCTGCAGTGTCTGCGCAACGACAGCATAGTTGCCCACATTTTAACGTGTGCTGACTACTGGGTGGTCACCCTGCTGGATCCACGGTACAAAGACAATGTGCCCACTTTACTTCCTGCACTGGAGCGTGATAGGAAGATGCGCGAGTACAAGCGCGAGTACAAGCGCACACTGGTAGACGCGCTCCTGAGAGTATTCTCAACTGTCACAGGGGAACAGGTGGAAGGCCAAGGCCAAGTCAGAGGAGGAGCTAGAGGTCGCCCACACAGCAGTGTCACGGCAGGGTTAGCATGGCAGAAATGTGGAAAAGTTTTGTCTCCACGCCACAGCTAACTGCCCCACCACCTCATACAGAACGTGTTAGCAGGAGGCAACATTTCACTAACATGGTTGAACAGTACGCCTGCACACAACTCCACGTACTGACGGATGGTTCGGCCCCATTCAACTTCTGGGTTTCCAAATTGTCCACGTGGCCAGAATTAGCATGTTATGCCTTGAGGTGCTGGCCTGCCCGGCGGCCAGCGCTTTATCTGAACGTGTATTCAGCACGGCAGGGGGCGTCATTACTGACAAACGCAGCCGCCTGTCCGCAGCCAACGTGGACAAGCTGACGTTTATAAAAATGAACCAGGCATGGATCCCACAAGACCTGACCCTCCCTTGTGCAGAGTAGTCCTTAATAACTGCCTTAAACCATGTTGTCTTGTACTCCTGGCCACTTCTTCATTGTAAAATCAATTTTTGAAATTAAGTAGGATCTTGGGGTGCAACCCAGAGTTGAATGAACCTTCCGTCTGTCTGGGTGCCGGGGCCAAAGTACATGAAAGTGTCCTTCTCCTGTGCTGGGTGATATGAATGTTATACTTGTGCTGTCTGACATGTCTCCTTTGTGTGGGTGCAGGGGGCCAAAGTCACTGAAAGCAGCCTTCTCCTGTGGTGGCTGATATAAATGCCTGAATCTCTGCTGTGGGACCTCTCTCCTCTTTCTGGGTGCAGGGGTCAAAGAAACAAAAGGTGGCCTACTCCTGTGGTGGTTGATGTAAAACTGATGCTTGTGCTATCTGACCTGTCTCCTCTGTGTCGGTGCTAAGGCCTAAGTCACTGAAAGCGGCCTTCTCCTGTGCTGGCTGATATAAATGCCTGAATCTCTGCTGTGGGACCTCTCTCCTCCATGTGGCTGCAGGGGTCAAAGTCTCTAAAAGTGGCCTTCTCTTGTGCTGGGTAATGTGAAGCTGATGTTTATGCCATCTGACATGGTTGCAGGGGTCCCATTAAATGGTGGCCTACTCCTGTGGTGGGTGATCTAAATGCCTGATTCTCATCTGTGAAAACCCCTCTCCTCCGCCTGGGTGCAGGGGTCAAAGTCTCTCAAAGTGGCCTTCTCTTGTGCTGGGTGATGTGAAGCTGATGTTGTGCCATCTGACATGCTTGCCGGGGTCCCATTAAATGGTGGCCTACTCCTTTGGTGGGTGATCTAAATGCATGATTCTCTGCTGTAAAAACCTCTCTCCTCCGTCTGGGTGCAGGGGTCAAAGTCTCTCAAAGTGGCCTTCTCTTGTGCTGGGTGATGTGAAGCTGATGTTTGTGCCATCTGACATGGTTGCCGGGGTCCCATTAAATGGTGGCCTACTCCTGTGGTGGGTGATCTAAATGCATGATTCTCTGATGAGAAAACCTTTCTCCTCCGTCTGGGTGCAGGGGTCAAAGCATATCAAAGTGGCCTTCTCTTGTGCTGGGTGATGTGAAGCTGATGTTTGTGCCATCTGACATGGTTGCCGGGGTCCCATTAAATGGTGGCCTACTCCTGTGGTGGGTGATCTAAATGCATGATTCTCTGCTGAGAAAACCTTTCTCCTCCGTCTGGGTGCAGGGGTCAAAGCATATCAAAGTGGCCTTCTCTTGTGCTGGGTGATGTGAAGCTGATGTTTGTGCCATCTGACATGGTTGCCGGGGTCCCATTAAATGGTGGCCTACTCCTGTGGTGGGTAATCTAAATGCCTGACTCTCTGCTGTGAAAACCCCTCTCCTCCGCCTTGGTGCAGGGGTCAAAGTCTCTCAAAGTGGCCTTCTCTTGTGCTGGGTGATGTGAAGCTGATGTTTGTGCCATCTGACATGGTTGCCGGGGTCCCATTAAATGGTGGCCTACTCCTGTGGTGGGTGATCTAAATGCCTGATTCTCTGCTGTGAAAACCCCTCTCCTCCGCCTGGGTGCAGGGGTCAAAGTCTCTCAAAGTGGCCTTCTCTTGTGCTGGGTGATGTGAAGCTGATGTTTGTGCCATCTGACATGGTTGCCGGGGTCCCATTAAATGGTGGCCTACTCCTGTGGTGGGTGATCTAAATGCATGATTCTCTGCTGTGAAAACCTCTCTCCTCCGTCTGGGTGCAGGGGTCAAAGTCTCTCAAAGTGGCCTTCTCTTGTGCTGGGTGATGTGAAGCTGATATTTGTTCCATCTGACATGGTTGCCGGGGTCCCATTAAATGGTGGCCTACTCCTGTGGTGGGTGATCTAAATGCCTGATTTTCTGCTGTGAAAACCTCTCTCCTCTGTCTGGGTGCTGGTCCAAAATACATGAGAGTGGCCTTCTCCGGTGGTGGTTGATATGACGCATGATTCCTTGCTGTGGGACCTGTATCCTCTGTCTGGGTGCTGGTCCAAAATAAATGAGAGTGGCCTTCTCCGGTGGGGGTTGATATGACGCATGATTCCTTGATGTCGGACCTCTCTCCTCTGTCTGGGTGCTGGTCCAAAATACATGAGAGTGGCCTTCTCCGGTGGTGGTTGATATGACGCATGATTCCTTGCTGTGGGACCTGTATCCTCTGTCTTGGTGCTGGTCCAAAATAAATGAGAGTGGCCTTCTCCGGTGGGGGTTGATATGACGCATGATTCCTTGATGTGGGACCTCTCTCCTCTGTCTGGGTGCTGGTCCGAAATAAATGAGAGTGGCCTTCTCCGGTGGTGGTTGATATGACGCCTTATTCCTTGCTGTGGGACCTGTATCCTCTGTCTGGGTGCTGGTCCAAAATACATGAGAGTGGCCTTCTCCGGTGGTGGTTGATATGAAGCATGATTCCTTGCTGTGGGACCTGTATCCTCTGTCTGGGTGCTGGTCCGAACTAAATGAGAGTGGCCTTCTCCTGTGGTGGTTGATATGACGCATGATTCCTTGCTGTGAGACCTGTATCCTCTGTCTGGGTGCTGGTCCGAAATAAATGAAAGTGGCCTTCTCTAGTGGTGGGTGATATGACGCATGATTCCTTGCTGTGGGACCTGTATCGTCTGTCTGGGTGCTGGTCCAAAATAAATGAGAGTGGCCTTCTCCGGTGGTGGTTGATATGACGCCTTATTCCTTGCTGTGGGACCTCTCTCCTCTGTCTGGGTGCTGGTCCGAAATAAATGAGAGTGGCCTTCTCCGTTGGTGGTTGATATGATGTATGATTCCTTGATGTGGGACCTCTCTCCTCTGTCTGGTTGCTGGTCCAAAATAAATGAGAGTGGCCTTCTCCGGTGGTGGTTGATATGACGCATGATTCCTTCATGTGGGACCTCTCTCCTCTGTCTGGGTGCTGGTCCAAAATACATGAGAGTGGCCTTCTCAGGTGGTGGTTGATATGACGCATGATTCCTTGATGTGGGACCTCTCTACTCTGTCTGGGTGCTGGTCCAAAATAAATGAGAGTGGCCTTCTCCGGTGGGGGTTGATATGACGCATGATTCCTTGATGTGGGACCTCTCTCCTCTGTCTGGGTGCTGGTCCGAACTAAATGAGAGTGGCCTTCTCCAGTGGTGGTTGATATGACGCATGATTCCTTGATGTGGGACCTGTATCCTCTGTCTGGGTGCTGGTCCAAAATAAATGAGAGTGGCCTTCTCCGGTGGTGGTTGACATGACGCATGATTCCTTGATGTGGGACCTCTCTCCTCTGTTTGGGTGCTGGTCCGAACTAAATGAGAGCGGCCTTCTCCGTTGGTGGTTGATATGACGCATGATTCCTTGATGTGGGACCTCTCTCCTCTGTCTGGGTGCTGGTCCGAACTAAATGAGAGTGGCCTTCTCCGGTAGTGGTTGATATGATGCATGATTCCTTGATGTGGGACCTGTATCCTCTGTCTGGGTGCTGGTCCAAAATAAATGAGAGTGGCCTTCTACGGTGGTGGTTGATATGACGCATGATTCCTTGATGTGGGACCTCTCTCCTCTGTCTGGGTGCTGGTCCAAAATACATGAGAGTGGCCTTCTCCGGTGGTGGTTGATATGACGCATGATTCCTTGATGTGGGACCTCTCTCCTCTGTCTGGGTGCTGGTCCGAAATAAATGAGAGTGGCCTTCTCCGGTGGTGGTTGATATGACGCATGATTCCTTGCTGTGGGACCTGTATCCTCTGTCTGGGTGCTGGTCCGAAATAAATGAGAGTGGCCTTCTCTAGTGGTGGGTGATATGACGCATGATTCCTTGCTGTGGGACCTGTATCCTCTGTCTGGGTGCTGGTCCAAAATAAATGAGAGTGGCCTTCTCCGGTGGGGGTTAATATGACGCCTTATTCCTTGCTGTGGGACCTCTCTCCTCTGTCTGGGTGCTGGTCCAAAATAAATGAGAGTGGCCTTCTCCGGTGGTGGTTGATATGACGTATGATTCCTTGATGTGGGACCTCTCTCCTCTGTCTGGGTGCTGGTCCAAAATACATGAGAGTGGCCTTCTCAGGTGGTGGTTGATATGACGCATGATTCCTTGATGTGGGACCTCTCTCCTCTGTCTGGGTGCTGGTCAAAAATAAATGAGAGTGGCCTTCTCCGGTAGTGGTTGATATGACGCATGATTCCTTGCTGTGGGACCTGTATCCTCTGTCTGGGTGCTGGTCCCAAATAAATGAGAGTGGCCTTCTCCGTTGGTGGTTGATATGACGCATGATTCCTTGCTGTGGGACCTCTCTCCTCTGTCTGGGTGCTGGTCCAAAATACATGAGAGTGGCCTTCTCCGGTGGGGGTTGATATGACGCATGATTCCTTGCTGTGGGACCTGTATCCTCTGTCTGGGTGCTGGTCCAAAATAAATGAGAGTGTCCTTCTCCGGTGGGGGTTGATATGACGCCTTATTCATTGCTGTGGGACCTCTCTCCTCTGTCTTGGTGCTGGTCCGAAATAAATGAGAGTGGCCTTCTCCGTTGGTGGTTGATATGACGTATGATTCCTTGATGTGGGACCTCTCTCCTCTGTCTGGGTGCTGGTCCAAAATAAATGAGAGTGGCCTTCTCCGGTGGTGGTTGATATGACGCATGATTCCTTGATGTGGGTCCTCTCTCCTCTGTCTGGGTGCTGGTCCAAAATACATGAGAGTGGCCTTCTCCGGTGGTGGTTGATATGACGCATGATTCCTTGATGTGGGACCCTCTCCTCTGTCTGGGTGCTGGTCCAAAATAAATGAGAGTGGCCTTCTCCGTTGGTGGTTGATATGACGCATGATTCCTTGATGTGGGACCCTCTCCTCTGTCTGGGTGCTGGTCCGAACTAAATGAGAGTGGCCTTCTCCAGTGGTGGTTGATATGACGCATGATTCCTTGATGTGGGACCTGTATCCTCTGTCTGGGTGCTGGTCCAAAATAAATGAGAGTGGCCTTCTCCGGTGGTGGTTGATATGACGCATGATTCCTTGATGTGGGACCTCTCTCCTCTGTCTGGGTGCTGGTCCGAACTAAATGAGAGTGGCCTTCTCCGTTGGTGGTTGATATGACGCATGATTCCTTGATGTGGGACCTCTCCTCTGTCTGGGTGCTGGTCCGAACTAAATGAGAGTGGCCTTCTCCGGTGGTGGTTGATATGACGCATGATTCCTTGATGTGGGACCTCTCCTCTGTCTGGGTGCTGGTCCGAAATAAATGAGAGTGGCCTTCTCCGGTGGTGGTTGATATGACGCATGATTCCTTGATGTGGGACCTCTCTCTCTGTCTGGGTGCTGGTCCAAAATACATGAGAGTGGCCTTCTCCGGTGGTGGTTGATATGACGCATGATTCCTTGATGTGGGACCTGTCTCCTCTGTCTGGGTGCTGGTCCAAAATACATGAGAGTGGCCTTCTCCGGTGGTGGTTGATATGAAGCATGATTCCTTGCTGTGGGACCTGTATCCTCTGTCTGGGTGCTGGTCCCAAATAAATGAGAGTGGCCTTCTCCAGTGGTGGATGATATGACGCATGATTCCTTGCTGTGGGACCTCTCTCCAATTGATATTGGTTAATTTTTATTTATTTTATTTTATTTTAATTCATTTCCCTATCTACATTTGTTTGCAGGGGATTTACCTACATTTTGCTGCCTTTTGCAGCCCTCTAGCCCTTTCCGGGAGTCTTTTACAGGCTTTTTAGTGCCCAAAAGTTCGGGTCCCCATTGACTTCTATGGGGTTCGGGTTCGGGATGAAGTTCGGGTTGAGTTCGGATCACGAACCCGGACATTTTCCGGAAGTTCGGCCGAACCTCTCGAACCCGAACATCCAGGTGTTCGCTCATCTCTAGTCATAATAGCTGAATATAGAACATGCTGCGATTTTCACGCAACGCACAAGTGATGCATGAAAACCATCGCTCATGTACATAGCCCCATTGAAATGAAAGGGTCCGGATTCCGTGCAGGCGCAATGCGTTCGCATCACACATTGCACCCGCGCTGAATACTCGCTCGTGTGAAAGGGGCTTAATAGCCATGGTGTTAATATTGGTCTTTGTATAGTGTATATTATTTAGCAAAGGTATAGTGGTAATATGAGGAAACTATGTGGAACTAATATGCAGTCATATGCAGTATTTTTTGGCCCACATACAGTTGTGTTCAAAATTATTCAACCCCCAATGCTGTAAAGGGTTTTAGGGAATTTAGTGTACATTTGTAATTGTGTTCAGAATGAAATCTTACAAGGACTTTTTAAAGAACCAAATGCAACTAAAATGAGATCAATTGTTTTTGTAATACAGTATTAAATGTTTTTTTTTCTGATTTCTTCATTGACACAATTATTCAACCCCTTACCCTGGGTTCAGACCTGAGCATTCTTGAAATGCGCATTTTACACGCGTTTTTGCAAATAGGAAACGCGCGTTCGTACGCGTGTTCTTGTGATTGACTACTGTGGTGTCAATCACAAAACGCGCGACAAATGCCCCAAAAAAAGCTCAAGTACTTGTTTATGCGTCGGACGTTTTACAGCAAGTTCAAACGCGCTGTAAAATGCTCAAGTTAGAACCAAGCCCATAGGAAAGCATTGGTTTTCATGTGTTGAGCGTTTTACAGCGCGTTTGAACGCGCTGTAAAACTGTCAGGTGTGAACCCAGGGTTAGGGTTAAAGAGTACCACTCTTAAGAACAGAGGTTCATTCAAGTGTTTTCGATCAGGTATTGAAAACACCTGTGTATGTCAAGGAGCAGCAATCAAGCATAATAAGCACCAATTAGGCAGATTTAACCACTTGAAGACCACAGGTTTATACCCCCCTAGTGACCAGGCCCTTTTTTACAAATCCACACTACGCTACTTTCACCGTTTATTGCTCCGTCATACAACTTACCACCCAAATGAATTTTACCTCCTTTTCTTCTCACTAATAGAGCTTTCATTTGTTGGTATTTCATTCTTGCTGACATTTTAACTTTTTTTGATATTTTTTTTTTTTACGAAATTTTTGGGGAAAAATGACATTTTTCGCTTTCTGTTGTAAAAATTTTCAAACAACACTAGATTTCAATTTAAATTTTTCTCTTAATTTATTGTTTTACATGTCTTTGATAAAAAAAAATGCAATAAGTGTATATTTATTGGTTTGGGTAAAAGTTATAGCGTTTACAAACTATGGTGCAAAAAAGTGAGTTTCCGCACTTTGATTTTCTGAGCACCTGTCCTGTTTCCTGACGCACTACAATGCCCAGACAGTAGAAACACCCCATAAATGACCCCATTTCGGAAAGTAGACACCCTAAGGTATTCGCTAATGGGCATAGTGAGTTCATGTAATTTTTTATTTTTTGTCACAAGCTAGCAGAAATTGAATTTTTTTTTTCAAAAAATTTCATTTTCCGTTAACTTGTGTCAAAAAATAAAACTTCCATGAACTCACTATGCCCCTTAGCGAATACCTTGGGGTGTCTACTTTCTAAAATGGGGTCACTTGTGAGGTTTTTCCACTGCCCTGGCATTTGAGGGTCTCCGCAATCATTACCCGTATGGCCAGAATTAAGAGTTTCTGCGATTCTCCTTATATTGAGCAGATGGGGAATTAGATTTTTTTTTCCGTTCAGCCGCTGGGCTGAAAGAAAACAATGAACGGCACAGATTTCTTCATTCACATTGATTAATGTGGATGAAAAAATCTCTAAAAAATGTGCAAAAAAAAAAAAAAGAGGGGAAAGCTGTAAAGCTGCGATCGCTAAGGGACCCTTAGGCCTCATTCACATGTCCGCAATTCTGTTCCGCAAAATTTTGCGGAACGGAATTGTAGATACATTCAATTCTATGGGGACAGACTTTGTCCCGCTCGGATCCGCAATTGCGGATCTGAACTTCCGGATCCGCACTTCCGGATCTGCAAAAATATAGAACATGTCCTATTCTTGTCTGCAATTGCGGACAAGAAAAGGCATTTTCTATATAGTTCTGGCAATGTGCGGATCCGCAAAATGCGGAAAGCACATTGCCGGTGTCTGTATTTTGCGGATCCGCAGATCCATGGATCCGCAAAACACATACGGACGTCTGAATGAGCCTTACAGGGGGGTGATTAGTGACAGGGGGTGACACGGGTGATCAGTGGTTAATCAGTGATGGGGGGTGGGGGGGCAGTGTGTGTAGTGATTGGTGCACTTTACTTATGTTTGCCCTGGTGGTCCCAGACAAATGGACCACCAGAGGAGCAAACAGCAGGCATATCAGACGCTGTTTACAAAACAGCGTCTGATATGCGTTTTAAATGCACTTTTATTCGCATCTACAGCCTGCCAGCGCATGATCAGCGCTGGCAGGCTGTAGTTTCAGTTGTCCCGCGTACGATCACATGAACGTGCGTTGCGCGCGCGTTCATGTGAAATCTCAGGTCTCACAAGAGGACTCCGATAGCCGGCAGTGAGACCTGAGAGAGCCGCCGCGCTGATGCTCATCAGCGTTAGCATGGCGGAAAGTGGTTAAAATGACTGTGATACTCAGCTCCTTCTAGACATTTACTGGTGTGTTTACAAACATGGTGAAGTCAAGAGAATGGTCCAGGAAGACAAGAGAAGAGGTGATTTCTCTTCACAGGAAGGGCAATGGCTATAAGAAGATTGCAAAGATGTTAGACATACCAAGAGACACCATAGGAAGCATCATTCACAAATTCAAGGCAAAGGGCACTGTTGAAACGCTACCTGGTCGTGGCAGAAAGAAGATGCTGACTTCGACTGCTGTGAGCTACCTGAAGCGCAAAGTGGAGAAAAGTCCCCGTGTGACTGCTGAGGAACTGAAAAAAGATTTGTCAGATGCGGGTACCGAAGTTTCAGCTCAGACAATAAGGCGCACACTGCGTAATGAAGGCCTCCATGCCAGAACTCCCAGGCACACCCCCTTGCTGTCTCCAAAGAATAAGAAGAGTCGACTGCAGTATGCCAAAAGTCATGTGGACAAACCACAAAAGTTTTGGGATAGTGTTCTGTGGACTGATGAAACAAAATTAGAACTGTTTGGGCCCATGGATCAACGCTATGTTTGGAGGAGGAAGAATAAGGCCTATGAAGAAAAGAACACCTTGCCTACTGTGAAGCATGGCGGGGGGTCAATCATGCTTTGGGGCTGTTTTGCTTCTACAGGTACAGGGAAGCTTCAGCGTGTGCAAGGTACCATGAATTCTCTTCAGTACCAGGAGATATTGGATGAAAATGTGATGCAGTCCGTCACAAACCTGAGGCTTGGGAGACGTTGGACCTTTCAACAGGACAATGATCCCAAGCATACCTCCAAGTCCACTAGAGCATGGTTGCAGATTAAAAGCTGGAACATTTTGAAGTGGCCATCGCAGTCACCAGACTTAAATCCGATTGAGAACCCCTGGTGGGACTTAAAGAAAGCAGTTTCATTGCTGAAGCCTAAGAATGTGACTGAACTGGAGGCTTTTGCCCATGAAGAATGGGCGAAGATACCCGTAGATCGCTGCAAGACACTGGTGTCAAGCTATGCACGTTTAAAAGCTGTTATAACTGGAAAAGGATGTTGTACTAAGTACTAAGATTGAATGTCACATGGGGGTTGAATAAAACTGATAATGATGTGAGCACAGAAAAGACATTTGTGGTTATTTCATTATAAATGTTATGTTATATTTGTCTGACTTACAAGTGCCTCTTTGATTTAATTGCAAACAAGATGACTGAAATGATCAAAATCAATTTCAAACTGGCCAAAACACTCAATTTCAGTGGGGGTTGAATAATTTTGAACACAACTGTATAGACATTGTATGACTAGTTTCACACACATATTACTTTTAATGACAGGGTAAATTATTTGGCGCTAGATATTCTGCAGATACGGGTTTCACACCCCGCAAAACAAATTTTTATTATAACGTAATATCCAGGGAGAGTTTCTGATGAGCCAATATATCTCAGCTTATAGTGTGTCATAAAAGTTGTTTTGGATGATAAGTACAGTGCTATTCATGAAAATGTTTTCACAGCCCATTCTGTATATAATATAACTATGTAAAAGAAATAATATATTTTTAAAGGGGTTATCCAACCCCTAAAATGGCTCCCCATATGCCCAGGCCCCTCACATAGGTTGTACTTACCTGGCTCCCCGTCACCCGTGTCGCTTCTGATGCCTGCATGGCCGCCGCTGCTTCTCTCCGTCGCGCGGATGAAAACATTCGGTGTCGCGCGAGGGCGGGGTTTGGAGTCGGGGTGGCAGCCATTAGCCGGCTGCGTCAGGAACGAGCCTATCTAGTGTCACCTGCAATGCTAGGGAGGCTTGGTGCAGCGGTGGCCGTGCAGGCATCAGTAGCGATGCGGGTGGCTGGGAGTGAGGTAAGTACAACATCTGTAAGGGGCCTGGGCATATGGGGAGGCATTTTAGGGGTTGGATAACCCCTTTAATCAATAGCCAATATATACAATATATATTGAAAACAATGTAGGCATTATTCCTGTTTATTTATACAATGCCATCTTCACACTCATATATGTAATTAATTAAAAGGTTCCCTAAGTACCTTTTCTCTTATAAATTTGTAATTCTCATCTATAAGAAATTGCTTGGTAGAGTAAATATATTACATTACTACTTGTATTTCACTTCATGTGAATAAGAATATTATGCTTGATAGTTTAATGTAGTTAGAATCACTGTTGTACCCAGCTGTGATGGCAAAAAAGAGAACAGATGCACTGGTTGTACAGGCAGCGCCTGATGACCTTTTGTACAGTTTTTTCAATTGTATTGATGCCATGACTGCAGCTGCATTTATTGGCAACATAGCAAAATTTAAACCAACTTAGCCTCTATATGAACTAGGTTTTAAGCATACAGTATCTTTACTTCTGGTACTATTTTACTCTTTACATCTATACAGTGGTTAAAATAAGTATTTGATACACTGGCTATTTTGCAAGTTTTCCCATCTACAAAGAATGGAGAGGTCTGTAATTCTTATCATAGGTACACTTCAACTGTGAGGGACAGAATCTAAAAAAAAATGCAGAAAATCACATTGTACGATTTCTAAATAACTAATTAGCATTTTATTGCATTAAATAAGTATTTTATACAATAGAAAAACAGAACTTGATATTTGGTACAGAAACCTTTGTTTGCAATTACAGAGGTCAGACATTTTCGGTCGTTCTTGACCAAGTTTGCGCACACTGCAGCAGGAATGTTATCCTACTCCTCCATACAAATCTTCTCCAGATCTTTCAGGTTTCGGGGCTATCTCAGGGCTACATTCAGCTCCCTCTAAAGATTCTCGATTGGTTTCAGGTCTGAAGACTGGCTAGGCCATTCCAGGACCTTGAAATGCTTCTTACGAAGCCTCTCCTCTCCCTGGCTGTTTGTTTCAGGTCATAGTCATGCTGGAAGACCCAGCCACAACCCATCTTCAATGCTCTTACTGAGGGAAGGAGGTTGTTGGCCAAAATCTCGCATAGACCTACATAGACCTATCCATCCTCCCTTTAAAATGGTGCAGTTGTCCTGTCCCCTTTGCAGAAAAGGACCCCCAAAGTATGATGTTTCCACCCCCATGCTTCACAGTTAGAACGGTGTTCTTGGGGTTGTACTCATCCTTCTTCTTCCTCCAAACATGGCGAGTGGAGTTGATACAAAAAGTTATATTTTGGTCTCATCTGACCACTTGATCTTCTCCCATGCCTCCTCTGGATCATCCAGATGGTCACTGGCAAACTTCAAATGGGCCTGGACATGTGCTGGCGTGAGTAGGGGGACCTTGCGTGCCCTGCAGGATTTTAACCCCTTAAGGACTCGGCCTTATTTCACCTTAAGGACTTGGCCATTTTTTGAAAATCTGACCAGTGTCACTTTATGTGTGAATAACTTTAAAACGCCTTTACTTACCCAGGCCGTTCTGAGATTGTTTTTTCGTCACATATTGTACTTCATGACATTGCTAAAATTGGGTCAAAAAAGTAAAATTTTTTACATAAAAAATCCCAAATTTACCAACAATTTTGAAAAATTAGCAAATTTCAAAGTTTTAGTTTCTCTACTTCTGTAATACATAGTAATACCTAATGTACAAGTGGCGGGGTTAACGTGGTGTCCCCAGCCTGTTACCACCCAAATTCAAAACAAAATACTAACCCCTAAGGAGGGTAGAGGGGGAATAATATGACTAAAACATAACTTTTAATACTTTTAATACCTACTCCTGACACGATAGGACGTCCCCTGAGCGGCTGGGTCCCCTTGTGGATTTTAGGGAGGCAATAAAACGTGGAAAGCCTAGGATGCGATGGCAATAAGTACTTAAACTCGGACTCAGAGATGATTTTGGAGGCTCTGGCCTCATCTAGTATGGCCCTTAATTCACCAACATATTCCCTGGTGGGGTCATTCCTTAGTACCTCGTATGTGGAGGCGTCATGCAGTAAGGCCTCACACATCACTCGATATCGATCATGGTCCATAACAACAGTATTGCCACCCTTGTCAGAAGGTTTGATTGTAATGGAGCGATCGCTCTCCAGATTCCTAATAGCAGACATATGGGCCAGATCAAGATTGGAGTGGTGGTTGGGGGCCTCAGTTCCTCCATCTGTCTGGAAACCGTGTCGAGAAACACATCAATGCACGAGACATGTGTCCTGCAATTCACACTAATTCTCGCAGCTAGCTGCGTTCTTCATCGACGCGCGAGCCGAGTGATCCACCGCCAAAAATTTTGAAAAATTAGCAAATTTCAAAGTTTCAGTTTCTCTACTTCTATAATACATAGTAATACCCCCAAAAATTGTGCTGACTTAACATTCCCCATATGTCTACTTCATGTTTCGATCATTTTGGGAATGCCATTTTATACTTTGGGGATGTTACATAGCTTAGAACTTTAGAAGCAAATCTTTAAATTTTTCAGAAATTTTACCAATCCCACTTTTTATGGACCAGTTCAGGTCTGAAGTCACTTTGTGAGGCTTACATAATAGAAACCACCCAAAAATGACCCCATTTTAGAAACTACACCCCTCAAGGTATTCAAAACGGATTTGGAAAATGTCATTAACCCTTTAGGTCAAGAGTTCATGGCAAATGGACATAAATTTTAGAATTTCGATTTTTTGGAAAATTTTCCAATATAATCCATTTTTTCCAGGAACAAAGCAAGGGTTAACTGCCAAACAAAACTCAATATGGGTTGCCCTGATACTGCACTTTGCAGAAACACCCCATATGTGGTCCTAAACTACTGTTTGGCCAAACGGCAGGGCGCAGAAGGAGGGGAACACCATATGGGTTTTGGAAGGCAGATTTTGACAGTTTTTTTTACCCCATGTCCCATTTCAAGCCCCCCGTTGCACCCCTAGAAAATAAATTCTAAAAAAGTGACTCTATTTCAGAAAGTACACCCCTCAAGGTATTCAAAACTGGGTTTACAAATTTTGTTAACCCTTTAGGTGTTCCACAAGAGTTAACGGCAGATGGAGAAACAATTTTGATTTTCGATTTTTGGGAAAATTTTCCATTTTAACCCTTACTTTATTACTTGAAAAAATGAGTTAACACCAAAACAAAACTCAGGTTTCCCTGATTCTGTAGTTTGCAGAAACACCCCATATGTGGTCGGAAAATACTATTTGGCTAAACGGCAGGACATAGAAGAAGGGGAACGCCATATGGTTTTTGGAAGGCAGATTTTGCTGGACTGGTTTATTTACACCATGTACTCTTTCAAGCCCCCTGCTGCACCCCTTGAGTAGAAACTCCATAAAAGTGACCCCATCTAGGAAACTATGGGATAAGTTGGTTGTTGTTTTGGGACTATTTTAGGGTAAATATGATTTTTGATTGCTCTATATTACAGTTTTTTGACGCAAGCGAACAAAAAATTTAAATTCTATAATTGTTTCTACATTTGCCATTAAGTTTTGTGGAACACTTAAAGGGTTCACAAAGTTTGTAAAGACATTTTTGAATACCTTGAGGGGTGTTGTTTCTTAGATGGGGTCACTTTTTTGGAGTTTCTAGTCTAGGCTACATCAGGGGGGCTTCTAATGGGACATGGTGTAAATAAACCAGTCCATGAAAATCTGCCTTCCAGAAACCATATGGCGTTCCCTTCGTTCTATACCCTGCCGTGTGGCTATATAGCCATTTATGTCTCTGCAAACTACAGAATCAGGGCAATAAATTTTTAGTTTTGTTTGGCTGTTAACCCTTGCTTTATTACCGTAAAAAATGGATTCAAATTGAAAATTTGGCAAAAAATGAGTGTTTTTACACGGTTTTTATTTTATTTTGTTAACGCTGTTCATCCAAGCGGTTGGGTCAAATGTTATTTTTATAGGGCAGATTGATACGGACATGGCGATGCATAATTTGTTTACTTTATATAATTTGTTTAGATTATACACTATATTATCATTTGAGGAACAAAAATTAAATAATTTTAGTATCTCCATAGCCTGGGAGCTACAGTTTCTTTTTTGGTTGGGTGACTGTCTAATGTAGGGGCTCATTTTTTGAGGGATGAGATGGCGGTTATATTGGCACTCTTTGGGGGTGCATATGACTTTTTGATCGCTCTTTTTTTACACTTTTTTTTTTTTAACGCTGTTCATCGGGGGGTTGGGTTAAATGTTATTTTTATAGGGCAGATTCTTACAGACGCGGCAATACCTAATATGTCTGCTTTATATAATTTGTTTAGACTATACACTATATTATCATTTGAGGAACAAAAATTATTTAATTTTTGTTCCTCAAATGATAATATAGTGTATAATCTAAACAAATTATATAATTTTAGTATCTCCATAGCCTGGGAGCTACAGTTTTTTTTTTGGTTGGGGCTCATTTGTTGCGGGATGAGATGGCAGTTTTATTGGCACTATTTGGGGGTGCATATGACTTTTTGATCGCTCGCTATTACATTTAAATTTGATGTTAGGTGACAAAAAATTGTGGTTTTTTTACACTTTTTTTTTTAACGCTGTTATTTGGGGGGGGCGGGTTGGGTTAAATGTTATTTTTATAGGGCAGATTCTTACAGACGCGGCAATACCTAATATGTCTGCTTTAAATAATTTGTTTAGAATATACACTATATTATCATTTGAGGAACAAAAATTATTAAATTTTTGTTCCTCAAATGATAATATAGTGTATAATCTAAACAAATTATATAATTTTAGTATCTCCATAGCCTGGGAGCTACAGTTTTTTTTTTTGGTTGGGGCTCATTTTTTGCGGGATGAGATGGCGGTTTTATTGGCACTATTTGGGGGTGCATATGACTTTTATTACACTTTTTGGGATCCAATGTGACAATAAAAATGGCGTTTATCGAGGGGCTAGTTTATGGGGTATTTTTATAGAGAAGATTTTTACGTACACGGCGATGCCCAATATGTATGGCTCTCAGACTTTGGAGACACTAAGCAGGCATCCTCAAACTGCGGCCCTCCAGATGTTGTAAAACTACAAGTCCCACCATGCCCTGCTGATAGCTGTAGGTTGTCTGGGCATGCTGGGAGTTGTAGTTTTACTACATCTGGAGGGCCGCAGTTTGAGGATGCCTGCGCTAAAACTAATATATTTGAGGAACAAAAATTGTTTCCGTGTCTCCAAAGTCTGAGAGCTATATTTTTTATGTTCTCTAGGGGACTGTTGGGAATTATAAAAATTTAGTACTCCATGGAAATGTGGTACTCCCTGAAGCAACCAATAACGCAGAGGCCCGGATGATCGGGGCACGTGTCACATTGAGTGGTGGTGTCCTGCCGTATCCTCCTCTTGTGACACACTCTGCATCTTTTTTGGGTTCGTCCCTTCTTTCCAGTATGGGGGATGTGGTAAGGTGCAAGGTGTCATATGTGATGGCAGGTACGTGTCACCGAGGTTGCTGGCCTCGGTGAGGTGAGAGCCGGGTTTTTGTCTGCAGCAGCTAGTGCTGTTTGACTTTGTTAAATAGCATGGCTGCAAAGCCGATCCGGGCCGGCTCTTACTGGGAGCAGCTAAAGAGTAGGGTGGGTGGCTGCTCCCCACGGTCCAGTCCATATTTTGGGCTGGATATAAAACGCAGCCAGCAGCTGTGTCTGGGGAGTGTGATTATCCTGGAGCTGCTAACAGGGCTGGGAGTTCTCTGTCCAGGAGGAAAGAGCTCAGCAAGGAGGTATTTTGTTCCTGGCTACCTGAAGCTGGATTCTCCTGCGGCTGGGCCGACAGCGTGGTGCGAACCTGCACCTACACCTCCCAGGTGACTGAACCTGTGTTGGACTGTTTTTGTTTGGCTACGTTATTTCCGCTGTGTGTGAACTGTCACCAAGAGACTGTTTTTCATTTTGTGTGCAAGTGTGAATAAAACACTGTTTGTTGCACAATCTGGACTCCTTGTTTTGCCTCTAAACTGCACCCGCACCGCTGTCTACCAGAGCGACTCCCACATTTGGTGGAGGATGCGGGCATGCGCAGTGAGGCTGGCGTGAACGCCGAAGTTTTGTTTTTCTAAAGTGTATGGAATATATTAAGCCAGCAAAGCTGCAAGCAGGAGTTTCTGGCAACATGGAGGCTGCTGTGAAGGCTCTCATAGAGGCTAACGTGCAGCAGCGGGAGACCAACCAACTACTGCTACAACATGTGATGGCGTTACAGGCGGCAGGAGCGTCCCACCACGCCCAAGATGCCCGGAAAGCGGTCCGTGCGGCGATCCCAAAATGACCCCGCAGACGACGTTGAGACGCACCTGGCGGTTTTTGAGAAGGTCGCCGTGAGGGAAAAGTTACCCCGTGACCAGTGGGCTGAGGTGGTCGCTCCGTTCCTGGCTTCCGGACCCCAGCAGGTGTTTTTCGACTTGTCGGATGACCAAGCGGCAGATTATGACACTGTGAAAGGAGAGGTCCTAGCCAGACTGGGCGTGAACGTGCTGGTCCGCGCCCAAAGAGTCCACCAGTGGGACTTTAAAACGACTGAACCCGCTAGGCCGCAGTTCTACGATCTGCTGCACAGGCTGCAAAAGTGGCTGCAGCCCGATCTACTAAGTCCCACTGCCATGCTGGATCGACTGTTGGCGGACATCTTTGGAGGGCTCCTGCCTTATCCCCTCCAGCACTGGATCGGCCAGGTATCGCCCACCAATGCCCTGGAGATGGTCGACCTGGTGGAGCGCCACGAGGCCACCAGAAACCTGCAGGGGACTCTTGCGGGGAAGGGGTCAGTCAAACCCCGGAGGCCTCTGCCCCAGTTCCGACGTCCGCGACAGAGCGGCCTGCCCGGAATATACCCCCTGCGAGTCCGCCTCCCGTGGTATGCTGGAGGTGTCAGGAGCCAGGCCACATCAGGGCCGACTGTCCGCATCGGGATGAGCCGATGGATATGAACTACGGGGGTCGCCACTCCCTGTATGCACGGAAGCTGTGCGCAACTGGCACCCGTGAGGTGCAGGACCATAACCACCTGTGTCAGGTAGAGGTGGGAGACTCTCTGGCGGTGGCTCTGCTGGACTCCGGGAGTTTAGTCTCCTGGTAAGGGCTGCACTTGTACGGCCTGCGGAGTATACTGGCCGTAAAGTCGGGGTCCTGTGCATCCACGGAGACCTGAAAGACTATCCCACTGCACTAGTGACTTTGTCCACAGCGGCTGGTAGGTGGACCCACGAGGTGGCTGTCGCTACTAAACTCCCACACGAACTAATACTTGGGAGGGACTTCCTCGGTTTTCCGGCGCTGTGGCCGGCAATAAAGGTATCTGAGGGACCCGAGACAGGGGTGACCCTAGTAGAGTGGCCTGATACCGCTGGAAGGCCAGAACCCTGGGAGCCCGAGTCTGAAGGGCCGGGCGGTAGGGGTGACCACTGCTCCAGCGGTAGAGGGGGAGACAACCCCACTGAGTGTAATGGTGGGAGACACGGAGGACTTGCCACCGGGACCTGAGTTGGCAGACCTCAATGTCTCCGGGAAAATTTTGGGACCGCACAACACCGGGACCAAACCCTAACCAGGGCCTGGGAGAATGTGCTGGAAATTGATGGGAAACCCCAGAAACCAGGGGCTGAATTAATGTTCCCACGGTTTATTGTTCTGCAGGATATGTTGTATCGGGTGAACCAAATCCGAGGCGAACCTGTTGAACAGCTGGTGGTGCCCACAGCGTATCGCAAGCTTGTCATGGAGCTTGCCCACCAACATGTTCTTGGGGGACACCTGGGGTGGCAGAAAACCCAGGACCGCATACTGCAGCGATTTTATTGGCCCAGTGTGTTCAAGGAGGTAGAGAATTATTGTAAGTCCTGTCCGACCTGTCAGATAACTAGCCCCCAGCCACATTTCCGTAGTCCCCTGGTACCTCTGCCAATTATTGAAGTACCGTTTGAGCGAATCGCGATGGATTTAATTGGGCCTGTACCAAAGTTCTGCCAGGGGCCACCAACACATTCTGGTAGTTCTCGACTATGCCACTCGGTATCCGGAGGCGGTGCCTCTGCGACATACCTCAGCTAAGCTCATTGCCAAAGAGTTAATGGAGATGTTTTCCCGTGTGGGCCTGCCAAAAGAGGTTCTGACAGACCAAGGGACCCCTTTATGTCCAAAGTAATGAGGGAACTGTGTAAATTGTTGCGTATAAAGCAGTTACGGACGTCCGCTTACCATCCGCAAACAGACGGTCTTGTGGAGAGGTTTAACCAAACTCTAAAAATATGTTAAAGAGGGTGGTGTCTAGAGATGGGAAGGACTGGGATCTGCTTCTGCCCTATCTCATGTTCGCAGTGCGAGAGGTGCCCCAGGCCTCTACTGGGTCCTCGCCCTTCGAACTGCTTTATGGCAGACACCCTCGGGGCCTGTTGGATATCGCCAAGGAAGCGTGGGAACAACAGCCTGTCCCCCACAAAAGTGTCATTGAGTATGTCGCCCAAATGCAGGACCGGATGGAAAGGGTGTTGCCCTTGGTCCGGGAGCATATGGAGGCAGCGCAACAAGCCCAGAGTAGGGTGTACAATCGTCAGGCTCGGGTACGGGACTTCAATCCGGGAGATCGGGTTTTGGTTCTGGTACCCACCCTTGACAGCAAATTCCTAGCTAGGTGGCAGGGCCCCTATGAGGTGATCGAGAAGGTAGGGGAAGTAATTACAAAGTACACCAGCCAGGCGGCGCAAGCCGGAGCAGGTGTACCACGTGAATTTACTTAAGCCGTGGAAAGATAGGGACACAGCCGACGACCACAGCCCCCGGCCAGGGCTTCTAGGTGAAAAGGGTCCAGCCCCACAGTTCGAGGCCTGTGAAGCAGTAACCACGGTAAAAATTGCAGACAGCCTGTCTTCCAAACAAGTTCAGGAAGTCAGGGAGTTCATCAGTCGGAACACGGATGTGTTCTCGGACCTCCCTGGCCGCACGTCTCTCATCCAACATGACATCGCCACTGAGCCTCAGGCCAAGATCCGGTTAAAACCATACCGGGTACCCGAGGCTCGGCGACGGGCCATCGCGGAGGAAGTACAGTTAATGTTGAAGCTCGAGGTCATTGAGGAGTCGAAAAGTGAGTGGGCCAGTCCCATAGTCCTAATACCTAAGCCGGATGGGACGCTGCGGTTCTGCAACGACTTTCGCAAGTTAAATGAAGTATCCAAGTTTGACGCGTATCCCATGCCCCGAGTAGACGAGCTGGTTGAAAGTTTAGGACAAGCCCGTTATTTTTCTGTGCTGGACCTCACTAAAGGGTACTGGCAGGTACCCTTAACGGAGTCGGCTAAGGAAAACCGCATTTGTTACCTCGCAGGGCCTGTATCACTACAAGGTGTTACCCTTTGGCCTGCATGGCGCCCCGCCACTTTCCAAAGGTTAATGGACATAGTGCTGCGACCACATCGTCGGTACGCCTCGGCCTACTTGATGATGTAGTCATCCACAGCACCGACTGGGAAAGCCATTTACCCAAGGTGCAGGCGGTAGTGGATGCCCTGAGGAAAGCCGGACTGACCGCTAACCCAAAGAAGTGCTCCATAGGGTTAGAGGAGACAAAATATCTGGGATATGTAATTGGGCGGGAGTCATCAAACCTCAGGTAACTAAGGTAGAGGCCATTCGTAACTGGCCCCGACCGGTCACCACCAGGCAGGTAAAGTCGTTCCTGGGGATTGTAGGTTACTACATGAGGTTTGTGCCCCACTTTGCCACAATAGCAGCGCCATTGACAGACCTGTTGAAGGGGCGAAAGTCTGGGAGGGTTAGCTGGAGTGAGAAGGCGGAGGAGGCTTTCTCCGCGTTGAAGTCGGCCCTGTGTGGGTCCCCCGGTTTTGGTGACACCCGACTTCAACAAGGAGTTTGTCGTACAGACCGACGCTCGGAGGTAGGCCTCGGTGCGGTACTGTCGCAGGAGGTCAACGGGGAAGAACATCCCGTTGTCTTCCTGAGCCGTAAGCTCAGTCCCGCCGAGTCCAGGTATAGTATAGTGGAGAGGGAGTGCCTGGCTATCAAGTGGGCACTCGAATCTCTCCGCTACTACCTGTTAGGAGGAGGTTCTGTCTGGTGACCGACCATTCCCCCTCAAATGGATGAGTCAGGCCAAGGAGAGGAATGCTCGGGTCACCAGGTGGTTCCTATCTCTTCAAAATTTCAAGTTTTCCGTGGAACACAGGGCAGGCCGCTTGCAGGGCAACGCAGATGCCCTGTCCCGCGTCCACTGCCTCACGTGTGTTCACCCTCAGGGCTGAACAAAGGGGGGTATGTGGTAAGGTGCAAGGTGTCATATGTGATGGCAGGTACGTGTCACCGAGGTTGCTGGCCTCGGTGAGGTGAGAGCCGGGTTTTTGTCTGCAGCAGCTAGTGCTGTTTGACTTTGTTAAATAGCATGGCTGCAAAGCCGATCCGGGCCGGCTCTTACTGGGAGCAGCTAAAGAGTAGGGTGGGTGGCTGCTCCCCACGGTCCAGTCCATGTTTTGGGCTGGATATAAAACGCAGCCAGCAGCTGTGTCTGGGGAGTGTGATTATCCTGGAGCTGCTAACAGGGCTGGGAGTTCTCTGTCCAGGAGGAAAGAGCTCAGCAAGGAGGTATTTTGTTCCTGGCTACCTGAAGCTGGATTCTCCTGCGGCTGGGCCGACAGCGTGGTGCGAACCTGCACCTACACCTCCCAGGTGACTGAACCTGTGTTGGACTGTTTTTGTTTGGCTACGTTATTTCCGTTGTGTGTGAACTGTCACCAAGAGACTGTTTTTCATTTTGTGTGCAAGTGTGAATAAAACACTGTTTGTTGCACAATCTGGACTCCTTGTTTTGCCTCTAAACTGCACCCGCACCGCTGTCTACCAGAGCGACTCCCCACAGGGACCACACCTGGAAAGTGTTGGCCAGGGACGATCCGGGCGCCTCCAATTCCCAAGGTACTCCGACCTGCTATTTCCCGGTCTGAAAAGGTCAGGTCCTTGAGGACTGCCTCATAGAATTGGAGGAATGTCCCTCTGCTGCCAGCACTTCGGGATAGTACAAAAGCGTTGTACAAGGCAACCTGTACCAAGTAGACCGCAACTTTTTTGTACCATACCCGGGTTTTCTGCATGGCATTATATGGTTTGAGGACTTGATCAGATAGATCAACTCCTCCCATATACCGATTGTAGTCGACAATACAATCAGGCTTGAGGACCGTTGCCATGGTACCTCGCACAGAGACGGGGGTGGTGCCGTTACCGTGAATTGTGGACAGCATAAGGACATCCATCTCGTCCTTATATCTGACCAGCAACAGGTTGTCACTGGTAAGGGCACGGGTCTCACCCCTGGGGTACCTGGAGGGGGGAGGTAGGGAGGTCGCGATGATTTTTCTGCACTGTCCCACAAGTGGATGTGGATCTGGAGGCAAGGGACCTGGACAAGGGAATGCTAGTATAAAAGTTAATTATGTACAAGTGGTAACCCTTATCTAGCAGTGGGTACATAAGGTCCCACACAAGTTTCCCGCTAACACCCAGAGTGGGGGGACATTCTGGGGGTTCAATACGGGAATCTCGCCCCTCGTACACACGAAATTTGTAAGTGTACCTTGAGGTACTCTCACAAATTTTGTACATTTTCACGCCATACCTTGTCAAGTGGCAGCACCGCTGGGTGGGTCGAGGATGTCACAGCTAAGTGCTGTGGACTCCAACCACCAAAGACAGTGCTGAATCTGTTGTGTGCTTTATTTTATTTTTTCCTGACCCTAACTCTCCCTCTAACTCTATCCCTTCCTAATTGTACCTCTCCCTCACTGACCCTAACCTACCTGATGGGTGCAGGAGGGTGATGGGGGTCGCTGGAGCTGGTGCTGCACGATGCTCACAGCACAGCGGCAGCAGCAGGAAGAGGAGGGGAGAGAGGAGCGCCGGGAGTTTAAATCTCCCGCCTCTCTCCCCGGACCAATCACAAGCCAGCGCCGCCACCACCATCCCCAATGCAAGGATGGTGATTGGTGGTGTGTTATAACACCACCGATCTTTTCCGGTTTATCGGGTCACCGGAGACCCGAATGGACTGGAAACGTAGCAACCTGCAGGCGTTGTGACAGGATGCGCGCTGAATGATTTCAGCGGTCATCCTGTACTTATTAACCCCTGCCGCGTCGCACTGTTGATTTAAAGATATGACGTACCGGTACATCATGGGTCCTTAAAGACTCGGCAACCATGACGTACCGGTACGTCATAAGTCATTAAGGGGTTAATCCATAACGTCATAGTGTGTTACTAACGGTAATCTTTGAGACTGTGGTCCCAGCTCACTTCAAGTCATTAACCAGGTCCTCCTGTGTAGTTCTGGGTTGATTCCTGACCTTTCACATAATCATCCTTACCCCACGAGGTGAGATCTTGCATGGAGCCCCAGGCCGAGGAAGATTGACAGTCATCTTATGTTTCTTCAATTTTCTAATAATTGAGCTAACAGTTGTTGCCTTCTCACCAAGCTGCTTACCTATTGTCCTGTAGCCCATAGCCTTGTGCAGGTCTACAATTTTGTCCCTGGTGTCCTTAGACAGCTCTGTGGTCTTGGCCATGCTGGAGAGGTTGGAGTGTGATTGATTGAGTGTGTGGACATGTGTCTTTTATGCAGGTAACGAGTTCAAACAAGTGCGATTAATACAGGTAATGAGAGCAAAGTCGGAGGACTTCTTAAAGAAATACTAACAGGTCTGTGAGAGACAGAATTCTTGCTGCTTGGTAGGTGATCAAATACTTGTTTCATGCAACAAAAACGCTAATTAATTATTTAAAAATCATACAAAGTGGTTTTCTTTTTTTTTTTTTAGATACTCTCTCTCACAGTTGTACCTACGATAAAAAAATTTACAGACCTTTCCATTTTTTGTATGTGGGAAAACTTGCAAACTTGCCAGTGTATCAAATACTTATTTTCCGCACTGTACAGCTTTCATAAAGCAAATACATTGTTAAAGGGAGACTGTCACCAAGACCAGTTTTAATCCTTTGCATTGCTGTGTAGCTCTGGATTTCCAAATATATCTTTATATCCTACTCCCTTTTCGACGTCATCATGATGCTGCTTTAAATCTTGCGCATGCGCACATCTCCTTTGTATGCACCTGTGTCGTGTGTGAAATTCTGTATGCATCATCTTCTTCAAATTCAACTGCACATGCGCCAGTAGAACCCGCAGTTCAGTTGACTTAGAAATGGGTATCTTCCTGGCATGTGCAGTTCAGTAGAAAAAGCCGATACCCTCAAATTAGTGATGAGCGAAGCTATGAAAAATTTAACCGGCTGCTTCGCTGAATTTCACAAAGAAAATCGATTTGTGACAAATTAATGGTCACAAAGCACATTCTATTGCATGTAGTAGACGCAAAGATGGGCAAAAGCCATCCTGACACGCCCCCCCCACCCCCTTCATCACTGAGTTGCTCAGATTCCAGGTTCATCGCTGATCTTGCCATCTGAGATTAAAATTAAGGCCTTTCAAGGGTTAATCCGGCTAAAAAAATACATACTCACCTTATCCATTTGCTCACGGAAAGGCAGTGATGGCCATCTTGATTGAAGACACCGTCCGACCAGCGCAGTGACGTGGTGAGGTCACAGGACGCCCCGAGCAAGGTGTTGCATGATCTCTTTAATCAAGGTGGCCACGATGGTGGCCATGATGTCCTTTCTTTCACGATGAACTGAGTATGTATTATATATTTTTTTTCTGTTATTTCAGGGAAAATGGATACGTTACCACGGAGTGTCAGGAGATTCGGTTTCGCAGTGAATCAAATTTTTCCTGAAATTCGGATTAAAGTCAATTCGTTTGGCTCTGATTCGCTCAACACTGCCACAGATGATCAGAGGCGATACAGGCGCACACATAAAGGAGATGTGCACTTGCGCATCATTATGACATTAAGATGATTTAACCCCTTAAGGACTTATGATGTACCGGTACGGCATGATTCCCGAGTCCTTAAGGACCCATGAGGTACCGGTACGTCATGAGTATTTCCGATCACTGCTGCTCAGACGGCAGTGATCGGAACAAGGTACCCGCTGAAATCATTCAGCAGGTACCTTGTTTCAATGCCCAGGGGGGTCCTGAGACAACCCCATATCGGTGATCGCTGCAAACCTCAGGTCAATTCAGCCCTGCGGTTTGCAGCACTTTCTGCGATCTGATCACTGCAGTCTGTGACTGTGGGGATCAGAGACTAAATGTTCCCAAAGTGTTAGATTTTAACCCCGCCTGCAGCCTCCAATCATATTGTGGCTGCGGGGGTGCAGGGGGGGTGGTTGCGGGCAGTACGGGAGTCTGTAATGTTTCCAAGGGTTAACAGCCAAACAAAACTCTATATTTATTGCCCTGATTCTGTAGTTTGCAGAAACACCCCATATGTGGTCGTAAACTGCTGTATGGCTAAACGGCAGGGCATAGAAGGAAGAGACCGCAAAATGGTTTTTGGAAGGCAGGTATTGCTGGACTGTTTTTTTGACACTATGTCCCATTTAAAGCCCCTCTGATGCACCCCTACAGTAGAAACTCAGAAAAAGTGACCCCATTTTGGAAACTACGTGATGAGGTAGCAGTTTTGTTTGTACTATTTTAGGGTAAATATGATTTTTGTTGCTCTATATTACACTTTTTTGAGGCAAAGTAACAAAAAATAAAAATTCTGAAATTTCATCTACATTTGCCAATAACTATTGTGGAACACCTAAAGGGTTAACAAAGTTTGTAAAATCGATTTTGAATACCTTGAGGGGTGTAGTTTCTTAGATAGAGTCACTTTAATGGAGTTTCTACTCTAGGGGTGCATCAGGGGCTTCAAATGGGACATGGTGTCAAAAAAACTGTCCAGCAAAATCCGCCTTCCAAAAACCATATGGCATTCTCTTGATTCCGTGCCCTGTCATTTGGCCATACAGTAGTTTACGACCACATATGGGGTGTTTCTGCAAACTACAGAATCAGGGCAATAAATGTTAAGTTCTGTTTGGCTGTTTACCCTTGCTTTGTTACTGGAAAAAATTGATTAAAATGGAAGGTTTTCCAAAAAATCGAATTCTGAAATTTTATCTCTATTTGCCAATAACTCTTGTGGAAAACTTAAAGGGTTAACAACGTTTGTAAAATCAGTTTTAAATACGTTGAGGGGTGTAGTTTCTAGAATGGGGTCATTTTTGGGTGGTTTCTATTATGTAAGCCTCACAAAGTGACTTCAGACCTGAACTGGTCCCTAAAAAGTGGGTTTTTGAATATTTCTGAAAAATTTCAAGATTTGCTTCTAAACGTCTAAGCCTTGTAACATCCCCAAAACATGAAATGGCATTCCCAAAATGATCGATACATGAAGTAAACATATGAGGAATGTAAATCAATAACTTTTTTGGGCGGTATTACTATGTATTATAAAAGTAGAGAAATTGAAACTTGGAAAATTGCAAATTTTCCAAATTTTTGGTACATTTATTATTATTTTTATAAATAAAAATGAAAATTTTCGACTCCATTTTACCACTTTTATGAAGTACAATATGTGATGAAAAAACATTCTCAGAATCACCTGAATAAGAAAAAGCATTTTAAAGTAATCACCACTTAAAGTGACACTGGTCAGATTAGCAAAAAATGGCCGGGTCCTTAAGGTGAAATAAGGCTAAGTCCTTAAGGGGTTAAAGCAGCATCATTATGACATTGAGACAATTAGACTAGCCTTGAAAGTGGAAAGAAGAAAAGCAGAGGAGCGGGGCTCTGTTCTGATGGAGGTGGCTGGGCTCCATCTGGGATAAGAATAGCCCCTTGGGCTCTTATACTCCTAAATAATAATTTTTTTTTGTTTTTAGCGGTCAAAAAAAGAGTGGCTGGGACATAAAGTATTTTTCCCTTTATAAGATGCACCAGATTATAAAACACGCCGAGGAGGAAAATCAGGAGAAAAATATTTTTCATCAAACCTCATATCAGATGCCCAGTCTTCATCAGACCCCCATATCAGACCTCAGATCAGGCTCCCAATATCAGACCTCAGATCAGACTCCATATCAGACCTCAGATCAGATCCAAATATTGGACATCAGATCAGACTTTCATATCAGACACCAGATCAGACTCCCATATCAGATTAGACCACAAATATGTAAATAAACTTACCTTTCCTGCTCCAGGCCCACAATGTACTCTGACTTGACATTGCACAGCGTCTGGTCACGGTGTGTGCATTACATCCTGATGTTCTAGGCAGTAAGGACAGTCCGACACCCAGAGAGGAACGGGGAGCAGTGAGTATAGCCAGGAACGCTTAACTCACTGCTCCCCACACCTACTGCATACCAGTGAGCACTTCAGTAATGGAAGTTCTCATTAGTCTTTGCTTTACACGCACTACCATTCCCCTCCCCCCTCACTTTGGGCGGGGGGGGGGGGGCGCGGAAGTGTGTCTTATGAAGCGAAAAAAACGGTATTTGGAAATCACAATAGGAGAGCTAAACTGCCATGCAAAGGGTTAAACAGTTAAAAATGGTCACCTGTGGTGATAGACTCTATATAACTACAGGTAATAAAAATAGACACAAATACGTAAAGCTGAACAGATAAATTGCTGTGTTTTGTTCTCCTGAATTGAAGAACAGTATGTATTTTAATATAATTATTAACAATTTTTTTATTATTATTAATTTAAGAGAAAAAAAGTTAACTAAGAAATATTAAGGACTAATAGTAACTTCTTCAGGACCTAGCTATTTTTCACCTAAAGTACCAGGCAGTTTTTTGCAATTTGCAGTTTTTCTGACATGTGTGATTTTAAGTGGCAATAACTTTGGAACGCTTTTACTTATTCAAGCCATGTTTTCTTCTGATATATTGTACGTCATCATAGTGGTAAACTTTAGTACATATGTTTCACCTTTATATATAAAAGAATACAAAATGTATGGGAAGTTTGGAAAAATTAGAAATGTTCAAAATTTAAATGTCTCTGCTATTAAGCTGGACAGTGATATCTCATAAAATAGTTAAAAGTGTAATTCGACACGAATCCGAATTTCCTCGCGCTTCATTGTACCAATTAGTTTCTTCCTAAAATGTCGGCTACAAGTGTTACAAAGTGAAAGTAAGAAACCTGGGAACTCGAGATCACCCGTAATGCCATACAGCCAGCCAATCAGCAGACAGCCATCCCCTGTGGACAGTGCAGGGAGAGTGCAAGGAGTGTAATCTAAAGCTGAAGGGATTCATAGGAGACAGTGCACGTTGCATCAATCCCTGTGTAGGGCACAGAGCTCTCCAACTGAACGTTGTTCACCTTGTTTAATAGGTAAACAATTCCATTCAAATTGAGGTGAATAACCTGTTGCCTTCAAATGTTATTAGTAGTGTTGAGCGTTTCGAAGTGGAATTCGATCCAAAGTTTAAGAAAAATTGTACTTGTTACAAAGTAAAAGTAAAAATCCCGGGAACGCAAGATCACCCATAATGCCATGCAAACAGCCAATCAGCGGCTAGCCAGCCCCTGTGATGTCACAGCCCCAGTATAAGCCATTTCACTGTGAGCTGAGCATACGGAGAGACTTAACAAGCGCTAGGGACAGTGTTCAAGAAGCCTTTAATGGGGAATATTGGATATGGAGAATGCAGGTAGAGTGCATGGAGATCATAGGGAGAATTTTTACATACCGTAGGGTGAGCATAGGAAGGCTGCAGGTACAGTGCAGGCTCTGTAATCTTTTTCTGATCATTTTTAAAGAGTTTTCATAGCATACAAAAATGACAATAACAACCCGTGCCAAAACAGGGTATTCCAGAGCAAAGAAGGAGATTGAAAGTATAGTATTTAACATTCATATCCCCCTAAACGTGCAACCCTCAACTCCCGTGCAGCAACCAACAGCAAATGAAAAAAGCGAAAAAATAAAATAAAAAATAGTTCATGGATCTATCAATGGTCTCTATTATACTATCCACCAGCCATTGGCCCCTACTTAGGCCTCAGCCCTCAGTTATAAAGGGTAAAATCTCTTTTCAATCATTCCCAATACACTAGGATTGTATGCTTCTGATTCTAAGGGCAGACAGTCCATAATGATCTATCTAACTATGCTAGTGGTCAATGTATCTTTTTTGTATTCCCCTTTTAATAAAAATTCCTTTTTCTAACTTGAGTAAACTTAAGATTTTTTTTCAAGAGGACACAAAGAATCCTCCGGGTCTATCCAAAGAGATGTTATTAGTTTTCTAGCCTGGTATAACACCTTTGCTATTGCCCTCCTATCACCAATTCCACAGGGGTAGGTTGTCCACATATCCCAACACACATATTAAGGGATTCTGCGGTATAGAGAACTGATAAACTCTTCTGAGTTCATTCATCACCACAGACCAAAAGACTAAAAGCTTTGGGCAGCTTCAAAAAACATCTAATAAATCCGCCGGAGTTCCTGCACATCGTGAACATTGAGACGTGTCACGTGCCCCAATTTTATATAAGAAATACGAGTATGGCACACTCTATGGAGTCAAAACAGTTGGGATACATGATGTACAAGACTGATGGATAGATGCTTAGTTTGTTGTACCACCCATCCCCAAACATCGAGAGATATTTCCCCGACATCCTGTATACATGAGTTATTGACTTCCAGTAAATACGAGGCTTGTTTACTCTTTAATTGTCCGTACACCACCCTGTGTAGGGCACAGAGTTATCTAATTGAACATTGTCCACCTTGATTAATAGATAAGCAATTCTATTAGGCCTTAATTCTCAAATTGGGGTGAATAAGCTGTGTAATTTAACTTTTATTGGGGTGTCAACCTTGTTAAATAGATAAGCAATTCTATTACACCTTGATTCCCAAATTGAGGTGAATAAGCTGTCTAATACTACTGTTACTGGAGTGTCCACCTTGTTTAATAGATACAGTGCCTTGCAAAAGTATTCACCCCCTTGACTTTTTTGGTGTTTTGTTACATTACAGCCTTAACCACTACCCGACCGCCTAACACAGGGATGCGTCCTGCGGGCGGCCGGGTTATTCCTCATTGGCGCATCATCTCGCAAGAGGCGAGATTTCCTGTGAACGTGTGCGCGTGTTCACAGGATCGCGTCGAGAGGAAGTTAAACTACAGCCTGCCAGCGCTGATCATGCACTGGCAGGCTGTAGTAGTTACAAAAAATTGCATATCAGACGCTGTTTTGTTAACAGCGTCTGATATGCCTGCTGCCTGCTCCTCTGGTGGTCCCTTTTGCTTGGGACCATCAGAGGAAACATATGTAAGTGCACCAATCACCACACAGACCCCCCCATCCACCCCCATCCACCCCCCCCATCACTGATTAACCCCTGATTAACCCCGATTAACCCCTGATTAACCCCTGATCACACTATGTCACCCCCTGATCACCCCCTGTCACTAATCACCCCCCTGTAAGGCTCATTCAGACGTCCGTATGTGTTTTGCGGATCCACGGATCCACGGATCTGCAAAACACGGACACCAGCAAAGTGCTTTCCGCATTTTGCGGATCCGCACATTGCCAGAACTATATAGAAAATGCCTTTTCTTGTCCGGAATTGCGGACAAGAATAGGACATGCTCTATCTTTTGCGGACCTGCGGCCGTATGTTTCGGGGCCGAAACCCAGAAGTTTGCGGCCGCAGCTCCGCAAATGCTAATGCGGCGAGCACATAGTGAGCTCTACGCATCACCGCCGGCCCCATTCACACTGAATGGGTCCGCATCTATTCCGCAGACGTGTGAATGGGGCCTTATTTCTTTTCTTTTTTGTTTGCACATTTTTTGGCAGAGATTTTTTCATCCACATTGATTGATGCGAATGAAGAAATCTGTGCCGTTAATTTTTTTTTTTCCTCAGCCCAGAGGCTGAACGAAAAAAAAAAATCTCATTACCCGTATGCTCAATATAAGGAAAATAGCAGAAACTCCTAATGCTGGCCATACATGTAATGATTGCGGAGACCCTCAAATGCCAGGGCAGTACAAACACCTCACATGTGACCCCATTTTAGAAAGAAGACACCCCAAGGTATTCTGTGAGGGGTATGGTAAGTTCATGTAAAATTTTATTTTTTGTCACAAGTTAGTAGAATATGAGACTTTGTAACAAAAAAAAAAAACAGTCAATTTCCGCTAACTTGTGCCAAAAAAAAAAAAATTCTATGAACTCGCCATGCCCCTCACGGAATACCTTGGGGTGTCTTCTTTCCAAAATGGGGTCACATGAGGGGTATTTATACTGCCCTGGCATTTTAGGGGCCCTAAAGTTCGAGAAGAAGTCTGGAATCTAAATGCGTAAAAATGCCCTCCTAAAAGGTACTCATTGGAATTTGGGCCCCTTTGCGCACCTAGACTGCAAAAAAGTGTCACACATGTGGTATCGCCGTACTCAGGAGAAGTAGGGCAATGTGTTTTGGGGTGTATTTTTACATATACCCATGCTGGGTGAGAGAAATATCTCTGTAAATTGACAACTTTGTATAAAAGTTTTTTAAAAGTTGTCATTTACAGAGATATTTCTCACACATAGCATGGGTATATGTAAAAATACACCCCAAAACACATTGCTCTACTTCTCCTGAGTACGGCGATACCACATGAGTGACACTTTTTTGCAGTATATAACTAAAACTATTGTTTAGAATTAGAAAACAGAAAATTGGCATGTGCGTATGTATTTTCCCCATTTATTAGGAAGACCATAAGCTCTGGTGCAACCAATTTCCTTCAGAAGTCACATAATTAGTGAAATGATGTCCACCTGTGTGCAATCTAAGTGTCACATGATCTGCCATTACATATACACACCTTTTTTGAAAGGCCCCAGAGGCTGCAACACCTAAGCAAGCGGCATCACTAACCAAACACTGCCGTGAAGACCAAGGAAGCTTCCAGACAAGTAATGTTGAGAAGTACAAGTCAGGGTTAGGTTATAAAAAAATATCCAAATCTTTGATGATCCCCAGGAGTACCATCAAATCTATCATAACCAAATGAAAAGAACAACAGCAAACCTGCCAAGAGACGGGCACCCACCGAAACTCCCGGACCGGGCAAGCAGGGCAATAATCAGAGAGGGAGCACAGATACCTAAGGTTACCCTGGAGAAGCTACAAAATTCCACAGCAGAGACTGGAGTATCTTTACATAGGACTACAATAAGCAGTACGCTCCATAGAGTTTGGCTTTATGGCAGAGTGGCCAGAAGAAAGCCATTACTTTCAGCAAAAAACAAAAAGGCACGTTGTGAGTTTGCAAAAAAGGCATGTAGGAGACTCCCAAAATGTATGGAGGAAGGCTCTCTGGTCTGATGAGACTACAATTTAACTTTTCGGCCATCAAAGAAAATGCTATGTCTGGCGCAAACCCAACACATCACATCATCCAAAGAACACCATCTCCACAGTGAAATATGGTGGTGGCAGGATCATGCTGTGGGCATTTAACCTGGTCAGAGTTGAGGGAAAGATGGATGGTGCTAAATACAGGGATATTCTTGAGCAAAACCTGTACCTCTCTGTGCGTGATTTGAGGCTAGAACGGAGGTTCACCTTCAGCAGGACAATGACCCCAAACACACTGCTAAAGCAACACTTGAGTGGTTTAAGGGGAAACATGTAAATGTGTTGGAATGGCCTAGTCAAAGCCCAGATCTCAATCCAATAGAAAATCTGTATTCAGACTTAAATATTGCTGATGTCGTGAACATAAATTTTTCCGTTCGCGAACGGCGAACGCGGACTTCCAGAAATGTTCACGAACATGTGAACAGGACGAACCGCCATAGACTTCAATAGACAGGCGAATTTTAAAACCCACAGGGACTCTTTCTGGCCAAAATAGTGATGGAAAAGTTGTTTCAAGGGGACTAACACCTGGACTGTGGCATGCCGGAGGGGAGTTCATGGCAAAACTCCCATGGAAAATTACGTAGTTGACGCAGAGTGTGGTAAATTGATTTCGCAATGCGATTAATATGACCTGTATTAATTGCATTGCGATTACAACTTAGATCTGAGTTCCTAATGGTTGTATTGCTAGAATATAACGAAGATTGAGAATATAGCGCTATATTCTCAATCTTCGTTATATTCTAGCAATACAACCATTAGGAACTCAGCTCTAAGTTGAATTCACAATGCGATTAATACAGGTTATATTAATCACATTGCGATTACAACTACTAACACTGCAGCTTCAGAATTAATCTAAGATGGATACCGTCCTTGCTTTTTGATAGGAGGTGGGAGAGTCTGGGAGGGAGACTGATGTACTAGACCTAAAAAGGGCTTTTTGGGGTGCTGTCAGGACGCTGTCCTTACATCAGCGATCTGATGAGTCTTTCAGGACTGGAGTGGACAATGAATACACTAGCCTAGCTATCAATTTCCCTATTAAATCAGCAGCAGCTACACTGTCCCTCCTCTCACTAAGACTGCAGCTTCCGAATTAATCTAAAATGGATGCTGTCCAGGAGATGGGAGGGTCTGGGAGGGATGGTATGCTGATTGGCTGGAATGTGTCTGCTGACTGTGAGGTACAGGGTCAAAGTTTACTCAATGATAGGGGGCGGACCGAACATCGAATATGTTCGCCCTCCGAGACGAACGCAAACAAGCTATGTTCGCCAGGAACTGTCCGCCGGTCAATAGTTTGGGACATCTTATTTGCAAATTCAACTTAGAGCTGGGTTCCTAATGGTTGTATTGCTAGAATATAACGAAGATTGAGAATTTAGCACTATATTCTCAATCTTCGTTATATTCTAGCAATACAACAACCATTAGGAACTCAGATCCAAGTTTAATTCGCAATGTGATTATTATAACCTGCATTAATTGCATGGCGAATTCAACTTAGAGCTGAGTTCCTAATGGTTGTTGTATTGCTAGAATATACGTTATTTGCTTTGTGAATGCATTTGATGCCTCTATTTGATTGTATATGACGGTTGACTATGACTACCACCAACGTTCTGCTGCCTCCGAGGCAAGATATCTGAACCCCCCAGGGGCAATTTGGGCATTTTTGATAGAAAACGCATCAAAAATGCATCAAAAACGCATCTGCGTTTTTATCATTTTTTATATTTTTTTGTATTTTGCCACATTTGGTTGCATATTTACATTTGGTACAGGCAAATATGGTAGTCTAGAATTCAGTGTTTCACAACCAGTGTGCCTCCAGCTTTTGCAAAACTACAACTCCCAGCATGCCCGGACAGCCTTTGGCTGTGCAGGCATGCTGGGAGTCGTAGTTTCGCAACAGCTGGAGGCAAACTGGTTGGGAAACACCGGTCTAGATCATTACTCTGCCCAAATCTATATTCAGCTATATGGCTTAGAAAATATGCTGTCAAACAATGATCCTAGGTTTTGGTATAGACACATGATCTAGACTACCATATTTGCCTATACCAAATGTAAATATGCAACCAAATGTGGCAAAATACACAAAAAGTAAAATAAAAAATGAAAAAATTATAAAAACGCAGATGCGTTTTTGATGTGTTTTCTATCAAAAAAGCCCAAATGGCCACTCGGGGGTTCAGATATCTTGCTTCGGAGGCAGCAGAACGTTGGTGGTAGTCTTAGTCAACCGTCATACACAATCAAATAGAGGCATCAAATGGATTTGCAAAGCGATTAATAATTGTAAGTAGTGTTGAGCGAACAGTTCGAGCATAGTTCGGGTTCGTACCGAATTTTGGCGTGTTCGTGACACGGACCCGGAACCGAACATTTTCAAAAAAGTTCGGGTTCGGGTCCGTTTTTCTGCGATTTCTTCCCGCTTACTGTAGGGCTGCACAGCAGCCAATCAGCTAGCGTTTTACTTCTTGCCCTAAGAAGCCATCACATAATCAGTGCTGTGAATGTGAATGCACAGTCAGCTTTATACTTAATCTGATTAAAACCAGCCTCTAGGGCAGACAAACTAGTCAGGTGTGCACGACTGAAAAGGAGGTTGCCACACCTCCAACACATACTAAACAGAAACACAAGGGGGGGTCAGTCAGCACGTCCCTGTATGCAAGTGCACGTAGCTATGGCAATTATACATACAAACATGGCTGTCCCGTGAGTGGTCCTAACGCTAAATCTGACCTGTTATGGGCCATGACAGCCACATAAAATCCTCCTAACACTGAATCTTACCTGTTATGGGCCATGACAGCCACATAAAATCCAGGGAGTGTGGGCCCAGCATGCATGCTGGGATAAACCATACTTATTAACCCTTTCTGGTGCTGTAACAGCCCATAACAGGTCAGATTTAGCGTTAGGACCACTCACGGGACAGCCTTGGCGTGGCGAGTGGCTTATTACCTTTTGATCAAAACGTACACTAATGTCCTCTTTTAGCTTCTATCTTGGGCAGAGTTCTGGTTGCAGAGTGCTGTTGCATTTCTTATTTTTGTTTGTAAGCCATGCCTACTAATGGCATGGCTGTGATTGGCCAAGTGCAGCATGTGACCCAGCCTCTATTTAAGCTGGAGTCACGTAGCGCCGCACGTCACTCTACTCTGATTAGTGTAGGGAGAGGACGCAGCTTCTGTGAGGGCGAGATTAGGCAGGGAAAAGTCAGCAACAGCACCTAATGAACTGATCGATCTACAGCTGTGAATGATTCAACTTCTGCTAGTTAATTGCTCACTGGTTTTTAGGCTGCACAGAGCGTTTTTCTGTCACTTTTTTCTGGGGTGATCGGCGGCCATTTTGTGACTTGTGGTGCACCAGAACAAGCTGCTAACAAGTCCATCAATCCATCAATACTAGGGTTTTTATTGCTATATCCTACATCAGGGGCTTGGCTGGGATTATTGTCACCCCTAGAAACTCAGGATGACAATTTCTATATTTTATTAAGGAGTTAAATACAATTGCCAAAATACCAATCCCCTAAATCTGGTGTTCCAGCTTTGGCTAGCCAAGTGTAATACTGTCTGCTGTCTGGCAAAGGATAGATTATTTTCTGTGGTGAAATTCAATTGCCAAAATAGCAATCCCCTAAATTTGGTGTCCCAGCAGTGGCTGGCAAAGTACAATAGTGTCCGGCAAAGGATATATGTTGTTCTGGGGTGAAACTCAATAGCCAAAATAGCAATACTGTAAATTAGTGGTTTCAGCTGTGGCTGGCAAAGTATAATAGTGTCTGGCAAAGAATATATTTTGTTATGGGGTGAAATTCAATTGCCAAAATAGCAATTCCATACCCATAAATATGGTGTCCCAGCAGTGGCTGGCAAAGTATAATAGTGTCCGCCAAAACATATATTTGGTTCTGGGGTGAAATTCACTTGCCAATATAGCAATACCCTGAATCTGGTGCTCCAGCTGTTGCAGGCCAAGTGTTAATCTGTCCGTAAAAGGGTATATTAAAGTCAAGGTGTATATACAAGTGCTGAGAGGGTCATTCTCAATAACTTCACACGCTAGCATACATCTCCCATTGTGTTTCTGTCCATTAAAGGGTATATTACACAAAGTGTTAAAATACAATTGCTGAAGTCATAATCCTACATATTTTTTTACACACCACTTTTCATCTCCAAGTGTAAATCTGTCCATAAAAGGATATCTTTCATCCAGGGCCTAAATACTAGCCCTAAAAGAGATATTCCCCTAAATCAGTGGTTACTGCTGTGCCTGGATTAGTGTAATACGCTACATAAATAAATAGGCAGATAGTGTTAGGTGCCTGTAAAAAAAAGGCCTGAATTTTAAATCAATACATTGGGCTAAATATTTTTTTTCTTATAGTGGTGCTTGGTGAACGGTAACAATGAGGAAAACATCTAGTAAGGGACATGGACTCGGTCGTGGTGGTGTTAGTGTACCCTCTGGTGTTGGGAGAGGACGTGGCCATTCTGCCACAGCCACACGTCCTAGTGAACCAACTACCTCAGGTTCCAGTACCCGCCAGAATTTGCAGCGATATTTGGTGGGGCCCAATGCCGTTCTAAGGATGGTAAGGCCTCAGCAGGTAAAGGCACTAGTCAATTGGGTGGCCGACAGTGGATTCAGCACGTTCACAACATTATCTCCCACCCAGTCTTCTGCAGAAAGCGAACATGTGGCGCCTGAAAACCAAGCCCATCAGTCTGTCACATCACCCCCATGCATATCAGGGAAACTGTCTGAGCCTCAAGTTATGCAGCAGTCTCTTATGCTGTTTGAAGACTCTGCTGGCAGGCTTTCCCAAGGGAATCCACCTAGCCCTTCCCCAGTGGTGGAAGACATAGAATGCACTGATGCACAACCACTGATGCTTCCTGATGATGAGGACATGGGAATACCACCTCATCGGAGTCCGCACGTCTCTGATGATGACGAAACACAGGTGCCAACTGGTGCGTCTTTCTGCAGTGTGCAGACCGAACAGGAGGTCAGGGAGGAAGACTGTGTGGAAGACGATGCAGGGGACGATGAGGTCCTAGACCCCACATGGAATGAAGGTCATGCCACTGACTTTCATAGTTAAGAGGAAGAGACAGTGGTGAGACCGAGCCAACAGCGTAGCAAAAGAGGGAGCAGGGGGCAAAAGCAGAACAGCCGCCGCCAAGAGAGTTTGCCTGCTACTGGCCACCGCCACCAGGGACCGAGCACCCCAAAGGCAGCTTCAAGGAGTTCCCTGGCATGGCACTTCTTTAAACAATGTGCTGATGACAAGACCCGAGTGGTTTGCACGCTGTGCCATCAGAGCCTGAAGCGAGGCAATAACGTTCTGAACCTTAGCACAACCTGCATGATCAGGAATCTACATCCAAAGCATGTACTGCAGTGTAGTAAACACCTTAAAAGCAAGGAACTCACTCTGGCTCCCCCTGCTCCCTCTTCTGCTGCTGCCTCGGCCTCTTCCTCTGCCTCGGGAGGAATGTTGGCACCTGCCGCTCACCAAACAGAGGATGTGCCACCGACAACACCACCTGCGTGACCAATCATCTCCACCATGTCACACGGCAGCGTTCAGCTCTCCATCTCACAAACCTTGGAGAGAAAGCGTAAATTCCCACCTAGCCACCCTAGAGCCCTGGGCCTGAATGCCAGCATTGCTAAACTACTGGCCTTTGAAATGCTGTCATTCAGGCTGGTGGACACAGACAGCTTCAAACAGCTGATGGCCATGGCTGTCCCAGAGTATGATCTTCACAGCCACCGTACTTCTCCAAGACAGCCGTGCCTTCCCTGCACAACCAAGTATCCGATAAAATCAAGTGTGCACTGCGCAACGCCATCTGTGGCAAGGTCCACCTAACCACAGATACGTGGTCCAGTAAGCACGGCCAGGGACGCTATATCTCACTAACTGCACACTGGATGAATGTAGTGGCGGCTGGGCCCCGGCAGACAGTTCCTTGGCGCACGTCCTTCCGCTGCCTAGGATCGCAGGGCATCATTCTCTGCCTCCTGTAGCCTCCTCCTCCTACTCGGCTTCCTCCTCCACTGCTTCCACCAGCTCATCCGGTCAGCCACACACCTTCACCACCAACTTCAGCACAGCCCGGGGTAAACGTCAGCAGGCCATTCTGAAACTCATATGTTTGGGGGACAGGCCCCACAGCGCAAAGGAGTTGTGGCGGGGTATTGAACAACAGACCGACGAGTGGTTTCTGCTGGTGGGTCTCAAGCCCGGCCTGGTGGTGTGCGATAATGGGCGAAATCTCGTCGCAGCTCTGGGACTAGCCGGTTTGACGCACATCCCTTGCCTGGCGCAGGTGCTGAATTTGGTGGTGCAGAAGTTTATTCACAACTACCCCGACATGTCAGAGCTGCTGCATAAAGTGAGGGCCGTCTGTGCGCGCTTCCGGCGTTCACATCCTGCCGTTGCTCGCCTGTCTGCGCTACAGCGTAACTTCGGCCTTCCCGCTCACTGCCTCATATGCGACGTGCCCACCTTGCACATACTAGTAGAGTTTCAGCTGCAGCACGCACGTGTCAGTCGCACTGCAGAACAGCACCACTTCACCACCAATGATTGAGCCTCCATGCAAGACCTGTGTGCCCTGTTGCGCTGTTTCGAGTACTGCACCAACACGGCCAGTGGCGATGACACCGTTATCAGCTTTACAATACCACTTCTATGTCTCCTTGAGAAAACGCTTAGGGCGATGATGGACGCTCAGGTCCATCACTGGTGCGTGGCTGGGGGGATACGGAGGACGATGACGATACGCCTCCCACAGAGGACAGCTTGTCCTTACCTCTGGGGAGCCTGGCACACATGAGCGACTACATGCTGCAGTGCCTGCACAACAACAGCAGAGTTGCCCACATTTTAAAGTGTGCGGACTACTGGGTTGCCACCCTGCTGGATCCCCGGTTCAAAGACAATGTGCTCACCTTACTTCCTGCAATGGAGTGTGATAGGAAGATGCCCGAGTACAAGCGCACGCTGGTAGGCGCGCTCCTGAGAGCATTCCCAAATGTCACAGGGGAACAGGTGGAAGCACAAGGCGAAGGCAGAGGAGGAGCAAGAGGTCGCCAACGCAGCAGTGTCACAGCCAGCTCCTCTGAGTGCAGGGTTAGCATGATAGAAATGTGGAAATTTTTTTTTCTTCACGCCACAGCTAACTGCACCACCACCTGATATGGAACGTGTTAGCAGGAGGCAGCATTTCACTAACATGGTTGAACAGTACGTCTGCACACCCCTCCACGTACCGACTGATGGTTTGGTCTCCAAATTGTCCACATGGCAAGAGTCAGTATTTTATGCCTTGGAGGTGCTGGCCTGCCCGGCGGCCAGTGTTTTGTCTGAATGTGTATTCAGCACGGCAGGGGGCGTCATTACTGACAAACGCAGCCGCCTGTCCACAGCCAACGTGGACAAGCGGACGTTCATAAAAATGAACCAGGCATGGATCCCACAGGACCTGTCCCTCCCTTGTGCAGAATAGACATTTATAACTGCCTCCCCCTCAACCATGTATTCTTGTACTCCGGGGCACTTCTTTATTGAATCCTCATTTTTTTAACTTTACCATGATCTTGCGGTGCAACCCAAAGTTGAATGAACCTCTCCTTAATCTGGGCGCCATGGCCTAAATAACTGAAAGTGGCCTGTTACAATGGTGGTGACATGAAGCGTGAACCTCTGCCATGCGAGCACTCTCTCCTCTGTCTGGGTGCTGGGGGCCTAAATAACTCAAAGTGGCCTTCTCCAGTGGTGGGTGATATGACGCATGATTCTCTGATGTGGGACCTCTCTCCTCTGTCTAGGTGATGGGCCCTAAATAACTGAAAGTGGCCTTCTCCAGTGGAGGGTGATGTGACGCCCTATTCCTTGCTGTGGGACCTCTCTCCTCTGTCTGGGTGCTGGGGCCTAAATCACTGAAAGTGGCCTTCTCCAGTGGTGGGTGATATGACGCCTTATTCCTTGCAGTGAGACCTCTCTCCTCTGTCTGGGTGCTGGGGCCTAAATCACTGAAAGTGGCCTTCTCCAGTGGTGGGTGATATGACGCATGATTCTCTGCTATGGGTTTGATATTGGTTAATTTTTATTTATTTTATTTTAATTCATTTTCCTATCCACATTTGTTTGCAGGGCATTTACCTACATTTTGCTGCCTTTTGCAGCCCTTTAGCCCTTTCCTGAACTATTTTACAGCCTTTTTAGTGCCCAAAAGTTGGGGTCCCCATTGGCTTCAATGGGGTTCGGGTTCCGTATAAGTTCGGATCCCGAACCTGAACATTTTCGGGAAGTTCGGTCGAACTTCTCGAACCCGAACATCCAGGTGTTCGCTCATCTCTAATTGTAAATATTATTCGCATTGCGATTACAACTTAGAGCTGAGTTCCTAATGGTTGTATTGCTAGAATATAACGTATATTCTAGCAATACAACAACCATTAGGAACTCAGCTCTAAGTTGAATTTGCAATGCGATTAATGCAGGTTGTGTTAATCACATTGCAAATTAAACTTAGATCTGATTTCCTAATGGGTGTTGTATTGCTAGAATATAACGAAGATTGAGATTAATATAGTGCTATATTCGTTATCTTCGTTATATTCTAGCAATACAACCATTAGGAACTCAGATCCAAGTTGTAATCGCAATGCGAATAACACAGGTTATATTAATCGCATTGCGATTTACAATTACTAACACTGCAGCTTCAGAATGAATCTAAGATGGATGCTGTCCTTGCGTTTAGATAGGAGGTGGGAGGGTCTGGGAGGGAGGGTATGCTGATTGGCTGGAATGTGTCTGCTGACTGTGAGGTACAGGGTCAAACTTTACTCAATGATAAAGTAAAGGGGCGAACGCGAACATCGAATATGTTTGCCCGCCGCGGCTGACGTGAACAAGCTATATTCGCCGGGAACTGTTCGCCGGCGAATAGTTCGGGCCATCTCCAGTTATATGTTCTAAAGCCCTTTTTGACGTGTATTAGTGGCAAAAATATATGTATTTTGTCCCGTTCAGTGGTGCAGTTACATGTTCTAAAGCCATTTTTTGGCCCGTATTAGTGGCAACAAAAATATATATTATTTGCCGTTCAACGGTGCAGTTATATGTTGTAAAGCCTTTTTTGCCGTGTATTAGTGGCAAAAAAATATATATTATTTGCCATTCAGCGGTGTATTTATCTGTTCTAAAGCCTTTCGTGGAGTGTATAAGTGGAAAAAAGAAAGGGCTTATTTGTAGAGATGAGCGAACACCTGGAAGTTCGAGTTCGGGAAGTTCGGCCGCACTTCCCGAAAATGTTCGGGTTCGTGATCCGAATTCGACCCGAACTTTATCCCGAACCCGAACCCCATTGAAGTCAATGGGGATCCGAACTTTTAGGCACTAAAAAGGCTGTAAAATAGTCCAGGAACGGGCTAGAGGGCTGCCAAAGGCAGCAAAATGTAGGTAAATCCCATGCAAACAAAGGTGGATAGGGAAATTAATTAAAATGGAAAAAAATAAATAAATTAACCAATATCAATTGAGGAGAGGTCCCACTGCAAGGAATCATGCATCATTTCACCCACCACTGGAGAAGGCCACTTTCAGTTATTTCGGCCCAGCACCCAGACCGAGGATACAGGTCCCACAGCAAGGAATCATGCATCATTTCACCCACCACTGGAGAAGGCCACTTTCAGTTTTTTCGGCCCCAGCACCCAGACAGAGGAGAGAGGTCCCACAGCATAGAACCATGCGTCATATCACCCACCACCGGAGAAGGCCACTTTCAGTTATTTATGCCCCACCACCCAGACAGAGGAGAGAGGTCCCACAGCAAGGAATCATGCATCATATCACCCACCACTGGAGAAGGCCACTTTCAGTTATTTCGGACCCAGCACCCAGACAGAGGAGAGTAGTCCCACAGCAAGTAATCATGCGTCATTTCACCCACCACTGGAGAAGGCCACTTTCAGTTATTTCGGCCCAGCACCCAGACCGAGGATACAGGTCCCACAGCAAGTAATCATGCGTCTTATCACCCACCACTGGAGAAGGCCACTTTCAGTTATTTCGGCCCCAGCACCCAGACAGAGGAGAGCGGTCCCACAGCAAGGAATCATGCGTCATTTCACCCACCACTGGAGAAGGCCACTTTCAGTTATTTCGGCCCAGCACCCAGACCGAGGATACAGGTCCCACAGCAAGGAATCATGCGTCATATCCAGGGCTGTGGAGTCGGAGTCGGAGTCGAGAGTCGGAGTCGGAGGCAATTTTGGGTACCTGGAGTCGGATCGGTCGGCAAAAAATGGACCGACTCCGACTCCGACTCCTACTAGATTTAAATTGGAATAAAAAAAAATTGGAATAAAAAAAAAGCAAGTTTAAATGTCCCAATTCAGATAAAGTTATAATTAATTACTTCTCTACTGTAAGAATAAAGGCCAATGCATGCAGTGCGTCACGTTACCGCTAAACAAAGGCGTTAAGTGACCGTGAAGAAGCATTTTCATATGCTTTACTATGCAGTTAAAGGGACACTGACAGGCTGATTTACCGGCTAAAGATATATCTGCTAGTATTCATCAGAGGATCAGGAATACAACTAGACGACTGTTACCCCAGTTGAGGATTACTTGTGTTTAAAAATGTTTTAATCAATATGCAAATTCTCTACCTTTGTGCCCAAGGGGCAGGCGCACATGTAGAGTACTGGCAGCACTAGACAGGACTAGGTAGCGAGGAGGAAGAGAAAGCTGGCACAGCCTCAGCATAGCCAGACGAGGCTGCTGCCAGCACTCTACACGTGCGCCTGCGCAGGAATTCAGCGTTCGGCTAGCCTGAAAAAAAGGCCAGTGCAGTGAATAATAACGAGGAAACAGCGCTGGGAAAATGTACTTCGGGCAAGGCTAAGCACAAATCCGCAGGAGACGCTGCCCCATTGGGCACAAAGATAGTAAATTTGCATACAGATTAAAATGTTTTTTAAACACAAGTACAGCTTAACTGGGGGTAACATTAGTATAGTTTTATTCCTAATTCTCTGATGAATACCAGTAGATATATATATATATATATATATATATATATCTTTAGCTGGAAAATCAGCCTGTCAGTGTCCCTTTAAGGAGCGGCAATACTTACACTTTCCATTGTCTTGTGGTCTGCTGTTACAGGGACCCCATGGTTATCCTAGCCTCTCACTGATAACTGATTAAGGACTGGAGACACTTGTATAAGTGAAGGGAATGGATAGTCAATAGTTCAAGACTGAAGCTGTAAACCATTTGAAAAACTGCTATCATTCAGCTAAGGCTATAAAACATGTAAACTCAGATTGTTAGCTTAAATTTTAAACATGACTATGGGATTCTACTAGGAAAATCATGTTTTAAAATAAATGCCCCTTCCCCTGCCCCTTCCTGGATCCTCCCACTGCTCTATCTTAAGCAGAAGATCAGCACACAAAGGAGAAGGCAGCAGCTTCTGCTCAACTACCTCTCTATGCTAGAGGAGATTAGAAAAACTTGGTGGAACAGCTTCGTATTTGCATATTATATACAGAGGAGTCGGAGTCGAGGAGTCGGAGTCGGAGTCGGAGTCGGAAGTTTCAAAATCTGAGGAGTCGGAGTCGGACAATTTATCTACCGACTCCACAGCCCTGGTAATATCACCCACCACCGGAGAAGGCCACTTTCAGTTATTTATGCCCCAGCACCCAGACAGAGGAGAGAGGTCCCACAGAAAGGAATCATGCGTCATATCACCCACCACTGGAGAAGGCCACTTTCAGTTATTTCGGACCCAGCACCCAGACAGAGGAGAGCGGTCCCACAGCAAGTAATCGTGCGTCATTTCACCCACCACCGGAGAAGGCCACTTTCAGTTATTTTGGCCCCAGCACCCAGAGAGAGGAGAGAGGTTCCACAGCAAGGAATCATGCGTCATATCACCCACCACTCGAGAAGGACACTTTCAGTTATTTCTGCCCCAGCAACCAGGCAGAGGAGAGAGGTCCCACAGCAAGGAATCATGCGTCATATCACCCACCACCGGAGAAGGCCACTTTCAGTTATTTATGCCCCAGCACCCAGACAGAGGAGAGAGGTCCCACAGCAAGGAATCATGCGTCATATCACCCAACACCGGAGAAGGCCACTATCAGTTATTTCGGCCCCAGCACCCAAACAGAGGAGAGAGGTCCCACAGCAAGGAATCATGCGTCATATCACCCACCACCGGAGAAGACCACTTTCAGTTATTTCGGCCCCAGCACCCAGACAGAGGAGAGAGGTCCCACAGCAAGGAATCATGCGTAATATCACCCACCACGGGAGAAGGCCACTTTCAGTTATTTATGCCCCACCACCCAGACAGAGGAGAGAGGTCCCACAGCAAGGAATCATGCGTCATATCACCCACCACCGGAGAAGACCACTTTCAATTATTTCAGCCCCAGCACCCAGACAGAGGAGAGAGGTCCCACAGCAAGGAATCATGCGTCATATCACCCACCACCGGAGAAGGCCACTTTCAGTTATTTCGGCCCCAGCACCCAGACAGAGGAGAGAGGTCCCACAGCATAGAACCATGCGTCATATCATCCACCACTGGAGAAGGCCACTTTCAGTTATTTCGGACCCAGCACCCAGACAGAGGAGAGCGGTCCCACAGCAAGTAATCATGCGTCATTTCACCCACCACTGGAGAAGGCCACTTTCAGTTATTTCGGCCCAGCACCCAGACCGAGGATACAGGTCCCACAGCAAGGAATCATGCGTCTTATCACCCACCACTGGAGAAGGCCACTTTCAGTTATTTCGGCCACAGCACCCAGACAGAGGAGAGAGGTCCTACAGCAAGGAATCATGCGTCATATCACTCACCACTGGAGAAGGCCACTTTCAGTTATTTCGGACCCAGCACCCAGACAGAGGAGAGCGGTCCCACAGCAAGTAATCATGCGTCATTTCACCCACCACTGGAGAAGGCCACTTTCAGTTATTTTGGCCCAGCACCCAGACCGAGGATACAGGTCCCACAGCAAGGAATCATGAGTCATATCACCCAACACTGGAGATGGCGACTTTCAGTTATTTCGGCCCCAGCACCCAGAAAGAGGAGAGAGGTCCCACAGAAAGGAATCATGCGTCATATCACCCACCACTGGAGATGGCCACTTTCAGTTATTTATGCCCCAGCACCCAGACAGAGGAGAGAGGTCCCACAGCAAGGAATCATGCGTCATATCACCCACCACTGGAGGAGGCAACTTTCAGTTATTTATGCCCCACCACCCAGATAGATGAGAGAGGTCCCACAGCAAGGAATCATGCGTCATATCACCCACCACCGGAGAAGACCACTTTCAGTTATTTCGGCCCCAGCACCCAGACAGAGGAGAGAGGTCCCACAGCAAGGAATCATGCATCATATCACCCACCACTGGAGAATGCTACTTTCAGTTATTTCGGCCCAAGCACCCAGACAGAGGAGAGAGGTCCCGCAGCAAGGAATCATGCGTCATATCACCCACCACCGGAGAAGGCCACTTTCAGTTATTTATTCCCCACCACCCAGACAGAGAAGAGAGGTCCCACAGCAAGGAATCATGCGTCATATCACCCACCACTGGAGAAGGCCACTTTGAGTTATTTCGGATCCAGGACCCAGACAGAGGAGAGCGGTCCCACAGCAAGTAATCATGCGTCATTTCACCCACCACTGGAGAAGGCCACTTTCAGTTTTTTCGGCCCAGCACCCAGACCGAGGATACAGGTCACACTGCAAGGAATCATGCGTCATATAACCCACCACTGGAGAAGGCCACTTTCAGTTATTTAGGCCCCAGCACCCAAACAGAGGAGAGAGGTCCCACAGCAAGGAATCATGCGTCACATCACCCACCACCGTAGAAGGCCACTTTCAGTTATTTCGGCCCCAGCACCCAGACAGAGGAGAGAGGTCCCACAGCAAGGAATCATGCGTCATATCACCCACCACTGGAGATGGCCACTTTGAGTTAAATCGGACCCAGCACCCAGACAGAGGAGAGAGTTCCCACAGCAAGGAATCATGCGTCATATCACCCACCACCGGAGAAGGCCACTTTCAATTATTTCGGCCGCAGCACCCATACAGAGGAGAGAGGTCCCACAGCAAGGAATCATGCGTCATATCACCCACCACCGTAGAAGGCCACTTTTAGTTATTTATGCCCCACCACCCAGACAGAGGAGAGAGGTCCCACAGCAAGGAATCATGCGTCATATCACCCACCACCGGAGAAGGCCACTTTCAGTTATTTCGGCCGCAGCACCCATACAGAGGAGAGAGGTCCCACAGCAAGGAATCATGCGTCATATCACCCACCACCGGAGAAGGCCACTTTCAGTTATTTATGCCCCACCAACCAGACAGAGGAGAGAGGTCCCACAGCAAGGAATCATGAGTCATATCACCCACCACCGGAGAAGGCCACTTTCAGTTATTTATGCTCTACCAACCAGACAGAGGAGAGAGGTCCCACAGCAAGGAATCATGCGTCATATCACCCACCACCGGAGAAGGCCACTTTCAGTTATTTCGGCCCCAGCACCCAGACAGAGGAGAGAGGTCCCACAGCAAGGAATCATGCGTCATATCACCCACCACCAGAGAAGGCCACTTTCAGTTATTTATGCCCCACCACCCAGACAGAGGAGAGAGGTCCCACAGCAAGGAATCATGCGTCATATCACCCACCACCGGAGAAGGCCACTTTCAGTTATTTCGCCCCCACCACCCAGACAGAGGAGAGGTTCATTCAACTTTGGGTTGCACCGCAAGATCATGGTAAAGTTAAAAAAATGAGGATATAATAAAGAAGTGACCCGGAGTACAAGAATACATGGTTGAGTGGGAGGCAGTTATAAATGTCTATTGTGCACAAGGGAGGGACAGGTCCTGTGAGATCCATGCCTGTTTCATTTTTATGAACGTCAGCTTGTCCACGTTGGCTGTGGACAGGCGGCTGCGTTTGTCAGTAATGACGCCCCTGCCGTGCTGAATACACGTTCAGACAAAACGCTGGCCGCCGGGCAGGCCAGCACCTCCAAGGCATAAAATGCTAACTCTGGCTACTTGGACAATTTGGAGACCCAGAAGTTGAATGGGGCCGAACCATCAGTCAGTACAAGGAGGGGTGTGCAGACGTACTGTTCAACCATGTTAGGGAAATGATGCCTCCTGCTAACACATTCCGTATCAGGTGGTGGTGCAGTTAGCTGTCGCGTGGAGACAAAACTTTTCAACATTTCAGCCATGCTAACCCTGCCCTCAGAGGAGCTGGCCGTGACAAAGCTGCTTTGGCGACCTCTTGCTCCTCCTCTGCCTTCGCATTGGGCTTCCACCTGTTCCCCTGTGACATTTGGGAATTCTCTCAGGAGCGCCTCTACCAGCGTACTCTTGTACTTGCGCATCTTCCTATCACGCTCCAGTGCAGGAAGTAAGGTGGGCACATTGTCTTTGTACCGGGGATCCAGCAGGGTGGCAACCCTGTAGTCCGCACACATTAAAATGTGGGCAACTCTGCTGTCGTTGCGCAGGCACTGCAGCATGTAGTCGCTCATGTGTGCCAGGCTCCCCAGAGGTAAAGACAAGCTGTCCTCTGTGGGAGGCGTATCGTCATCCTCCTCCGTATCCCCCCAGCCACGCACCAGTGATGGGCCTGAGCTGTGTCGGGTGCCACCCCGCTGTGAACCTGCTTCATCCTCTTCCTCCTTCACCTCCTCCTCATCCTCCTCGTCCTCCAGTAGTGGGCCCTGGCTGGCCACATTTGTACCTGGCCTCTGCTGTTGCAAAAAACCTCCCCCTGAGCCACTTCTAACAGACTGGCCTGAAAGTGCTAAAAATGACCCCTCATCCTCCTCCTCCTCCTCCTTCTGGGCCACCTCCTCTTCGATCATCGCCCCTAAGCGTTTTCTCAAGGAGACATAGAAGTGGTATTGTAACGCTGATAACGGTGTCATCGCCACTGGCCATGTTGGTGGAGTACTCGAAACAGCGCAACAGGGCACACAGGTCTCGCATGGATGCCCAATCATTGGTGGTGAAGTGGTGCTGTTCCGCAGTGCGACTGATGCGTGCGTGCTGCAGCTGAAACTCCACTATGGCCTGCTGCTGCTCGCACAGTCTCTCCAGCATGTGCAAGGTGGAGTTCCACCTGGTGGGCACGTCGCATATGAGGTGCTGAGCGGGAAGGCCGAAGTTCCGCTGTAGCGCAGACTGGCGAGCAGCGGCAGGATGTGAACACCGGAAGCGCACACAGACGGCCCTCACTTTATGCAGCAGCTCTGACATGTCGGGGTAGTTGTGAATGAACTTCTGTTCCACCAAATTCAGCACATGCGCTAGGCAAGGGATGTGCATCAAACCGGCTAGTCCCAGAGCTGCAACGAGATTTCGCCCATTATCGCACACCACCAGGCCGGGCTTGAGGCCCACCGGCAGAAACCACTCGTCAGTCTGTTGTTCAATACCCCGCCACAACTCCTGCGCGGTGTGGGGCTGACGTTTACCCCGGGCTGTGCTGAAGTTGGTGGTGAAGGTGTGTGGCTGACTGGATGTGCTGGTGGAAGCAGAGGAGGAGGAAGCCGAGTAGGAGGAGGAGGCTACAGGAGGCAAAGAATGATGCCCTGCGATCCTTGGCGGCGGAAGGACGTGCGCCAAGGAACTCTCCGCCTGGGGCCCAGCCGCCACTACATTTACCCAGTGTGCAGTTAGGGAGATATAGCGTCCCTGGCCGTGCTTACTGGTTCAAGTATCTGTGGTTAGGTGGACCTTTCCACAGATGGCGTTGCGCAGTACACACTTGATTTTATCGGATACTTGGTTGTGCAGGCAAGGCACGGCTGTCTTGGAGAAGTAGTGGCGGCTGGGAACAACATACTGTGGGACAGCCATGGACATCAGCTGTTTGAAGCTGTCTGTGTCCACCAGCCTGAATGACAGCATTTCAAAGGCCAGTAGTTTAGAAATGCTGGCATTCAGGCCCAGGGCTCGAGGGTGGCTAGGTGGGAATTTACGCTTTCTCTCCAAGGTTTGTGAGATGGAGAGCTGAATGCTGCCGTATGACATGTTGGAGATGCTTGGTGACGCAGGTGGTGTTGTCGGTGGCACATCCTCTGTTTGGTGGGCGGCAGGTGCCAACATTCTTCCCGAGGCGGAGGAAGAGGCCGAGGCAGCAGCAGAAGAGGGAGCAGGGGGAGCCAGAGTGAGTTCTTTGCTTTTAAGGTGTTTACTCCACTGCAGTTCATGCTTTGCATGTAGATGCCTGGTCATGCAGGTTGTGCTAAGGTTCAGAACATTAATGCCTCGCTTTAGGATCTGATGGCACAGCGTGCAAACCACTCGGGTCTTGTCGTCAGCACATTGTTTAAAGAAGTGCCATGCCAGTGAACTCCTTGAAGCTGCCTTTGGGGTGCTCGGTCCTTGGTGGCGGTGGCCAGTAGCTGTTGAACTCTCTTGGCTGCGGCTGGTCTGCTTTTGCCCCCTGCTCCCTCTTTTGCTACGCTGTTGGCTTGGTCTCACCACTGCCTCTTCCTCTGAACTATGAAAGTCAGTGGCACGACCTTCATTCCATGTGGGGTCTTGTACCTCATCGTCCCCTGTATCGTCTTCCACACAGTCTTCCTCCCTGACCTCCTGTTCGGTCTGCACACTGCAGAAAGACGCAGCAGTTCGCACCTGTGTTTCGTCATCATCAGAGACGTGCGGACTCCGATGAGGTGGTATTCCCATGTCCTCATCATCAGGAAACATCAGTGGTTGTGCAGCATAAGAGACTGCTGCATAACTTGAGGCTCTGACAGTTTCCCTGATATGCATGGGGGTGATGTGACAGACTGATGGGCTTGGTTTTCAGGTGCCACCTGTGCGCTTTCTGCAGAAGACTGGGTGGGAGATAATGTTGTGAACATGCTGGATCCACTGTCGGCCACCCAATTGACTTGCGCCTGTACCTGCTCAGGCCTTACCATCCTTAGAACGGCATTGGGCCCCACCAAATATCGCTGTAAATTCTGGCGGGTACTGGAACCTGAGGTAGTTGGTTCACTAGGACGTGTGGCTGTGGCAGAATGGCCACGTCCTCTCCCAGCACCAGAGGGTACACTAACACCACCACGACCGCGTCAGCGTCCCTTACTAGATGTTTTCCTCATTGTTACCGTTCACCAAGCACCACAATAAGGAAAAAAATATTTGGCCCAATGTATTGATTTCAAATTTAGGCCTTTTTTTACAGGCACGTAACACTATCTGCCTATTTGTTTATGTAGCGTAGTACACTAATTCAGGCACAGCAGTAACCACTGATTTAGGGGAATATCTCTTTAAGGGCTAGTATTTAGGCCCTGGATGAAAGGTATCCTTTTATGGACAGATTTACACTTGGCCTTCAACAGCTGGGACAGCAGATTCAGGGTATTGCTATTTTGGCAATTGAATGTCACCCCAGAACAAAATATATGTTTTGGCGGACACTATTATATTTTGCCAGCCACAGCTGAAACCACTGATTTATGGTATTGCTATTTTGGCAATTGAATTTCACCCCAGGCCAGAACAAAATATATGTTTTTGCAGACACTATGAATCCTGGCCTGCAACAGCTGGGACACCAGATTCAGGGTATTGATATTTTGGCAATTGAATTTCACCCCAGAACAAAATATATGTTTTGACGGACACTATGAAACGTGGCCTGCAACAGCTGGGACACCAGATTCAGGGTATTGCTATTTTGGCAGATTAATTTCACCCCAGAACAAAATATATGTTCTGGCAGACACTATGAAATCTGGCCTGCAACAGCTGGGACACCAGATTCAGGGTATTGCTATTTTGGCAGATTAATTTCACCCCAGAACAAAATATATGTTTTGGCAGACACTATGAAATCTGGCCTGCAACAGCTGGGACACCAGATTCAGGGTATAGCTATTTTGGCAATTGAATGTCACCCCAGAACAAAATATATGTTTTGACAGACACTATGAAACGTGGCCTGCAACAGCTGGGACACCCGATTCAGGGTATTGCTATTTTGGCAATTGAATGTCACCCCAGAACAAAATATATGTTTTGACGGACACTATGAAACGTGGCCTGCAACAGCTGGGACACCAGATTCAGGGTATTGCTATTTTGACAATTTAATGTCACCCCAGAACAAAATATATGTTTTGACGGAGACTATGAAACGTGGCCTGCAACAGCTGGGACACCAGATTCAGGATATTGCTATTTTGGCAATTGAATGTCACCCCAGAACAAAATATATGTTTTTGCGGACACTATGAATCCTGGCCTGCAACAGCTGGGACACCAGATTCAGGGTATTGCTATTTTGGCAATTGAATGTCACCCCAGAACAAAATATATGTTTTGCAAGACACTATGAATCCTGGCCTGCAACAGCTCGGACACCAGATTCAGGGTGTTGCTATTTTGGCAGATTAATTTCACCCCAGAACAAAATATATGTTTTGCAAGACACTATGAAATCTGGCCTGCAACAGCTGGGACACCAGATTCAGGGTATTGCTATTTTGGCAGATTAATTTCACCCCAGAACAAAATATATGTTTTGGCGGACACTATGAAATCTGGCCTGCAACAGCTGGGACACCAGATTCAGTGTATTGCTTTTTTGCCAGATTAATTTCACCCCAGAACAAAATATATGTTTTGGTGGACACTATTCTATTTTGCCAGCCACAGCTGAAACCATTGATTTATGGTATTGCTTTTTTGGCATTTGAATTTCACCACAGAAAATAATCCATCCTTTGCCAGACAGCAGACAGTATTATACTTGTCTAGCCAAAGCTGGAACACCAGATTTAGGCTGCATTCACACGAGCGTGATTTCCGCGCGGGTGCAATGCGTGATGTGAACGCATTGCACCCGCACTGAATCCTGACCCATTCATTTCTATGGGGCTGTGTACATGAGCGTTTTTTTTCACGCATCACTTCTGCAACGCGTGTAAATCGCAGCATGCTCTATCTTATGCGTTATAAACGCATCCGCAGCCCCATTGAAGTGAATGGGGCTGCGTTAAAAACGCATTGCATCCGCAAGCAAGTGCGGGTGCGTTGCGTTCTTTCACTGATGGTTGCTAGGAGATGTTGTTTGTAAACCTTCAGTTTTTTATCACGCGCGTGAAAAACGCATCAAAACGCATTGCACCCGCGCGGAAAAAACTGAACAACTGAACGCAATCGCAGGCAAAACTGAATGGCTTTGCCTGTGAAATCGCACAGTTTTCACTGAACGCATCCGCAACGCATCCGGACCTAATCCGGACACGCTCGTGTGAACCCAGCCTTAGGGGATTGGTATTTTGGCAATTGTATTTAACCCCTTAATAAAATATAGAAATTGCTATCCTGAGTTTCTAGGGGTTACAATTAGCACAGCCAAGCCCCTGATGTAGGATATAGCAAAAAAAACTAGTATTGATGGATTGATGGACTTTTTGGCAGCTTTTCTGGTGCACCACAAGTCACAAAATGGCCGCCGATCAACCCAGAAAATAAGTGACAGAAAAACGCTCTGTGCAGCCTAAAAACCAGTGAGCAAGTAACTAGCAGAAGTTCAATCATTCACAGCTGTAGATCGATCCGTTCATTAGGTGCTGTTGCTGACTTTTCCCTGCCTAATCTCGCACTTTACAGAAGCTGCGTCCTCTCCCTACACTAATCAGAGCAGTCTGACGTGCGGCGCTACGTGACTCCAGCTTAAATAGAGGCTGGGTCACATGCTGCACTTGGCCAATCACAGCCATGCCATTAGTAGGCATGGCTGTGATGGGCTCTTAGGGCAAGAAGTAAAACGCTAGCTGATTGGCTGCTGTGCAGCCCTTCAGAAAGTGGGAAGAAATCGCCGAACAACAGACCCGAACCCAAACTTTTTTGAAAATGTCCGGGTTCGGGTCCGTGTCCCGGACACCCCAAAATTCGGTACGATACTCGAACTGTTCGCTCAACACTAGTCCCGAACTATTCAACGGTGAACAGTTCCCAGCGAACATTGCATATTCGCCGCGGCCGGCGAACATATGCGATGTTCAGTCTGCCCCCTATACCTCATCATTGAGCAAACTTTGACCCTGTACCTCACAGTCAGCAGACACATTCCAGCCAATCAGCATACCCTCCCTCCCAGACCCTCCCACCTCCAATCAAAAAGCAAGGACAGCATCCATCTTAAGGTCCATTCACACGTCCGAATTTGGGTCCGCATCCATTCCGCAATTTGCGGACTCATTTACTTTCAATGGGGCTGGGACATATGCAGATCCGCATTTTCTGGATCCTCATCCGTTTTTTCGGTATCCGCAACCGTTTTCTCAGGATCTGCAATTCCGTTCCTGAAAAAAATAGAACATGTCCTATTCTTGTCCGCAATTGTGGACAAGAAAAGGCATTTTTTATTATAGTGCTGGCTATGTGCTGTCCGCAAATTGCGGATCGCACATTGCCGGTGTCTGTGTTTTGCGCATCCACAATTTTCAGATCAGCAAAACATTTACGGATGTGTGCATGGAACCCTAGATTCATTCTGAAGCTGCAGTGTTAGTTAAGGCAGGGAGAGTGCTGCTGCTGAATTAATAGGGAAAGCGATAGCTAAGCCAGTGTTCTGTCTCCACTCCATCTCCAGCGTCCTGACAGCACCCCAAAAAGCCCTTTTTAGGGCTGGTACATCAGTCTGCCTTTATTTATTTTTCTTTATATATATTGCAGTTGCCTGCCCGTGTGTGAGAGGCCGAAGGCCCACAGACTGTACTGTGTGCACACCACTCATATAGGGTGGCACAGTACCTTGCAGATAAAAAAGTCATTTAATTTTTACCCTTTAATATAATTGCAGTTGCCTGCCAGTGTGTGTCAGGCCCACAGACTGTACTGTGCCCACTGCCAGTGCCCACCACTCATATCGGGAGGCACAGTACCTTGCAGATAAAAAAGTCATTTAATTTTTACCCTTTAATATAATTGCAGTTGCCTGCCAGTGTGTGTCAGGCCCACTTACTGTACTGTGCCCACTGCCCACCACTCATAAAGGGTGTCACAGTACATTGCACGGCGCACGCGCAGTGACCTAAAATTCAAACAAAGCGGACCGAGCATGGGTCTTTTTCCATCTCCCGGTTCCAAAAATCTATTCACTACACTGGCCCTGATAATGGACAAAACAGAGATTAAACTGATAGTAATAGTACTTAGTTAACACTAGTTGCATTGGTGGCAAATTCCATTACAAGTGCCCAAAATTAGAAGGAAGCGGACAGAGCAAGCTTTTTTTTCTATCTCCCCATGCAAGGATTCAATTCAATACACGTCCCCTGATAGGGGACTTAACAAAGATTAAAATGGTAAGAATAGTAGTTCACAATATTTGTATTGGTAGCACAGTACATTGCGCGGCGTACGCGCAGTGCCTCAAATTGGAAGTAAGAGGACCGACCAATCATCTCTTTCCATCTCCCGGTTCCTAAAATCTATTTGATACACGTCCCCTAATAGGGGACGTAACAAGGATTAAACTGATAGGAATAGTACTACTTAACACACCAATCATAAAGGGTGGCACAGTACATTGCACGGCGCGCGCGCAGTGCCCCAAATTGGAAGGAAGAGCACCGACCAAACATCTTTTTCCATCTCCTGGTTCCTAAAATCTATTCCATACACTGGCCCCTGATAGGGGACAAAACAGATTAAACTGGTAAGAACAGATTTTTTTAATTTAAAAAATAGAGGACAGCCTATGCGGAGCTGGGTATTTTTTGCCCGCGTTACTGAACGCTCATGCACAATGGCTGTAGGCTAATGCGTCCTTTTGCCGAGGTGCCAAACCTGGTCAGTCGAATCCAAGGCAATCATCGACCTCATCCCATATGCGTTTTTTCTGGAGCATGCCCTGCGAAGAGTGCTGAATCAGGCCGTTGATGAGCATGAAGAGGAAGAGTTGTGGTCACCATCACCACCAGAAGCAGCTTTGTCGTCGTCGATTGCTGGACCTAGGGCAACGCAGAGAGAGGAGTCTGAAGAAGAGGAGTCAGAGGAGGAAGGTGGCTTTGAGCAGGTGGAAGACCAACCACAGCAGGCGTCCCAGGGGGCTTGTTGTCACCTTTCGGGGACCCTTTGGTTAGGTAAGTGGCTGGGTGGAGGAAGAGACCTTCAATGACGTCAGTGAAGACAAGGAACGGGACATGGCTAGCTTGGTATCCAACCTTGTGCAAATGAGGAGTTTGCGGTTGTGCAAATGGACTGTTTGCGGTTGTTTGCAGTGCGTTAAATGGGGAGTTTGGTCTGTCAGAGTTTAGTCTGTCACTGTGAAGCGGGCATAACCCTTACACTACCTGATCGATACAACATCATACCTGATCGTATATACACACTGGATGTTTTAAAGCACGTTATTCCAAACAATTTTGAAATGTTAGGTGATTTATGCCCTTTATGGATTAAAACCAGACTCTGCGTCAACTACGTAATTTTCCATGGGAGTTTTGCCATGGATCCCCCTCCGGCATGCCACAGTCCAGGTGTTAGTCCCCTTGAAACAACTTTTCCATCACTATTGTAGCCAGAAAGAGTCCCTGTGGGTTTTAAAATTCGCCTGCCTTTTGAAGTCTATGACGGTTCGCCCGTTCGCGAACATTTGCGGAAATTCGCGTTCGCCGCTTGCAAACGGAAAATTTTATGTTCGTGACATCTCTATTCTTCACTAGTGATGAGCGGAAGGTGCCATATTCGATTTTGCGATATTTCGCGAATATTCGATTGAATTTTCGTCATATATTCGTTGAAATCGAATATTTGTCATTATTCTATATATTGCGAATGTCACGCAAATTTATATTCGCATCGCGAATTAAACTTAGAGCTGAGTTCCTAATGGATGTAACTTGTATTGCTAGAATTGATGAAGATAACGAATATCACGAATATAGCACTTTATTCTCAATCTTCGTTATATTCTAGTAATACAACCATTAGGAACTCAGCTCTAAGTTTAATTCGCAATGCGAACATATACTCGCATTGCGAATTCAACTCAAAGCTGGGTTCCTTATGGTTGTATTGCTAGAATATAACGAATATCACGTATATAGCACTATATTCTCAATCTTCGTTATATTCTAGCAATACAACCATTAGCAACTCAGCTCTAAGTTTCATTCGTGAAGCGAACATATAATCGCATTGTGAATTGATCTTAGAGCTAAGTTCCTAATGGTTGTATTGCTAGAATATATGAAGATGACGAATATCACGAATTCACGAATATAGCACTATATTTTCAATCTACGTTATATCCTAGCAATACAACCATTAGCAACTCAGCTCTAAGTTTCATTCGCAAAGCGAACATATAATCGCATTGCGAATTGATCTTAGAGCTAAGTTCCTAATGGTTGTAATGCTAGAATATAACGAATATCACAGTGCGAATAATTCAGGTTATATTAATCGCATTGCGATTACAACTTGATCAAATTTGTGAGATCGTGATTCTCACATCCGACAGTACATTTTAGCATGGAGGCGTTCCTATTGGGATGGGGACGCTCCATGCACACGGGAAGTCGGCAGAAGCGGCAACGTGCATTAACCACAGCCCCCCTAGCTTAAACACCCTTAATGACCAGGCCACTTTTTACAATTCTGCACTACACTACTTTAACGGTTTATTGCTCGGTCATACAACTTACCACCCAAATGAATTTTACCTCCTTTTCTTCTCACTAATAGAGATTTTATTTGGTGGTATTTCATTGCTGCTGACATTTTTTTTTTTATATTAATCAAAAATTCCCGAAATTTTTGCAAAAAAAATGTCATTTTCACTTTCTGTTGTAAATTGTTTTTAAAAACCTACATTTCTATATAAATTTTTCTCTAAATTTATTGTTCAACATGTCTTTGATAAAAAAAATCCAATAAGTGTATATTTATTGGTTTGGGTAAAAGTTATAGCGTTTACAAACTATGGTGCAAAAAAGTGAATTTCTGCATTTTGAAGCAGCTATGACTTTCTGAGCACCTGTCATGTTTCTTCAGGTGCTAGAATGCCAGGATAGTATAAATACCCCCCAAATGACACCATTTTAGATAGAAGACACCCCAAAGTATTCGCGGAGGGGCATGGTGAGTTTATGTATGATTTCATTTTTTTTCACAAGTTAGCGGAAAATGACACTTTCTGAGGAAAAAAATAAATAAAGTTTCCATTTCTGCTAACTTCTGGCAAAAAATAAATAAAAATCTTCCACGGACTCACTATGCCCCTCAGTGAATACCTTGGGGTGTCTACTTTCCGAAATGGGGTCATTTGTGGGGTGTGTTTACTGTTTTGGTACTCAGAAGAAGTAGGGCAAAGTGTTTTAGGGTATATTTTTACATATACCCTTGCTGGGGGAGAGAAATATCTCTGTAAATTGTCAACTTTGTATAAAAAAATTAAAAAAGTTGTCGTTTACAGAGATATTTCTCTCACCCAGCATGGGTATATGTAAAAATACACCCCAAAACACATTGCCCTACTTCTCCTGAGTACAGCGATACCACATGTGTGACACTTTTTTGCAGTATGGGTGCGCAAAGGGGCCCAAATTCCTATGAGTACCTTTAGAATTTCACAGGGCATTTTTACGCATTTGGATTCCAGACTTCTTCTCACGCATTAGGGGCCCCTAAAATGCCAGGGCAGTATAAATACCCCACAAGTGACCCCATTTTAGAAATAAGACACCCCAAAGTATTCCATGAGGGGTATGTTAGTGGAATATGAGACTTTGTTAGAAAAAAAAAAAAAAAGCCATGTGCCAAACTATGTGCTCGCCGCATCAGCAATTGTGGAGCTGCGGCCGCGAACTTCTGGGTTTCGGCCCCGAAACATCCGGCCGCAGCTCCGCAAAAGGTAGAGCATGTCCTATTCTTGTCCGCAATTGCGGACAAGAAAAGGTATTTTCTATATAGTTCTGGCAATGTGCGGATCCGCAAAATGCGGAAAGCACATTGCCGGTGTCCGTGTTTTGCGGATCCGCGGATCCGTGGATCCGCAAAACACATACGGACGTCTGAATGAGCCTTACAGGGGGGTGACTAGTGACAGGGGGGTGACAGTGGGTGATCAGGGGGGTGTCATGGGGTGATCAGGGGTTAATCAGGGGTTAATCAAGGGTTAATCGGGGGTTAATCAGGGGTTAATCAGTGACGGGGGGGTGGATGGGGGGGGGTCTTTGTGGTGATTGGTACACTTACATATGTTTCCTCTGGTGGTCCCAAGCAAAAGGGACCACCAGAGGAGCAGGCAGCAGGCATATCAGACGATGTTAACAAAACACGTCTGATATGCGATTTTTTTTAACTACTACAGCCTGCCAGTGCATGATCAGCGCTGGCAGGCTGTAGTTTAACTTCCTCTCGACGCGATCCTGTGAGCGCAAGCGCGCGTTCACAGGAAATCTCGTCCCTCGCGAGATGACGCCCCGATGCGTCAATGAGGAATAACCCGGCCACCCGCAGGACGCATCCATTCATTAGGCGGTCGGGTAGTGGTTAACTGGAGCTGGCAGGAAGCCAGAAATCCTCCGAACAGGTAAGAACAGCTTTTGGGAACTGGGAAGACAACCAGAGAGCAACAATGATTAACAACTAAAAAAATTTAAAAAATCGAATATTCGAAATAGCGAATATATACCGCTATATTCGCAATATTCTTGAATTATCGAAGTTGCGATATTCGCGATAAAAATTCGCTATTCGAATATTCGCGCTCAACACTATTCTTCACCCGCCATCTGAAGAAACAAGCCAGCAGTAGCAGGACATGGAGCAGAACCTAAACCTGCAGGTGGTGGCATACTGGGAGTGCACCCTATTACCCAGATCCAAGATCCCCTGACTACTAGGCAGCCAACCTGGAATTCTAGCGCCAACTGTCCATATTTAAATTAGACAAGCTTTCCTGACTAGCCAGCAATGTGGCATCAGAGCAGGTGTTTAGTGCGGTGGGGAGCATTGTTACCCCAAAGAGAACTCGCCTTTCAACACAAAATGTTGAGACACTGACCTTTGTAAAGATGAATCAGGCGTGGATCAGCAAGCATTTCCACACACCGTTGTCTGATGCATCAGACTAGAGGCAGTAATGTTCTGACGCAATCTGCTGCCACAAAAGAACATTGCAAAATATAGCTGGTTTTTGTGGCTGCCACCTGCCTGATGCCTTTGCTGCCATCTTCTCCTACTGCCAAAATCTTGTGCTGTTATTGCCACTGCTGTTACCCTCGATCTGCCCACTCTGTGACTAGGCCACTATGTTGATTCCTCATGCTGTTGCCACCTTCACCACTCTGTGACGAGGCCACTATTGTCCCTATTAGGCCTTGTTGACATCATCATTTATTTTACCCTTCTTCTGATCTGTCAGAAGTAGTGATGTCGCGAACATAAAATTTTCCGTTAGCAAATGGCTAACGCGAACTTCCGCAAATGTTCGCGAACGGGCGAACTGGGCGAACCGCCATAGACTTCAATAGGCAGGCGAATTTTAAAACCCACAGGGACTCTTTCTGGCCACAATAGTGATGGAAAAGTTGTTTCAAGGGGACTAACACCTGGACTGTGGCATGCCGGAGGGGGATCCATGGCAAAACTCCCATGGAAAATTACATAGTTGACGCAGAGTTGGGTTTTAATCCATAATAGTAGAGATGAGCGAACACCTGGATGTTCGGGTTCGAGAGGTTCGGCCGAACTTCCGGAAAATGTCCGGGTTCGTGATCCGAACTCAACCCGAACTTCATCCCGAACCCGAACCCCATAGAAGTCAATGGGGACCCGAACTTTTGGGCACTAAAAAGGCTGTAAAAGACTCCCGGAAAGGGCTAGAGGGCTGCAAAAGGCAGCAAAATGTAGAGTAAATCCCCTGCAAACAAATGTAGATAGGGAAATGATGACTTAACATAAAATAAAAAAAACTTAACCAATATTAATTGGAGTTAGGTCACATAGCACAGAATCAGGCTTCAAATCACCCACCAATGGAGAAGGTCAGCTTACTATTATTTCGACCCCAGCATCCAGACAAAGGAGAGAGGTCCCATAGCAGAGAATCTGGCATCATATCAACCACCACAGGAGAAGGCCACTTTCAGTGACTTAGGCCTTAGCACCCAGACAGAGGAGACATGTCAGATAGCACAAGCATTACATTTATACCATCCAGCACAGGAGAAGGCCACTTTTAGTTACTTTGACCCCTGCACCCAGAAAGAGGAGAAAGGCCCCACAGCACATATTTAGGCATCATATCACCCACCACAGGAGTAGGCCACCATTTAATGGGACCCCGGCAACCATGTCAGATGGTACAAGCATCAGTTTTACATCACCCAGCACAAGAGAAGGCCACTTTGAGAGACTTTGACCCCTGCACCCAGACGGAGGAGAGAGGTTTCACAGCAGAGAATCAGGCATTTAGATCACCCACCACAGGAGTAGGCCACCATTTAATGGGACCCCGGCAACCATGTCAGATGGTACAAGCATCAGTTTTACATCACCCAGCACAGGAGAAGGCCACTTTGAGAGACTTTGACCCCTGCACCCAGACGGAGGAGAGAGGTTTCACAGCAGAGAATCAGGCATTTAGATCACCCACCACAGGAGTAGGCCACCATTTAATGGGACCCGGCAACCATGTCAGATGGTACAAGCATCAGTTTTACATCACCCAGCACAAGAGAAGGCCACTTTGAGAGACTTTGACCCCTGCACCCAGACGGAGGAGAGAGGTTTCACAGCAGAGAATCAGGCATTTAGATCACCCACCACAGGAGTAGGCCACCATTTAATGGGACCCTGGCAACCATGTCAGATGGTACAAGCATCAGTTTTACATCACCCAGCACAAGAGAAGGCCACTTTGAGAGACTTTGACCCCTGCACCCAGACGGAGGAGAGAGGTTTCACAGCAGAGAATCAGGCATTTAGATCACCCACCACAGGAGTAGGCCACCATTTAATGGGACCCCGGCAACCATGTCAGATGGTACAAGCATCAGTTTTACATCACCCAGCACAGGAGAAGGCCACTTTGAGAGACTTTGACCCCTGCACCCAGACGGAGGAGAGAGGTTTCACAGCAGAGAATCAGGCATTTAGATCACCCACCACAGGAGTAGGCCACCATTTAATGGGACCCCGGCAACCATGTCAGATGGTACAAGCATCAGTTTTACATCACCCAGCACAAGAGAAGGCCACTTTGAGAGACTTTGACCCCTGCACCCAGACGGAGGAGAGAGGTTTCACAGCAGAGAATCAGGCATTTAGATCACCCACCACAGGAGTAGGCCACCATTTAATGGGACCCCGGCAACCATGTCAGATGGTACAAGCATCAGTTTTACATCACCCAGCACAAGAGAAGGCCACTTTGAGAGACTTTGACCCCTGCACCCAGACGGAGGAGAGAGGTTTCACAGCAGAGAATCAGGCATTTAGATCACCCACCACAGGAGTAGGCCACCATTTAATGGGACCCTGGCAACCATGTCAGATGGTACAAGCATCAGTTTTACATCACCCAGCACAAGAGAAGGCGACTTTGAGAGACTTTGACCCCTGCACCCAGACGGAGGAGAGAGGTTTCACAGCAGAGAATCAGGCATTTAGATCACCCACCACAGGAGTAGGCCATCATTTAATGGGACCCCGGCAACCATGTCAGATGGCACAAGTATAACATTTATATCACCCAGCACATGACAAGGCCACTTTCAGTGAGTTAGGCCTTAGCAACGAGACAGAGGAGACAGGTCAGATAGCACAAGCATCAGTTTTACTGATCACCCACTACAGGAGTCGGCCACCTTTAGTTAATTTGATAGCTTCAACCATGTCAGATGGCACTTGTATCACATTTATATCACCCAGCACATGACAAGGCCACTTTCAGTGAGTTAGGCCTTAGCAACGATACAGAGGAGACAGGTCAGATAGCGCAAGCATCAGTTTTACAGATCACCCACCACAGGAGTAGGCCACCTTTAGTTAATTTGACCCCTGCACCCAGAAAGAGAGAGAGGTCCCACAGCACATAATCAGGCATCATATCAACCACCTCAGGAGAAGGCCACCATTTAGTTACTTAGGCCTTAGCACCGACACAGAGGAGACAGGTCAGATAGCACAAGCATCAGTTTTACATCAACCACCACAGGAGAAGGGCACTTTTAGAGACTTTGACCCCTGCAGCCACACGGAGGAGAGAGGTCCCACAGCAGAGAATCAGGCATCATGTCAACCACCACAGGAGTAGGCCACCTTTTGTTTCTTTGACCCCTGCACCCAGAAAGAGGAGAGAGGTCCCACAGCAGAGATTCAGGCATTTATATCAGCCAGCACAGGAGAAGGCCGCTTTCAGTGACTTAGGCCTTAGCACCGACACAGAGGAGACAGGTCAGATAGCACAAGCATCAGTTTTACATCAACCACCACAGGAGAAGGGCACTTTTAGAGACTTTGACCCCTGCAGCCACACGGAGGAGAAAGGTCCACAGCAGAGAATCAGGCATCATGTCAACCACCACAGGAGTAGGCCACCTTTTGTTTCTTTGACCCCTGCACCCAGAAAGAGGAGAGAGGTCCCACAGCAGAGATTCAGGCATTTATATCAGCCAGCACAGGAGAAGGCCGCTTTCAGTGACTTAGGCCTTAGCACACCGACACAGAGGAGACAGGTCAGATAGCACAAGCATCAGTTTTACATCAACCACCACAGGAGAAGGGCACTTTTAGAGACTTTGACCCCTGCAGCCACACAGAGAGAGAGGTCCCACAGCAGAGAATCAGGCACAGTCAACCACCACAGGAGTAGGGCACCTTTGAGTCTTTGACCTCGGCACCAGAGAGAGGTCCAGAGCAGGATCATGTCAACCACCACAGGAGTAGGCCACCTTTTGTTTCTTTGACCCCTGCACCCAGAAAGAGGAGAGAGGTCCCACAGCAGAGATTCAGGCATTTATATCAGCCAGCACAGGAGAAGGCCGCTTTCAGTGACTTAGGCCTTAGCACCGACACAGAGGAGACAGGTCAGAGAGCACAAGCATCAGTTTTACATCAACCACCACAGGAGAAGGGCATTTTAAGAGACTTTGACCCCTGCAGCCACACGGAGGAGAGAGGTCCCACAGCAGAGATTCAGGCATTTATATCAGCCACCACAGGAGTAGTGATGAGCGGGAGGTGCCATATTCGATTTCGCGATATTTCGCGAATATTCGATTGAATATTCGTCTTATATTCGTCGAAATCGAATATTCGTCATAATGCTATTTATCGCAAATAATATGCGATATAATTAATCGCATATTGCGATTTTGTGTATTTTACGAATATTCGCCATATTGCTATATATTCTTGTTTTAGAATATGACGAAAATTCTAAAAAACTAAGTTATAGCAATATAGCGATTATTCGTAAAATACACATATAGACTGCAATTTCACTAATGTAGTGCTATAATCTTTTTTTAGTCTAATTTTTTTGTCTCTTTCTGATTCAGAAAGAGACAAAAAAAATGAGACTAAAAAAGATTATAACACTACATGAGTGAATTACGATCTAAATAGTGTAATTTACGAATATTCGCTATTGTCTGACAATATGACGAATATTCTAAAAAACGAATATATAGCACTATATCACATATATTAGTTTTTAGAATATTCTTTTTCCCCAATTAGTACAGTTATTGCCCTTGGCATACTACTCCCCGACAAGCGTCCCTGTCACCATGGGAACGCCTGGTAGTTAGAATATACTATCGGATCTGAGTTTTCACGATCTAACTCAGATCCGATGGTATATTCTAACCACCAAGCGTTCCCATGGTGATGAGGACGCTTGAAGATCAGAATATACTGCCAGGGCGCTGTGATCGGCGCAATTAACCCCTCAGGTGCGGGTTAATTGCGCTGTGCCCACCTCCCCAGTATTAAAATAATTTGTGGCCAGTGCGCCCCCCTCCCCAGTATTAAAATAATTTGTGGCCAGTGCGCCCTCCCTATTCCCAGTATTAAAATAATCTGTGGCCAGTGCGCTCTAACCCTCCCTCCCCCAATAATAAAATCATTGGTGGCCAGTGGCCACAGGGTCCCCCTCCCCGGCAGCAGGCAGTTTCACTCGGCAGCATTTACTTACCTGCGGGGCTCTCCTCCTTCTGAGAACTGACAGGTCTATGCGCCGCATATGCCTTCAGCATTGCTATGCGGCGCAGAGACCTGTGAGTTCGCAGAAGGAGGAGAGCCCGCAGATAATAAATGCTGCCGACTAGTGCTCAGTGATTAACTAACCATGGCAGCCAGGACTTTACTAGCGTCCTGGCTGCCATGGTAACTCGATCGAAGCCCGGCCATCACGCTGGGACTCGATCGGAACTGCCTACTGCCACCAATGACGGGGTGGAGGGGAAAGGGAGCCTGTGGCCACTGACCACTGATGATTTTAATACTGGGGGAGAGGGGTTAGAGCGGACTGGCTACAGATTATTTTAATACTGCGGAGGGCGGGGGGCGCACTGGCACGAGTTATTTTAATACTGGGGAGGTGGGGTGGGAGGTGCGCACAGCGCAATTAACCCGCACCTGAGGGTTAATTGCCCGGATCACAGCGCCCTGGCAGTATATTCTAACTTCAAGCGTCCCCATCACTATGGGAACGCCTGGTGGTTAGAATATACCATCGGATCTGAGTTAGATCGTGAAAACTCAGATCCGATAGTATATTCTAACTACCAGGCGTTCCCATGGTGATTAGGGACGCTTGTCGAAGATAGTATGCCAAGGGCAATAACTGTATTAATTGGGGAAAAAGAATATTCTAAAAAGGAATATATGTGATATAGTGCTATATATTCGTTTTTAGAATATTCTTAAATGACGAATATTCTAAAAAACGAATATATCCGATATAGTGCTATCTATTAGTTTTTAGAATATTCTCATTTTTTACCATCTAAACTCTTAATTCCTCTCTGCTTCTTGCTTGTGGGCCAATGAGTCATTGGCCCACAAGCATTTTTAGCAGGAAGAAATCATGTGTTCAGATGGAGAAAATGACGAATATTCGATATAACGAATATATAGCACTATATTCGCAATATTCGCGAATTATCGAAGTTGCGATATTCGCTATTAATATTCGCTATCCGAATATTCGCGCTCAACACTACACAGGAGAAGGCCGCTTTCAGTGACTTTGGCCCCCTGCACCCACACAAAGGAGACATGTCAGACAGCACAAGTATAACATTCATATCACCCAGCACAGGAGAAGGACACTTTCATGTACTTTGGCCCCGGCACCCAGACAGACGGAAGGTTCATTCAACTCTGGGTTGCACCCCAAGATCCTGCTTGATTTAAAAAATTGATTTTTCAATGAAGAAGTGGCCAGGAGTACAAGACAACATGGTTTAAGGCTGTTATTAAGGACTACTCTGCACAAGGGAGGGTCAGGTCTTGTGGGATCCATGCCTGGTTCATTTTTATAAACGTCAGCTTGTCCACGTTGGCTGCGGACAGGCGGCTGCATTTGTCAGTAATGACGCCCCCTGCCATGCTGAATACACGTTAAGATAAAACGCTGGCCGCCGGGAGGAGAGAGGTCCCAGAGCAGAGAATCAGGCATCATGTCAACCACCACAGGAGTAGGCCACCTTTTGTTTCTTTGACCCCTGCACCCAAAAAGAGGAGAGAGGGCCCACAGCAGAGATTCAGGCATTTATATCAGCCAGCACAGGAGAAGGCCGCTTTCAGTGACTTAGGCCTTAGCACCGACACAGAGGAGACAGGTCAGATAGCACAAGCATCAGTTTTACATCAACCACCACAGGAGAAGGGCACTTTTAGAGACTTTGACCCCTGCAGCCACACGGAGGAGAGAGGTCCCACAGCAGAGAATCAGGCATCATGTCAACCACCACAGGAGTAGGCCACCTTTTGTTTCTTTGACCCCTGCACCCAGAAAGAGGAGAGAGGTAGTGATGAGCGGGAGGTACCATATTCGAATTCGCGATATATTGCGAATATTCGAATGTATATTCGTAATATATTCGCCGAAATCGAATATTCGCCATTAATAACCTAATCGCGCTGATATGCGAATATTTTTTTTGCATATGTGAATATTTTATGCGAATTGAACTTCTTATATAAATGCATATCTCCTAATGGCTTGCAAACATGAACGAAGTTATATGCGCATTGCGAAAAAAAATTACCATATTTTTTTTTTTTAACAATCAGAATACTTACTTAGAAGTGTTTAACTTCATATTCTGTTCATTGGTGAAAAATTTTTTTTTTTAGCATTGCGCATCCAACTTGGAGCTGTGTCAATATAGGCAACTTTCCTATTGCAAATGCATTTTTGAATTCGCAAATAGAATATAGCGATATATTCGCATTCACCATATTCGTTAATTCGAACAAGCCAATTGTATTCGTAGTTCTGTAGCTGTACAACGTGACTTTAATGCGACTAATTTCCATATAAACATTCGTGTGCGTACAGATGTTATTGTTCAAGTTAGGTTTCAATAACAACTCATTCGTATGTGCTCGTGCGCGTTTTTGTGCGCGTGTTATGCGCATGTTCGTGCACATGCGCACGCGCACATACAGGCGTGGCTTCTTCCTGGGAGCAGTTCCAACACGTTTTCTTGTTGTGCATGCGATCCATGCGAATAAAGATGGTGGGCAGCAACTTTACAAGAGAGGAGGAAGATATCCTGATTACAGTAAGTTATTGAACATTACATTACAGCTATAAGTACATGTGACACGCTTGTATCATTCAAATGTATGTTTATGGAGATAAAACATTCTCACAGTTTGCTTACTGCAGTGCTTACATAGAAATGATTTGTGGAAACAAGTATTGTTGGCATTCAAAAACAATACTTATTGCCCCAAATCATTAATATCTACTAATCTCTTATATATATAAAAATGAGTTTCTGTCTGTCTGTTATTTATGGCCGACCAAACGACTGGACCGATCTTCACTAAGTTTGGCAGACGGGTACATCAGGTGTCTGGGAAGGTTTTAGACTGGGGCTCAGCTCTATAGGACGTATTATTTCTGAGATATTCCCCCAAAAATGACCTGCATTAGCAAAAACAAGCCCCCAACTGCCATCCACACGTCACATGTCCCTTATCAGCCAATAGAAGCTCGCATGTCCCCAGGTTGCCATAACAAGTGATCACGGGTTTCAATAGTTTTCAGATCCTTAAATGTTCATTTATATCATGTATGACGACAAAACTACACTGCTACATGCATTGGGGGCAGGGGCCACTATTAAAGGGGCGGGCATTGTGGAGTTCACTGTCATTAACCCCTTAACGCAAAACGCTGTGCATGCACGGCTAGATGATCGGGCGGGTGCAGGAGCTGCGCCTGACCAATCACTGCAGGGGTACGGCAGTCCCTGATAGCCAGGCCCCTGCTGTATCCACCGGCATCACTGTTTACAGCGATGCTGGCGGATAAACCCTTCTATTTCGCCGTCAGCGCTGACTGCAACATAGAAGTGTTTTGCGGTTAGTGAACGAGTGCATCGGGTCCCCGTGCTGCTGTGACGGGGACGCGATGTGTGAGAAGGCAGACTGATGCCGTGCAGAGGCTGCCCAATGCCTTGCATGGCATCGGGACCTGCCTTCTACAGGTGCCCAGGGGATCCTGATGCCGGAAATCCGTTGCTGATGGCAAGCAACAGCTAAAAAATACATACAGTGGAAGATGCCAGCCAGTCTTTGTTATGGTTATGTTTTTGATTGTTCTCCACATTATCGTTATCGTATGTAGGATGGTTATTGTGGTACT